>OZ038505.1:53654698-53704698 GCA_964036315.1 Acanthosepion esculentum
AACGATCAGCTTTAAAAAAAAGGACTTGTAACTGGAAAAACCGAATGAAAAAAGAATGTTAACAACATATATTTTTTCACACCCAACCCAGTTCTGCGGAATCAGAATCAACGTTGAGTTTAAGCAAGCGAATGAGCTAATTGGAGTAAAGTGCCATGCAGTTTTAAATTTTTCCCAACTTGTGACGAATGCAGCTATCGATTTCTTTTTGCATGCTAGCGTGCTAGTTAACATTCGTGTTAATCAGCTGTTGGCTCTCACGCTGGCCAATAGAATCTTCCTGCCTATTCGTGGCAGCCAGCTATAGGCTCTCACTCTGACCAGTAGAAAATGGCCGCAAACTACATGAAAACTGACGTAGAAGCATGAAAAAATCGATTATTTCCACTATCGATAGGAGTTGGGAAATGCAAAGTCGCTCTTGGCCTTTCTTCTTCTTCTTCTTCTTCTTCTTCTTCTTCTTCTTCTTCTTCTTCTTCTTCTTCTTCTTCTTCTTCTTCTTCTTCTTCTTCTTCTTCTTCTTCTTCTTCTTCAAATTACTAATAGCAAACAGTCTTGTTGCAGTCAGTGAGGGAGGCACAAACTTATCAATAATCCTAAATAATTTTTGTGATAGATTATTAACAAATAAAATCTAGTCCCTGAAGTTTCGTTAATGATTATTTAAAAATGCTTTCTACAAAATCGAATTGTTTATAATTACAATTGGACACGAAAGAATGAATGGAGCATTCGCAGCTAAGTTAGACGAAGAGGAAGAATCATTCTATTTAAAATAGACAAACGGCAAACCAGAATTCGAATTCAAAAGAATCAAAGACATATTTAACATAATGTTTTCATTGCAAGAATTTAATTCCAAAGTAAATATTATTAGTTGTGTTAACAGTGAAAATAAAGGAAATTTATCATCGTAGTCAAAAGGGCGATTAGATAACATCTTGTTATAATTCTGCTTGTTCCGCTCCCTTAGCGCGACCGTTACGCCCTGCCAATACATCATAAATAATGGACAATTGATCACGCGGAAAAACAAAAACATACCAGAGAGGCTACTAGGTTTCAGTGAGAAAATTAAAAAAAGAAGAGAAGTTAGAAGTGTTTCACTTTTCCTGCCAATACCTCATAAATATGGAATTCACCGTTTTGATCGCGTGGAAAGACAAAAGATATATCCAAGACATTACTTGGTTTCAGTGAAATAATAAATAAAATAAGAGAAGACAGAAGAGGCGACAACATTCTCATATGTTTAACGTCTGTTTCAGTGAAATTAAAAAAATTGTCAGTTTAAAACATTTTCATTTCTCGACTCTTACTTCATAAAATAACGAGCAGCATTCATATTTATGATGGTCATTATAATATTTCCTGAAATTTGTTAAGCCCAAATATTTAACGCTGCGATAAAGGAATTTCTACTAAGGTTATTTTATTATTGTATAACTCGCCATGAGCTTATTCCATCATTAACTTAAGAATTAAGATTGATCAGAAAATTGAGATAGAAAAACCATATTTTCCGCGAGTACTTCTAGTTTATTCCCTTGTAATAATAAGTAATAAAATTGACTTAGCAACATTATTACAATCACATTGTTCATTTGTATATTGCTTCTGACCTCGTCAATGAGATGTTTTTTTTGTTTTTTTGGGTGAAGATTGTTGAATATATTTCCACAAAAGACCATTTTCAGATTGCTCAGCATTTTTCTTTTAACGGATGCTGTTTTTTCCGTTTCTGTTTTTGGACGGAATAATATTTTGATTCTTATTTTATCCTGAAACTTGGTTCATTCTGAAGCTCAACTAAAAACACGAAACGTTATGCTTCTTCTTACACGAAATCGGATATTCTAAATCGGGACTCAAATTTTCAATTATGAAAAGTTAGCAATATGGCTTCCAATATCGCCATTAAGGTACCCGCCCAAGAAACTGAGTATGCAAATGAGTATGGTCTATGCAAACTGAGTATGGTCTATGCAAAATGCAACAGGTATACGTAGTTGTCCACTTGCTAGGGATAACAGAATATGTACATGTATACAATACTTAAATGTATGTTTGTGAATTTTCCTCCCGAAATGTTCATTCCTTTTTCAAGCAAAAACAGGCTTAAAAGAAAAGAAAATCATAACCTAGTTTATCACTTAGCAATGTCACCTCTATGAATAAGTCAAGCTGCGTTGCCATTGTATACTTTGTTTCAATACTCACCTCACTATATATACATTGCCTTTTGTATGACTGACAAGTCCCCCCCCGTTGAAGTGTCACAATGCGCTACTTATTATTTTCCTGCTGTTTCCGTTATTAATGATTGGCTGAGATTAAGCAAGTCATATTCAAAAGAAGTAGAGAAAAATCACTAAGATGTTTATTTGAACGAATTTGTTTTTTACGGTGTTTTTTTTTTTTTAATAATTCTCTTACCTTTTTCATCTGCTTCTCATTTTAATACCATTGCAGTTTAAAATGTGACTTCAACGTTTCTCTCGAAAGCTATAGAAATATAAGGGCTTCCCGATTAGAAGCCATTATCAGTTATTTAATCATTGTTGTACGAATTATTTTAATATTATATCCCTTCAGAAACAGGTGATCATGACCCTATAATTTCCATTTTTATAATTATCTTTGAACGATCATGAATTTTCTTGGGAAACATGTCCAGTTGTCCCTCGAATAGACTGGGGTCACCTATCAAAACTATTTGTCCATAAAGAGAAGAAATGGTTTCATACCTTTTCCATAGAGGTTAACACTAAGTAAATTTAGCAAGCTTGCACATGTCATTATGTTTCCATTTTTCAGGATAATAACCGTAACACCACACGACATCGGTTTAGCCGAAGTAATTTCATATATTAGCGCGTCAGTTGAGCGGCTCGGTGAAGGAAGTCGTTGCTCTTAGGGCCATTCCTATGGGTTATGTATACTTGGATGAATATCCCAAACGGAAATAGGATTAGCTGCGCTATATTGTGTCTAGTTACTTAGTTCCCTCTTCGTCACCGAGGCCCGAAGACCTAATGGTATGATGGTTGCGTCGTATCGTAACGGTCCGGGTTCGATTATCAGAGTCGGTAGAGGACGCGCACTGCTGATGAGTCCCAAAAAGGGCGAAACGGCTGTCCACTACTTTTCTGCATGTGTGTGTGTTGAAGATTCTAGGTCTAGACATGGTGAATTATTATGAAAATTATACAAATCCCCAAACTACTAATTAGTTTATATATATATATATATATATATATATATATATATATATATATATTTATTTATTAAAGACATTTTTTATATGTTTAACGTTCTTTTTATAGATACAAGTATTTAAGTAAATGCTCTGTTTATAATAAACAGTATTAAATAACATTTACCGGCCTGAATGTCCGAGAAACTTTCATAGAAATTGTCGGACTACGTCCAATTCAATATATATATATATATATATATATATATATATATATATATATATATATATATATATATATATATATATATATATATGTTAAAAATATATATTTAAGTTATGCTACTTTTATGTGTTAAAGTGCACAATATCAGGGATAGAGCGTATATAATATAAAAGTGGACATTGAGGTCAACACGCAGCGGCGACAGTCTGTTTCATGCTTAAACACAATCTTCAGGTTATGTATATATATAGTTGTTGAAACTTGACTAATGCATGGAATAATAATGCAACACAAAATGTACTTAGAACAAAATGTATTGAAACAAGAAAGTGTACACAATATTTACATATAGTCTTTTGTATATTCCTGGGAAGACCGTTCCTGGAGAATGTGTTGACTGAGTCGCAGTTGGACAGAGTCTCTGGTTGAATCTCTTGATTCGTTCCCTTCTCTTCCCGGTACCAACCATATTTATATGGTCGGTACTCCACTATGCAAATTAGGTGGATCCTACCACAACAATAGTTCAATATGTCCTATACTGATAGGAGAAGATAGAGCATTTATAGATATTGACAGTGTGGACATAGGAATCAATATTGCATGATGACTGCCAGATTCACGCTTCAATGCAATCTTCTAGGTTTGAAAATCAGAATGAAGCATGAAACGGACAGTTACTATGCAGTTTTGACCCCTATGTCCACATAGTATCTATCTATCTATCTATCTATCTATCTATCTATCTATCTATCGATGCCCCATTTGTGTATGTGTGCATGTGTGTGGACATGATTTCCATATGCTTATTTGCACTATAAATTCTACCTTCAAGTCAAAATACGTGTTCCTGTCATTTTGTAATACTACAGCAATATAAATATCGTGTTTACTTCAACCGTATAATAATTCCAACCAATTCTTGATATTTAATTAGTCTGACACTAGGTCACAAATATAGAGCATTCAATGAGGGTGGTACCCACTATACAATGATAAGTATTTATTGAGATTAGTTTAGTCTGACACGAGTATGGGACACTTAGTGAGGATCAAACTCACTTGCGGGACTATCTGGTTCATTACTGCTCCACGGTGTTTCTCATTGTACTCTGTTTATCTTGCTATATCAGATAAGCAAGCAACTATTTCATGTATATACAGACGCTTTTTTGCTGTTGTTTCTCTTGTCCCACTTTGATGGAGGCGATGATGAGGTACTTGAAAGCATTGTTTTGTTTCTATTAATCAAAACGTCACATTATTTTTTCGGAATCGTTCTATTCATCTCATCCGTCGGCTATTTGTACAAGCAGAGAGTAAAACAATGCTGTTCAGTGTGAATATGTCGTATCGCGCCGTTTAGATGACCAGAGATATCTGACAGATCAGCACGTAGGCGTGCGAATTTATCTGCAGAAGGGAAGGTCTTCTGTCTATGAGTGAGGCGGTACTTAGTTGCTAAATTTATAAAGAAATGCAATGGACAAAATAGTTTGAATTCTGGTTACATGTCATTTGTACCGGATTCTGACTTTCAATCATCTAACCTCGTCCAACCACTGGTATGCAAACATTAGTCTGTTTTTTTCTGTACGATACAATTTGACGAAGAAAGGATGACCCTGTTTTTTTTTTATAATTTTAAGTACAAATAAATTTCAAATCTTAAAAGCTCAGTGACAGGGTGTAGTATTATCTGTCTACAAATATTAATGGTGTATGATATATATATATATATATATATATATATATATATATATATATATATATATATATATATATATATATATATATATATATAATAGTTCTACTAGTAAGGTAACAAAAACATTAAAGGAAGCTACAAGTACACGTCTACAGAATTACAAGAAAACATATTCAAATAAAATGTTCGATTTTACACTGGGAAACAGAAGCGGAGATTACAAAACATTAAATATTGCAAAATACTATGGAAGTGGCAAGCTTAGAGGATGTTAACTAATTTTTTTTATTTAGTAGCAAATAAACTAATAACCGATAAGACACAAAACTTTTTTTTATTTAATAGTTTTTATTTTTATATAATAGTTGAACATTCTGCTTTCATAAAATATGCGTTAAACTAATTTTAATTATTTAAATTAATTCTATATTTTTCCAAATCACGAAGCGGAAAATATGGAATAACCGAATATTAAGAGAATGCCATCTCCGCGAATAGGCACTCATAAATGATGATTTCATTTATTTGATACTATCACGTTTTACATGTGCATAAATTGTTACTTTTAGGTACCTCCAAATATTTTCTAAAAAAGAGCACACCGTTATGACAAAAGGACCTAAACTTAATAAAAACGAAGTTTTATCGTCAAAATGTTTATGTTATTATTATGAGGAAAAACAAAAGTATTTTTGATTATTTTATTAAATTTTTAATCCTTTCTAGAACGTTCGAAATCTTATTCTTCTTGCATGAGCGGTTTCAAAGAGCAGTATAAAGATTTTTAGCTTTTTTTGGCGTTAGATCACATTGATTTGGAAATTCTTGTAAAAATCAAATAATTGTCAGATTTTGATGAAATCTTACCACTTACTAAAAAATGAATGAAATTATTTTTTGTTTTAAATAATCTTGGTAAAAATATTTTTTATATCTTAATTTTATAAAATTTCGAGAAATTAAAATTTCAACCTCTTCATATTTATTTTAGTGAAAAGCAGAACTCCTTAGAGAATGTAAATCATCATTTCGTTTTTGTCGAATAGAAACACCATTTATTAAAAATCTGCTCTGAATAGTCAAATAAAAAAATACAATAGAACTATAACATTATTTAATTAAGAAAACTTTTAATTGCTTTTACAAATAAGATTTGTTAAGGACACTATTGTCTTAAGAAAACACTTTTTTCGAGGAATAATTGTTTTCGTTTGTTTAAATTTATTTAGAAACGTTCATTAAGTTTTAAATCTTTTAAAATCCTTTATTAATTTCAGCCTATTGTGGAATATTATTATTAAACGCCAACTATATTTACTAATCATAAATGAAAAAGCTTAATACAAATCACCAAACACCAATATATTTTTTTTTAATTTTGAATTTTCTTGTGTGCATAAAAGCGCCGATTTTTGCAAGTACGGGCGACCATACACAATAGAAAATAAGAATGATAACAATAATATATTTAAAGACAATCATTTCTAAAATTTAATATAACACTAGATTTCGGAGAATATTTTCCTAAATTTTTTAGATTACTGAGTATTTAAAAATTATATTAAGAAGGCGCTCGCATCATTTTCTTCAATTATGCTTTACAGATAAAGTCTCTGTAGAACAATAGTAGACCTGTCATCAGGCTATCAATACGTCAAGACAGATACTGTCGAGTTAAAAACACAGCTACTGCCGGGTTAAAAAATATATTTCTGTCATATTTTAAACTCATTTTTATCTCAGAAACGAATATCTCTGAAAAGTTTGAAACGAAATTAATGAAGCCAAACAGCGTAAATAATATGCTAAAATGGGGAGAAAAGCGTAAAAGCATAATAACATCGTAGAATCGAAACAAACAGAGAAGAAATGTCCTCATCTCAAAAACCACTTTGAGTCACATTTCAACCCTGACCACACTAACCTAAAGATGCCAGCAAAAACAGAACATATACCAATATTCATCCAGACATTACAAAGTCCGTTTCCAAACATAAACAATAACGTATTTTTCTTTCGAGGAAGTTAAGAAAGCTATTAAAGAAAGTAAAGAATAATAAAATATCACTTGACATTGAGGCTGAACTTTTGAAAATAGCTTACTTTTTCCTCGAATCCAATACAAGTTTCTCGATTTTATAAAGGAAGTCTGGAATCAGAAACGCATTCCAACCAAGTGAAGTTTATTGCACATTAATGCACAATGGAAACAAAAACGTAGTCCTCAGGACCCTCACACATTGTATTAAGTAGGCTCATGTCGTTTTATGACAGTTAACCCCTTACAGCAATGACTGGTTTTCGTTCTGGTAAGCTATATAATGATGCCATATATACCATCAAACAACTGCAGGTAATTGCATACTTTTCTAATTACCTTGCTATGTCAACCTTACAGCAGCATCGGACTATATCAATAGAGACTTCCTCTTCTCATCGATTAGAAACCGTATTTCATGTTCCAAATCTACTGAATGCATTGATATTATAGAGGGAATTTATTGGTCCACAAAATCTTACATGTCTAGCGAGAACCTCGAATATAGAAATATTCTAATCTGGAATGCGACAAGGAGGAAATAAGAGCCCCAGTCTATTTAATATTTTCCTAGACTATTCCCTGGGCACTAATCATTTAACCATTCCATGGCACATCTCAAACGAATCTACTAATAAAAGGCAACGTTCATACTTCCCCTCCAGGGGCCAATGTAGTGATGATGATGGGGAGGGACTATATTGACGATATAAATATTTAGAGTTGGGATAAGAATGATCTGGAACAAAAGAAAAATCAATATCCCTTACCAAGTGTTCAAAGAAATAGGACTGAAACCTTTCCAACACAGAAACTATGATCTGAAATTGGACTGAAAGTAGTGATGGCACAAACCCTGAATCCATCATAAACATTCAGGATGAGGAAGTCGTAAATATTAAAAACTTCAAATACCTTGGTGTATGGATGTGTTGTTACAAATTTTGCACAAGGAAATTGAATATAGAATAAACTGCATTACAGGTAATAAAGCCAATTGCTATAAAACGAAATTAACCTGAAAACTCAAGAGATGTTCTTAAATAACCTCGTCAGATCGAGTCTTTCATCTCGATATTATTCATGGCGTCAAACCTGTTCCGAAATATTTAAACTGTCACTTGTATACAACAGAATTCTCAGATCAGAGCTTAGAAATGGCTTTGAGCGAGTGAAACCTGTTGGTCTTGGGGAGGACCATTCTTCTTCCTTGTGGACTGGTGCTACAAAATGACAAACATAGAATTGTACCAGATAACAGAAACCGCAACATTCGAGGGCTTTTAACAACAACAGAAACAAATAGATAGCACATGTAACCCGAAGAGAAAATAACAGCATAATCAAGAAATTGCTTTTCCACACGACTTCAAGCAAAGGGTTAGAAAGGAAACTCTCATCAGTACAAGAAAGAGCGATAACAGTTACTGATCTTGAGAAGCTTATTTTCCTGATAAAATTGCTCTAAAAGAAAGATTTTATAAATTTCAGCCACTAGTAGCAGTGGCTACTTAGTCAATGAATGCTAAATGTTTCCTTATAAGGAAACGGCTAATATTTCCACTGCCATTACTATATTCTGTCTTTCAAAATCTATTCTCATTTTACTAGTTTTCGTGTTTGCATGTGAAAGTTGGGCTGAACGTGCTCTGCCAATGCCTGTCTATTCTGATTGATGCAATATGGTGCAACAGACCAGCACCTGTTTCTGTTTGATTTCCTGTTTACATTCATCCGGCTAGCAAACAACAAAGCAATCTGCCCACCGATATTTCACCTCCCCGACAGATGACAACATTGTAAACATTCTTACACTCGAAATATCACTAGCATCAACATCACCTTGTAAGGGACCATTAATATTATGCTATAGATGTGGCTATTATTAGTAATCACAGTAATAGGGAATGTTGGGACATATTCATCTCCTCGTATTAAATAGTGGTAGCTTCGAAGGAACGTTAATCCGTGAGCATTTCTCAGTTTTCTTCTCAATTAAATATCAAAATATCTTAAAAATAAGCTTAACTGAATTCTACCAGACTGGTCCCCTGCTAAATGTAAAGAGATCCTTCCGAACTATTAGCTGTGGAGAGAATAAGTTTTCATGTGAAGAGGATGGCCGGTATTTGAAAACGTTATTCTTTTATGTGCCGTATCCCTTCAGGGCGTAGGCGATCGCAGCCCTCCACATCTTCCTGTCCCTTGTATCTGCAATGCAATAGATTCTGACTTAGCATCTTGACTTCACTCACCGACACGGCGTGGCTTCTCTTTGTCTTTTCTACAAATATTTTCACGGTGACTGCTTTGACGAGCTTTCTTCCCTGGTGCCCCGACTTACATATATTTAAGCGTGCTACTAGATTGGCATCTTTGTCCCACCCTTTTACCGTTGAAATAGTTAAATGTATCTGCTGCTCCTACTCCAACAGTATCTTTTCTCGCACTTCCCGCCTGTGGAACTCCCTTCGGCTTACTTGCATCCCCGATAACGAAATCATCAAAAATTTAAATGCAACGTCAATCACCATCTTCTAACTTCTTGACACCCGTTCGTTTGTTATTCTTTCGTCAATCCCCCCACTACCCAACCTTTTCTCTCTCCTTCACTCCCTGTAACCCCCTGTGTACTAGTGGCATTCCCGCCTTGCTTGGAGTGAAAAAAAAAGAAGCTCTTAATATGTTTTGTTTTTTGTTATTTCTCCCAAACCCTGTTCCGCCACCCATTTTCTCATTTTCCTCTGTGCCCCTTTCCCCATCAATCTGTCCTGTGAGTATCAGATTTTCCAAGCCCTCCTTCCTCATTACATGCCTCAGAAATTGCAACTGCTTCTTCCTGATGAGTTTCCTTGTTGTTTCCATTTTCTCCAAAACCTTGTTGTTGCTCGCATTTTCGGTCCATGGTATCTTCAGCATCTTTCAGTAGAACCACATTTCTGTTGCATCAAGTCTCTTTCTCATCTTTGAGGAGATTCTCCAGTATTCAGTACCAGACAGGAGAGACAGATTTTCTGCGGTTATAACAGTTACACCACTCGGATATTATCGGATAACACAGTGACAAAAAAAATTCGATAGGAAAAAGAAAGCGAATTATTAATTCGGCATATGGGTAGAAAAGATTACAGAGAAATTAATATTCTCATATTATTTCAATAAAATAAGTAATATTTTAATTTATTCACTATAGCTTACAAAAATAAAGTTATGGTTAATTTATAGTAAATAAAGAAATTTATTTCAATTAATATATATTAATAAATATATTAATAAAACAATTATTATTGAGACCCTTTCCACTTGAAAATCATTGTAAAATTAACTTCCATCCGGTTGGCTATAAAATAGAGACAATTACAGTGGTAACAAATATTTTGGCGTAACTCATCAAAACTATACTTTTTCTTTTACTGCTTTCTATTCTTTATTGTTTAGATATACAATCTGTAAAAATCATCAAAGTTAAGTAAAATCGATAAAAGAATTTTCTCAGGGTTATATTGTTTAATTTGTATGCAAACATTCAGATGCTCTGTGTTCATTCCGTTCTCAGTATTAATCGACAACAGCTTAAGAGATTGTGTGTTCTTGTCTTCCTGGCAGGTGTGCAAAGAAGCTTCTTAAGAGCTTTTAAAGTAAAAAAAATCAATGCAAAGTAGGAATTTGTCAGCAAGCAATACAATTAAGCTTTATACTAAATGACAGTCATTTGGTAGAAGATTATATATAAGCTTTTTATGTAAGCATGTGACAGCATGCCTGCAAAACTGCTGTTAGTTTTATTTATTTATTTTAATCATTTCAAACCAAGCAAGGCGATTATGTCACTAAGACGCAAGGCATTACTGTAAGTGAAAGAGAATAAGATCTTAGGAGAAAGAACCGGCAACCCAATCTTAAACAGCATACAAGGGATAAACCTCTACTCCTGTTCAAAAGACAAGGATGGAATGTGAACTGGTCGAACCCATCGACTTATATATTTCGATTGTAAATGGTCTTATTTCCAAACCTGCTTTTCATAACTTTCCAACAAAGTTCTGAGAGGAGTTAGTTAAATGTAAACATCCCAATGGTTCAGCTCTCATCTACACATGTTCCGTTTGGTTTAGTTTGGTTTGTTTTACGGCATATCAACCACAATGAGTTATTTAATGCTGACAAGATTTTTATTGCAGGTAATATATATTTTTTATCGAAAAATGTATAGCTGGTTATATTTTTTTTTCCAAAATGTATTGCTGGTAATAATTTTTTTACAAAGTATTTCTGGTATTATAACCTAATTTTACAATTTCATAGTGTTTTGACTCCAGTTTGGGGGTTAACTATTTGCCAATAGCTGGGATCCTAACAAGTGCTACCACCCCGGCTCAGGTTGAACCAAGGAACATCAGCAATTAAGAAATGGTTCCATGCTCCTCAAAACCTCCTGATCAAAGGCCTTGCTGTTGGACGTAGTTTATGGTCCTATTTAGGACGCGGAAGTAGTTTATTGTCACACACAGGACGGCACATGTTCAGTACCGTTTAATAGATTAGCAAAGATTTCTGACATTGCTCTGAATATATGATTTCTGAGATCATATATTTTGTCAGTTTTTGTCTGATTTATGTTCATTGCGGTTTATTCATTTAGTGCATTTTACACCGCTGTGGTCACCATTCCGCTTCATCTCACAATTGTGGTTCATGGTGACATTCTAGGCAGAATAGTGCAATCGCTTGCATCAGAGATGTTAAGGTTACGTGTCCCTCCTCTCAGAAATGAAAGAGGCAAGATCTACAAGGCAACAGGTGGTTTGAACTCAATTTTCCTTTTCCTAGACTGGTTGCCAACCAAACCTACAGTGATTTCCAAACTGAACTCTTTATTTAATCTTCTTTTAATCATATCACCTGAAGTAAGGCTACTAAAACGCAAGGGGTTACTGGGTGTGAAAGAGAATGAAAAGACATTAAGAGAAGGAAAGGGAAACCCAATCCTAAACAGCGATCAAGGAATAAATCTTTATTCCTGTTTAAAAGACTAGGGAAGAGTGTAAAACGGGCGATAGGCGAACCTATCTGCTCCTATATTTACATGGAAATATCCATTATTATTTTAGAACAGAGACTGAAAAGTAATTGCTGTGACCAACTCAGAGAATACGAGTAAAAATAAGCAAAGAAAAAAATGATTCAAAATATTGAAAGAAAAAAGTAAACCCATGAATAAAAATTAATTAGTCAAAAACAAACGTTAGGTAAAGTAAAAAACAATAAAGAAAAAATGTAGCAGATAATTAATGATTGTTGGTCATCAATACTTCTCAATCTGAAGAAAGAGGTCGAGACTGAAGGAAGAGAAATACGAAAACGAGGCTAAAAAAAAAGATAAGAGACAATGGACACTGAGAAAATACAGTTCGGATTGAGATAAGGTTACATTGTATGTTGGTAACAGATATTTTCTCGTGTTGCTCACATGTCACCAAAGCTTGTCAGTATGGGGAAAATAATAGAAGAAATGGAATTGAAACAGAAGAGGATAAGTTTTTCAGAAGTCATAAACTATAGGCCCAGTAATGGATTTGTGTGCATTTTTCATTTAGTTACATCCACATATTGAATTTCATTATTTCGAGAAACGTATATTTGTCTCTGTGTGGTCATTATTCGTGTGGGTGAGTTTGTACTGGCTTCTTCATGCGGTCATGAATTAAGGAACGATGATGTCTATATCAGAATAGACGCGTATGAATGTGTAGCTTCAATGGATATATTTTGGTGCGTATGAATGTGTATGAGTATTTTCTATGTCTGTCTGAATGTTAATTATGTATAGACTTTTGTAGACATTTACGAAGGTTAGTCATGTTCAAGAAATACCATGGCGATGTAGGATTAAACCTACTAACAATTGACTGTAAAGATAATTTATGAAGCTCCAAAGACTCGATGGCTGATGTGAATAAAGAAGTTCATATGAATTCAAATCACAATTTTTCTTCTGTTTTGTTTTGTTGTTATAATTATATATCCCATTGGGAATAACGCTTTAATTTTGTACCTATACGTAATCGCGTTTTATACTGTTTGAAAATGCGGTTTTCAGAGGTGCGATATTTTGGTAGGTCTATATGAAGGAAGTAAGATCGGATACATACATACATACATACATACATACATACATACATACATACATATACATACATATATATATATATATATATATATATATATATATATATATATATATATATATAGTCAAAAGTACTTGTACACCCATCAATTTTGAATATTTTTATCCATTTTTCAGAATCAAATGAGAGTCAATGAAACTTTCCAGTTTCAGTGACTCCCAAGCCTTGTACAGAGCGAAACTCAATGTAGTATATGTATTATGTATATATCATATATATATATATATATATATATATATATATATATATATGTATGTATATGATTGTGTATCTGCTCATTCAATACAAGGCCTAAGCCTGTTGCATAAGCGTAAGAAAAGGCAAGAAGTGTAGTTCATGAGGTTTCTGTTGGAAAGATAACAACGCTAGACTTGAAGAAGTGAAGAGTGTTGTGATCGGGAAAACTTCCCGGTGGAAGTCTGTTCCATAAAGCAGAGGTTCTTGGCCAGCAGCTGACTGAGTGAAACTTACTCCTTACTAATAGAATACGGAGGGAATGAGGATGATTCATCTGGGTGTACTTGGCATGGGGGATTCCAGCTGCGAAGGTCACAACTGGTGGAACCAAGGTATATAACTTATCAGAACACTTGCCATGGAAAAAATAGCAATAGTACAGCGACCGGCTCACGACGTTTCGTCTGTGGGAAAGGAGTTGGACGGTGGAAAATTAATTACCTGCAAGGCCGCGTAGGCGATTTTGAAATCTATTAGGATAAGCAAGTGAAGAATGGGCAGCTTCAGTCCCGATGCTCCATTTTTGCTCTGATCTGACTTTTGTAAAGATAGAGTCTAGGAATGGGAGTCAGATACTTAGTGGATCAGTACAATGAACCGACCATTTTTCCAGCACCTTTAGCAATAGATTGGATATATGAGTTCCACTTGAGGTCTGGGGTGGGCTTGAGTCCTAATAGATGCTCATGGAATGAACCTCCTTGAGAGAATACCAATCCATCATGATAGGTGAAAGTTCGGGGTCTGCTCGGTGGTGGTGGAACGTTAGTATTTTGGTTTGGGATGGACTAGATTTTACCAGATATCCCCCCTTATTGAGCCACCAGGTCTAGGCTAGAAGAGAGATCAGCTGCTAGGAATATGATGAATTTTTGAATTTATTCACAATAACGTCCGTGCAACTCACTACTGAAATATCTTCTGGTCATTTCCTACACTGTTTAGGACTTATTCTAGGTATGGCCTTAAACTGTTCACCAGATAGTATTTAGACTAATTTCGCAATGCTCAAATTTTCCCTATTAAATGCTAAAAAGTTTTTAAGTTTCATTTTTTATTTTCATTTTTCGATGCTCTACTCAAATAAATGGCAAGGGGGGATATTTTTGCTTTATTTTCATTGGCCTTAAGATTTTGGTCTGCAGTGTGTATAAGATTCTGTGGAGAAAAATTATCTAGGACGACACAGGGAACGAACTTTCCTAGCAGCAGACAACTGACTCAGTATAATATTTCCATTTCATATCAGTGGGAAACGTTAGTCTGAGAAGGTGCAATGAGTCCCTCGCCTGGAGGTTAGCATCATCTGTGCTGATGGAAAGCAAAATGGGTTCTCTTAGACCAGCGCTTCTTAAACTATTGGTCGCAATCCCAAGTGGGGTTACGAAACGAAATGCTGGGGTGGCGAAAATTAAATTCAAACCCTTGCATTTCAGTTTCTCTGCTATTTCCCAAACGCCCAATATATAACGTGATGCGCCAAACAAGCGCTACGGTAATAAAACGCGTGTATAGCGCCGTTGCGATGAGTGCAGTGACAACGGATTTATTTTCAATGGAGGTGGTTAATATCTGGGGTAGCCAAAAATCTCGTCAGGAAAAATGGGGTCATGAATGAAAAATGTTTAAGAAGCGCTGTCTTAGAAGATTAAATGAGAGCCGTTTCGTTTTGAAGACGTTCAAAATAACAAGCCATTTCTTGCTGCAGTTAACAACAGAAAGTAGATGCATTTTTACATCACCTGTCATTTTTTTGAACTTATCGAACCGCTCGGAAGACAGAAATAAAGGATTGCGTCATCAGCGTAGATACCGAGTTGATAGCTGAAGTCATCAGTAAAGTCGTTAATGAAAATTAGGAACAACGTGGCTCCAAGTTTAGAGCTCTGGGGTACATCTGCATTAATGTCAAATTTAAGGCTCCAAGTTCTAATTTCAGAATTATTGCACGGGACAACGGCCAAGTTGACACAGTAATTATCCGTTCAATCCTTGGATAGACACTGACAGTGGAAAAGGACAAACAATAACTGAGAAGTACTAAAAGGAGATTAACCAAAGGCGAGATATCCTTAGCTATGGACAGCGGAATGAGAACAATCCCCTTCAGTAAAGTTCAGTTCAAAATTCTCTAAAAGTTAACTAGATCGACAGACGCTCAAAGAACGGCCGAAAGAATGAAGACTAGATAATATAGATAATGATAACTACTCATCCAAGAAATTCGGGCAGTTATGTAAATATAGTTTAATTTATTCGAACTATTATAAATGTTATTATAGGCGAAACGTTTCCTGACAGAATTTAGTCCTTGTCTGAGAATAATTATTCGTAATTTGTTACACATTTGTCTCAAATCGATGTGAACTTCGGCTTTCACTATGAACACCACGCTGTATATTTCAATCGGGGTCCTCGTAAATTCTTTTCTTTATTTTTTTTAGTCGGTGGAATAATGGATAGCGGCTCGGACTGAGGAATCGTAGAGCCGAGTTCGAATTCCAGCCAAATCCGTTAATTCACTTACGGGCTAATATCCTTGGAATATGAATCCTCATCTTCTCCCACCAGCTATGGGTAAATAGCAGGACAGACCGGTTTCTATAGCCTTGGATGTCAACTGGTTTGCCGCAGAAAGAAATGGCAACCTACTGCGGGATAAAAATTTGCCTCGTTAGACATGTATTGAAAGATACATGATCGCCTAAGAGTGTATCACGCATGGCACATAACTGACTGAAGTTTCAAAGATATGCTTTCGAAGTTGTCGCAATAATTATCAATGCATCATGCCCTAAGGATTTCCTCGATGTCCAAATATAAGAATGCAATCCGAGTGTGACATATTTACCTATTTTGTAGAATAGACACCCGTGTGGATACTTCCCTGGACACTTTAATCTTGATCTCTTCAAGCCATGGGTCAATCATGAAATATTATCGTTATACTTATAATCCTCCTATTCCTACCACCTATTCTTTCGCTAATAACACTCACCTCCCTCATCATTATCAATTCGATAGTATCCCTCTAATCTGAATGGTTCTCGAGCCTTGTAGCGATGATGTTTTATTTTTAAAAACATAGATAATACCTACTTATATATTTTCCTACGTATCTTCAGATGAAGTCAGTGTAGTGAAATTGATAGCTAAGTAGCTCAGTAAATAAACACAACTCCGATAGAACTGATGACCGAGCAACCAGCACATTTGATTCAGAAAGGACATCGACTGATAACAAATAAGGTGTTACTCGAGTTGTATGGAACGAATCATGAGATTGTCTCGTTCATAAATCAAATCGAGATATCGTGTGATGAACAAGGAGAGCTCGCAAGAGCGAGATGTTGTCCCAGTGTTAATGACTTTTCCGATCATGACATTTGTCCGTGCTTGCTGTCAACTTAAATTTGTAATGTCCAACTATCAAACATGGCACATTTATCGTCTCTCACCATTCATTGTCATGAGAAACAGATTCTGTCTAGAATTATATCTGGAGATATAACTGGGCAGCTGGAGTTTCTTGGATGAGAAACTACCAGTTTTATTTATTTGTACATTGTTGGCTTTTCTAAAAATTATGGTTTTCTCGTATGTCCGAATCTATGCGTAGCTGTCTGCCATTGATTCCAATTGTTTGTCTGTTTTAGGTACATTCGTTTGAACAACGTCGATTTTTGACCAATTAGCAAAATATTACTCGGTAACCGAAACTAAGATTTTTCCTGTGTTATTAAATCGTTCCTTTTCTTCTTCTTCTTCTTCTTCTTCTTCTTCTTCTTCTTCTTCTTCTTCTTCTTCTTCTTCTTCTTCTTCTTCTTCTCCTCCTCCTCCTCCTCCTCCTTCTTCTTCTTCTTCTTCTTCTTCTTCTTCTTCTTCTTCTTCTTCTTCTTCTTCTTCTTCTTCTTCTTCTTCTTCTGCTTCTTCTTCTTCTTCTTCTTCTTCTTCTTCTTGTAATTGCTTGTAATTTATATATAAAATTTGTATATTTACTCCTTGAATAATTCCTACTTTTGTGATATTTTCTGTGTGAATTTCTGATGTAAGGGATTATCATTATTATAAATTGATTTATTCAAATTTGCATCTCGTCTTAAGCTTTATAGTCACGACACAAATTAGGTTAAAGGATCCAAAATTACTACACCTGATTTTCCCAGGTAAGAATAGCTTATTGGTTAATTGTATTTAGTTTAGTTTGTTGTCATAAGTTTAACCCATTGAAAATGCAGTGAAATCCTTATACTCTTTTTTAGCGGACAAATTGACTAATATGAGATTTAGGTGAGAACAATCTATCCTCGTCGTTTGAATAAAGGATTCTGATCGAAATACCGAGAATATTGCTGTCGATTGAAAAGAATTCTGTGAATTATTAGCATCTTTCTTTTTCTTTTTTATGAAGGAGAAAGAAAAAAATTATTTTCTTGAACTTTTAGTAGTAGTAAATCATTTTTTATTTCTTTTTTTACAAATGTCAATTTTTTAAATAAAAGGTGGAGCCTTGTTAAAATGATTTATTTTTAGAAAAGGATAAAAAAAGGCAACGTGGCTTGTCCGGAAGCAATGACAAACATTCTGCCCGGTAAAAGAAATGGAAGAAGCAGATATAAAAAGAAAAAAAATAATTAAAATCAGTCGGAAAAGGTTTTGTCAAGCAAAGTGCACTTGTTTTATTGCGATTCGGCGGGTTTTTTCGTGTTAAATTAAAAAACAAATCATAAATAATGATTTGGCACGTTAAAACAGAAAAAATGAGAACAGAATTTTTACATTTATTTATTCAAATGAAATTTTTTTGCAATTGTCTCGGATTCTTGTTTATTTCAGTTAAAACATTTGGAAATAGAAAGAAAGAAATTTGTGTCTAATTGTGCTTTATTTCATCTTATTTGGGAGACTAATTAAAATTATATATATTATAGTGTACTATAATACAATGTAACATCCTGTGTTAATGTATATATAATAAACCAAACCCGGATATAAGAGAAACCCGGATATAAGAGACTTCTTCTCCGGTCCCGACAACTCTCTTATATTCGGGTTACACTGTATATACATTAACACAGGCTCTAATTTGGGACCAGAGAAAATCTCTCTTATATTCGGGTTTCTCTTATATCAGGGACTCTTATATCCGGGTTACACTGTATTATTATAATTATTATTGTTGTTGTTGTGTTTTGGGTTTGCTTTGTAAAGTAGGAGTTACCCATAAGTCTGAATGGGCAGATAATTAACCCCCAAACTGGGGTCAAAACACCACGAAAGTATAAAAATAGATTTTTTATAGTAAAAATACCAGCAATACATTTCTGAAAAAAAAAAACATTACGAGCAATACATTTTTGGAAAAACAAATACCAGCAATATATCCACAAAAACCCTCTCTACAAAAATACGTCAATAAAATCTGATCTACAAATTGATTTCTTGCGAAGAATACATATTCTATTCATACGAACCTATTCTAAAAATCTTGTCGGCATTAAATAACCCAATGAGGTTGATATATCGTGAAGCAAAATAAACCAAACTAAACCAAACCTAAGTCTCATCCAGAAAATTCAAGTTCTTTTAACAGAAGATGCTGCCAGATAATGATGATAGAACCAAAATCAACACGGCCTCTCCCTCATAATAATAATCGATATATTTTTGACAATGTCAAAATCAATAAGATCTTTGAGAAAAAATTCACTCAAGACTGTAAAAGGGATGTCTGAATTGAAATATAATCGAATGTTGATGATGCCTAAAGAAAGAAAGAACGCAGCAAATGGAATTTAACTCCGCAATAATAAAAAGAAAGCGACAGAAATTTTCGAAATACAGGAAGCGGATTCTTTGAAACGAAAAGAAATGTAAATCAGAAAAGAAAAAAGGGAATTTTTTTAAAAGTAGACTTCAGAGTATATTATGCGCAGCGTTTGTTAAACTGGACAAGGACAAAAACGTATGAATAAATTAATGGTCATTCTTAGAGCCTTCCACTCTGGGGGCAACGTTGACATACTCTTCGTGAAAGGGAAACAAGACGAAAGAATACTAAAGAGTATTTCTAGTCGGCCATCAAAAATAACATATACAGAGCAATGAATGATTGATCACAACGACTAACGATTGAATTAGAGCTGAAGAGAGGCCATAGGCAGGATCCAGAACGCAAAATCAAAAGAGGTTAGAAAAGCACCACCATTGGGATTTCAAGAGAAAAAGAAAAAAAACTGTAAGCGAAATGATATGGATATGGTTGGAAAGATGATATCTAAAAAGAGAAAGAGAATTCTTATTAATGACAGCTTAGGATAATTCAATAAGAACAAGCTGTAGTAAAACCAAGATTTGGCACAGAAGAGTAGGCAAATTCGCCCAGGAGCACAAGTATAAATAAGTAGGAAAAGAAATTAACTAGAAATTTTGCAACCGACTTACGTTCGACTATGCAGACCAATGGTGCATGCATAAATCATACGATTTCGAAAAGAATAAAAACAAATGTGTAAAAATGTTTTGGGATTTTCAAATCTCTAAATCCAGATCAGCTCTTAATTAAGAAAAGTTGACAGACGATTCTGCTGCTTTAGAAGATCGCCAGTTAAAAAAATTTTAAAGTGGAAAATTGCGCCCAAATTGTGGAACGTGAAGAGTACAGTTGTTCCTCACGTTATTGGCGCAGATTGATCACTCCGAAAGATTTTGTACAAAATTATTCAAAGAACTTGAACGAGACGAAATCATCTAGAATCAGCTAGAATTCTGAGGAGAGTGCTAGAGCAATGATTGCGACAACCTCAGTTGTTACTAATGTGGAAATTCAATCAATAAAAATAGAATAATTGAACAATGTGCTTATCTACAGACCGCAACGACAAAGAAGAATGAACAAAAGTGAAGACGAAAAAAGAATTATGGCGGCTTTCTTAAGTGAATGACTCTTATTGTAGTTGTTGTGATGCCTAGTAATGTTTTGAAATGAAAGACTATTACAAAGAAGATCAATAAGATGCAAATGATAGATCTGATCATTCTGGCAAGACATTTGTCAATATTTCTAAGAGCCATTGGTATGAAGAACTGTAAACATCACTATGTTTTTTTCTTTTTCTACAATATTTACTTTAGCCTTGTTTAATACAACGCTACAATTGTATGGCATATAATGGATATCAATCACATTCCTCTGACGATGGTCTGATTCCCGACTCTCTTCCCCTATTAATGGTATATTTAGAGGGAATGGCATATTGTAACAAAATTAGACGCTAACGATAATAAATTAAGCAAGGTTTTTCTTTAAATAAACTATGGCGCACGCGCTTCATATACTTTTACTTTTGCCTCTTTCCAATTAGCGGCTTTATCATCGCACGCTGCAGTATTTTGTTAAAGATGTGTTGAGTGGGCCACATATGGCAAATTCGGTTTGTACAGCCAGTAAGATCTGGTCATCTGCTTCTCAGATTCAGGACCGATCAAGATCAAGTATTAACTATACTCTTTTTTTTTCTCGAATTCACGTTGGCCTATTTTTAATTTCTTAAGACTCTATGTATATCAAAGCTGTTGATTGTCTTGGGTAGTTGTTTACATGCGTTGCGCCACTTAAGTACATCTAACTTAATTAAGAACTATTGTCCTTTTAATGAAGGGTAATCATTTCCTTAAAGCTGCTTTTGACAACGCGAATACTTCTTTTTATACTATAGTTAGGAAAATTAATGACAAAATGGAACACATTTTTCGTATGACATGTCGTTTCGTCCCTTAAGACCCCATCGGGCTAAAGTGATGTCTATGTTGATATAACTAAACATGGACGAAGGACGAAGAAATTTTAGACTTTTAATTTTTTTAAATATGTGTTTGGATATATAGTCTAGCCAATTTCATGTACATCCTTTTTGTTTTTATAACCTTTGTTACTAAATATCGCACATTGTGATAATAGAAGATCTGCCAAGAAAAGTGAAATGTTCTAGGAATCTGGACGCAAACCGTCTTAGTAAATTGCTTTCACTTTTAATTAGAGTAGCATTTTTTAAATGAAAATTATGTTCAGACTCATTACAGTGAGTAACTAATGCACTGAGTGTGTTGCTTAGTGAAAGATCCCGTTTATGTTCGTATACATTTTCAATTAAATTTCTCGAGGTTTCACCTATGTATTCCTTGTGGCAGATGATAAAGCAAACTCCCCGAAGATTTAGCTTATTATTATTTTGTTTTGTATTTATTCTATAATTTTTATCGAAGTAGTAACAAATTTTATGTTGAGTTTAGATAAATTCTTTTCAATTGTTGTTGTAAGTTGGTGAGTAGAACAAAATATATTCTGATTCGTTGGGTTTTTCAGAATGGTTCACTCTTCTGTTTTGAAATATTTTACGAGCCTTATTCTTATACTATCTAAATGACTCATTTCATAGGCCTATTTGCATACTAAACACACAAACACGTACACGCGTAAACACGAATGCTCTCTACATATAAATACACACACACACACACACACACACACACACACACACACACACACACACACACACACACACACACACAAAGATACATGTGTGTGTATGTAATTTTTTTTTAAGCATTTCATCCCAAAGATAGGGGATAGATCAAGGCATCTGGAGACGTCGATTGACATTACATTTGAATAGTTGGAGATTATAGCTATCAGGGAAACAGGAAAAGGGGAGGGAGTTCCACAGGCGAGAAGTGCGAGACATGAAGCTATTGGAGTAGAGGAGACGGCTACATTTAACAGTTTCCACACTCAAAGGGTAAGAGCGAGATGCCAGCCTAGTTGAACGCTTAAATTCAATATTAGTTAGGAATATGATGGCTTTGCGTGTTATGTGTATATCATTATGAGATTTTATGGTACTAACTTTTGACAACAGGTAATGTAAGGGACGTGAATGTATCGTTGTCTTTGATCGATGTATATATTAGATTTTTTGTTTTTCAATTTTTTTTCAATTATTTGCTCCTCATCTATATAGACTTGTAAGCCATTTATAATTAGTATTTTTATGCTTTAGTGTTTCTTATAAAATAATATATGAGAAGAGACAATAAGGAGCCCCATCGGTCGAAATGAGGAATTTATAAACTGCTGCTAATATATATATATATATATATATATATATATATATATATATATATATATATATATATATATAATCCATAAGTGGAAAGGATAATCCGAGTAGGTCTTTTTAAATTATTAAAAAGATGGATCCACAAAGAGAGCTCAATGTATAGTATACAGAGCAACATGATATACATCAAGGAAAAACATCATCGAAAACATAGTATTCTGGATAAATTTACATTTAAACCATTTGTATTTTCGATACATTATTTACATTATTCAGACTATTGTCCTCATCTTTGTCGCCATATTTATTAGAACGTTTCGGCCGTTGTACGCTCCGACCTTCTTCAGGTGGTTAAAATGTCGAACTGAGCCCTTTATTTCGTTCACTGGGGTAGACTGTTCTAGTTCCACGTGCTATGTTTAATGGATGTCAGTTATCACCGCCCTCTGTGGGTTCAGGTTGATATCATAGACAAGGAACACCATTGGAAAATTCGGAAACTTAAGGAATCAGCACATATACTAGGCCACAAAAATATCCAAAGCCGACCAAGCATAGAAACGAATACAATATGGGAACCAATAATAAGGAGTTCCAGAGAAAAGTGATAATAACAACAAAATTTGCAATATGAGCTCTGGAAAAAATATGTAATGATAACAGCAAAAATTGCAATATGAGCACTGGTAAAAAACGATGCTGAAGGTTAGGTTTATAATACCCAGAAATTCATACACAGATGTCCTCAAGGACACATGGCACAGTGGATAAAGGCGTTAGTTAGACCAAGTGACAGGACCCAAAGAGTGGAGAACTCTCAGAGGGAAATTAACATTCATTAAACATGGTACGTGAAACTAAAACAGTCTACCCCAGTGAGCGAAATTCCAACCACCCGAAGAAGGCCGAAGCGTACAACGACTGAAACGTTGTAATAAATATAGCGCCAAAGATGAGGACAATAGTCCGAATAATGTAAATAATACCTCATCTCAGAAATATAGACAGATACGTATTTTCGATGCAGCGTTAAGTTTTCCATATATATATATATATAATATCTGGATAAAATGAATGAAACAAAATTGGGTGTTTTTTTTATGAAAGTATTTATTTCTGTGTTTTTGTATATATTTTTTTATATATTTACAATATATACAAAAACACAGAAATAAATACTTTCATAAAAAAAAAACACCCAATTTTGTTTCATTCATTTTATCCAGATATTATATACATATCAAGAAAGTATACGTGGCCTCTCATTATGCTATATATATATATATATATATATATATATATATATATATATATATATATATATATATATATATATAATGATAAAATATAGTTTTAAGGTATGGTATATTTATGGATTAAAGGGCTCAATATCCGATATAGAGCGTTATGTAAATATGAAAGTAGACAGCCAGAGGCGAGAGTCTGTTTCATTCTAAACGCAGTCGTCAGGCCATCTGATATATATATATATATATATATATATATATATATATATATATATATATATATATATATATATATATGTTGTGGGGTGTAGAAGTTTATCCCTGGTTTCCTGTTTAGGAGAGTGTTTCCGTTTCCATTTAAACTATTCTCATTTTCTTTCAATTTCGGTAGCCCCTTACGTCTCAGTGTCCTTATCACATTGTTTGGAGTGAATTAATGTAAAAATATTCGGTTCTGCCGCCCCAAATCCGCTGCTTTAACTTCTAAACCAAACATATTCGTTCTTTTACTTGTACTCGATGTTCACTTGCAGCAGCTTATTCCTTCATTTTCTCCAACATTTCAGATGACTGTTTATTTAACGTTTGATATTTCGGAAAACGATCGGATTTCTGTGTTAGATTCTTTGAGATTCTCACGCGCATCCCCAATCTGGAAATAAATGGCATATTTACTTTTCAAAGAATTTAACTTGAATTATCGTCACTGAGATTACCATGAACGCTGCTGAAGACATTCTTTGGGCCAGTTAGTGCGGTTATTAGTAAAAAAGATCTAACGACAAAAGCAGAAGGAATATTTTGGTCAACTTAATCCAATTGTCTTTGATTCTCCGAATACATTTCTTTTAAATATTTGGTCTTCCTTCTCTTGTTTTGGCTCTCTTTGAAAAAACAGATTCGTTTTAATAAAATGACAACTATATGTATATATATATATATATATATATATATATATATATATATATATATATATATATATATATATATATATATATATATATGTCCAAATCGTGGTTAAAATGTTTAGCCATCTTGACACCATTTTTCGTAAGAATCACTGAAAAACCATTTGTGTTATTCAAGTTAAAAGAGAACAGGTTAAAATTGTTTTGTGTCAGACCCACTGTCCTACCTACTGAGTAATGGTGAGAGGAAAAAAATCATTCAGGCTTTCGGTAATGGTACCAACATTTATACTCTGGTTTCCATCTTCAAAATCCATTCAAGAACCAATGGTGAATGAGTTTTAAAAAGATGGAACAGTAGAGAGGAAAAAATGGATCAGGAGGTCACAACAGGAAGAAGGATCATCATTTCAACTTAGAGCCAAGGACATCAATTAAAAAAGATCCAACTCAATCGGAAACACGTTTGGCACATGAGAGAGGAGTTTCAGCTATGGCAGTCTAAAGAACATCTTGAATATGTTGGACAATGATCCTGAAATAATATATATATATATATATATATATATATATATATATATATATATATATATATATATATATATATATATATATATATATATATGTGTATGTATATATTTGAACTCTATTTAAATGCTTCCGATCCTTATCTATGATTAATTAATGATGAACATGTCATTTTCGTTTATGATCGATTACATCACGATCCTTCTGTTAAACTAGGAGAGTAATTATATAATCTTATTGCTCAATAGCGTTATAAAAATGTTATGGTCCAAGGTTAGGACCAAGGAAGAACAACACGAACAAAAAAGTAAATATTACGAAGATATATTACACGGGATAATAATACAAGATGTGGAAGGTATGTCAGTCTGGTTTGGAGTGAACTCCTATCAGCTCGACTCGATTCGTCCCTCTCTCTTGAGAGGCTTAGTATACATAGTGTTAGGAAGAGTTCATTCTGTAGTTATAGGTAAGGACCAATAACAAAAAACCTCTGAGAATTCCTGTAAGATATCTTTAATCATGTTTAAGGTACAACGGTTCAAAGCTTAATATAATAAATGGACAATTTTGCTGTTAACCCGATTTGGACAATTTTTCCCTTATGTCTGGAATATATATATATATATATATATATATATATATATATATATATATATATATATATATATATATATATATATATAAATATATAGATATATATATATAAATATATAGATATATATATATATACATATATATATATATATATATATATATATATATATATATATATATATATATATGTATAATGTCATTCACATAGAGGCCTGTTTCGCTGTATCACAGCTCATCAGTGCGTCTACACAACCGAATGCTTCAAGCCAGTATCGAAACCCGATCGATTTGGTATCAGTCGAAGTTTCTACCCCCAAGACGAATTCTAGCGTATTGTTTTTACGAATGTAAACAAGCGCCTGACAGCCAGAGTGTTCTACTCATTAATGAAGAGCGATGCGTTAGCGCGGACAGCTGCTGTTTATAGAATTTGCGCATCTCTCAATCAACAGTGCTCAACCGAAAGATTTTCGAGAGCGTTATATATATATATATATGCCCAGCACTCACTTTCTAACCTTGCTATGGTTCTAATGCATTTACGCAGCCTTGTGTGTGATGAATTATTTTCCGCTGTACAACCCCCCTTTCCCACGGATAAAATGTTGCTAACCTCTTGCTATTTTTACGGCAAATGTTCAGACGACCTACATTCCTTCGTTCAGACATTTTTATCTAGGACCACGTACACGGAGTCGACTCATTTCTTCGTATTCAATTGGTAAGGAGCATGTTTCACTCAGCACTGTGGAACAGACTCCCGAGAGGATGTTTCCCCGAGCGAAACAATCTTAACCTCTTCAAGTCTAGGATCAACCGTTATTTATCCCATATATACCCATAAGATGCACTTCTTACCCTCTTACCTTGTACGTCTTTACGAAAACCTCATTTAGTAAACGTCTGCCTTAAGTGGCTCCTGGGCCTTGTATTAGGTGAACAATAAATAGTATAAGAAAGGATACTTTTCTTCAGTTGTTTGCTATTGATATTCCTGAGTTCGTGTTTATTTTTGGCCTGTGTTGAATTTGCAGATTCTTGCACTCTTTTCAAGCTTTTTGAAAAATTTATTTATAAAAGAGCAACATTACTGTATGGTTTTGAAGCTGATCTTTTACATGGAAATATTAGAAAAATCAACTAAACTTTTTACTTATTAAAATAATGGATTTATTTCTTAGAATCAATTTTCACATGAAAGTAATCGTGCTACGACTACTACAAGACTAACATCCTGTTCTCTCTTATTTAGCCTCCCTACCGCTACTGTTACATCTAGCGGGTTGTAAAGAAACTCACCAATCAAGAAGTGAACTAACAGACAACACGCTGATATCAAAAGCAGAATTAATTTCCAGAAGACGACAGATGAATACACTCAAGTATTTATCAATCAACATTTTGAATGATGACAAATGTTGATGTGCATATTAATAAAACATTTGCTTGCGTTCACCCCTCCACTTTTCGAAAGATCCAACTCTCAATTATCAACAAGCCAGACATCTTTGCTTGAATGTAATTTAGATTTTTATAAACTTACAATTAATTTCAGATGTTGCAAAGAAATGATTTCTTGTTCATTTGAGATGCACTATTCGGGAACATTCATTCTGGATAAAAGTTTAACAAACTGATCTCGCAGACTACTCAGTAGTCTGCGAAACCAGTTTGTTAAGGACATAAGCATGGAGCCTGACTTAAATGAATTCCCAATTTAGGCTCCATACTTATGTCATTATACCAAACCAGTAGTGAGTCAGGCTCCATACTTATGCCAAATTAGTAGAGGGTTCAGGCTCCATACGTATGCCCTTATGCCAAACTAGTAGTGTGAACTCCATACTTGTGTCCTTATACCAAATTCAGATTAAAAATAACAACAACAAGCAAGAAATGTATTGAAGTACATAATTGCGAAGAATATTTTAATATTCCATATTCATCTTTGTCGATTTGTTTCTCCTTCCTTAGCTTAATCTGTCATCAGAAAATGTTTTCACCTTATTGTGTAGCATAGACCTTCAAGCAACAACCAAAGGTGACAATATCTATTTTCCTTCTCAACAATTTGACATTAGTAACTTGACCGTGCCGGCTAGCAGATTGATTAAAGGAACATGCCAACACTATCGGGGACATTGAAGCTTGTCTTCCTCAAGATACCATTCCTCGAATTACCAAAACATGACCGATAAAAATGGTGCAGGAACCAATGTCCTACAGTTTCCATATATAAAATCCGGCGTGGCTTTGCGTCCGGGCATGATTGAACAAGACAAGCGAGGTTAGTTTAGTGATTAACCAGGGTTATCATCACGTGCCCACCCACGGTGACCACGTCTCGGGTTCTTTTGGAGACACGCAGAAAAAGAATATGTTGTCTTGCACGAATGATTTAGATAGCGCCAACGATGATATGTTGATCGAGAGAAGAAATGAAAACTTAGAAAATGAATAAGAAGTCAAAGAGACGAGAAGAGAGACTCGAACTGATAAACACACACACACACACACACACACACACACACACACACACACACATATATATATATATATATATATATACATATATATATATATATATATATAATTTTTTTATAACTTTGTTGAAAATGGGTGTAACAGAAAAAGCTGTTACTGTCTTGTCAATGAAGCCGTTATAGATGAGTGATTTACCTAAGTGCTTACTCATCCTCTCTATTCTCTGATTCATTTCGATGCTGCTGTTTCGCTTCTCCGCACGTAACACAATGTATATATATATATATATATATATATATATATATATATATACGCACACACACACACACACACACACGCGCACACACACACACACACACACACACATATATATATACAATAGTTTACCCATGAGTTTCGTATGTTAAATTTAAAAAAATATTTTTCAAGTTGTATTATGTAGTATTTCAGTGTAGCATTTCGGCACTTTATAACAATAAAAAAAGGATCTCCATTTTATATACATTAGATACTTATGCAATTACTAGTTTACTAATGTTTTCAAAATGTCGTCATATTTTTGTTGTGATATATATATATATATTTTTGTTGTGATATATATATATATATATATATATATATATATATAGAGAGAGAGAGAGAGAGAGAGAGAGAGAGAAGAGATAGATAGATAGATAGATAGATAGATAGATAGATAGATATCAGCCAGTATTTGCAGTTCATTACATGACCTGTATATAGGGCATGGTGAGTAATGGGCATTACTCTTCCATGCTAGCTGATATTTTGTTGTGGCTGAAACATACTAGAAGAAAATACAAAGATAATGAACTCATCCACATGGAAAGAACGATTTAAAATAATAGAAACTTTAATAATAAAAAAGAAAAAGTCAACACTCAATATTATTAACTACAAACACGGCCACAACGTGCTGACTGTGTTTGTAAAATAAAACATCCCTATAACTCTAAAGACATACACCCAACGCATACACCCAATTAAAGTGCAAAAATAAAATCATCCTTGATAATGGCTAAAAGTATAGCCGAAAGCGCTCGGAATTATACAACATTTGGACAAATTCTACACACTCTGTGTCCCAAAAAGAAAAGATTTGTTTGAACATAAGAAAAATTAAATAAAAAGCTTAATTTTAGTAACTTATCTGCAGTCTTTAATGAATCATATATATATATATATATATATATATATATATATATATATATATATATATATATATATATATATATATATATATTGTCATCCACAGACAGACTGTTTCTCTGTATCACAGCTCTTATATATATATATATATATATATATATATATATATATATATATATATATATATATATATGTGTGTGTGTGTGTGTGTGTGTGTGTGTGTGTGCTTTCTGCATTTTTTTGAGGATTCTTCTAGACTCGATCTCGATAAATTACTATGAATATATATATATATATATGTGTGTGTGTGTGTGTGTTTGTGTGTATGTGTGTGTGTGTGTTTCTGTGTTTGTGTTTGTGTGTGTGTGCGAGAGAGAGAGAAAATGTTGGCAGGTTTATAACGCTTTAAAAGTAAGTTGTCTTTGCAAATGTTCAAAAATAAGAAATCGAGAATTAATAAAAAAATAAGTTATAACATGAATAACATGCTAGTTTCGCAGATATCCTCTCATCAGGGGTTATAAATTTCAAATAAATTTATTAAATGATATTATATATAATGTCTTCTTTCAGGTATTCACGGTACACACGTTACATCATAGATCTGGGGAAGTAAAATGGTCCCATAATTTCAGAAGTAGTTTCCCCTATCAGCGTGGCCCCTATTACAAGGCCCAATTTGAACCTGTTAATTCACAACGTTTTACCTTGAGCTGAGCCGGTATTTACACTGACTCACCAACACATATAGATGTGGGCAGACTGTTACGTCAATATGAAATCACGTTTCATTAACTTTACCGTTAATTTTATTCCATGACTTCTGTCACGTAAGACATAAAATGTTAATAATCAGATAATATAAAGATAAAAATGAGCTGAGGCGAAAGATCTTTTGCGGGTAAGTTGCCGAAATGACTATTTTTTGTTAGTGGCATATCAATTCCTTATGGGTCATCTAATGCCGAAATTTAAATTTCTTGGGAGCATTAATAATTTCTTTAAACAAAAATGTGTTGCTGGTATTTTTGTTTAAATATATTGATGGTAAATTTTTTAAATGTATTGTTGGTATGTTACTAGCAAAGTGTATTATTATACTTTCATAGTGTCTCGATCCTAGTTTGGAGTTTGGTGGTTAACTGTTTGCCCATAGTTGGGACCCTAACAGGTGCTACCACCCCGGGTCACGGTGGACCTAGGAACAACAGCAATTAAAAGGTGATTTCACGCTTTCCAAAATCCCAGTTGCCGAAATATTATCTCATACAGATATATGTTTGTGTCATATTACTTCAGTATGTAATAGATAGATCATAGCTCTCCACGGCGTCCTCTCTTTCGTTGCTTTTCAGCAATGCTTATTCCTTTAAATTGTCATGTACGTGCGTTTTTCTCCAAATGAAAGCCTTTAAAAAACGATACCCACTATTTTTACAAATAATCCGATTTCAATGAGATGTTTTGCCCTTACACATTTATGAATTATCTTTATTGTAAATCTGTCATTTTATTAGTAACGTCATTTTTTCTGTCATTTTATTTTAGTCATTAAAACTCGACTTTAATAATATGCACTGACTTGCCAGACGGTATCTTATTCCTTGAGAAACAAAAGGAACCACGTGTCGTTACCCTCGAAAGGGATAATAATCTAGAACTTAAGCTGAAGTCTGTGTCAGGGGAAAGAGACGTTATCAAAGAAAATTCTGAAAGTATTATGTCGGTAAACCCGAATCTAGCGGCAACGATTTAAGCAAAACCGGTAACATTGAATTAAGTCTCTAAGTTATTGCCTATGTGCAGTTCATCATAGCAACATCAATTGATATAGTAATTATTAAAGTTTAAAGTACAGTTTGAGTGACCGACACAAAAAACTGTCCTTTGATAACTTATCAAAACTTCTCGTTATCATTTGTAACCCTGTGAAGTGATGGAGAAATAAATTTCAAATTTTCGATGGCTTTTCTATCATTTTTATTTTTTACTGCTTTTCTACCTGTCAGTTTTATTGTTTTATGGTGCCTTAAGTTCCGAACTGGTGATGAAATTGTGCAGCGTTCGTTGCCATGTAAAAGATTAAACATTATATGACAATCTAACGCTATTTGTTAGCTATTTCTACGGACAATATTCGAAACTAATTCACGTGATACGTATCTACAAACATATCATTTGAATCTAAAACAGTGGTCTTACTTTTTTAAGCATTCCACCCCAAGCAAGGCAGGAATGCCACTAGCACGCAGGGGGTCACGGAGACTGAGAGTGAGAGAAAAGAGTGGGTGTATGGGGGGATTGGGGAAAGGAAAAAGAACAGGGATCAAGGCAACAGAATGGCGATTAACGTTGTATTTAAATTTTTGAAGATTGTAGCTATCAGGGAAGCAAGTGAGAGGAAAGGAGTTCTAATGTCACGAAATTCGAGGAAATAAACTGTTGGAGTAGAAGTAGTAGAGTTACATTTCAAAAGTAAATGGGTGGGGCCTAGATGTCAACCTAATAGCAGCTCAAATTCATGTAGTCAGTGCACCAGGGAAAAAAGCTCGCCAGAGCAGTTGCCATGAAAATATTTGTAGAAAAGACAGAGGGAAGCCACCCCGTCTGTGAGAGAGTGTCTGAAGACGAGAAGCCAATTCAGGATCGATTACATTACAAATCCTTCTTTGGATTTTGTTGAGAAGAAGCACCAGATCAGATGTGCCAACAGTATTCAATGTAAGGACGAATGGTAGATTTGTAAATGTGTGAGATGGACTCTAACGAGAAATACCTTCTGGCACAACACAGTGGAGCGACTTTCCTTTTCTAGATCTAGCTATTGATTCAATTGAATCAATCATAAAATCACTTAAAAAACCTCACAACAATAAATTAATAAACGACTCGTAGTTCTATCTTCCCGCTCGCATTTGCTTCAAACATAAATGTTATATCAACTCAACTTGAAATATGCAGCGATGGAGATGCTGTTGAACATAGACATGCATTAACTGATAAAAGAGAAAAAAGTACTTTGCGACAGGATGGATAAAATCTAAATAGAAAAGATAAACGGTAAAATCTCTTTTCTCATAATAGAAAAGATACTTCAAAGTTGGAACGAATACATCGGAAAACACTTCTACGATAACAGAGGAGCAGAACCTATAATACATAAAAAACATGGAAACATCTGTAGTATTAATGTTCGAGGTAACATCGGCACTGGCCAAGGCAAACAGAAACAAATAGGGTTGTAATATCGGCCTTATAAGATTTCAGTATCGATAAAATTCTTGAAATCCTTAATAAAATATATGACAGTGGGGAAATACCGGAAGACCTCAGGGCATATATCTTCATAATGACGCCCTAGAAGTTAGGCGCAATTGAATGCGAACTCCCTCTAATGATCAGCATAACGAGCTACGTAACTAATAATTAAGTTTTTATTGAATATAGTTCATATCTGTATTAGACCAGAAATAGATCAAGGACAGTGTAGCTTTTTTTTCGAAACATACAATAAATGTTATTTTTGTGATAATGTGATCAAAGCAAGCAATACAAATTGAAAAAGACTTAAACATATGTTTCGTGGATTACACGAAAGCATTTGATAATATACGACACGAAGACCTATCTGAACTGCTAGAAAGGTTGATTTATATGGGAAGTTATTAGAATAATCAGTGAGATTTACTAGGAAAATCACCTGCATGCGGATTAAACACTGTTTGAGGAAGTAAAGGGAAAATAGAAAAAAATGTAAGACAAGATTTCTCACATCTCAGGATTATCTTTCCAGCAGTTATAATATTAGCAACGTAACATACTCTGTTGTGATGAGAGTCTCAGGAGAAGCTGAAAGAACAATTAGACAAGGTAGTAAAGGAAGCATTTAACGGTACGAATATAGTATGTATGGTCGTTACCAAGAGGATCAACTCAAGATACAAGTTACGTATTCTGGACATTAGAATAAAAAAAGTACAGAATTTTAACAAATATTTTAAAAGACGGCGCAAAATGTGACCCGAAAGATTGACTTAGAGAAAGATTTTTGCTATAAATAAAGAAAACATTTAACTTAACTAATTGTTATGGTCCAAGGTTCGGACCAAGGAAGAACAACACGAACACAAGAGTAGAAATAACAAAGATATATTACACAGAATAATAATACAAGATGTGAAAGGTGTTATTATGACTATCAGTCTGGTTTGGAGTGAACTACTATTGGCTCGACTCGATTTCGTCTCGTCCCTCTCTCTTGAGAGGCGCAGTATTCATAGTGTCAGGAAGAGTTCACTGTGTCGTTATAGGTAAGGACCCATAACACCCCCTCCCATAGCTTTTACCTCGCAGGGGTATTTAATATTTTTTCCTCTTCGGATTAATCATCAAAGGCACTGTAAATTTTCTTTTTCTGCTTGATTTCCGCGGTTCTGACATTGCTTGAGGCCTTTGCATATTGAATGTGTCAAATATTGTGTCCATCACTTCCTCCTCTTCCTGAGGTAGACCGTTAGAATCCTCTAACAGCCTCTTTCTGATCTGATTTAAGTGACTTTTATGCGAGAACTTCGGGCCCTGAATTATGTAAATCACGTTCCCGACTCGTTTCTCTATTGTACCTGGCCCCCAATAGGATGTGTTGTTTTTGAACATTTAAAAAAAACTTTCTCCACTGGGTTAAATTTTCTTTTTGGTACAAACGACGTTGGTGATTGCTTTGTCTGTTTTGGCAGTAATTTGTCGAATACCGATCTAATTTTTTGGGCGAACATCACTTCCGCCGGTGATAATGCCGATGGCGTAGTACTATTCGGTGTAATTCTATACACTTGCAAGAATTGTTGTAAAGCCTTTTCTGTTGGTACGTCATAAGCTTTCCTTGGTGCTCTTTTTAATGTATCTACAAACCTCTCCGCTTGCCCGTTTGATCTTGGGTGATATGGCGGGGATTTGATGTTTCACCTGAAAAGTTTCACAAAATTCTTGTAAATCCGCAGATGTAAATTGTGTCCCATTATCGGTGACTAAACAATCAACCACTCCGAAACGAGCAAACAGCTCGTGAAGGCAATTTATTTTAGTCTCAAAAGTAGGTTTTCTACAACGAAATACTTCTGGCCATTTGCTGTAACTGTCTACTACAATCAAGTAGTAGAAACCCTCTAATGGATCTGCGAAATCTACATGGATTCTCGACCACGGTCGATCTGTCTCAGGCCATGGCTTATGGATGATCGGAGGTACCTTGGCTGCTAAGAAACAGCTCTTGCATTTGTCCACCATTTGTATAATATCTTGATCCATGTTTGGCCAGTATACGTAACTTCGCATTAAGGATTTCATCCTGTTCTTTCCTGGGTGGCCCATGTGAAAATCCTTGAGGATTCGCCTTTGTAGCGTTTCGGGGTTACTACTCTTTCATTATATAGCAGAATATTATCACATAACGAAAAACTGTCTGATATATGCTTATCTTTTCCTGCAATTTTTGTTTTCGTTTCCTTTATAAATTCATCATTCACTGCTTCGTTTCTTATTTCCTGTAATGTGACGGGGAGGTTTCGAATTGTACTACATAATGATGTTCTAATATCTTCCTCATATCGTAGAGCTGCAATTACGGAATCTTCCAATGGTCCCGTTTTCTTTGGTATTAGTCTCGAAAGACCATCTGCATGCCCGATTGTGTTTGATGGAAGATACTCCAATTTAAAGTTATAGTTTAATAAAATAGTCCCCCATCTTAACAATCTATTAGCAGTGTAGACAGGTAGACCTTTCTTTGATCCAAATAATGTCAATAACGGCTTGTGGTCTGTCTGTAAGGTGAAAAATCTACCGTAAATATATCTGTGGAATCTCGTAACCGCAAAAATAATCCCCAGCACTTCTTTTTCGATTTGCGAGTAATTTTGTTCGGTTGGTAGCAACGTTCTTGACGCATGCGCGATGAGTTTTAGTGTCCCATCCGGCATTTTATGAAGTATACATGCCCCAACACCATAGGCACTCGCGTCACTCGCGTCACTCGCGTCACTCGCGACTATTATTTCCAATTTTGGATCATAATATGCTAAAAATAAATCTGTTAGAGTCTTAATGATTTTGTCGAAGGTTTTCTGACATTCATATGAACATTCCCAAACTTTTTACTTCTTCAACCGTTCGATTAGGGGTGCGCGTAATTTGTGTATGTTAGGAATAAATTCTTAATAATAATTTACTAAGCCCAAGAAGCTTTGTATTTCGGCTAAATTTTTGAAGCCGGTATTTTTTTTTTATTGCCGTGGACCGTTCTGGGTCTGGTCTTCTTCCTTCTTCGTCAATAATATGGCCCAGATATATTATCTCCTTCATAAAGAAGTCATATTTATTTTCCTTTACCTTAAAATCGTAGTTTTGTAACTGCCTCTTGAACGTGTTCCCAGTGTTGTTCAATATTTTTGCTATTTATCAGGATGTCATCAAGGTATGCGATCGTGAAATCCAGTCCGCCTAGCATAGTGTCCATTATTTGCTGAAATATCGCCGGCGCGACCTTGATCCTGAATGGTAATCTCTGGAAATTATATAAAGCTTTATGTGTGTTTATGCACAACAACCTCGAGCTTTCGTCATCTACTGGTACTTGTAGGTATGCTTCGCTCAAGTCTATCTTTATGTTATAGGTATAACAAACTGATCCTGTTTTGACCGGCAGATTAAATTATTTGAAAAATTAAGCGACTATTTATAGCTCATGGGTATCACAAATATTAATAAACACCTGATAAGTTGAAGGAAATTTAGATCGAAATTAATTTCCTTTTCTCAGAATGGAACAAAAATCTCACATTGCCGATAGGAGTTAAACATTTTATTCAACAGTCCCCTACTTGAAGACAAATAATTAAATCTGATCATAAAAGAAGGGCTCACAAAAATATGAAATAAAGGGGGATACATTCCCTTAGAACAATGGACTAACAATCCCACACTATGTGTTCTGTTTGAATCTGGCTTTTGAAGAGGTAAAGGGTTAAACAAGACAAGAGAACATAATATAATAATAGGCTTATTGAGAAGGAACGAAAAATAAAATTAGGCAAGAAACGAAAGAGAGTCCCGTACCAAATGACAAAGCAATTCAAGATTATTTGCGTTAAAATAAATGAAAATGATTCTTGCCTGCCATTAGGATAAAAACATTTTAAAGACCAATTAAGTAAAAAAAAAATCATACGCATTTCTCATTTCTCTTTTAAGTTCCATTGATAAACCAATCAATTCAGCAAGGAATGAAAATTATATTTTGTAAGTTTCGCGTTAACCAAACGGTCAATATAACAGTTTTAGATCAGAATATATTCACATCGACTTGTATCATAAGGCTCACATATTGTAAAATATTTAACCATGAAAAGATGTATGCTTACAAACTAATAAATATATTCGTAAATAGAAGTAAAATTGTCACGTTCTAAATATGTGTTTCAATTTACTTAAGGTTAAGTGTAAAGGGATTATAACTGAATTAGAGTAGAGCCTTGGTTCTCAAATTTAATTCGTCCGTAAAGCTGAAATCTTCGTAAACCGAAACTATTAGGAATCAATATAAGTTCTATTAATCCGTTCCTTGATCCAAGATGATTGCTTATTTAAACTTTAGTTCATACACAAAACCAATGAAAATCTTTAAACCTAACGAAAAAAAAGATAAACATAATGTTACACAGATAAAATACAGGAGAAAAGTTAATACAATCGCCTTTCTCTTTCACAAAAGTTCGCCTCAGCTAACAATTTCTCCTTTATCCAAATCAGCAGCAATTTCTCCACTACTTCAATCGTCTGTGACTTTTGTTTACTAAGAACTGTCTCTCCCCTCCCAACATCAGCTTTCTTGATAATTTCTTTACTTTTCGTATAATCCAGATCGTTGAATTTCCCATACCAAACTGAATAACAAGTTCAGAGACACGAACGCCATTTTCATGTTTGACTGGGATTTCTTTCTTAACCTCTATCGTAATTCTGGTAATTTTTCTTTCCTTTTGCTGTTATCATTATCCTTCTTCGGACACATGCTGACTTATTTAATAATTTATAACAAAAAAAAAAACACACACAAAAGAATAAAAGTCAAAAGGGATGTGTCTGGAGAGAAAGCTACAGCGTAACCGACGCTCTACCGCCAATACTCCCGGTTTGTCGCCCTGCATTGTTGCTTACTTGCATGTTGATTTGATACTCAAATCCTATAATAATAACGTATATATCCTCATTAGGCATTAACGCAGACATGTACTGATGCATGCATACAATCATACACATAGAAAATAACATTTAGTGATACATTATTCCACGTTACTTGCATCCGATTATGCCCCATATAGTGCTCTTCCAAGTGCAGCTTAGATGTGGCACAAGGCCGAAAGTAGGGGGCACCCAGTGAGGATCGAACTCACTACTCAGTCGTAATTGTTCTAGCTAGACAAGCTTGCTAACCATTACACCGCCTCGAGGTGCCCTAATAATGTCCTATATATGTTCGATGAGGGATATGCCAATTGGTGAATGTATCAGCCAGGGGCGTTGTCGTACATCTTGTAAAGCTTTTGGAGTAGTTCGGCCATCATGTGGGCAGGCATCCTGAAGAACGACACATTGCTTTCCTGTTCCAGGGATGCTAGCTGAATGGATTGAACAATTTTCTTGGTGTGCATGTTCCAACTCGAAATAAAAAAAGGCGAGCAAGTGTTGTAATTTCGTGCAACACACACCATTTTACTAAAGATCTAAAACGCACACAGAGAGGAAATCACGTGCATAAATACAAAACATGCCCTCATTATTGAACACTACCAACCACCATTCAATTCCCCAAGGGATCATCTTGCAACATCGCTAGATATGGACGATGGTGTCGTGGCGTAAATATAAATCTAGGTAGAAGCACGCGTTCCCGTAGACTTGCTGTAAATAAACGATTCCCATCTGTCTGTGTTGAAACACTTGGCCACATTTATCTGGTCTGTGCTAGCAATGCCAGGCCGTTTACCCCTTACTGCTCTTTCAATGTGCCAATGTTATCAAGTGTCTGTACTATGTGACCGTCTAGGACCTGGTCTACGAACTTGGGAGTATTGATCTTACCACTGTTGCCTACGCCACCGAGACACTGGCAGAATTTCTCCGAAATAACCATCCAAGTTCTAGAAGGTCCACAAGAAGTGGACAAATGGTTCTAACTGAACGTGAAAGTCTCCGTCTGCGCTCACGGGACATTTTAATCACACTGGATCTTGTCGCATCATACGTCATCGTCTAAAGCAGGGCTCGGCAATCTTTTGGATAGAGAGAGAGAGAGACAGACAGACAGACAGACAGACAGAAAGCTATGCAGTGTCACAGAGGAGAACCATGATATCAAATGTACTATAATAGATTGTCTCGATCTCAGACAGCTCCGTCCAGAAGCCTGTCTCGGTCTGGAGGTTTAAAGATAAAACAGCGAAGTCAATGTTATAATATTTAAACAAGGTTATTTATTTTACTGCAGTAATAACAAGATAACAACTAACACAACAAAAAATGCAAATTCGCTACTACAAACAAAATACAGTTAGAAATGGCAAATTATTTAATGAGTCACTTGTTCGATAACTTCTCTACATCAAGTGAAATATTTGTTGATGAAAGGATCAAAACCACATCCAGGTGGTCATCACCTAACCTTGTTCTTAAACGACTCTTGGTATATTTCATTTTCGAAAATAGTTGTTCATAGGCATATTTGCTTCAAAGTAATGTTACCATCATTTTCGCATTATTCAATAGATTCAGTTCCGCTTGGCAAAATATATCTCATGTAGAAGTCAACAGTGGATTCGGAATTAAATTTTGGTTTTAAAAATTCGTCGCATTTTAAGTCATTTAACTCTAATTGATATTTTTGTGCAAATTGCTCCGCAAATGAATTAGGTAATTACTGTCGAGGTGCTAAAGCTTAGACGAAGATGATGCAATAATATGAGTACTTCTACATCACAAGATGGCAACAGACTGAACATTTTATCGGGATATCTAATACACCCTTGCATGCACATCCTACTGGGTATTGCAGTATTAATTTATATCTGTTTTGTATAAGTGACTATTTACGCACAAACACACGTATATATATATATATATATATATATATATATATATATATATATATATATATATATATACATACATATATATATATATATATATATATATATATATATATATATATAATATATATTAATAAATATGCATATTATCTCTCACCAGTAGCACGGCACGGAGTTTCATGCACAACGCAATCTTCAGGTCTATAAAAGTATAAAAATATATCTATATAGTAAAAATACCAGCAAAAAAACGACCAACAATACATATTTATAGTTAAATAGTCAGCAGTATATTTTATCTGTAGCTGAAGGCATAAGCTTGTGTTCAAAATATTTAACTTTCGGCATTAACTCGCACTTAGAGGTTGATATACCGATAAACAAAATGAAACTAAAAAGAAAACAACCTTATTTCACCCCACCCAATCAACCTACCAATCTGTTGCAATATTTCGGCAAATTTATTGTGCCTTCCGGCGTCGGGTGTAGTGGTGCCGACCAAGATAGTTGACAACATCTTTTGTAACCAAAGATCATCCCTGCTGAAGACCCAAGATCAACATCCAATGGCAAACAGACAATTCAGTGTTTGTGAAATCGGGTAACGGTAGAGCAAGGTGTTTAGTTTGAAATATTTCGGTTAAGAACAGGGCAGATGCCTGGCTTAGGGATGAGGTAGTGATCTGTATTTTATCAACTCTGCGCCTGGAAAACTCGTTTGGATCTGGATAAGAACACAACTAAACGATACGATTGAGGGTGAATTCCAAACTGAAGAAAATCTCTATTGTGTGGACAAATAATATATATATATATATATATATATATATATGTCTTTCACCCGTGTATCACTTTCAAGATCGGTGGAAAAACAATGATTCAATGACGAAATGTTCTTCGGCTTCCGAGAATAACTTAATTCATGTAGATTTAAATGTATTTAGTTTCTGGATCTTTGTTTCAGTTTAGCGCCTCTTTCAAGATCTCTTCACTTGTGATGAAATAAATTAAAATGCCCAGGTACGTTTGAGTTATATTTAAACTTCTTTTTTTAAATATCACAAGTTTTCCGCCAATAAAACGCACCGCTATATAACACGCATCTATAATAAGTAATAGTTTTGAAAACTCGTAACTCGTTTGTTTTTTTATATTCTAACATTACTCCGACTTTTACTCATTATTTAGTCATTTATAATAATATATATTTAATTCTGGTAATTTGAGTGTCAAAAAGAATGTTAGCTCTTTTTTATGATATGTTCTTTCAGGACTTAGCCGATCATGACTCTCCGCAAATTGCTTTTCTTTCTTATACGTGAATTGTCATGCATTCTTGGGAAAGATAATGGACTGGTTTACCTTTGACTTCTCCACGGTTTGGAATTCAGAGTTATTTAACCCATAACTGAGTGGGGACAATAGACATGCCTTTCCCAAGAGCTTTAGGACATAAATGCAAGAGAGTCACCAGGAATTAAAACTCAGCTTGCTCATTCTACTTTCTGCCTCGATATCCGTTACACTACCCGCCCTTACAATTGGTCTAACACTGCTTTCACATTTTCACATTATTTTGATTTGATTGTCATAATTTATTCATTGATAAAGATGAGATCGACTAAGTTCTAATCTAGTAAAAGTTACCTTTAAATTGTTCTATCCGTTATTAATTTGAAACTTCTAAGCATGACAAGGCTCAGATTAATAAAAAGAAACATTCAACATATTTCAAGTGTGAAAGGGCACCCCGACGTGATAATATGGTTAGCAAGCTTGTCTCGCCCGAACAATTACGACTAAGTAGTGAGTTCGATTCTCACTGGGCATCCCATACATGATGTCACATCTAAGCTACCTGGTGTCGCATATCTTATCATATTTTAAGCAGGAAATGGGTCTCACATTTTTAACGCAACTTTATCGCTTTGTATGTGACTTCATTTGCTGTACAAAAAGTTTATCCTGCCACTGAAAGTGAGTCTGCTCCCTGAACAATAATGTCTTTAAATTTTATAGTTTTGTTGTCATATCCTGCAGAAAACAACTTTGGGTGAAATTAATAATAGGATACTTCAATTAAGTGGCCTTGGAAAAGAATGCAGTGGAAAGGGACGTAATATTAATAATACACAGTGCTAAAGGTTAAGGATTAATAACTGGAAATATAAACTCTCATGAGTTAATCTCAAACCTTGGAAATTGCTCAGTATGACCAACTAAAATTATTTCATGCCAATAACAAATATCGGTGCACTGCAAGAAATAAAGACAGTGATTTTTGTAGGATTTTTGTTTATTTTTGTTAACAAGAAAAATATTATTTTGTCAATTAGCAGAATTCAAAACCGTTTTTTTAATAATTGATTTTCATTCAGCGATTTTACACTCTTCTTGAAAACTATGATCAAAGCAAACGATGCTGTGTTTTCCAAAAAAGTAAAATAGGATCTGACAATTCTCCGAAACTAATCTTACCTGATTGAGGAGTTGATTAAATACAAATAAGTCGCGAGCAATTTGTGCGTATACCTTCCTGATTTTTTCTCTTAGAAATGACTTTTTTTTGGCTCTTTGTTTCCAAAGACAGAATTATGCCAATAGCAGATAGAGCGTTGACAAAACAAGTAATTTTCTTTTATTTCGAGAGCTTGCCACGCTTTTGCTAGACTACTAAATCCTATTTCCCCATTGTTTCATGATCTCTATTCTGATTTTCTCTTCACTCTAAACACAATCATTATCATCATTAACATTAACAGCCGTAAATCATTGCAGGAGTTTCCCAAAGGCCCATCCTTTCCACAGAATTATGCATTCTATTCCCCTTGTTCATTCGTTACCAAAAAAAAACAAAAAAACAATCTAAAAAAGCAAACATCAATTCGAGCAACCTTAATAATTGTGTTTCAAATGATTTCAGTCACATGAAAATCTTTAACTCTACATATTTCTTTCTATTTTGTAATTAAAGATTAGTTTTGTGTTTAAATGCTAGTTTTTCCTTCTGAAAATATTTTAATGATTCTCATCATACATTTTCTTAAAAATCTAGCAGAAAACAAATTTAATATTTTGATCAGAAATGAAAATTAAAGAAAATTAATTCGTTCAAAATTAGAACCAACTTCCAATCTCAAGTTTCAGTAAATGTGATGTTATCCTTGTCGAAATTGATGCTCCAGCACCTTCCGCAGTATTCTTGTTAATTGTTACCAATACTGGGTGATTTCGATTCTTTCACTGATTTCCAATTTTTCCAACATTTTGCCAAGTCTTTTTGAGATTTTTCTAATGATAAATTCACGTTACACCATCATTTTCTTTTTTTCTTGATTTTTTTTCCCCTGGAAAGATTCGGATATTTTTAAAACTTTTCACTTTTTTCTGCTGAAATATCGACATCCATCATCTTTACTTTATTTGTATTCACGAAGAAAGACTTTGTTGTTTTATATGTCTACATCCCGATCGTTTATACAATTCTCTCTCGATGTATTTCCTAATTACTGATATTTAACTTTGTGGTACTTTAAAGCTAATCTATTACGACTGTACGTGAATACTCGATAAAAAGAAGCATCGCAGAATGAATCAGAAACCCTGACGCAAAGAAACGTCAAGAAAGGAACAATTTCTTTAAGAGACCTGCCACTAGCGTAGGTAATCTTAACAGGACCGTTTGCCGAAATAGACTTATAGTCGTTAAAAAACTCGAAATTTCTACACAAGGAACTGAAATGACACATTTAAAGAACTAAGGACTTAAATGACATCCTGAAAGAACTAAAAACAATGAAGCAACTTTCAGTAACATGAACAGACTTTAAAAATCGCCTGATGCGCCAAATCTGCATATTGAAATGCTTATGTTCAAACTATTAAAATACGTGCGTCAATTTATATCCAATGCATTGGAAAACTGAAGAGTAGAATGAACGACAGGAGAAGCATCTATAACCTTTTTCTTTTATGCGTCATATCACTTTAGGATATAGATGATCGTAGTTCTCCACAACTTCCTATCCTTTATAGCTCTAAGCAATATCTGTCCATTTCTGTCTCTCCCAGGTCTTGCCATTCCTTTTCTATATATTTTACTAGCTGTTTCTCTATGCCTGTCATACCGCCGATGTGTCTTGTGGGTGTCAAATTCTGCAAACCATCTTTCCTCCCTATGTGATCCAGAAATTTCCACTTTCTCGTTCTAAAAAAAGATGTTCTTCAAGGGCTGGATAAGTCTAAGTGTGATTCGGAAAGTACGACTGCTCGGAAAACTCACTCTGATCTTTCTGATAAGAAAAGAACTCGCGAATTTGTTGATGAGGGTCTCAGATTCAAGACGGAGGCCTACATCAAGTACCTGGAGGAGGTAGTGCTGCCCTCGGTCAAGAGGGTGTCTGCTGGAAGACATCTTAGCAATAGAAATCTGCACCATACCAAACCTAGTCATGGGTGTCAGACAATTCCTGCGATCACATCACTCCTTACATCTGACCACCTAACTCCCCAGGCTGAAATCCCCCTGATTATTATGTGTGGGGCGTAGTTGAGCGAGAGAACAACAAAACTCTTTTTATACCAAAGGCGAACTGAAGGCAAGAATTATAGTAGCATTCACCAAAAAATTGCAGGAGATTCCGAAGTCGTCTGGGGGCGCCGGTTGAAGCCAAGGGCAATTTTATTCAATAAATTTACTCGTTGTTCTTTCAAGATATTTTTGTGCAATATTATCTCTGATAAATGGCTTTTTCTGATCCGAAGAAAAAAAGACATTAACATTGAGAGGTCTACAGAATCATATGTTCATAATTTATTCTCATTGTTAATCTTTATCATTGTTTTTCTTTTTAGAAAAAAAGGAAGCGTGTGATTAAATTCTTTTCCATTTTTCACTACATTTTTCATTTCATGGGCATTATAGCACCATGCTAACCGACGCTGGTGAATTCATTCCTTACTTATTCTTTTACGAATGATATTTTACGCTGAAGTTAACTTTATCCAAATCTCGTTCTTTTCGAGATGTCATTGGTAAAAACAAAGAGCAGGAAAATCTTGTATCCCGCTGCTGTAGCAAGTTTTATCATTGGGAATTCTACGAGTTTTGAGCCGTGTTTTAATTGTCTGGGAATTCTTAATATTCATTTCTTATATGATGAACCATTTTTCGCTTTTTAAAAAATTTTCTTTCATTCACATCAAACTGCTTTTCTTTATTCGCTTTCGTTTTATACTGTTTTCTTTTTCTTTCTTTCTTTCTCTTTTTATTCTAATATATCTTGTCATTTATTTATTTTATAAATTTCATTTTTCTTATACATTGCATGCAGTCCTTTCTTGCAGAAGTATTTGTTTAATGTAAGAAAATTCTGATTTGTTTTATTCGTCTTCACACGAAGATGAAATGCGACACCATGTTATTTTTAACGCGGGAACACGCACAGGTGGTTGTATGTTGTTTCTTTTGTAGTTTAATTGGCATATTGCCTCAGGCATCTTCGCATGCCCACTGGCCTTACCTTTTTCGTGCAATGAAGCGGTATCGTCTAAAAGATAGATCCCCAGGAACTAGGCTAGTCTATTATTAGCCTGCTGCTTGTAAAGACTTAGACAGGTTACGTCGACTAAAAAAGAATCAACCAGGAAATTCCTTTATAGCAAAATAAATAACGTTATTACCACTAAGAGATACACCCACACGTGCATTGCTGTATATGGTATATGTGATAGATAGATAGATAGATAGATAGATAGATAGATAGATAGATAGATAGATAGATAGTAAGCGTCCGTTAATCTCGCGAGATAAAGGTAGCGCCCTGTTTGGTCAAAATTCAGTCCTTTGGTGGCGAGGCTGGAGTGTCTCCTCCTCGGCACAGGTCTGGGTGATGGTATATAAAGGTCGTGCGCTGCCCAGACTAGATGTGCCCCACCTCGCGCTCATACAGACAAGATCCAAAGGAATACAGGCCATAACATTTAGAGACGGCTTGGCTGCAGCAGTTGCCGGAAAGTTGCTAGTGTTCCACTCCGGATTTTCTGTCTGGATTTTACTTTCATAGCCTTTTCTATGTTTGGATATATGATCTCAAAGCAGCGGAGGTTTAAAATCAAGGTTTTCTTTCTCCTAGATGCTGCCTTCCTGGGCTGCCAAGTTCCATCTATCCGGTGATAGATAGATAGATAGATAGATAGATAGATAGATAGATAGATAGATGTATGTATATATTAAACATAAGTATGTAATATCTAATTAAGAGACATGGAAACAGATTGAACTGTTTCGAATTAGCTATCTTAATCCCCGGGAAGGGTCGCGTGACCAGGAATCGAACTGAGTCTTTTGTGTCCCTTTCGCAAACTATGAATTCCAAACCGTGAAGTATTACAAAAGGAAACCACTCGAAGGTCATTTTCAAGAAGTCCTGGCACTTCACAGACAATAAAGAATAAGAAATCAGGATTATCTTTCTCCTGAAGGAATTGGAATTTAAAAGTCTTAATCACAGATTACACTCTCTTTTTACCTAGCACGATATTTAAAATTTTGGGTTCATTAAATTTGGTAAGAAAGAAACATAGAAATATTTTTAAATGTTATGTCTCTTCCGGGTGCAGATCCGATGACTTTAGACAGATTCCGTTTATACCTGTGAAATATTTCATGCTTAGAATATTGCTGCCATATATGGTCCGGTGCCGCTGCTATTTGCCTTGAGATCCTTGATAAAATCCAAAGAAGAAGAATCTGCAATATTATTGTTCCTGATATTTCCAACCGCCGTATGGTTGCCTCTCTGTGCATTTTCTATAAATACTTTCATGATAATTGTTTGAATGACCTCTTCGCTATGGTACCTAGACTTTTTGTATTTATACGCAGTACTAGATTCGCGTCGGGATCTCATCAATTTACTGTTGAGCTGGTTAGATTTAGCCATAACTTCTATACTCACAGTTTCTTTTCTCACTTGTAGAACGCCTTGCCGGCTGCATGCTTTCCAGCTAACTTTAATCTGAAGAAGTTTAAATGCAATGTCGATCGCTATCTACTGTCCTCCTGATTACTACTTCCTCTTCCCGCTCATTATAAATGTTTCGGTTCCTAATTCTCCCACAACCTGTAAACCCTTGTGTCTTAGTGGCTTTACCGCCTTTATTTAAAACAAAATACCTTCAGATAAATATTTTGCCGTTGCCTTCTCCACAGTTTGGAATTCAGGGTTTTCCTTTTGTTAAACTGGTTAGAGTCTAAGGCTAGAGACTTCCCTATTATTTAACTCATAGGCGGGGAGACAAGAGACGGATTCGTGTCTTTCCTAAAGTGGACATAAGACACTAGCCCGGAATTCGCCAATTCCGCTCTCAGCGTTACACTGCTCGCAAATCCACTGTAAAATAACACTTCAGAGAAAACACAATTTTGTCTTGCGGTTTCATAATTTACATGCAAATACCACTTCAGATTTTAAAAAGTAAGTAGACAAAACCTCGTATTTCTTAATGGGCCCAAAAGTGACAGCGATTGTGGTGAACCTAAAGTAATATTTATAAATGAAAGTATACTTTAAATCCGCCTATTATAGTAACTCGTCGAATAATTTGTATCTTGAGAAATTCGCAGTTGTAAAAGAAACAGGAAGCGAAGTTCTAGTCGCAGTTATTGTTGCTGTGTAGAAGAAGTTTATTGAAGTGTTGAAAATAGCGAGGTTCCAGGACGACGGCGAGAAGGACGTTCGGGTTGGAAAAGCGGAGAGAAACAACTATGACTGCAGCAGAGTAAGCGAGGCAGAGGGTGTAAACAGGAAAAAATAAAGCGTAAAAAAACGAAAGAAAGCTAAATGGAAGAAAGAGAGAGAGAGAGTGGGGGTAGAGGAAGAAAGTGAGTGAGAGTGAGAGAGAGAGAGAGAGAGAGAGAGAGAGAGAGAGAGAGAGAGAGAGAAGGAAAGAGGAAGTATAGACGACCGGGTGGGATGGAAAGTTTCAAACCACTTTTTCATTTCCATCAATGATTCGAAAGGTATTACTGGACAGACATCTTCTCTTTTTCCATCACCCACACTTTTACTAATTCATTCTCTAAATTTTTATTCTCTTGTAATTTATCTTTTCATTCTCTCGTAAATTGTTTTATTTCATTCTTTGTTATATATTTATTCCATTCACTCGGAATTTGTTTTATTTCATTTTCTTTTGATTTGCCATATTTCAGTCTCTCGTAATTCGTCTTATTTCATTCTCTCGGACTTTCTTTTATGTCAATCACTCATAATTTATTTTATTTCATTCTCTTGTACTTTCTTTTGTTTCATTCTCTCGTACTTTGTTTTATTCTCTTGTAATTTGTCATATTTCATTCTCTTGTGATTTGTCTTATTTCATTCTCTTGTGATTTGTCTTATTTCATTCTCTCGTAATTTCTTTTATTTCATTCTCTCTTATTTTGGCTTATTTTATTCTTTTGTAATTTGTCTTATTTCATTTCATTCTTTTGTGATTTGTCTTATTTCAGTCTCTCCTAATCTTTTTTTTTATTCTCTCAAAATTTTTCTCATTTCATTCTCTCGTAATTTCACTTATTTCATTCTCTCCTCATTTTTCATAATTCATTCTCTCGTGATTTGTCGCCTTTCATTCTCTCGTAATTTGTCTTATTTCTTTCTTTCGTAATTTGGTTTTTGTCATTTTCTCGTAATTTTTTTTCATTCTCTCGTAATTTTTCTCATTTCATTCTCTTGTACTTTGCCTTATTTCATTCTCTCGTATTTTCTCTTATTTCATTCTCTCAAATATTGTCTTATTTTATTCTCTCGTACTTTCCTTTATTTCATTCTCTCGTACTTTCCTTTATTTCATTCTCTATTACTTTGTCTTACTTCATTCTTTTTTAAATTCTTTTATTTCTTTTTATCGTATTTTGTTAAGACAAAATACGATAAAACGAAATTCTTTCGTAACTTATTTTCTTTTTTTCTTTCGTAATTTGTCATATTTTATTCTCTTGTGATTTGTCTCATTTCATTCTCTCGTAATTTGTTTTAATTCATTCACTTGTGATTTGTCTTATTTCAGTCTCTCGTAATCTGTCTCATTTCTCTCGTAATTTGTCATATTTCATTCTCTCGTTATTTGTTTTATTTCATTCTCTCGTAATTTTTCGTATTTCATTCACTCGTTCTTTGTTTACTTTCATTCACGGCTCATTTAATTATTTTATTATGTTGTTTTTTTTTCTTTTCCTATTGTATTTATTCCTTCAACAAACAAAAAAACTTTTTTCATATACACGCGCGTGCGCTGTGTGTGTATGTGTGTGCGTTTTGATGATTATCATTTTGCGTGTGTGCACAAGTGACTGCGTGATGTACTTCATTATTAAACTTTTATCTTAGCGAAGATATTATTATCCAACTACTATTACTAACACTGCTACTACTACTACTACTACAACTATTGATGATGATGATGATGATGATGATGACAGTATAAAATTTTATCGCGTATTTATTTATTTTGCTTTATTTTTTACAACAGACCGGTCCACCCTGACGGACGGCCATGCTTTCAATGGAATCAAATAAGAGCAACAACAACAACAACAACAACAACAATAATATTAACAACAATAGCAACAACAATAAAGCCACTCAGAAGCACAAGGGCCCTGGCCACCACCACCACCACCATCACTATCATCATCATTATTATTATCGAAATTCCCGCCGCGATCATCATATTCACAACAACAAAAGCAATAACTATTCAAATGATGGAGAAGATGGTGGAGACGATGAAGATCAAAGATTTTTAGTAATTTGCTCAATGAATCTACAAATTATGAAATGTTTTAAAAGATAAGAAGAAGAAAGTCTTCAACGTGTGAAAATCTAAATTTAACTTTCACTGATTTTAGATTTTTTTTTTTTGCACGCGCGCAAAATCGTAGAAATATACACTGATAAAATTCGATTACACACACACTCTACAAGTGCAGACAAGCATATGAAACCTAAAATTCCACATGAATATATTTTTGAAATTTAAAATCGAAATTTAATGAATAATCATTTGTTTCTTTGTTCAAATAAACAAGCACATATTTATACTTACCAATTAGATTAAATTTCCATATAATCATAGGCAGTCACCTATTTTTCATGAATGTCAGAGATTGGGGTTCGAACCAGCGTAAAAATGCTTAGATTTCTAATG
>OZ038505.1:53709698-53717198 GCA_964036315.1 Acanthosepion esculentum
TTCTTGGATTCAGTTCTCCAAACTTTTTACACGGTCTCATATGTTTCTCTCATATGTGTGTGTGTGTGTGTGTGTGTGTGTGTGTGTGTGTGTGTGTATACCCGGATATATGCATGTAACAGCTTCAAGGTGAAATTTTGTCCTCAGATATATTGCATTGACTTTAGCGTTACTTAGAACGTGTCTGTTATACCATTGGGAATGCTGTGACGACATATTTCTACAGTTTTGAGAATTAAAGAAAGTCATTAATAATAATAATAATAATAATAATAATAATAATAATAATAATAATAATAATAATAATAAATTGCTAATAATGCCAACGGACTTGTTCCCTTCTATTTAGAATTGCAAAATGATTTGAAAAAAAATAAAGGTTACATGTTTATACCGAAGTGTTAAGAGATTTTTTAGTTGTGCATCTGAATATAGAAGTGTGCGTTGATACATATTTTCCTCAGTCTGTATATCTATCTATCTATCTATCTATCTATCTATCTATCTATCTATCTATCTATATATGTATATATATATATAAATATATATATATATATATATATATAGAGAGAGAGAGAGAGAGAGAGAGAGTGAGAGAGAGAAAGGGGGATACATACCTACAAACACACATTCATATATAGCTAAATACAGATTTGTACATAAACAGACACTTTTTGTTTTTTCTGTTATTCCAAGTTATTTGAAGTGAATTTGAGAGCTCACTTTCACAATTTTACCTTCAAAATGTATGTGCATATGCTTGCGCAAGAATACACAGACACATACACATACACACAGACGCATACAGACACACCCACACACAATCATATATATATATATATATATACACCCACGAACACACATATACCTATCTACGAGTGATGATGAAAAGCCGTTGGACAGATCAACTTTTCAAAATGTAACTAAATAATCAAATTTCAGAATTATTTCTTTGGAATGGCATCTTGATTAGACTGTAAACTTTTCATTAACCATAGTTCATGCAAATATTTACGTTCAATTAGGTGCGTAGATAGATAGATAGATAGATAGATAGATAGATAGATAGATAGATAGATAGATGGAAACAGACTGTGATAGATACAAGCAGACTGTGGTAGATAGATAGATAGATAGATAGATAGATAGATAGATAGATAGATAGATGGAAACAGACTGTGATAGATACAAGCAGACTGTGGTAGATAGATAGATAGATAGATAGATAGATAGATAGATAGATAGATAGATAGATGGAAACTGACTGTGATAAATACAAGCAGACTGTGGTAGATAGATAGATAGATAGATAGATAGATAGATACTGTGTGCGTGCTTACGCCTCGCTGTTTAGTGTATCCGTAGTCTCATTTGTGTGCTACTACAATTCGTATCGACATTAAGAAACCAGCCTCAACAATCTGAACATCAAAGCATAACTTGAAATGTACTCGGCTTTTTTTTTTACTCTGTTCGTTCGATTTACGGTTTTCTGCTGCTCCAACTCATATGTCATGTATAAATGCAGCCAGAATTTCTCGCCAACAGCGGAATAGCTCATAAAATATTTGCTTGCATGTACTCACAGATAAACACATTCAAATAGGCACGTTAATAAACGTATATACACACTGGAAAAGACATTAACGTAAAACTTACACCTGATAATAACAGATGGTCGCTTGGCATAGAGCGGGAAGCAAAAATACTACCACGTGTGAACACTTAACGTATGTTTCTGTATATGGAAACGTATATCTACATTCAAAGTGAAAATATACACTGAATAGAAAATTAAAGGAGGTGCTGAAAAGCTCTCAGCCCGACCCACTTAAACAAATCAGTATTTCATGTGATTAAATATAAGATTTTTTTTCTTTTTTGGTGGTTAAAAGATTTAATGAAATTCGGGAAGCGAAGGGCCAAACTTTTCGAACTGGAAAATAGATATGTGGGATCACTTGCATGTTTCATGGCTGTCGGCCATTCTTTTATTGTTTGGACTTGAACCGTTCTGAACCCACCTTGTATATACACACGTATATCTATATATACGATGGAATCCATGACAAGAACTCTGTGGACAAAAATCAGAGTGGACAGAAACCCAGTGGACAAAATTCCAGCCTCTAATTTCAAATGTGGACAAAATTCTAATCTCATATAAGATTAATTTAATAAGATTATGTGTAAAGGCTATTCGCCTGTTATCATATTATGTTAAAATAATATATCCTCATCTAAAAGAGTGTAGATGAGTTCCTGTGGGATGATGGAGCATGCATTCGTTTCAAGTGATCCTTCATAATTATGTATATAGAGCATGAATTTGTGAACATGAAATAAGTGTATATATTGGATATTGTGTGTATCGTCTTAAGTTGACGTTGGAGTATATACAGTGCTGTTCGATAAAAGTGACTCACCTGATTTTTTTTTACTTAAAAATTTTTTTTCAGCTATTGTTTTTGGGGTCAAACTAATTTTTAATCTTACTAATATAAAGACCCCTTCCCGACCATCTAGTAAAAACGTTTACTCACCCTAAGGTATTCTATTGATAATTATAATTTTAAATATAAATGAGATTTAGGGAAAAACTCTGTACAAAAAAAGTGACTCACTTATTTCCTGCAACTAGTAATCAATAGAAACATAATCGAACAGCTTTAAATAAAGAATAATAGAGGTATAATTTATTTATAATAGGTTATATAGTTCGAAATATTTAATAATCTGTAGGTCTTCCTTTATTTTGAATAACCTTTTCAACCCTTTTTGGCATTGATTTGATTAGGTTCTGGCAAATCTCATCTCCAAGCATTGAATTCCATTCGGGTATGAAATTCACAATCAAATCCTCTTTGTTGCTCAACTGCTTTCTCGAGAGCCTGTACTTTATAATGCTCCATAAGTTTTCTATGAGGTTGAGGTCAGGAGATTGGGGCGGCCACGTCATAACACTCACCTGCTTCTCATCAAAGTATTCCTTCATCAATTTTGATTTGTGACAGGGAGCATTATCCTGCATAAAAATGAGCTTGGTGGGGTCGATTTGCACCCTTTTAGCAGAAGGGAGCAGACAAGACTAAAATTCTCTTGTACTGCTCACTCCTGAGGGTCTTTTCAATAGGTTTTAAGAAACCAGTTCCATGAAAAGAAAAGCATCCCCAGAACATTATACTGAACGGATGCTTGACAGTACTTACTGCTAAATTCAAAGAGCTTTCAAAGGTTGTTCTTAGGGTTTTAGATTGCTTATCCTTTGAATTTAGTTCAACTTTCGTTTCATCGGAGAAGAGAATATTTAGTAAAAAAAAAAAAAAATCAGGTGAGTCACTTTTATCGAACAGCACTGTACATTGGATGTTATACATATAGGTGTATATATATATATATATATATATATATATTGGCTATTATTATCATTATTATTATTATTGTCTCAATTTGGCATTAAAATTTTAATTAAAAGTTCTTTGAAATCTCAATGTTGAACTTTTTTCTTTTTATATATGAAACTTTTGTTTATGAGACTGGGATTTTATCCACTTGTGGGATAAGAGGCTGAGATTTTGTTCGGTGTGATTTTGTTCTATTACCCTATGCACGAAGCGATGTGAAAAGGTTTTGGCATATTTTAAGAGATTTATCAATTTGTTCATCTCTCAAGATACGCATCGTTTCCCGTGTATCGTCGGACATTTCACACATCTCTCAAAATCATTTCCACCAGGAAAAAAAACAAGTGCTGATTTTACACCATTTAAAAAAATCCTTTGAAGAAGTCACTTCATGACTTAAGTTTCTCGTGCTTTGAGAATACCCTCTCTCTCTCTCTCTCTCTCTCTCTATATATATATATATATATATATATATATATATAACTTTATCATTTTTTAGCATTTCTATCTTGATCCAATAAAGTGAAATAGGTGAGATTAAGATCTGTTTCCTACTTGTCCTTTATCCTATCATATATATATATATATATATATATATATATATATATATATATATATATATATATATATATATATATATATATATGTATATATAAATATATATATATATATATCTTCATAATATATTTATCTTTATATATATATATATATATATATGAAGAAATATAGTCTTAAAGTCTGCTATATTTATGGGATAAAGTGCTCAATATCAGAGATAGAGCGTGTGTTAATATAAAAGTGATGATTGCATCTAGCATGAAACAGACTGTCGCCTCTAAATGTTGACTTCTATGTTCATTTTTATATATATATATATATATATATATATATATATATATATATATATATCTTGAGGTCGGACGAAACTTTAATAAAGTGAAACATGTTAGGGGGAGATCTGTTTCCTACTTGTTCTTTATCCTATCATTTTGTCTATATTTCTATCCATACTTGATTTCTATCCATACTTGATATATCTATATATATCTGTTCATACATATATGTATATATACGTGCGTGTGTGTGTGTGTGTGCACGCGCGTGTGTGTGTGCACGCGTTTATAACTGAACACAATATTTGTAACTTGAATACATCGAGTTAAACCATGTATTAATAACTATAACCGAATGTCTATCATTTCCGTATTAGCGCAAAGAAACATACGCATCTATAATTATGGTCACGCATTGACACATCTACTCATTAGGTTATCAGAAATATTCTTAATGAATCCCCGTTTACTTCAATCAAATGTTTCTCCCTAACCCACTAACCATATTAGTCCCATAATAATTTTTCTAAATATATTTGTTTATTATTATTATTATTATTATTATTATTATTATTATTATTATTATTTCCTTTGATATCTGGCGTTTACACATTTCTTTCCGGGTCCCGCCCAGGGACCTAAGGTTAGAAATGGCATCATGACACTTTCCACTGCAAAAAAAAATAAAAAAATAATTACATAGATAAAGCCCTTCGTAAAGTGTGGGCTGTACTTGTCAGAACAATTTTTTGTATCTATTTGAGGCATGGACTTCCAGGGATCTCTTCTGATGTTCCCATGTGCCACATTTTTGAGATTTCTATTTCAAGGTCCTTGTATTTTGACAGTTTTTCGAATATCTTCAAAGATACATTGCAGTCTGCAGAGACTGCCATATCAATAAGGAGACACTTATTTTATTTGTGGTCTTTAATAACAATGTCTGGGCGGTTGGCTTTGATTGTTCTGTCAGTGTGTATTGTGTAGTCCCATAGAATTGTAATTATTATTATTATTATTATTATTATTATTATTATTATTATTATTATTATTTCCTTTGGTTTCTGGTGGATACTCATTTCTTTCCGCGCCCTGACCAGAGACCTAAGGTCAAAAATGGCATCATGATATTTTCCATTGAGCAGTCTTGAAAAAAAATCGCACATCTTTTACAGAGATAAAGCTCTTCGTAAAGTGTGAACTGTACTTGTGAGTACAATATTTTGTATTTCTTTAAGGCATGTACTACCAGAGATTCCTTCAATGAGTTTATTGGAATCTTTTCCAATCAATCCGAGGGCTCCAACTACAACTGGAATTGTTGATGTTCTCATATGCCATATTTTTCAGATTTCGATTTCAAGGTCCTTGCATTTTGGACTAACACAATTTATCAGTATGTGTGCTCTGTAATTTCTAGTTAGTTGGACTAACACAATTTATTATTTATTTATTTTTGCCTTGATTCATTTAAGGCTATGTTCTTTGTGTGATTGTCTGTGGTGCCTCTGGTTGATATTGAAGCTAGGATAAAAACCAGTATTTTGAATTCTGTTGTTTTTCCAAAATGTTTTGAGTCACATCAATGAAAGATCTCCCTAGCATCTCAATCATCGTACGTAGAAGGGGTGCTGACAAATTCCGGGGCCAGACTACTTCCCAGAATCTGGCCAAATGTCCAAACATCAGCATTCTTTGCAATACGATCTTGGTTGGGCCGAAAACTTTTCAACATCCTATCATAATACCCTCGCTCTTTCTATTCTCTCTCGCCCCCTCTCTCTCTTTCTTTCTCTCTCTCTCTCTCTCTCTCTCTATATATATATATATATATATTCATACACACATATGTAAATAAACACAGGCACACACGCATGCATACACGCGCGCACAAACATACATAGATAGAAACAGACTAATAGATAGATAGATAAATAGATAGATAGATAGATAGATAGATGTAGGTAGATAGATATAAACAGACCGATATCTATCTGTCTGTCTGTCATTCTGTCTGTCTGTCTGTCTGTCTGTCTGTCTAGATAGATAGATAGATAGATAGATAGATAGATAGATAGATTCAACTGTGTATATGAAAATGACTGATTACAAATGCAAAACTTGATTTTCAACGATTTCACACTACAGAACATAATTATCGTATGTGTGTTTTAGCGTTCGTCGTTCAATTCAAATTTATCGAATCATTTTGAATAGTAAATTTTCCGTTTATGGTCATTCATAGGAATTGGGTAAACTGTCAGGAAGTGATAAAATCTCCATTTTTAACTGATTCAATTTTAGTAAAATATTTTTTGTAACATGGACTTAGACAGGAAAGTGACATACTTCTTATTCCCCGTTTGGGCGCTGTACATTTGTACACGATTTCAATGCGCAGTCAACATCGCGCGCCCCATGTACTGTTTGTCTACCTCGAAAGAATCTATAATATAACCAAATGACACTTTTCCCACGTTTCCCATCAAATCTTCACCAACATTACAGAAGAATTGGTGCCTTTTCAGTCGAGCTTATGACTTGCGCTCAGCCTATGTGTAGACAGAGACCAGTTAAAAAAAATTGATGAAAAACAATAATCCATTTTTCAAGGCTGAAGAAGCTGGTCGATTTCAATGTTGCAGACTAAAATTAAAGCAGATATTCCAAACAACGCAATTTTTGTACTTTGTTCAATTCAAATGAAATTTATCAAAGCTTGATTTAAGTGATGTTTGTACATTTCTTTAGGAAATATATTCAGTTTAAAAATCTAAAAAGAGTTATTACTTCAAAGCGCAGCTTATTTTAGTACTATATACTATTATTACCAGACGAAAAAGGAAATTAGCCTTCGCAACACAGATGTCCGTTTCAGTCAAATTCTGTGCATTTATATTTACGGATGCATGTCTATATTTTATGTCAGACTTAAAAGATTTTCGACAAAATTAACAAACATTTTCTTAAGTAATTCTATTTATTACCGAATATTTTCCGAAAAACTCAATCAAAAAACCTTATAATTATCTGAACATTTTAGAATTTAAAAAACTATTTTTCTTCTACGCAACTTTATGATTTTAGTTTTCAGCCCTGGGTAGGGGTTGTCTAGACAGAGTAGGCGGGGAATATAATTATTCCAATGTCATATTTTAAACTTTGTCAAAATGTTCGTATATGCGCGTTTGTACTTGTGCATACATTAATTTGCACAAACATATGTAAATCAATCAGGCACAACACAGACATACTCACATGCA
>OZ038505.1:53719698-53747198 GCA_964036315.1 Acanthosepion esculentum
GCGTGACCTCAGTCTAGGAAAATACTATTGACTTGAATTGTATATATGTCTAAAATCATTACTGATCGAAATAAATCAGAAAAAAAATTGTCTTGCTCTTTTTATATTAGCTTCTAATTCTTTTGTATACGTTTTACATGCGAAAAAAGTTTATGCGTCTCATTCCAGAAAATAAACAACGATAATAACAAAAAATGCGGTTTTGGGATTTTATTTTAAATAAAAATCATTAAATCTCTAAAAAAGAAAAAACTCCCCCTTTCTCCTCCACATTTTATTTTCTGGCGTCGCGTCTATCGTGCTTCTTGTTTCGTTGTGGTGTTTACAGTTTTGTTTATAAATTACTTCTTCCTTTGCACATAATATTTGCTTTATGTTTTCAAATAGTGCCCAGTTGATATATGATCATACATGGGCGTACATAACTTGTGGTTATATAAGTTTAACGATAATTTATTTTTAATTTTTGGCGCAATTTTTAATACTCGGTGAGTAAAGTAGAAAACCACTCTTATTGACCTATGACATTGTTGACAACTCACAGACTACCGTGAATAAATAAATGTTATTTGAATTATGTTTTAAGTAAAAAGTAAGCATTACTTTCACAAAATTCAATTAATTAATCCTTAAAATTATTAATTTACTTTGAAACACACATCGAGGGCAAATATTGGATTTTTAAAAGGTTTTTAAAATTGCTGTTTACGTTATTTTGTCTATCATGGCGGTTCGATGAGTGACGAGTGAACGTACGAATGTTTGAAAAAGGACTGTAAAATTTTATTTAAATATGTACATTTATTTTTCTTCACATACCGATTAATTTATGCTATTATCTTTCAAATAAAAAAGGCAAAGAAACTACAAAGAATATATTTAAATTATTTAAAATGAGTTTTTCGATTTTTTTTTTTTTAGGAAATCCGTGGCAATACGTACATTTTTCGGATGTTGTCAAGATTAGCGAACCCACTCACGACAGGATTCGCTTCTTTACAAAAAGATGATTTTGTTCGTTATTCTTTACATGTGAATAATCGGGTTCTCTGTTCTAGACATGAACATTTTGGTACAAGCTCTCTTCATATACTGGTTTTAATTTATTGATTCAGATATCCAGGAACCCTCAAGATGGATAGATCTACGTTCACAGAGGTTGTGAAGCCATTACTTGGGGAGGATGGCGTTTCAGTGATTGACTGAATGAAGAGCAAATCATTTATTTGACGGAAATTAAAATGTGAGTCATGTAAAGGACTTTATGAATTGGACAAAGTGCAGTGCCTCTCTGGGCGGTTATGTGTGGAAGTGCCAAATGAAAAACTGTTTACAGTACAAAGGAAATGTAGCAATAAGAAAAGATACATTTTTTGTTAAGTCAAATCGAAATACGGTTAACAGGTTATTGGGGTTCTGTAATGCAATCACTATACAATATGCTTTCAATAACTAAATTATTGTAACTGTTTTTTCATGGAAAGTGAATATGTAAATTTAAATATTCATTCATCAATAAATATATTATTTTAATTGTTCATTCATCAATAAACGAGTTTATTTTTATTTCCAACATTGCTTTTAATAAACAGAACATATTTTGTCAAGTTTTTGATATTCTTGACATGAGGATAATTGGGTTCGCTGTTTTTGATATGGAAATGTGTTCGCTCATCTTGACAAGATGGAATTTTTCTTTAGTAAAATTTTTCGATATAGACCGGTTGACATTAATTTCACTGTTTAATAAGATTTAAAATAAAACGCCTTAATAATAATGATAATAATAATAATCATAAATAATGTCGGATTAAAAAAATCACTTAAAATTAAAAATCTATGTATATTTATGCCATGTATTGAATGCGTTAATAACAACGACAGAAAATATTGACAGTGATCAATTACACGCATACCGGCTCACACACGCACATAAACGCGGGTGGGGGAGAGAAATTTAAATGATGACCATAGAGAGAAAGCTGGGCATGCTTACAAACACATATACGCATAAGTACGCATACGAATATGTGTGTGTCTGTGTGTGTGCATATTGTCTGTGTTCTTGCGTTTTAGTGTGTGAGTACGTGTGTGTGATAAGCCTTAAACCAATTAGGCATTCTGCTAATTTCCCGTTCATCCTCGTTTAGCCGATTATTAGTGTTCCCGTTCAAATAAATGTGGCTAGGGTAACATAGACTGGGTTTAGGCGCCGCCCGTTTGTATTGAGCCGTGAATGCGTGTCTGTAGATTTCCTTCTGTAACTTAAAACAAAGAGGACAAGAAGATATTTATGGTGAAAATATGCCAATGAACGACGCACTTCCAAGTGAGGTCAGTGACGTATAATGCCGGAAAAATACCGGAAAAGATTCGGGTCAGATTTAGATAAAAAATGGGTTAAAACGTGGGTGCGAGATACCGGCGTTTGACATCTCTATGGAATCTTATAATGTGTGTGTGTGTGTGTATTCGTGTGTGTGTGCGTGTGCTCGTGTGTGTGCATGTGTGCGTCAACAGAGAGACAGACAGACAAACAGAGAGGAGAATAGATGTTGTATGCGTAAAACAGAAAATAATTTTTGTCATTCATTTAGGGGTGATTTTCTTAGTGATTGTATTATTAAAAAATAAACATTACATGCGTAAAATATCGAAAAATACAACAAAAATCTATTTCAAATTAAGAAAAGAAAGGACTTATCGGTTAATTAATATACAAGCATTAATTGAGGATATAAGTAATTATGAGTAATTCAGGTTTGATCAGCTCTAAATAAAAAAAATTGTAGAAATATTACTATGGTTGCCGAGACATTAGGTTTATAAATCCCCAAAATTCATACATAGATGTCCTCCAAGACACATGGCCCAGTGGATAAAGACGTTGGTTAGATTCAGTAACTAAACCCAAATTGGTGAACAAAAACTTAGAGAGTTGAGTTAAAGGGAAATAACTGAGACAGCTGGAAGAGGCACGGCCCGTGGAACTAGAACAATCTACCACAGTGGACGAAATAAAGGGTTCGTTTCGAAATTCCAATCACCTGAACAAGGCCGGAGCGTACAACAAAGCAGGATGTGGAAACAGTACTTATCTATCTATATATCTATCTATTAGGTTGGTGCAAAAATAATGTCGTTTTTTGACGTTCAACTTCATGTGAAAAAACGACATTATTTTTGCACCAACCTAATATCTATCTATCTATCTATCTATCTATCTATCTATCTATCTGTCACAGTCTATTCATATCTATCTATCTATTCATCTATCTATCTATCTTCAAAATCTGTTTATCTATCTTTCAGTCTATTCAAAATTTATTTATCTATATTTCTATCTGTTTGGGTGTGCGCGCATATATATATATATATATATATATATATATATATATATATGTGTGTGTGTGTGTGTGTGTGTGTGTGTGAGTGTTCATTACTTTCGAACGGTATCTACGTTGAATAAGTCTAAGAATATTGTCGGCCATTTTTCCTTTCAAGAATTTACTCGTTCGCTGAGTTATATGTTTTTTGTTTATGTTTCACATTCCCCAGTCACAAAGCGTTGAATAGTTCGTCCCACCCGCAGGGGAGTTTTTTTCTCAGAGAAGGAAGTCCAAACTTGTGTCAGGATTGTATAACGCCACGCTTCCAGCATGGATGCTTGTGCTATGAAATGGAATATCAAATGTTTTACTGATTTATGACCATGAAAATGTCTGTACATTTTTTTGTACTTGTGGAAGGCGTAGCTCTGTTCCGGCGAGTGGTTGTGCCGATATAGGCACGGAACTCCGAAGCACACATGAGTTAAGTGAGGTGGGAAAAGGGTTTCTATTCGTTCTATTAAGGCTCTATCTCTAGTTTTTATATTGAGCACTCGGCGACAAATGCCTTAAATGCCTCCTTATCTGCAAACTGCTGAAAAACAAGCAAGTTTTGCTTTAGAGTTTCAAATGAACACAATCTATCTATCTATCTATCTATCTCAATATATATATATATATATATATATATATATATATATATATATATGTATATATATATATATATATATATATATATATATATATATATATATATATATATATATGTATGTATGTATGTATGTATATATATATATGACAAAAAGGAAAAGGTTTTCTTGTTGCTTCATCGGACTAAATTTGTTATGTCGGTGACACTACACATGCGAACGAATCAGGGATGGTGGGAAATTACTGTGGATGACTTTGCAATCAAGGCATTCCCTAGACGTAGTGAATGTTTTACCTCAATATTGTTCTTGATATATAAAAAATATATATCGAGATAGATAGATAGATAGATAGATAGATAGATAGATATTTATCAACTACAAAATTTTTTATGAACCTAAAAAAAATGTTAATGTAGGAAATTCACAAAGCATAACATTTATTTAGCATTTAGTTAAATTACCTCTCAACCCCATTTTTGTTTCTCAGGAAAATGGATTGTCTGGTATGTAGATTTTATGTAACCATATGTATCAGCTTTAAGTTAATGTCTGTTTTCTGTTAGTTGCCAATCTACGGGCCATGACCCATTTATATAAAACAAAATTTTAATTTTTGCTTCTTCGCTTAGTTTAAATTTAACGTAAGTCATATTTGGTTGATGAAGGTAAAGCTCTCAAGCCGTATAATCTTTTTTTTTTTCGAAAAAAGGGGTTGTATTTTACTTTTAAATCCAAATTAATCGCTCACAAGCTAGTAATTTACAATCGCCTGATGAGACGCATCGATATACGTTGAAACACAACTGCAATTGTGTAGCAATATTACATCTTTTCGGTGTAATATCCTAGAATAAATAATAGATAGATAGATAGAGAGAGAGAGAGAGAGAGAGAGAGAGAGAGAGAGAGAGAGAGGGGGGGGAGAAGAAGAAGAGGAAGTAAATGTTAAAGATTGTCAGTCAAGAATAAATAAAACAATTGTTAATGCCAAAATAGAGCAATTCTATGTGGAATAATAACCCCGGGGCTTTAAATCAATAAAGCTATTTAAATAGAAAAAAATACCTGTTCGTTTTGCAAAATGACATAATAGCCAAGTGAATTATTTCGTCTCCAATCATATTTATCCGAAAGATATTAATCTTTCGGATAAATATGATTGGAGACGAAATAATTCACTTGGCTGCCTAATATATTCCTCGAGGGCGTAGTCAGTAAGAACAAGCCACTTTTCCACCTGTTTCGCCTTTTCTTGTTCTAATTCGCAAGAGCAGATGCCAACCATTGAAGCGAGCCAGATTCTTTCCGCCAACTTAGCCCCAACATTTAAGAATAATACCTTTAATTTATAGATTCATGCACACGAAATTGTCTCGACGATTCTCATCCTTTAAACAGACGACTAATAGTATGACCTTGTATTATTTATTACCAGAAGTAATCTAAGAACGCAGATATGTAACTTACTGAAAGATGACGAGAAAACCTAAATTCGTTCGATTCCGGCATTATATAATTTTCCCGCTTTTGTTGACTGAACATCTCATTTTATTGGCAATAGATGTTATAAACAAAATATTATTGATAACATTTTGCACCTTTTTCTTTTGTTACTATGATCTTCAAATTTTGTAATAAACCAAAAAGTTGATAATAAAGTAATAATGAAACCCATAATCAGTTTTGATGGAGTGAGTCTCATACTAATAGGGAATTGTCACGTAATTAGAATTTATTTACAAGAATTTCTATGACTAAAAATTAACTCAAAGCTTAAAACGCTGACTTACTTATTCAATGATAACTTACAAAAATTGATGCTAAACTGAAGTGTCAAAAAATTGGCGACATTAGGCCACTGAAATATTTTGCTCTCCCTTCCCTTGTAGAAATGGAGTAATCCGAATGAAACATGCGTCACCTCATAGGGAAAGCGGTAGTGTGTAACATGTGACAGGCGTGGAACGCGAACAGTATTTAACATTGACTGCAGAATGATTGTAGACTTTGTTTAATCTGAACATTAGTAAAGACAAAAACAACAAAAAAATGATTCTAGCACATAGTAAAGTCCATGATACGTTACATAGCCGCTGTGATTCAGGGGAAGTCAGGGGCTTCACGTTATAAGGTAGTTCTCTGTAATCTTTTATACTTCAGTTTCTATGCACAATTTTTGTATTAGATGCGAGTGATGTAGAAAAGTTATCGCCACGACCCATTTCCCAAAATTTGACCAAAGATCAGATTTTAGGGCATTGCACAACACACGCACACACACACACACACACACACACATTGCGCATACCACACACACACGTTAAAAATTTGACAGATGCCACACACACACACATATATGTATGTGTGTGTGTGTCGGTGTGTATATATGTGTGTGTGCCTGTATTTCTGTGTGTGTGTGTATACATATTTCTAACGAAGTAAACGGTTTTCAATTGTGCATTAAACGCCTATTTTTCAAAAAATGACATTTTCCTTCTAATTTGATATATAATAAAAAAAGAGAGAGAAAGGGACAATATTCACTCAGTAAGTGCAAAGGTTGAGAGGGAAAAGACGAAAGAGAGACGGACAGAGAATGAAGGATATCAATGAACTCATTCATACAACAATCTCAAAGCACAAAAATCATTTCTGTTCAAAATTGTTCAAAACAACAAACAATTTTGTAAAACATCTAAATTATTCTTTGGAATATATATATATATATTTTTTTTACTACGAACACGTTTCAGGAAAACGTCCCTTCTCTCTTTCTCTTTCATTTCACCAATGACCACCTGTTTGTGTGAATGAACTCAGGTCTTCGTTTAGAGGGCTGGGCAGTTTGATATGGGGTCAAATTCCCAGAGAAACTAGAAAGAAGGTTAAAACTAGGGTGAGGATTACTGATAGTGAACGAGATTTTTTTTAAATGACTTGAGAAAATGACAGAGAGCGAGTGAGGGAAAGAAAGTCAGTGAGTGAGGAGGAGTAAATATTTAGGGGCGTTGGTGATCGTATTTCTCTTCGGCTTGCCGGCTGTCGAAATAGTTTTCTAAGCAGAACTCGAGAATGAAGCCTTGAAATCTTATAAAACGAGTCAACGAAAAGGACAACCTATCCCGAACCGATAATGTTGCAATATCCTAGAAATTTTGGTATGTCTGTATTTGAAGATACGCGTGTGTCTCTATATACTTTTACACACGTGTGTGTCTATATACTTTTACACGCGTGTGTGTCTATATACTTTTACACGCGTGTGTGTCTATATACTTTTACACGCGTGTCTAATGCATTTAGCCTAACATAAAGTGAACAGTAGATAACTGAGGAAAATGGCTGAAATTGTTCATTGAAAGATCAACTGCCTAAACGTCATATATCGGCAAACGTTTAAATTATGCAAGAAAACAGTCCATGCCCTGTGTTTAGTTTTAGCACATCTGCAGCAAGCATTGCAAATTACGTTATATATACATACACATACACACATATGAGTGTGTGTTTATCGATGGATTTTTTTAAAAATCAGACGTTATTCCTCGTGACTATAAACGTTATATTGTGTGGATACAAGTGTTTGACTGTTTTGATTTATTTCTTTAACATGGTAATGGATAGTAGCTCGGATTGAGGATTCGGAGAGCCGAGTTCGATTTCCAGTCGAATCCATTACATTCACTTACGTGTTAATACTCTTGGGAAAGGTATGAATCCTCCTCTTCTCTCCCAGGTAAATAGCAGGACAGACTGGGTTCTATAGCCTTGGATGGCTACTGGTCTACCGCAGAAAGAAATGGCAGCCTACTGCAGGAAAGATCTGCCTCGTCAGTCATGTATCGAAAGATACATGATCGCCTAAGCGTGTATCACGCATGGCATATAACTGACGGAAGCTATGTTTACCGGTCAGGGTAATCGAAAGTTTTAATAAAGAAGGCCTTTCTCTCGACAGGGAAAATTAATTAAGTTTATAGTCTTACCCGAAAAGTAAACAAAGTAAGTTGCAATGAATTTTCTTTTTTTGAAAATTACTGATTCATTTTTTTTCAGCATAAGTTCCGAGAAGCACATTTTCTTTAATACTTTCTATTGCATAGGCGGGTAGACGTGAATTACACAACCCCCCTCCCCCCCAAAAAACACAAGGTTTCTACTCAAACACGCATCCACTAAATACAAAGTTTATAGTAATAATCCATGGACAGTAGACACACACGAACACACATGGCACTACTTGAATAGACTTGTATACTCATAAAAATTAAGGAAAGTATTTTGTGGAATAATGTTTGTTTATTAACATTCTTTATTCCTTAAGTTGTCAGAATAGAAAAATATTTATTTGTTATCGATTTAGATGAGGGTCCTGTTTATAATATCGATGCAATGTCAAATCGATCCCTGACTTTTACTATTACGTTTTTAACTTGAGACTTATGTAACTTAGTTGCTATTTACAAATATCACGTTGAAAATGTGCTAACATCGTGTTTTGAGTATGAAAACAGACTTTTTGGGAGGTGCGCTTTCAGAAAGAGTTCCATTAAAAATCGAATGGATAAGTAAAAAACAAAATTTACATAGATTAATAAAATTATGTATCCGTTTAGTTTTAATTTAAGATAAATATTTATGAACCTCAAATGCTTGTGTATGGGCTTCCGAAAAAATCCCATACAAAAAAGTTTTTAAAAATGTTTTTTTTAACAAGTAAAAACAGTTTTAAAAATGTAAAAAAACATTCAGATATTAATAATGTTATCACGTCTTCAAACATAACACTTTAAAATAATAGACAAATGACATAGTGTAAGGCCAGTCACCGTCCAAAGGCAGGGATCGATTTGACACTGCATTGATCTTATAAATAGAACCCCACTTCTAAAACGATAAAAAAAGAATCAATATTTTTCGATTCGAACAAGTGTCGCGGCCTAAGGACGGTCGAAAGAATGTTAATCAACAAAACTTATTTGCCCCTCTCGCCAAATTTTACTTAATCTTTTTGAGTGAATCAGTCTGTTGCATCAGCTAGACTCAGTTTTTTTCTCTCTCCCATCTATCTCTCTTTTGGCAGGAGAAACCGTTATTAGATCAGACGTGCTTTAGACTGTCTCGGCTACGAAGTGTGTTGATAATTATGCAAAGTTGAATAGTGTTTTGTAAAGGTAAATCTCAGTCAGCCTCTCGAAAGTTCATATCTGCTCAGTTTCGTATCCGAACGTAAATAAAGCAATTTCTAAAGAACTGAAGGGTTTTTGTTTATTACTTCAAACGTTATTTTTAGTGGATACCCATATTTGAGTAGACGCTTCGTTTATTTATTAAACAGTATATTTATTTGTTTTCATCTACCGGCCTGAATATTCGATAAATCTTATTAAAGAAATATTATATGCGCTCTCCGGCATAGGATACAAAACTGGGCAGATTGGAATGTTTCGACATTTTGAGAGAGACTTGCGTTTATAAGGCACTATTCAACTTTGCTTGATTATCGACGCACTTTGTGGCCGAGACGGTCTAATTAAATCATATCGGATCTAACGAAGGTTTTTACACACACACACCGTCGCGCGCACGCGCGTGTGTGTGTGCCTGCAAACATAATTCTTTATATTTATTACGTTCAGTGCGGAAATCCCAAAGTGAGAGTAGGAAAGTTGTGTTGCGCCAAGTCGAGGACGGCTCAGTTTCGAAATGCTGGTTCTTATTTTTATCTTAAAAATCGACCCCCAGCAAGAGTAGGGAATATCGAAACTATTATTGAGGATCTGTTGAGATTAATCTGAGATTAGCATGTCAAATCTAATCCCAATCTATTCGTGTTCCATAAGCTAAGCTACAACAAACAGTTTTTCGAGACATTCTTATTAACTATCGAGTCAACTTGTCTATCTATTATTGGATTGATGAATACTTACATCAACTTGTGTGTTTTTTAGGTGTGGGATGAGTTTGTATTTAAACAAAAAATAATTGTCCTATGCACGGATTGTTTTTGGTGACAGCATGTGGTGTGTAAATGTTTGTGCGTGTGTGTGTGTGCAAGCATCTGTAACAGCAGCTAACCTATCAGATTTTTATTACTTTTCTCAGTTTACACGTTAAAATTTGGTTCATCAGGACGCTCCACACGTAAGATCTGATTTGATCAAACAACACACACACCCACATACAGGTGGGCGCACATGCCTGCTATCAGAATATCTGTGTATATATTACAATGTACACACACACACACTTAATGTCTTTTTCTTCTTTTAATGTTAAGGATACAATTAACACTGAAATAATAATGATAATAATTCTACGTCAGCAATATGTTGTCACTCGAAAGAATATGTTCTTAAATTCTAATGGGGGGCGGGGGGCTACAATTCGAAATATGTTTCGAATTTAAATGGGTTATTTAAAAATAAAAAAACAACTCTTAAATCTTTCTTCTTAATATGCTGTGTTCCGTCGGCAAGTAGGCGATCATGGCTCTCATAACTAAGGAAAAAGTTTAGATGAACTAGAAATCAGGCGAGGTGAAAATTGAGGCCATCCAGACAACAACTTTGCAAAAATCTGCTAGAATATTGAGGAGATTCCTGGAATAAGGATACTTGTTGTCACTTGGAATCCAATGAAAACAATTAGTCACAACTGATATGAAAACATGAGTGTAAAACATGAGGTTAATAAAAGAAATAAAAGTGATAGTGACTTAAACCTTAGTATTGTTATATTCCGGTCCTTGTAGCTCTTAATAAATTTTCTCTTTTCATTATTTCTCCTAAACCCTATTCTGCCATCCATTTACTTTAACTCACTAAGTAGGTTAAGCATTTTCCCTCTGTTCCTCTTGCCTTCAATCTGCCCTGTGAGTATCAGATTTTTCGAGCCCTCTTTCCTCATTATGTGCCATTGAAATTTCAACTGTCTCTTCCAGAAATACAAATTTTGCCGTTGCTTACCCATGCCCCCATGTTATCCTTGTCATGCTTCTGTAGGACAACAGAACACTTCGAATTCTAATCCACAGAGAACAAATCTCATAAAAATGTCTTCTTTTATTTATTTATCAAATATTCGTTGGCCACTATATGATTCTCTGGGTCTTTTTCAGTATTATTTTTGAATTGTGAGAGAGTTGCAATTTTGAACGAAGCATTTATAACTAAAGACGATTTAAATTCGTTATGACATCAAGTCTTTACATCATTTTATCCCATCACCTTCACCTTTTAAAATTTCGAGAGAGAGAGAGAGAAAGAGAGACAGAGAGAGAGAGAGGGAGAGAGAGAGAGATTAAAATAGGATGTCATAGGGTTTATTGGGCAAATATAACCTGTCAGGTTTTAGCCTTTGACAATAACAACAAAGATAAAGACATTAGTTCAATTGTAAATATTGTAAGTAATGATAACGCCCCATCCTCCACCCCTAAATTAAATGATGCTGATTACCGTAAAGACTGAACCCCCTCCCTCCCCATAAAAAAAAAAAACAAAAAAAAAACAGATAATAGAATATCGCCTGGAAATTCAGAAATCTATGAACATGATAGTTAAGACCTTACTTATAATTTAGGTCCCATGGAGCTGTGGGCAAAAGTTTCGAGATGAGTTTTGAGGTATTGTGGAATCGAAGGAGAATTGAGAGGGTAATCTACTATGGTCTGAACTGTCTCTTCTCCGGAATATGCTCTTATTTAGCGCTCTTATTGGCAACTATATGCAAATGCAAGAAGATAGAGCAGAAACAACAACAACAATAACAACAACAATAACAACAACAACAACAACAATAATAATAATAATAATAATAATAAAGGTATTTTCTGTCAGAGGTTGTACGACTCAGATAAAGAGCACCTAAAATGTAAGATCTATTAAAAACTAAAACCGTGTGAATAATAATAATAATAATAATAATAATAATAATAATAATAATAATGATAATAATAATGCAAGTGGTGGTGGTGGTGGTGGTGGTGGTGGTGGTGGTGGTGATGATGATGATGATGATGATGATGATGATGATGATGATGATGGGTAATAAACACGTGGTGCTGTTAGGATTAACTTGGAACGAACAAAAGGAATAGAAAGAAAGAAATAAAATTCCCGTGTCATCTGTTGTTCTTTTCCTGTAATATAAATCTTCTACGGTTGGGCGATTTGATTCCAGACTTTTGTTGCTTTCCTTCTCAGTGAGAATTAAATAGAATAAAACAAGAAATAATAAAAGGGCATCACCAATTGAAAAGATACGACAAATGAGTGTAACATAAAATTCAAACTCAAATTATCAAACTGGTTTAGCAAGTAAAATATAATGTTTCCAACGACAAATACAACCTTTCTTTTTATTCTTCGATGTTTATTCAATAAAATTATCATATACACTCATTTACAAACGCACACGTGAATAGATGATTACAAAAATATTTCAGTAAATAATTTGGATTATTTACATGCAGAAAAGTGAGTTGAAAATATGGAAGCAATCCATCAAAATAATTAATTAAGGGAGAAATTGGAAATATCTGATCTTTATAAGTCTGACATGTTTCACTATTCATTTTGCTTCATCAGAATAATTTGGGAGTGGAATAATTCGGAGTTATATTTCAGTTTTTAATTTCGATATTTGTGATGTCCATGCAACAAATGAAATTAAAACAAACACAGAACTTAAAAATTGATACAAACATAAACACCAACGCTAATATACAGGTTACGTCTAGAAACCAATAAAAACAAAGAATTTAAAAACTGAAATATAATCCAGAATCAGTCCGCTCCCCAAAATTTTCTAATGGAGCTGAATAAATAGCGAAACATGTTAAATTTATAATTGTTTTCCTACTTGCTCCTGGAAAGTGTAATATTAGCTCGGTCCATATAACCGTTTTAGAGGAAAATCCATATCTGATATTTTATTCACTTTTTTCCTCGATTTTTCTTTTCTCCGAATCGTTTTTCATTTTTATGTTTAATTCTTCTGCCCTAATTAATGTCATTTATATGCAGGGCTTTCAATACATGCAAACGCGATATATACACGACACATACGAACATAGAAATATGCACATGCATATAGATAAATATATATAAATATCAAAGAGAATAGTGGAGATAAAAGATATTTCCCTTATCCAATAAAATCCAGAGTTAATCTAAAACAGGTTTATCTTATATTCTTTCTAAAGTTTACATAAAAACTTTTAACACAAACAAATGTCAAATATGACAAAAAACGTAATTTATTAATAAATGCTTCAGCCCCAGTACATCAGTCACTCCTGCGCAACGATAGGCTCGTTAACAAAATCCGGCGGTGCAACAGACAATATCAAATTCTGTAAAGAGAACAAAGGAATGGAGAAGCAAAGAGAGTCGAAAAAATTAACTTTGAAGAGATTAATTTCGAACGAAGAAGGCATTCGATTGTTAATGTCTAAATCTGAGTTTTTGTTGTCACAAACACAACAGTTTCAGTATTGTTGGTTTGTAGAATTAATATCTGAGGATGAAAAAAAAGAATATGTTTTCATTCTATTTTCCCGTTTTATCCCTAGGCTTTTATAACTTTATTTACAGTATGGCTTTCTCATTTGAGGTTAATCTCATACGAATTTATGGAAGATTTGCGGTATGTGGGGGCTACTTAATAAAGACCTATGGCAATGAGGAAGAGAGAGCTGTAGAATTATTGAGTTAAAGCATGATAAACAAGATTTTTGTGATATATATATATATATATATATATATATATATATATATATATATATATATAGATATATATAGATATATATATATATATATATATAGAGAGAGAGAGAGAGAAAGAGAATGAAAAGACTATAGATAGATAGATAGATAGATAGATAGATAGATAGATAGATAGATAGATAGATAGATAAGATTCATTTTTGTTAGTTCTTCATCTTTTATCATAAACTTCTGGTATGAATGCTATTTAACATAGAAAACTATGGTAAATAGTGTCAACAAAATGAAAATACTTCATCGGAGAATTAAGGTATTTTAAAATCAAGATAGTTTTGTTCCCTTTCGAAGATCTTTTTGCAGATATACGACAATGTGTGTTTAGATTCAATTAAATGAAAAGGTGTGTTTTTAACAAAATAAATAAATCTCTTGTGGATATTTCCAAGTATCATCAATTAACGAAAAGAAAACATATCCTAGAGATTATAGTGTGAAAAAGATCACTTGAGCCCAAACCCAAAGGAAACAGCCCTGTTTGTTCAATCAAAAGTAAAAAAAAACAAAAAAAAACTTGCAGACTTAATCTAAAAGAAACGTGACTATCAGGATGCCATTCTTATTAGACCAAAGAAAAAGTATTTTATGTTTATATGCATAGCGAAGTAAATGTGCTTTGCACACACGCATGTACGCACAAAATTAAAATAGTAAAGTTTTTCATATGTCATTGAATGTTAAAATGTACCCTATATGACATGTTGAATGTTTCAAATATATTTTCCTATTTTAAGTAATTGTTTAAGTCTTCGAATCACCCCATGTAAAGCCACTAAGACACAAGGGGTTACTGGTATGGAAGATTTAGGAACAGAGACATTAATGAGCAAGAAGAGGAAAGAGTAATCAGGAGGACAGTAGATAGCAATTGAAATTGCATTTAAATTTTTGTAGATTAAAATTGGTTGGAAAACATGCGGCCGGAAAGGAGTTCCACAAGTCCGAGAAAAGAAACTTAGCATAGAATTTACGGTTACATCTCGCCAACTCAACTGTATATTGATGAAACCTCGTCGCCAATCTAGTACTGCGCTTAAATTCATAAAGTCTAGGTACCATAGAGGAAAGGTCATCAGAACAATTACCATGAAAGTATTTATTAAAAAGACACAGAGAGGCAACCTTACGGTGGTGGGAAAGTCACTGAAACTACAAAATCATGTGCATTAACAAAAACAATAACAAAAAAAAACATGAGCGTGTGTGTGTTTGTGTGTGTGTGTGTGTATGTGTGTGTGTGTGTGTGTGTGTGTGTGTGTGTGTGTGTGTGTGTGTGTGTGTGTGTGTGTGTGTGTGTGTGGCATTAGGAATCAACACCGGATAGTTTCTACTAATTTCATGCTACAATGTGACAACATGGTCTTAATATCACATTGAGGCATAAAACTGACAGTCACAATGCAGTGTTGATTCCCACATCCACATTGCCCCTAACACCAAATACTCTGTCTCAAGTACTGAGCACTGTTAACCTATAAATAGAACATATTTTAAACAATACCTGTATTTATGTCTCTCTATTTCACTCAAGCATAGAATTTACACCAACATTAATAACCTATATCTAACCAACAGTCAACAGATAACACCAACTCCGGCATGACCAACGAGAAATTTGATACACACCCATACAGGCACACACATCGCAGATTCCTCTCCCTACCATATTCAGGAATTAAAAATAGGGTCTCTCCGAGATAGACATAATATGCCGACTAAAAATCCAAAAGCTAAGCTAGGAGGATTTCGTTGGTAACAAAGAGAAGAGTACTGAACTGATACGTGATATCTGTCCTCCTTTATGGCAGCGATTGTTGGACGGTCTCCTTAAAGATGGAGAAGAGACTCTAGGTAACAGAGGTATGGTTCTACAGAAGGATGCTAAGGATACTATCCAGAATATGTGAGCAACGATGAGGTTTTGGAGAGGATGTAAACAAAGAGGAAACTTATACTTAACATCAGGAAGAGGCAGCTGAAATTTCTGGGACACATAATGAGAAAGGGGGACTTGGAAAATCTGATACACAAAAGGCGGATAGAGGGAAAGAGGACAAGGGAAAGCAACGCGTCACCTACTTAATGGGCTTAAGCAAGTGGATAGCAGAACAGGGCCTGTGAGAAATAACAAAAAAGCAAAACTAACTGAGAGCTACAAGGGACAGGAAGACGTGGAGAGCCATGGTCACTTACATCCTGAAGGGACACGGCACATAAAAGAAGAATCCAAAAGCGCGCCTGCACGCGCGTGCACACGCACACACAAACTAACACCAGAAACCATAAACCCCTGAGATCTACATGAGCAATGATAATGAAACAACACAAATTTTCGGGAACATTCTCTTCCACAAATGAATTCTGATGAAGATTTAAACTAAAGCAATACATGTTAAATCCATAAACTATTTGTTTCTTATTCTATCTATCTATCTATCTATCTATCTATCTATCTATCTATCTCTCTCTCTCTCTCTCTCTCTCTCTCTCTCTCTATATATATATATATATATATATATATATATATATATATATATATATATATATACATTGAAGATCCAGAGGCGACAGTCTGTTTCATGCTAAACGCAATCGTCTGGCTGTTGACTTCAAGGGCCACTTTTACATTTACATAAGCTCTATCCTTGATATTAACCCATAAGTATAGCATACCTTAAAACTATATTTTATCACATATGTGTGTGTGTGTGTGTGTGTGTGTGTGTGTGTGTGTGTGTGTTTCAAAATGGAAGGACAACTCGAATTCCAACTACCTTTCGTGGAACTTGGAACAAAGGCTACCACCATTCAATCGGCATTGCACAAGTGAATCTTAAAAGACAACCATGAAAACAACAACTAACAACAAACACCTATAAAATGGCTAAAGAAGTGGCCGGAAGTGCTTGAAACAATAGGCATTTCGGTCAAATTTTACACTCGCTTACCCCGACCAAACGGAAAATGTAAAAATACTTGAAAAACTCAATAAAAGTTCATAAAATTTTCCTTGTGTTGTTTGATATTCAGCGAAACATAGAATGTTGCTCTCTCTCTCTCTCTCTCTCTCTCTCTCTCTATATATATATATATATATATATATATATATATATATACATATATATATATATATATATGGAGAGAGAGAGAGAGAGAGAGAATTAATAAATGTAAAAGGTTTGTCATTTAACTGATTGATGTTACCTTCAGCATCCCGACTCCAGAGTTTCGTAGACGGACCCTCCAGAAATTACTCCGTTCACTCGTTAAGGGGTATCAACAATTGACCGTTTATTTTTATCGAATTTTCTTTTTTTATATACACTTTTCATTGGTGCAAGTTAATTTTTCTTTGCAGATACTTATAAATGCTGTTAAATGTTGATGTGATGTAGGTTTTTAAGTGTAAACTATAGTTTGATTTCACAATCGTGATGTAAGCGTTTAGTTTTATTAGAAGTTTATATTTACATTTTATTAAGTTATATTTAGGAGGTCGTAGATATTTTGATAAAATCTTCAGTTTTCAGCCATTGTGAACGGTCTGTGCCTGAGCTTTGACAATAGTGTAGGTTGCAATACTGTTGTGTGCTCAGAAGTATCCACTGCAAGACGAAGCATTTGCAATACATTCTATTTGATTTTATACCTCAGTTCCGGGGTAAATTGAAAATCACTGAAAAGTATGTGAACATTTTCAAGGGGTTGTCTAATTTTCTGCTTGCATTTAAGAAAAAATACGATTAAAATATTCAAGCTAAGGAGAAAGAAAAAGGAATAAAAACACGAGAGGAGAAAACGGGGAAATAATCCGAAAGTGTAAATAAAATAATCGTGAGAAGAGCAGAATAATTGGAATCTCGTCTCAATGTGAGAACGGCAATAAATACTGAACAGGCGGAAATGCTAAGAAAGAAAAGGATTCATCGTGAGAATGAAATAAATAAATAAATAAATAAATAAAAGAGAAAAGAAAAAGCATTTAAAGAAGAATAACACACACACACACACACACACACACACACACACACACACACACACACACACACACACTCGCACTCCCACACACAGGCATGCAAAGCGATTACCCTGTCGACGATGACTCGGTGTGTGGCGGGGAAATCCGTTCATTTTTTTTTTTCACCAGTCAACACTTGCTTCTCTTAATTTGATTTCATAAATATCAGCCTCCTCGGACGCTTTCACATAAATGAAATCGACTAACATAAAAGTGATTTATAGTTTTCACAGAGTCACAAATGCCTGGAGTTCTACTTAGTTAAAATGACCGTGTGTGTGTACCTTTAAAAGGCATTGAAAAACGATTGTATGGTCGAATTGGTAGAAAGGGCTCAACAAACAACAGTTGTCAGGTAGAAAAAAGAGAAATGCATGAGATAAAAGTGAATAAATTAGAGATGTAATTTCTAAAATACTATATTCTTTTGGGAAACTTTTCTCTTCAAGAATGTAATTCAAAGCTCAATTTCGATGGGATTAACCCATAGTCTGTCTTATTCTATGGAGAAAATAGATCTACGTTCTTATTGTATTTTATATAATTGGATGATTATAAGGTTTCAAGGCTTCCATAGAAACGGCTATTCAAAGAAGATACCGTATATACAGTTACATGTATTTACATAACCTTGCCAGTATCTTACTTAAAGTCGTCCAGGACTGCGATTTATGAAAGACTCTGTTGCACCAATGTTCCGTGCTAAATGTTGGTGTATCTTTTATATCAGTAGATGTCAGCAGTTTTTTTTTCTACCGTCTCTATTTCAGAATTTCATTCCCCCTTTCAAATATGTCTGAATCAAAAGAGATACTTTAAAATGTTAGTTTGTAGAAGGAACAATATTACAACAATATGCTAATGTTTTGTCCATATTCCTCTCCTAGTGCGCTAAAGGTTTTCCTGGGTAGAGGGAATTCCTTTTCGGTTAATGACCACTGATCTACATTATCAGTCAATGAAGTTTGATTCTAATTTACTCTTGAAACCCTACAATGGACGGCATGCACCAGTTCATACATTTTTGAATATTTGTCGATCAGACAGCTGTCGATATAATGAATGAATTTGAATATTGTGTCCGAAGTCAAGAACCGCATTTACTGACTTGAAAGCGAACTAACTTCACTTTGTCCAGGGGCACCCAAAGTAAACGATATCGACCCCTGGGACTAACCCGGGGTCCGATAGTATATAGGGAGCATAAAAGGGGTCTATATATGCCTGGTGATCAAAAGAAGTTGATAAAACTCACCAATTAAAACTCACCAATTTCTGACCAAATATCAATGGTCTTGTTACTACTCATCATCTTTCTATTTGTGATGTCTACAAATTAAATAAAACGGTGTATTAATTTATTTTAAATGTTTTCACTATAACCTATATTATTTAAAAATCTTTCCCATTATTATTATTACCCCTCACATTATTACACTGGAAATCTTACATTATTGGTTCGTCTCCGTCAAGTCGCTCTAACCTGAAGGAGCATCATTCGCAGGATGATCATCGTATTCAAGGTTAGAAAATGGGACTTGATGACAATCATTTACTGTTTAAAGTCTATGAAATCGAGCCTAATGCACCAAATGATGATGAAAACTGGGGTAGTATCCATACCTTAAATACGTGCCACGTCATTGTAGAGAGTTGTATATCTGCTGAATTTCTCTGCCGTTTGCTTAACAAGATTTTGAGCATACAACATCAACAAGATCTGCAATTATTATTATTATTATTGTTATTATTATTATTACAGTCCTATCCCATTAATCTGACATCATTGTGACCAGTCCACTACGCAACCACAGAAAATGCCGGATTGCAGATATCACCCAAATAACGCTACGTAAATATAGTTTTATCAAGCTCATTCCACATATATATTGCTGTGCTATCAAAGTTAAAACAAGGCTTAAAACAGGAAATAAAACAATCATTAATACTTCCAAACAGAGGTTTTATTGTTTTATGCAATACAAATGCTAAAAATGTCTAAATCCAACAAATAATATATACAAGCCTAAGTGGGTAAATATGCAACTATATATAAGAAATGAACAAGACCTTATCACCAAAACATTCTGCTGCTGTTGGCTACTGCGGAAAGTTGTAAACAATGTGTGGCGTTGCCCTCGTAGCCTCTCAGCGAACTAAGGGCGGTTGATTCTAAAAAAAGCACCGGGCCACGACGTACCGGATTAAAGAAGGCAGGCTGTATTATTATCATCATTTGTGTATGCTATGTTTCCTGCTTTGTATCCTGTAGAGCCGGGTCCAAACTCTGGTCCATAGGCCCAATAGGAGAATTGTCATTTAATTGATAGCACTTTTCTTAGTATATGGGATTTTCCTAGTAGGGCGATCTTCTGGGCAACATGTGTGTTGATGTTACCTGGGACACTGTTAGTAAAATTGTCCATTCCTTTTCTCACGAGACCCAGATCTCCAATTACTAGTGGTACAGTCTTAATCTTCATTCCCCACATCCTGTTAATCTCGATCTCCAGTTCCTTGTATTTGAATAATTCCTCGATAACTTTTATGGAGAGCTTTCTCTCAGATGGTATTGCTATGTCAATAAGCATACACTTCCTGAATTTCTTGTCTTTTATGATTATATCAGGTCTGTTGGCTTTTATTTCCCTGTAAGCTTGAATTGGCATGTCCCAGAGGATTATTATCATTATTATTTGTGCATGTTATGTTTCCTGCTTTATATCCTGTAGAGCCGGGTCCAAACTATGGTCCTTAGGCCCAATAGGAGAATTGTCATTTAATTGATAGCACTTTTCTTAGTATATGGGATATTCCTAGTAGGGCGATCTTCTGGGCAACTTGCATATTGATGTTACATTCGATCAAACATGTCTCGTATAGGAAGAGAAATAGAAAAATGTAGAACTAAAACGAACATTATCGAAAAATAATAATGCAAAAAAATTCTGAAAGATGAATGATTCTATGAAGGAGTCGGTAGTCTAAAATGTTTTGTGACTCCTGATTTTGTCCCAAATTATTAAATGAGCAACACATGTGGTGCAGCTGTGTTTGCAAGATTTTCCATACGCATCCACTTGCATAAATGCAGTTTCAAGCGTGTATAGATATACGTGTGCGCGTGTGTATACATGTGCGTGCGTGCATGAGTAGGTGTGTCTTTCTACTCAGCCAATAATCGTCAATGTTCACGATTCCTTGTTTGCCATATTAGCGAAATTTACGTCTACTTCAATACTAATGCATCTTTGCACTTGTAAAACATTAATGTCGTCAGCCAGGTGACAAAGGAGTATTCTGCCTTCTGTTTAGGTGAATAGCGAATGACAAAGCATATACAATAGAGATGAACCCTAAAAAGTAGCATAGACTTAGTTTTTAATTAATTGACATAAGAAAGAATCAAAATGTGTGGAAACTGTATCAAGGCATCGATCGTTAGAGGAAATCGAAAGTCAGTTATTTGTCCTTGTTTTTATGCAAAACAACCCAAAAGGCGATTAATATGATATTTGTAGGATAAATACTATACGTGGCCGCTCCAGAACTTGCTTATTGCTTAGACTCAACATTTAGGGTGAACAAACCAAGTTTATTTCAATCTGATACTTTCTCCGATACTTTTACTCTCTCAAGAATTTCTTTTCGCGCCTTGATCTTGTAGGAATATTATTATTATTATTATTATTATTATTATTATTATTATTATTATTATTATTATTATTATTATTATTATTAATATTATTATTCTCAATAAATAAATATAAAATATAAAATAATAATAATAATAAAATTTATAAGTAAAATAAAACAATAACATAAAAAGTTGTATAAAATAAATTAAATAAAACTTAAAAACCAAACAAATACACCCGGCATGCAACAAAAACTGATCCTGTCGGAATCACGGGAAACCTGCCAAAAGACTTTAAATTCAACCTCTTCACCACGAACCTTGATACGGGCAACACGTGTCCGACTTCTCTCTGTGATATGGTGTGTAACAGGACGGAGTATTTTCTCCCTTTTATCACATGTACCATAAAACAATTGTAACCAAATAATACATGCACCAATACACACAAAAACATAAATAAATTGTATGAAATTAACATAAAATTTATCATGTTCTTCCCGTTATTTGTGGACCTTTTATTTTCTGTCAAGTATGTCTTTATTTCCGTGAACACAACGCTAATTTCTGCTGCTATGATGTGAATGAACCCCCACAATCTCTCTGTTTTCGTAAGGAACTCATATCCGAGAGCGACTAGATTCCAGACCCAATCTCAGTCCTCTTGTAATCACGATTTCATCGGTCCGCTGTCTTATATATCAACAATGCATTCCCACTGGCTGTTTTAACAACTGCCTTCCTTAGGACATAAGACTTCCTTTTTCAAACGAAGATAATTCTCAGCCTCTACTACTGTCAGATGTGACTTGCTATTTGATTAGTTTGATTTTCCCTGTCGGCTCTATATTTGCATTTTCTAAACCCCTAACATCGTTCACTTGTATCCATAACGTCAGTCTATTTTTTTCTGAAAGTCTTTTTTTTATATTTCTACATGTTTTGACGATGTATATCATTGTGTATGCAATTTATTTTGTATATTCCTGTTTCTGTCCTATTGTTGTGGTGATTCCTTTTCGCGTTTACTATATATTTAATTGTTTTAGATCAAGGTTGAATGTATCTGACAGAAAGTTTCTTCGGAATGATGGCAAATCCGCTTTAGCCTGCTTGACCATCTGCCACGAAGAGATTCTAACAGAATACTTATGGCTACAGGACCATACTGCAAAACGCTCCTCCTAGTTGGGCCACATGATAGATCGGGTCGGTAATGCGTACGCTATTCTCCACCTCAAAATGTCACTAAGTCTCGGGACTACTCCACTCGTCTGCTGGATGATGTAAGAATTATCGTAACAATTCTATAAAATCATCCAAAATCTTCATTTGCGTTGTCAATGTTGATTTGGTTGGTTGATTTTGTTTGACGTTATATCAACCTCTATGGGTTAGTTAATGTTGAAATCTAAATATTTGGTATGTAATTTAATGCTTTCAACTACAAATATTTTTTACATGATTTTATGCTTTCAGAGAAAAGATATCTTTTTTTAGATATCTATATTATAGATCATAAAATGTATTGTTGGTAATCTTACTATAAAAATGTATTGTTGATTTTTTGTTTGGGGGTGCACTATTTGCATAGCTGGGAACCTAACAGATTCTACCACTACGGGTCAGGGTGGATCTGGGAGCCACAGTAATTAAGAGGTGGTTCCATGCTCCTCAAAACCTCCAATCTCTCGATCAGATTGCTGCTGGATGTAGTTTATCGTCATACCCAGGACGATGCGAAGTCAGGACCTGGAAATAAGAATATTCGCAGGTGGATTGAGACGTGCAAATATAAACACTGAAATTTTTACTCCTAAATTATGATTGCCGTTTTGCTGATTGTGTTCCTGTAAAACCCAAATTTGAAAACGAGATTAAAGCAGTTATGTTTTGTTCATTGTAGAGATATTGACACTAATATTCTTCAAGAAGGGCATAATCTTTTTAGGCTGCCTTTCAAGTCATGTTAAGCATTCTTTTGTACAAATACGCATAGAAATATTAAAGATTTGAGAATTATTGAATAATATCAACGCTTATTCAGTGTCGCTCTCATTTTGGTATCTTGCTTTTATAGGCTATAAACGATGCGTATAGAGACGCCCTTTCTCTAGAGCATTGGATTCAATTCGTCGCAATGAGAAAATTAAACTTCATTTTCTGATATTCTATCCATGTGTTACTTCATAATCGTTTGGCACAAAAACATTGAAACATACATTAGTTACACGCTAACGCTAAATTACAAACACACGCATGTATTGATATGAGTTCACAAACAGATATATACACATATAAGTGTGTGCCAAAATAAACAAATACTATGATGTATTCAAACAGCAAAAACTCAATAAGCAGATGTATGAAAATGTCTTTAAACAGACATATGCAAAAAACAACATTAAAGGAAAATTAATAAATGTTCAAAACCCTAATATGAGTTTGAGTATGTATGTGTGTGTATTTTCGTCATGCTTGCACGTAGATATAACTGAAATAGGTTATTCAGCACCTATATATATATATATATAAAGACAATTTTTATGTTTATACGTACTTTTTATAAAAGAATTTATATTTATAAAAATGTCTTAAAAAATAATTGTCGGACTTTGTCCATTTCATAATGTGTGAAGTCATATATATATATATATATATATATATATATATATATATATATATATATATATATCACTTTCGCCCCAGCTCCTCAACCTCCGACGTCTTACTCTCTGGGTTGAGGTGTCTTAACTTAAGTGAGTGACCGTAGGTCCCCTGAGCATCCGTACATCATTCGACCGGTCCACTGGTTTAATCCTGCTTCCTGTCCACGTTGTGTTTGGTTTGATCCAGACAGCAGAAGTGATATTTATCCATTCACGGTCGACTAAAGATGTAGATACGGCTGAAGAGTCTGTGCTAAGAATTTTAGAATGCACTAAAAAAATATATCTGCAGACAAACAACTATTCAATGGTCGAATTGTTAATGTCTTTTATATAGCAGAAAAGAATAGTACAGAAAAGAAACGGGTTACAGAAAAGAAAGTAATTGACAGAATAACACATACTCAGGATTCTCGACAGAGAGAGAGAGAGAGAGAGAGAGAGAGAGAGAGAGAGAGAGTGGGCTGTGATTAGCTTGTTGTGAAATCGTCTCAGAACGATAGACGACTCTTGCGATGGAGAGATAAAGATTTCTGTGTGCTGCTTAAAGTTTATAGTTGCGTTCCTCCTCGGCGGTAGTAACAGTAGTAGTAATCTTCGTGGTTGCAGAAGCATCGGTATTTATATTAACAGTACATGTTAGCGGGGGTTTTGTTCCGTTTCCAGTGGTAGTAATAATAGTAGCAGTAGCAGTCTTAAATTGTTGGAGGAGTAATTCGCTTTTTCGTACTTATATCAACAAAATACTGGTTTCACTTAATCCTTGGGCTCGCGCTGCACCGCTCCCCTCAATCGCCGTTTCCTCATTAACACTAGGTGCTTTTCCAGCCCGCAATCTACACTGCAATTGAGCTAACGGAATTTCATCCTCTTCTTCCCATTCACTCAGTTCTTCTTCTTCTTCCCTACGGTTAGGCTCTATCCCTGCTTCCTCAGAATGTCCCGCTGGGGTCCGACTTACCTCCCTAAGCCTTTGAAGGGTAGTTGAGCTAATTTCAATCTCCTCACTCCCTTCACTTTCACTCTCAATCTCTAACCCTTCAGGTTCTACCAACGCAGTTTTCCTCAGCCTTTTCTGTTGAGTTTTTGTTTCGGCTCCTTTCCATTCTCCTATTTCAGCTAACTTTATATCATTCGCGTGCACTCTCTTTACCTGTCCGGTTAATTGGTCCCAGATAACAAAGGAAACCGGACCCGTCTGCTTCACGATCCTATAGTATGGACTCCATCTCTAGTCCAATTTAGCTTCTCTCAGATGTATTTTATAATACACTGGATCACCTATCTGGAAGGAAACTTCTCTATTTTTATTTACCCTATCGTTTCGCCTTTTCTGGGCTCTTTGAATCCTCCTCCTCACCTGCGTAAAAGTTTATGTTGTTGTTCTAAAACTATTTGATGATGATTCTCTCCTAAATACTTCCTCCTAGGTCGTAACAGATTGTCTATAGGTAAGACTACATCCCTGCCATATATCAAGTAATAAGGGGAAAATTTTGTCGTCTCGTTCATCGAGAATCTCACAGCTGCTCACGCTTGGGTTACGAATAAATCCTAATTTTCCCTATTATCCTCTGTTAGTTTAGCCAACACATCAGCGAAGGTCTTATGAAATCTCTCTACCTTAGCGTTACTTTGGGGGTGATATGGAGACGTGGTTATGTGCTGTATGTTTAATTCTCCCAACGTCTCTCTCATAATCTGATTCACATTCTCCGATCCATTATCGGTAACCAACTGTTCGGGGGCCCCATACCTAGGGAATATTTCGTTCAGTATTATATCTGACACCGTTCGTGCCTTCTTATCCGGTATGGCAAATGCCTCAGGCCAATTCGTCAGGCAGTCCACAAAACTCACTATGTAAAGATTACCTCTATGTGTTTCTCCATAGGGCCCGGAAATATCCATGCTTACTTTCTGAAATGGATAATTCGGAACATCCGTTTCTAATACTGTGGCAACCCTACTCCTTAGACTCTGTACTTGGCATGTTACACATTTTTTTACATGGTTCACAACATCATTAAACAACTTATGCCAATAGTAATTTCTCATTATTAATCCATACGTCTTAACAATTCCTAGGTGTCCTAACCTCCTATGGCACTGGTCTAGAATTTCAGCTCTCAATTTCTCAGGTATCACCATTTTTAAACTTACTTCCTCATCTCTACCTGAAAGGTAATACAATACTCCATCGTGCACCATATATTTGGAGGTACGCCCTGCCCCCACCCTGGACCTGATAGTTGTTATCCTCTTGGCTTTGCCTAATAATATCTCTCCAGTGGGGTCCTATACGGTCTTAATAGGTGGGTGATTACCCTCGTCTATCTTCATTTCAACTGTCTCCGTCTGTCCCAGTTCCTCATCAGTAATGGCTATTACCTCCCGATCACCGTTCAGCAACCCCTTCAATTTCCTCCTATAACGCTCAGGGGCTGTTATATCTTCCTCCCTTATTTCATTGCTTCCTGTCTATTCCCAGGCCTATTCTCATTCCATACTCTCACCTGTTCGACTTCTCTCACTGTGCACGCCTGTGCCAGCTCCTCTCCCTGCTTTATTTTAATAGTTTTATTGGCAGTATCAGTTAACAGTAAGGGAACGGTCCCCGACCTCTTCACCAACGAATCACACACGATTATTTCCCCTTCACTATTATCATACCTATCAGTAGGGACCACTTGGTACAGGTCACTGTTCAGCACTCCTGTCATAATCTTGCCCTTCCCAGATACAGTAGTCCTAGGGGGAAGCTTTATATCTGTCTGGGCCACCACTGGCAATTGTTCATAATTATCCTCTCCCAACAGTATCCCTACCCCGTCCAATGTTAGGGTGGCGGGGTCGAAACGGATCTGTGCCTTATTCTGCTTAAGCCAGTCACTCCCCAAAATTAGCTCACCACACAAGTCAGGTGCCACATAAACCTTAAGTTTACCTCTGGTTCTTGCCAACTGGAAAGGTAGCCACGTCATACCCTCTATCCTCATCCTGCTACTATCAGCCTGACTTATTAGTAGATCGACGGGACTAAGTTTCGTTTTCACTTCCAACTGTCTAAAAACCTTGGAGCTAACCAGTGACACTGAAGCTCCAGTATCAATATGGGCCTTCACCTTCTTGTCTCCCAGCAACACATTACAGCTGAAGTCTGGCCCTTCCTTCAGAAAACGGTATACCTGTGCTTTTCTCCTTCCAGTATGTTCTCTCCCTTCCTCCCGCTTTCTCGACAACCGAGACGTGGGAGTCGGTGACAGGAGTTCACCTTTTTCTAGGAGCTCCAATTTCTGTCCAGAGGCCCTCCTAGGTGGGGTAGAGCTTGGATAACTCTCTTTTCTCGGACTAGCAAGCCATTTCTCCTCTCTATTCGAGTTATGGTTGTTTCGTTCGGTGTGGT
>OZ038505.1:53752198-53799698 GCA_964036315.1 Acanthosepion esculentum
TTAATGTTTTTCAGTGAAAATCCCCACTCACTGCAAAAATACTTCAACCTAAATCTTTTCGCCAATTCCGTTATTTTATTTTACAATCACGAGACACTCCTAACTACTCTCAGCGACATACCAGATTAAAGCGCATTGCTTAAGACTAAAAGTTATTGAATTTGATATAAAAGTTACAATTTTCTTATTGGTATCTGTTTCGTTCTATTTTATTTCCACGCTATGGTGGAAGACATACGAGTGTAATGGGGGTTGATATTAATGTCAGTAATTAAAATGCAAAAAAACGTACAACGATAACAACAATAAAACTTGAGACACGCGTTGACATAAATAACAAGAATTTGTATTTTCTTTTTGTGATTTGAATTACAGAATATTGTTATGGTGTGCAAAAATGTTCGAAGTGTTTCTTTTGTTTAAAAGTCAGTGCTTACTTGGTTTGGTTCCGAGAATTTCGTTTGTGAGGATGGCTTTTGGAAATCGTCTGTTTTCGATCTTCACGGAGCGCTGGCTAGACGTGTTTCTATACTACTACTTGTCTATTGGTCTACTCTATTGATTATCTTGTGGTGGAAGTGTCATTTTTATAACGAGAGTAGGATGGTGAGATATTCTTCTTTTCTATCATCACTGATAGCAAGTTTATTTTTAGAATTATGAAATATCATCATCATTTGGAACCATAACACAATCTTCCTCCGCGCTCTCTGAAAAGGGTGATATTAAAGTAATAGTAACGGTCTTATTTGTGATAAATGATGATACTAATAACAAAAATAACAACGATTAGAGATCATGAAATCAGGGTCGGCTCAAGGTACTGGCAACTCAGGCAGTTTCCCGAGGCGCCATCAAGGCCGAGGGCATCATCATGCCGCCACGTCATATTTTTGGGATCTTCCAAAACTAAAGCTTATAAAAACATACATGCGGTTGTCCATGACTCAAGACATTAAATTATTTTGTCAATAGAAAATGATCTTGTAAAGAAGATCGGTGTATAAATTGTCATGAAAAGATTTGCAGATCTAAAGGATATGAATATTTCTTTATCTTGTATTAAGTTGTATATTGTAATAAACTCATCATTCTACGTTTTCAGTTTTTCTCTTTGTGAAAATTTTTAAAGAGTTATACCTTAAAGGGCGCCAAAGTTCAGCTTGCCCGGAGTGCTAGCAACCCTTCGGTCCGTCACTGCATGAAATCGAGAGACAGGAATATTTTATCAAATAATTATTTGACTTAGGTAAACGTATATATCTAATTAGACTTAATATGCCTCTATACAATAATGGTTGAGCTGTGATCCAGTTTTAGAAGCCATGTTTACTATTGATAATTATTTGTCGCTAGTTTCTATAAATATTAATGAGAATCGATGTTATTTCTTTGTAATGTTACCAGTTACCAAGACAATTCCGGAGAGAATAGAACAAGTTAGAAAATATTTACAGGTCACAGTTTTTGAAATGAAGTCCTCAAAATCGCTAAGACTAACTGTAGGAGTTCGTTAATGCGAATATTGGAGAATTTACTAAACACTTATTCGTGTATCGGAGGATTAGAAAACATGCTATATACAAAGGAGAGTAGCATTAAACTGTCGCTCAAGAGTGAGGCAACAAGACAGTAGTAAGGCTGGCGTCACATTTTTAGCGCGAGAAATACCTGCCGTACAACGAATCTTAGCAAGATAGTTTCATCAACAAATGTTAATGAATTCGATCTTAAGTGCCAGAAATGACTGAATGAAATAAATATATACAACATCTTCCTGGTGTTCAGCATCTTTTATCATCTATCGCTTATAGACATAGACATGTCTTTCTTTTCGTCTATATTTTTTAATTTTATCTTATTTACGTGACAGTCTGAAGATAGATTTAATGATATAAATGTTGTTATGGTGAAGTAATTACTTCTTATTCTTTTGCTCTAATTACAACTTTTCTTCTCGTACTCATTATTATTATTATTATTATTATTATTATTATTTGTATCTTCAAACCAAATAGCTCTAATAGGAATTGTTTCAGGGTGAGTAACAAGAGTTCACAGGTTTTCAAGTTTCGAATATCAGTACAGATTTTCATAGTGTTGTAGACCTCATTATATTTCAGCATCCTTTGGGGTTCTAATATCTCCAAACTCTTTGAGATTGTTCCAAGTAAACCGATTCTTCTTCTTCTTCTTCTTCTTCTTCTTCTTATTATTATTATTATTATTATTATTATTATTATTTTATTTCCTTTGATTTCTAGTGTATACTCATTACTTTCCGGGTCACAACCTGAAATCTAAGGTCAGAAGTGGCATCATGACATTTTCCACTGTGCAAAAAACTAAGATCATAGACATTTTACATAAGATGTGGGCTGTACTTGTGAATACAATTTTTGTATTTCTTTAAGACATGGGCTATCAGGAATCCTTTCAATGAGTCTATCGGAACCTTTTTCCAATCAACTCGAGGTCACCAACTACATCTGGAATTGTTGATGTCCTCTTTTGCCACATTTTTGAGATTTCGATTATTATTGTTGTTGTTGTTACTACTACTACTACTACTGCTACTACTATTATTATTGTTATTATTAATATTAATTTATAATAATAATTTGCATATTCCGCCCAAGTGTCTGTTTGTTATCATTGTCACTGTCGAATGACAGTATATCTCCCAGACTCTCATTGAGCTTACTGACCCCCATAAAGGTGTGCTCTATGTGGGCTCAATGACTCCACCTCTTATCTCCACTTCTTTCAATTTTCCCTCTCGTAATTTGTTGTGGGGCTCTCACCTTTTACACAAGATGGACTCGTCTAAAGTATACTTATACTGACAAAGTGAGAGACACGGAGACAGAGACAGGGTTTGACTCCGGGCAATTTTAAGTCTCTGATTTTTGTACAGGGATTAGTCACAGCCAAGGACAGTGAATTGAGCAAAAGAATGCCCTCGAAGCTTCAAAACGAGCCTGGATTAACGCTACAAAAATTGTCAGAAGTTTGCCAAAAATGCTTGAGCATAAAAAAAGACTCTAAGGATATCGAGGAATCGGGAGTAGCACACATACATTAGTTGAACAAAAGTTTACGAATTTCACCCCCCCCTCCGGAAGAAAAACAAAAAATTCAAGATAAAGGCAAAATTACAAGGTATAAGGTGATTAATGACAGAGATCAAAGCAAATATACCCCCCATCTGCATGTTACAGATGTGGTGGATTACACTGGAATAAAGAGTGTCGATTCAAATACAAGACCTGTTTAACTTGTGGAAAAATGGGAGATAAGGCATCTCAATGCATAAAAAACACACTAGTAGGGTAAGAACTACTAGAACGGACTACGAAGACAAACTAAAAACAAGAAAATACGTGGAACTCGAGATTTTAAATAAGAAGGTAAAATTACAGTTAGACTCAGGTTCGGATCTAACTATAATTAATTTACAAACATGGAGGAAGCTAAATAGACCGACCATGATGCATACACAGAAAATCGCTAAGTCTGTTATAGAGAAGCGTATCAAATTTGAAGAAGTAATTCTAAACGTAAAATTCCATGGAAAAAAGAAAAAATTGAAGATATTTGTAATGAAAAACACAGAAAATTTGGTGGGCACAGATTGGATGCAAAAATTTGACGTATGGGATTTACCTATTAGCTCATTTTGTAAGAAAATAGAGTATGAGCCGTCAGAAGCTACAAAATTAGAAGAAGAACTACACAGCCAATTCCCCGATTCGAGTGGGTTGGGACGATGTAATAAGTCTGCAGCTAAAATTGAACTAAAGGAAAATGTTCAGCCAGTATTCAAGAAAAAGCGAAACGTGCCTCTCGCAACCATAGAAAAAAGTGACAAGGAGTTAGATAGATTGGTACAAACTGGAATCCTTTCACAAATCGAATTCAGTGAATGGGCGGCACCAGTGGTCTACGTAAAGAAAAAATCCAGAGAAAACCGTGTTTGCGCTGATTTCTCGACTGGGTTAAACAAGGCTATCAAGGATTATCACTACCCATTGCCAAGACCGGAGGAAATATTTACCAAGCTTAACGGTGGTAAAGTATTTTCTAAGATTGATTTAAGTGAAGATTCCAGTAGAAGAAAGTACGAAGATTTTATGTATCAATACTCACAAAGGACTTTACAAATTTAACAGATTGCCATTTGGGATAAAAGTAGCATCGTCAATCTTCCAACAGACTATGGACACCATGCTCATAGCACAGAACTTTGCTACTGCATTCTTAGACGACATTTTAATCAAAAGCGATAACGTAGAACACGCAACACACATTAAAGAAGTCTTTAAAAGAATTCAGGAATTTGGTTTTAAAGTGAAGGAGAGAAAATGCGATTTTTTCTAAAAGAAATCAATTATTTAGGCCATATAATCAATGAAAGTGACAGAAAACCAGATCCAGATAGGGCATCTGCAATAAAAAATATGCCTGAGCCGAAAAATGCCGCAGAGTTGCAAAGCTTTCTTGGTCTAGCGAAATATTACGGTGAATTCATTGAAGACATGCACAAATTGAGGGCTCCCCTCAATGAATTACTGAAAAAAGAGAACAAATGGAACTGGATGGAAGATTGTCAAAAAGCTTTTAAGGAGATCATAAAGAAATTAACGTCTGATCTAGCACTGACACATTTTGATCCCAAACTGGAAATTATCATTGCTAGTGACGCAACAGCCAACAGACTTCTGAGATGGGGAACTATATTATTGAATTATAATTTCAAACTAGAGTTCCTACCGTCAAAGAAAATTGGTCATGCGGATGGATTATCTAGATAGGTACCTGCGAAATGCGAACCTCTGGAAGACTCTGTAATAGCGGCATTGTGAGCCGAAGACGGAATTAGTAAAGTGCTAAACAATACAGTAAGGGAATTACCAGTGACCTTGTTAGAAATCAGAAGAGAAGCTGAAATGGATGAATTCATACAAAGTACAAAGAGAAAAATAGAAGAAAAAGAAAGAAATCTAGCGGACAGTTTTTCAATTCGTAATCACGTATTACTTTATAATGAGAGAGTGGCCATACCCAAATCTTTACAAAGTCGAATTCTGAAGGACTTTCATCTAGGACACCCAGGGAAAAATCGTATGAAAGCGTTAATGAGAAGTTTCGTGTACTGGCCTACTATGGATAACGACATTACTCAAATGGTAGAAAAATGTAGAGGCTGTGCAGCAAAGGCACCACCTATTATACAAAACCATGGCCTAAGGTGGACAGACCTTGGTCTAGAATCCATGCGGACTATGCTATTCTTACGTTCAATACACATATTTTCCTATTTCAATTACTGGCGTTGTTTATTTATTTGTGCAGGATTCCATCCCCGGAATCCGCAACATAATTTTAGAATTGTGTGCTATTTATTCCAGGTAGAGTCTTCACCATTTATGTTCTACAGCTTCTGTAGTTCTCGAGCGAGGTCCTGACATGTTCCTACTTTTTCGCTTTCTTTTATCTTTACGATGTGGTCTGCTGAAAAAGCTTCATTTACAAACTGGTAATCTTCCATCCCTCCACTTTTTATTTAACAACAAACGCAATTCTTTTCTCAAATATCGTGGCAGTTCATTGTCTTAAGGACGCACAATACTTTATTCTTTTCATTTCCTCATATAGCTTCAGGTTTTTATGCCCATTCGACTTGTTTACAAGGCCGAACCGATGTCGTCTGCACAATTCCCAACGTATGACTTTCTCTAATCTATCGTGTCTGCTTTTACATTCCAGTGGAACCAGCTTTCTTCATTCGCATTATGTCCTTTACAGCCTCATATGTTTTTCGACAAAACTACAATTGCTGTTTTCCTGTGTTTTGTCTATTTTTGCCTTACCGTAATTAATTCTGATGAATTTCTTCTGAGCTGAGATGATAACAGGTTCGCTTTCTCATTTTTACATGTCTACAAATTTTTCAATTTCAACGATTTAAGTGTTTTCTTTAATATTCTACGTACTGTTGTTTCTCTTCTCAGTTTTCTAGTTACATTTCCCACTATTCCCTTGTTTTTCCTCTTATCAAATGCTTTATTTTTTCGAGCGGTTGTCATGATTTATTATTATTTAAATGGGTTCTCATGACCATTTGAAATACCCGTGACATTTTCTGTAGGTAGAAAAAAAGAATATATATATATATACATACATATATATATATTTTCAACACCTCTCTCTCTCTCTCCACACACACACACACACACACACACACACACACACATATATATATATATATATATATATATATATATATATATATATATATATATATATATGATTCGTGTATATTTGGGCAGCAACCTTTCTTTAAAACATCTTTCATTAAATATGACGGACAAGGAAAATTTTATTAATTTTTTATTTAGTTTTTTTCTACCGTCCTTACATTTTTCCGTTTGGTGTGAGTACAAAAAATGTCCATATTGTCGATTATCCCAAGCGCTTTCGGCTACTTTATTAGCCATTTTCAAGGTGGTTGTTTTAGGTGTAGTTAGTTTATTTTCATGTTTTTGATTGTGTGAGATGTATTATTTGTGAATTATAGTAGGAGCTTAATTCCGAGCCATTGTGTGTTGGGCATGACTGGAATTCGAGTGAGCGACTTTCTATTTTTAAAAGACTTTCAGCACTCCGTTACTACTGTTGAATAATGGAAGATTGATGGTGATGCAGAGCAGTTTAATGTACAGGATCTCTTTTATAGCGAGATGTTTCCGGAAATTTGATTTATAAAGGACTCTAGTGTTTTCGACCAGTATCTTTCTTGCAGAACTTGCAGATTATGGGTTGATAAAACTTGTTCAGAATAGCTGGCTGACTTTTTACATTTTAATTATTTTCCTAGCAGACACATTTTATTTTTCATTTTTTCCGATCTGTCTATTTCAACATGTCCGCTTATTCGAACGCTTTCCACTTCAAACCTACCTTTTCCTTCCAATTTATCTTTGTATTTCGGAATTAACCACTGTTGCTACTCTATTTTTAAGAATAAGCATTTCTTTGCATAAATCTGATCGCTTTGAACGCGTTAATCTCCAGGCTAAACAGTATATATATATATATATATATATATATATATATATATATATATATATATATATATATATAGTTTTAAGGCATGCTATATTTATTGATTATGAGTTTCATACCGAAGCAATTTTCAACTGCTGAAATTATAATAATTACTCACTTGAATATTGCTTCGGTATGAAACTCGGAGTTGTGCAATTAATATAAGATAATATGTATATTTCTTAATATTTATATATTAAATAGCTCTGTTACTTAACATTGAGCACAGTTTTTCTTACACTATAGTGTATTTATATGTATTTGTATACGATCGCTCGCTCGTATACCTACCTATATTTACCAATTCGGCTATATATATATATATATATATATATATATATATATATATATATATCTATATATATATATATATATATATATATATATATATATGTGTGTGTGTGTGTGTGTGTGTGTGTGTGTGTGTGTGTGTGTGTAAATCTTTTTAGCATTCGAATATTCTGACTATAGTAGAATAAAAAGGATGAATTTTTCCTGCAGGAAGATCCTTGAAGTCATAAACGTCAGACCTCAAAATTCTAACTTTCTCGTTTTTTTCTAATTTTGAAATAGTAGTACCAGTGTAAAAGGTGCAGCTGTCTTTACTGTCAAAGAGGATCTTAGATAATCATTTCCTTTCAGAAGAATATTATATCGACGAAGACGAAAATCTATCTAAATACAAATAAGTAAGTCTCCAGCTGATTTTTTTCAGCAAACAGTGTCTACTCTCTGTAAAAGTTTTACACAGAATAAAACTGATGTTGACACAGAACAGGGAGATGTCATCAAACATTGATAGAAATTGCGTATAAACTACGGATAAGTGAACACAAACACTGAGATGCAGTTCTGTCGTTAGAACATTGAAATAAATGATTATAAATTGTTCATTTGGAAAAGGTTTACCTGGGACAAAACATTTTTATTTCTGTGATCAAGTTTACATTTATAAAAACACCGAAATGATCAAATGCTGAATGTTACCGCTTGAAAGATGATCGTAGAATTTTTGGTTTGATATCGAGACAGTCAGATATCAAATACGAACGAGAAATTATCTGTAAATATAGATTGTGTATCCTTTAACCGAAATTCCCAAATCCGAAAACCTCCAAAATCCGAAAGTTTTTTAGGTGCTGTCATGACTTGCCACAAATGGAAAATTTCAGAAAGCCCAGTTGCATTGCCAACGTTGGCGCCAGTATTTTTCTTAGCAACATTTTCGTTTGTGGATTGCGTGCCAAGTGTTTCAGGCTCAGTAAAGATATTATTCATATAGAAAGTACAAAATGTTATTTTTTCGTGAAATCTTAATTCACAACTTAAAAATCCGTGTGACTTTATACATATACCCTGAAGGTAATGACGCTAGTCATTACGTTCAGGGTATATCTATAAATTGTGTTATGAAATATAAAGGGATATCTTGTTTATTTCATTCCCAAACTGCCCCATTTTATACATCCTATATGCAAATTAAATAGTCTTTCTTTCCAAGAATATCGGATAAAGGATTATCAACCTGTAAATCTAGTTCTTGTCTTGCTTTGATGGAGCAAATAACTGTAGAGATAATGGAGATAGATAGAATTCATTTTAAACCTTTGGCATCGCTTTTCTTCGGATGTACACACACACACACACACACACACACACACACACACACACACACACACACACAGATATTTACGTGGGGAGTGTATTAATGCGAAGAAAGATAACACAGAAAACTTTAATAAAATATATATATATAGAATTGTACCGTATTGACAAAACTACAGATTTCAACTCGGAACCTCAACAAAAGGGTTCATGCCCCGCGCTCAGTTTCTAATAAAAATTTCCCGAATATTCCCATTTAGGTGTAAATGTATATGCTTAATACGAAAATAACAAAGAGATTTTGATAGACTCTACCGTTTTGGAGTTAAAAGATCGGACTCATTCGTGTCGCGGTGGGTGAAATTGAAATGAATTCTGCACTCCTTTCGCTGATTGGTGGTTAGCAGGCGTAAGGAATTTGTTTTTGTTTGTCATTTTTTAATCTTTCGTCGAGAAGGGATCGGGGCGAAAGACGATAAGAGGGTTGTTGCTGATGACGATTGCTGCTGAAGAAGGTGAAGATAAAGATGCCGATTATGATGATATACAGTGAAGGAAATCTGGCAATCAATGAAAAGGAAAAAAGCTGAAAAAGAAGAGGGAAGAGTTTAATGATGATAGGGGGGGTGGAAGAAGAGAAAGGAAGAAACGAGGGAATAAAAGAAATGAGGAAGAAAGAAATTAAGAATAACAAATATTAAAAGTGATGATTGACTTTTCACACAGTGTCAACACTCATTGGCATCCCCGTTGGAATGTCAGCTGTTTAGAGGCTGGACTTTGCTGATAAACACGATTTGGCTGCAAATGATTATTTTATTTGCATATTTAGCCTTCATTCATTTGCTTATTTAGTCGTTTGCTCATGTTTCGTTTGTTTGCATATAAATGGTAATCCTACAGTTTATTTCAAGGCCTGTAAATAAATACGTGTGGCACATACACATGAGACTTCGTAAATATACTTTAATAGTGGCGGTGAGATTCTGATTTAAAATCTAAGAACCTCAAGCCTGAAATCATAGTATTCATCTAAATACATAAACCTATATAAGTTTATGTATTTAGATGTATACTATTTATTCCATTGGGAAGTTTCAAATGCTGATACAAAAAACAAAAATGGTATGAAGTTCAGAATCTCGGCGATATCATTTGCGCAGAGACGATACAACAAACCTTTATTAATTTCTTTCAAAACATAATTTATTTTTATAGCAACTATCAAATTGATATATTGATCTGGAAAACGAAGAAACAATTTATCCACACGAAATCATCGTATCCACTACAATATGAAACTAGTCTTTTATGAGCACAATATATTCCTTATATACGTCTTTCAAAAGAAAAGACTGAAATTTGAATTCCTTTTGTTTAATCTGACAGTTTTAGCCAACTAATGTCCATTCATGGCTAAAGATTATTTCAAATTATATTTTCATATTTCAGAAATACATTTATTTACTCACTATTCCGCTGTTACAATAGTTAAAGCATGACCCTATTTTAGAAGTAATCCTTTCTTTCAAACTATTACAAAAAGTACCAATGTAACTCCGAAAAACATGTTCAAATCATTTGTAAATATTTTGATGTGTATCCCCATTATCCTCAGACTATTATAAATGAAAGTGACTGAATATTTATGCGATTGCATATATTCAAGAAAGAAAATAAATAAACAAAACTATAATAAATTCCTGATTAATATTTATTTCATTTTCTTTTTTTTTTATCGCAACTCACTTCTTGCGTTCATGGGTGGGAAATAAAGAAAAATGCTTCCGACGATGTTTGAACTTGGATCCAATATTTGTGGCTTCCGCTTTACGTCAGATACGCGGGTTTTGTTTAAATCTCACAGAAATTGAAAGTTGAAAAAAACAAAAACAAAAAAAAAACAAGAGAAATAAAACGAAGAAAATATCATTCAAGAATTGATAGGAACCGAAAAATAAAGGGGGATTTTAACGCAAAACCATAATCAACACAACATTCAGTGTGGAGGCTTGTGTAAAGAGTGAATCATCACTAACTTTTTATGGTTTTCGTTAAACTACTGTAAGCACATGTGATGGGGTCGCATTGGAACACCTGTTTTGTGCACTTTGGATCGACCATAAAGTCTGAGTATTTTAGGGTGGAATTCGATCAATTTTTACAAAGTCTTGTCCTCATTATTAACTAAATTCCTAAACGTTTTGTTGAATTTGTGTGCTTCGGCAATTAATTATTGGTCATTGATTTTCTCATCAACGTTTGTATCATGGAGTAATAATCTTATTAATGATGACAATTCAAACTCTTTTTTCCGACGTAGTGATGGAAATTTCTTTATTTCTTTTGGACTTTTCCATCAATGTTCCTGTTTCATTTACAGCATTAAACGTTTACGAGAAAATTTGTTCTTATCTTGCAAATATTTCTAATTACTTTTTTGATCGTTTTAAACATTTTTGCTCTTTCCAACGTTGTGTGTCCATCACTCGATGAGTTTATAATGTTCGGCTTTTTATTTTCATATTTTTTCTCCTGGTCCATGTCAATCTGAAATGAAAAAAAAGAAGTTATCAACAGCAATAATAGCATATATATATATATATGTATATATGTATATATATATATATATATATATATATATATATATATATATATATATATATATATATATATATATATAGGGAGAGAGAGAGAGCGAGAGAGATAGATAGATATATATATAGAGAGATACACACACACACACAAAGTGATAAACAACCCTCAAATCACACACATCTAAAGTTATTTGTATTTTTTTCTACTAAACAAAGATAAGCCAAAATTCGCATAGCATATTTGATATGTAAATAAAGCCTGGCCATTTTATTAATGGCGGTCGATAATACCAATGTTATTGTGAAAGCAATGAATTAATTAATAAAATATAAGGCATTCGATATGAAGAAGTACTCAACCCGTTACTTGCCAGTACGTCTTATATAACAATGACAAACCTACAACAGATGATCACTAGAAAAAATAACAAAATAACAAAAAAAGAACTCAAGCAATTCTTACTGTATTACGCGTCGCACTTACGGAACTCTCGTAACATTTAATCAAGTACTGTTGACAGCTATTCTTCATATATATTTATATATATATATGGTCCTGAGAAATTATTTCGGTTGAGCTCTCGGGGTAGAAAGTGTGAGTTTGTAAACAATGACTAATACTGATACTAATGCAATACTCTTCGATAAAACGAATCGAGTTCTCTCAGTCACTGTCGTGTTTATCTAAAAAATAAATACGCTTAAATTCACCTTCATCCCTGCCGCGCGCCAACGTCTTAAGGGTAGATTCTTCGACTGACGCCAATTCAGCCGGGTTACGATCCTAGCTATAGGCACCTGGACGTCTAGCCACACTGATGAACTGTGATGCAGCGAAACAATATAAAGATGTGGATGACAATATATATATATATATATATATATATATATATATATATATATATATATATATATATACAGGCTATTTCATGCTAGACGCAATCGTCAGGCGGCCTGACCAGTGCGTCTAGCATGAAACAGCCTGTCGCCTCTGAGTGTTGACTACAATGTTCACTTTTATATATATATATATATATATATATATATATATATATATATATATATATATATATTGTCACTGTTATATATATATATATATATATATATATATATATATATATATATATATATATATATATATATATATTGTCACTGTTTTTACGTTTGAATCAATTTCCACCACTTCCCTGTGACTTTTCTATAAATATTTTCATGATAATTGGTCTGATGAGCTTTCCTCTATGATACCTCGATTTTATGTAGTAAAGTATATTCTTAGACTGCTGGAAAGATCTCAACATCTTACAAGTGAAATAGCTAAATGTAACCGTAAGTTCTATGCTAACAGTTTCTTCTCTCACACTTCTCGCTTGTGAAACTCTCGTCCGATTTTTCGCTTTTAAGTCAAATTTGATCTTCAATTAAAATGCAATGTCAAACGCTATCTTCTGTCTTCTTAATTCCAGTCCTTTTATTGCTCTCTCTCTCTCTCTCGCTCTCTCTCTCTCTCCTTAATAATGTTTTCTTTTTTCACATTTTCTTTCACGCTCAGTAACACCTTGCGTCTGTTTTTAAGCATTTCCCTCCAAGCAAGGCGGAAGAGCCACCAATGCGCAGGAGGTTACAGACTCTGTATAGAGGATAACGAAGAAAGTGTTGAAGAAGAACGGGGATCAAGGCAACAGAAGATGGCGATTGACGTTGCATTTAAATCTTTGAAGATTCTAGTTATCAGGAAAGCAAGTAAGAAGAAGGGAGTCCCACTCTCGGGAAGCGCGAGAAAAGACACTACTTGCTTAGAAGTGGCGGTTACATTTAATTACTTCAACAGTAATCTAGTAGTGTCAATCTAGTAGTGCGCTTAAATTCATGTATTCGGGACACCAGGGAAAAAAAACTCGTCAGAGCCATTGCCATGAAAATATTTGGAGAAAAGACGGAGGGAAGCCACATGACGATGATGATATATATATATCCCACATGTCTCTCAGGTCGCATATTATTATTTAGGAACTGACATTTTTCATGCATCTTTAGCCGAATAAATTATATTATCTTTTTCTTAAAACATCGCTGCTCACGTCCTAAATTGTAATCACGTATGTTTCGGTGATAGATAAGAGCCTTCAGTGTGGTGTCAAATTTTAAGTTACTTATATATTTTTTCTAAATATTTTCTCTCTCTCTTTCTTTCTCTCTCTCTCTCTCTCTCTCTCTATCTATCTATCTATCTATCTATCTATCTATCTCTATACTTTGTTGTTCTTATCTTGTAATGGCAAAATTCTATTGATTAATCCGAACTTGTGTTTATTGGCTGAACATCGAAATTAATGATTGGTTTAAAACCAAACCGAAAAAACGGCGAATGGAAGGATAGCCGCTTCAAAATACACCCACTAAGAAATCTTGTTTGATAAACCAACCGGAAAAAAAATTAAATACGGTAAAATTATTTGATTAGTAAAAAAATTAAACATTCTTCTGTTAATTAATTTGAGCTATTCGTCACAGGATACAACGAATTTATGGCATGAAGACATTTAAATTGAAAACATTTTTGAACTTTTAAAATACTATTGTTGTTGTTGTTATTATTATTATTATTGTTGTTGTTTTATTTCCTTTGGTTTCTGGTATATACTCATTTCTTTCCGGGTCCCGGCTAGAGACCTAAGGTCAGAAATGGCATCATAACATTTTCCACTGAGCAGTTTTGAAAAAAAAATCGCACATATTTTACATAGATAAAACCCTTCGTAAGGTGTGGGCTGTTACTTGTGAGTACAATTTTTATATTTCTTTAAGGCATGGCCTACCAGGGATTCTCTAAATGGATCTATTGGAATCTTTTCCAATCAATCCGAGGGTTCCACTACAACTGGAATTGTTAATGTCCTCGTGTGCCACATTTTTGAGATTTCAATTTCAAGGTCATTGTATTTTGATAGTTTTTGAAGATTTTCAAAGATAATATTATTATTATGATTATTATTATTATTATTATTATTATTTTTAGACATTAATCAATATGTATATTTATTTTTATGTTTTTTAATGTTATTGTTTTTACTTATTTGAAATTTATTTCTGCAAAGCAGTTTTATCTCTATATATTTGTGAGATGAGGTATTGTAATTATTTACACTATTTACATTGAGAAAAGGGAAATCCCCCCCCCCCGTGGGATCAGTTTGAAATAATAGACAGAGAAAATCACTGGAAAATATGAAAACTTGAGGAATCAACGCATATGCTACACCACAAAATTCTTCTAAGCCGGTCAAACATCGACATGAATACAATATGGAAACCAGCAATACAGAATGATAGAGAAAAATAACAACAACAATAAATTGTTATATGAACTGGTAAAAAATAGTTACTGAGACATTCGGTTTACTAGTCCCCAAATGTCCTCAAGGACACATGGCTGAGTGGTTAAAAGCGGTCGTTGAAGTAATCCAATAACTTGACACAAAGAACTGTGAGTTCAATAACGGGCCACAGCAGACTTGAGATATTCAGAAGTGGCATGATACTTGGAAATAGAATAAAGGGTGGACGAAATAAAAGATTCGGTTCGAAATTCCAATTGAACGGCCGAAATGTCGTAAACATGACAACAAAGATGAAGACAACAGCCCGAATAGCGTAAACAAAGTAGATTTAGTTTCAGAAAACGTTTTGAAAACGAAATTTTGCAGCTTAGACCAACTACGGATAAATGAAACCACGGTTGGCTCTTCCTCGGATCGTGAGATGCCTTTGCATTCGTTATGCTTTGGGATGAGCGAGAAATGATTTTGGAAATGCAACCACTATTTCTCATTGAGAATTTTCATTTAAAAATAATGATTCTAAACTTTGCTGATCAGGCAGAAACCGGTAGAGCGATGAATCTCGACATTGTGTCAAGCTTATTAAAAGTACATATGTCTACTCCAGTCGTCTGTCTGTGTTCATGGCGACCTTCAAAATGGAAGGACAGACTGAGAAACTGAAAGACATACAAAACGGGCGTTACTGACTGGCAATGGCCAACTCGTGTTGCCGGTTTTGTTTTGAATGAAACGGTTAATAATACCATCAGAATAAACGAATCCCGCTTTAGATTGAGTAAATAATTGAAACGGGAGAAAAACCAACGAAACATTGTCTAAAAATGACGAGAATTCATACACACCCAGCACACACACACACACACACACACACACACACACACACACACACACACACACACACACATATATATATATATATATATATATATATATATATATATTTATGTCATTCACAGACAGTACTGTTTCGCTGTATCACAGCTCCTCAGTGCGACTAGACTTGCGAATGCCTCAAGCCAGGATTGAAACACAACTAATTTGGTGTCAGTCAGAGCTATCTTCACTCGGTAGAGTTACACAACTAAATCTAGCGTATTGCTTTTACAAATGTAAACAAATGCCCATCAGCCAAAGTGCTCCATTCATTTTACTGAAGAGCTTTGCATTAGTGCAGGTGGCTGTTGTTTATAGAATTAGCTTATCACTCAACAGTGCTTGGGTTGCAATCCTTCTTTCATACAAATTTTGTTAAAGACACTGACAAGGTACTGCGATTTGATTAAGCTTTTTATTGAAATAAATTTGCAACGTCATGTGACGCTCAAATACCTTGGCTTGATTGTCTAGTTTTCAGAATATAGATGAACTCATGAGTTGACGTGATCCTATAATTTGTAGGTAGATGTAGAGTAATGATATCGCTAAGGAATTTTGAAAACTTGTAGATAAGTGTTGGCATTTGTGAAATGATGGGTCGTAGAGGATATTTGGTTTTATATATTTTAATATTTCCACATAGGTATCCTGGTTGGCAATCTCCGATAATTTTGTTGATTCTCAAGGAACCTAAGCCGGCATTGTTTGATGTTATAAGTTTGTTGACGGATATATTTTGTCAAAATTCCTTAACAATATCATTACTCACATCTAAAAATTATACCAAACCCAGGTATTTCAGCGTCACTCGATGTTAAACATTTATTTCAATAAAAAGCTTAATCGCAGTACCTTGTCAGTCGTCTTTAAGAAAACATATATATATATATATATATATATATATATATATATATATAGAAGGAGAGAGAGAGAGAGAGAGAGAGAGAGAGAGAGAGAGGCTGCTCTGGTCAAAGGCACATAATATCTGGGCGTTCCTCGTGCTATGTCGCACATAGGTAGGTGTTTGTGCATGTATTTCCGGTGGGCAACCCAGAGGCTACATTATGCTCTGGTCTCAGTAACGGTTTTTGTCTTGTTTGTATTGTCACTGACGACAGATAGTGATAATTATGTTGGCCTTTTTCTTTTTCTCTTCAGAACAAACCTCCTTATGACAGATACAATGAAAAGAAATACGAGAAAACCAGTAAACAAAAAAATTACTACCCGCCTCTACCTTTCTTTCTCTAATATTCGTGGTATTCGTTCCAACTTCTGCAGTGTAGAATCTTTTCCCTTGGATCGGTCCCCAGATATATTTGCACTTTGTTCTCGTATGTGGAACACTCTTCTGGCTTCATACTTTTCAACCAACTTTGATCTCCAAAAATTTATATGCAATGTCAATCGCTATCTACTGTCTTCCTGGTCACTATTCTAATGTTTTCGCTCCTTAATAATGTTTGTGTTTTCGATTTTTTTTTCACACCCAGTAAACTCTTGTGTCCTGGTGGCTTTACTGCCTCCTTCGTGTAAATTCCATTCGTTATATATATATATATATATATATATATATATATATATATATATATATATATATATATATATATATATATATATATTGTAGGTGTATATAGGCAGGTTTTCGTTATATTAAAAAATTCTGCTCTCCTTGTTTGTGAGAGTTCCAATGTCATATCGCGGGCAAGGTTAGTTTTGAAGAGTGAAACCCATCCTCTTTACCGGAAGTTGTAGTTTTAGACGTCCACTGAATGAAAGACATTCTTTTTTTTTTTTTTTACATGATGGGAAAAGTACTATTATTTTTTCTAAATAATGTTAGCCACCGAAATATACTGAAAAGTTCTCAGTCCACCCAAGAATTCATTCCAAAATGAATTCTTAAATTTAGTCTTTTAATCCAATTTTGGAAGCTGGTTCTGTTTATCAACAGTCCTCGTATCCTAGAGTACTGAAAAATTCTCGATCCACCCACTTCAATATCCTTCGTATATTTATATTGACATTATCATAAAAATATTTATAGGAAGACTATCTTTTTATTAGATTAATTAATATAATAAATGCCTATGTTAATTGTTAGTTTTATTTTATTCTTATTAATATCTTAAATGTTTCAGTTTAGTATTTTACACATTTTTGTTAAAGTGAAGAAAAGCGTCAAATGAATGAGATAAGGATTTCGCACTCGGTTGCTCAATTAACAAACCTCCCACCTCTTCTTTTTCGTCGACTTTTCTTTCTACATAGATATCTACCTACTTATATTCCTGCATACTTATCTCTTTAAATTTAATCCCTTGTCAGATTTTTATTGCAATGAACAAATCTAACCCATAAATCATTATACCATTTCACTTCTCTCGACGCCATATTTGTTGTTCTTTTTACACTAGCAATAAACTTATTTTTACTTTTTATTACAGGAAACATTGCCAACGAATTTTTGACTTAGTTACTTTCATTTAATCTTACAGTGATTAGTAATGAGTTAGAGGTTCGATTTGCGCAACAAAACTGATGAGTTCTCCTAGCTTAGTGGTAAAACACCCAGACGATTATTAGGCGCTCAAGAGGCAAAAAAGGATATAAGTTCAAATCTCCCCGCACCTTCACATTTGTATTTCCGAACTGACAGAATTAAGACAAAAATAAATACAAGTCAAAAATTCATAACAGTTCAACGTTAAAAGAATTTTAAACAACTTCTTTTAGCCGAGAGGTGGCATGTTTTTAACAGTATTGAACCAATATATACTAATTTACTTGTATTAATTTCTTCACTTGGATTGCTATAGTTGCCATATTTCGGTTGTTTTACACTTTGACCTTCTTCCTTCTATGTACATCCACAAATCGGAAATTGCTTGTTTCCTTTCCAATGCCGTCTCGAGGTTGCACTATTGCGTGCTAGTAAAATCCTCTAGTGGGAAAAATAAAAATTATTAAGCTAAGTTTTGTTCGAAATCACTGTTTGCATGCAGTCGTAGAAAAAATACGCTTTTACGAAAACATGAAATTAAAGATCTGTCTATAATCGGTGATATTCAAGGGTCTAGATGTTGTCATTCATTATGTTTGGTACAAGACCACAAATCTGGCGTGCCTAACGAAGATAAAACGTACTAGTCAATAATAATGTCAACTAGAATAGTCTCGTTAAACGTTTCCCCATGCCCAGGGTTGCTTAACTTTTGTGACCGTACGAGAACCGGTCAATTTTAAGACAAAAAAAAGGGAATATTGTGGCTCATACGGGAAAAATGTTTGTTAATGGGCGCTGAACTCATTAGTAATGATAGGAAAAAGTCATTCATCGTAGTGTTTCTGCTTATTGTCGAGGTCAGATGTTTTTGGCGTTAATTTTCTTTATCTTTTATGAAGTTTTTTTTTAATTCACCAAGAGAGAAACTTCCTCAGCCATTGTATCAATAGACAACCGAAAAAATAACAGTGGCAGGCAAATATTTAAACTCATTCTTTCTTACCCCATATCCACCGGAGTCCGTCGTAAAATGTAAAATTGTTGGTAACCGGTGACAGTTTGAAGCTATATTTTCTAATTCGTCAGCCAATGACAATACTGTAGAAACCGGTTCTTAATGTCGACATTATGAAGTTTCATTTTACCCTGAGAAATAAAAGAACCTCTTGGACCCCAGCACTTTATTGGTCGCTGTTGATCTAATTTAGAAGATTACTCGTGTTTATCAGCATATACATGAACTGATGTGACTGGGCAAATAGCCGGAAATTTATACCAAAATCGAGAAAAACCAAATAAATTAGTCGTCTGGATGGGCTCTGAGTTTTAATGTTGGCTCTCTTTACTCGTTGACATGACAAATTCATGTTTGCGACATGTCGCCCGAGTTTCCTGACAAGGATAAAGATTTACATGTAGAATGGTTGGTTGTTTTTTTTGGGGTTTTTTTTTCGTACATCGAAGCTTACAGCTCCTGGTATTCGCAAGCGGTCACCCATATTTTTTATATATGCTGACCAGGTTCGACGTTGCTTAACTTCTGCAACCATACGAGAACTGGTGTTTCAACGTGATATGGCCGTAAGCCTTCCCATTAAAATAATTTCACATGGTCAAAATAAGATAGCGAGTGAAATGAAAGTTTTCAACTGAATACGGTGTAGAGATACTTCAAGAAATGGGGTTAACAAAATTCGAATATTGACGGGTCCATGCAAACACACTTGAAGTAGGATCTAATTGCAATAACCAACTCATATAGAAGGATTTTTACCGCGTAACATAATGAAGCTATCATTAAATCAGCGAAAGTTAAGATCCTCTTAAATGTGCAATTATTTTTAATCGTGCAACATGAAGAATAATTAAATGCTTTAGCATTTATAATTGGTTGTTACAGATAAAAATGCACAAAATGTTTATCATCTAACATGAAAGTAATTGTCATTGCCTATTTACACAGAAAACTATTTGAGCGCTATTCGTAGTTCTGTGTATATGTTTATATAAACCTAGTTAATCGGAAAGGCAGTATAACGACGTAGAACTAGAAAAGAAAGATTTATTCCGCAAATTGTATTTCCCCCATTATGGGTATTATTATATCCATGATATAATAACAAAGATATTTCATGGACTGAACGGAATGGCTGAAAGGTAAAAGAATGACAAACATGCTTTGTTCTCAGAAAGACTTTTATAATATTACGCCGTACACAAAATTATACGCCCTGTTGGCGGGGCATCAGAATATGTCAACTGCCCCCCTGCAGAGGGTAAAGTCTCTCAATGGGGCCACTTGTAGGCTGTGGGTGGCGACCCGTTATGCCTGGGGATGGAGTCCTGGTGGTTGAGCAGGTCATGACCCAAGTATAAAGTGGTCACGACCCTGCAGCACACCACTTTGGCCCTTATCTGGGCTAGACGGGCGGTCGGAGAGGCCCGATCCGATCAATCGGCTGGTCATGTCATGCCCCATCACATCTAACCCATCCCAAAACAACTACAACTTACAATTAACTTTCCCACCCAAACCCTACACTAAATATACTAACACCTTACCCCTAAAATGTGATGGAAAGCGGTGTCTTAGGGTCAATAAGTAGGGGAAAAAATTAAACAATGATGTTGCCAGTATACGTTTTTGAAACAATGATGTTGCCAGGGATACGTTTTTGAAACGACGATGTTGCCAGGGATACGTTTTTGAAACGACGATGTTGCCAGGGATACGTTTTTGAAACGACGATGTTGTCAGCTATACGTTTTTGAAACAACGATTTTGCCAGCTATACGTTTTTGATATATTTAGTAAATACTGGATCTGGCATTAAATAACCCATAGTGGTTGATATGCCATAAAACCCCAAACAAACAAACAAACAAACAAACAAAAACAAAATTATATATGTACATTTCATTATATATATGGAAAGATATATCCTCAAAGAGAAAGGGTACCATGGACTTGTAAGCTAACGGGGAAGTAGATTTAGCCTCGACACGGGCCATGGTTGGGAGGTCTTCGCTAAAGAAAGCAGCCTCCTTGTTTGGCTGCTGAAAAACGAACTGAATTTGTGATTGCCGCTTTCCATCACTGTGTGGAGTGACGTTGCGTAGCGACTGTCATGTGAGCAACATGATTTTTTTCCACCAAAGCATAGCTACATTAATATTTTTGCGTCACAGTCCTCCCATAAACAGCTTATTTGTTGTTTCTTTATGTGTAACTTAATTTAAATATACTTCATGTACATTTCAATTTACACATTCATCTCAATAACCATCTTCCTATTTTGACCACAATTTAAACGGTATTGGGACAAAATGTCTGACAAAATGAAAAAAAGTTTTCTTGTGGAGGGTTTCGTCTTTTAGGACTTCATCGGACTCAATACACTCATCCTGATTAATCGTCTATCCATGTGCCGATGGGTAGACAAGTATAATCACCACCTAAATTAATATGTCTTTATGAGTGATAGTCGAAGAGAAGAAAGATTTACAACTACTACTCTATTAGAGCCAAAGTGTTGCACTTTGTTACTTTAGCTGATAACTGTAATAAAGTCGAAAACTCTTTCTTAACAAAAATGTCTTAATAGGTTTCCATAGAATTAGACTCTAACGGCACCAAGTTAAATCGAATCAATAATAAGAGCTGATCATCATAATAGTCGATAGGCAATCGGAGGAGGGCGGCTAGCATAATGAGTATCATCTTCAATTGGCCTATGTTGTTAAGTAGAACAAGAATAAAATAAACCCATCCACACACAAAAGGTCGGAGAGGTGGGCTCGTCTTCCTTTTTTTTAAATTATGCTTTTTCCTTTCTTCTTTCCTATAATAATATTTTTAATAATCTCTCACTGCCTGCCTTTCTTCATCCCGCCATATTAGTTTTTCCATCTATAATGTATTTGGTTTCGGGCTAATTTTGAGGCAGTTAGGAACCTCCTCTTCATTGATAGTAGATTCGAGTGTCAAAAACTGTAACTGAGAATAAATATTAATTTTGCATCCGTTTTATAAGTAGCACACCTCATGTCAGCTTTCACAATATTGATAGTGCAGCTCTAAAAATATATGAAGATGAGAACAATAACGCTGCCAGAATTGTTTTGTTGACAATCTGATATTTGATTTCCGGTTAAGAACTAGCAATCTTCCTGGAGGATTGATGCTGTACAATCTTCCAATCAGTACTTTCAATCTCTTGAGAATGCTTAGATGGAAGAAAGCTTCTTAGCTCTAACATCGTGCTCGACAAACCGGGTTTAAATTTTTGCTGAAGCTGTTTATATTGGGTACTTAGACAATATGTGTCAAATAGATTTTACTTTTGGGGATTGATCACGACTTTTTATTTTTCTTAAGAGTTGATGGAAGAAGTTTTATTAAATTTTCATATTATCAACTTCTTCAGTTTAACATTTGGGATTCTGATTTCATTAAGAATAAATATTCATAGCCCAAGAATATTCTATTAGAAAATAATTAAATTCATGCAGCGCTAATGTAGTTGCAGAAGAGAAACCAAGTGTAAACAATCTATAAACGGAATTTGAAAAATGGACGATGTTTCACACGAAGGTCAAACACTATTCCAGATGTTTAAGACAATGGACCTCGTTCGAATTCGAAATTTTGTTTTTCTAGGTGAATTTCTGCCCGAAATAACATTCTTATTTCAATGTGGAACGAAAGCCACCAATGTACAGCATAAGTTATTAACCTAAAATAATGCCTTCCCTTAAAATACTTTACATTGAGTATATTGATGAAACGGCATCAAATACAGATCGAATTCCGATAGGATAAGGAACAAATAGGCAACGTTTATAAATCTAACATCTTTTGCTTTTATTAAAACTTCACCAGAGAATGAGATAGGGAGAAAAAGAGTAAGAAAAAATTCTGTTATTCTTAATTTTTGTGTTTGTTTTTCATTGATTAAGCAGACTTCACGTACATCGGTTTTGTCAAGTAGCGTTTGTGTGTATAACTTATGTATGTAAGTTTATTATAATTATATTTTGGTTTGTCTATGTGGGATACGGATGATAATGTATATTCGTTTGTGTGTGTCTGTGTCTGTGTCAGTGTCTGTGTGTCTATTATGCATTGTATTTATGTTTGGTGGTTGTCCACATGCTGATTTAGGGACGTTTTGTGTCAGCTTCGAAAAATTTACGTAACACTGGTTGTATTAGTAGTAGTAGTAGTTAGGCATCTTGGATTCCTTAAGTATGGATTTTATAAAAGCTGGTGATGTAATATAATGTGTTTGAAGTGTGTATATGGTAAAATATTTGTATCCGAATTCCCGCCTGCAAAAAGAAATATGATCTTTTTTTTATAGGGTGACATTTATAAAATCAAAGTTATGGTCAGTTTTGTTCTTTTGTATTACAAGAGAATTTAAAGGATTCTCCTAACGCAGATCTTTCTTATGTTCGTAGATGTGGGCTTTTAGATTCCTAGATGTCTCACCGATGTAACTATTTCTACATTGCAGGTATTGAAAATATTAAGAAATTTGCACATTTGATCATATATTTTTCGTCAGAACAGCTTTGTGATTGTACCTCTTTACAACTATTTCTTCGTCAGCAAAATACAAACGAAAAACCTCGTAAACAATACATTTTCATCCAGCATCACCGACAAAATAAGTGCTACAAAATAATTCTACAGAAAGATAAGGATTTTTTTCAAAGGGAGGTGATTTTTAAATTATGAAATAGAGTGAACTCCCTTGCAAAAATGTTCATTTTCTTGAGCTCGGATATAAATATTTATTATGGATTTTATAGCTTTCACACACACACACACACACACACACACACACACACACACACACACACACACACACACACACACACACATTATTATATATATATATATGAATGTTGGTATCATTACTGAAGGCCTGAATGATTTTTCCTCACACCATTGCTCAGTTGAGACGACACTGGTGCGATTTAAAACGATTTTAACTTGTTCTCTTTATACTGAATAACTGAAAGGATTTTTCAGTGATTCTTACGACAAATCGTGTCATGATGGTTAAACGTCTTATCTGAAAAACTAGAAAAATCAATTAGTTTAGTGGTTGATTCGATATTGTACATTTTGTAGGATGGACAATTATGCTGTAACACAGTTTGAATGATATTGCTTTTACACCCGGTATATATACAAGATATGGTGTCGAAACACATACACACACACATACACATACACACACACACACACATATATATATATATATATATATATATATATATATATATATATATATATATGTATATAAACAGACAGAGAAAGAGAGAGAGAGAGTATGAGTATGCCAGTAATACTAGAATTTGAATCAAGCTAGATTTGATAATCTAGTATTGACAATCTAATATCGAACAAAAGAGAAAATGTCGATTAACTATATGTCTTTTGAATATTCACTGCGAGTTACCTTTGGAGAATTTTGTTTAAGAGCCAAGGATTTTTCGAGTGTTTGGCTCAAATTCAAACCTCGAAGGGAAAGTCCTTACCTTTGACCATATATCTGAGTAGTATATGCGTATATCTTAAAAGAATTCGTTTTCACTACCAATAATGCTAACAGATGAAAAGTTTATCTTGGTTTTACAATAGTGATCCATTTCTTGTTTGCCAGCCAATATTACGTCTTAAGCATTTGCAGGTTTTAGTCTAGGCTGTGTATCCAGACCTTGGGCATGCGATCCTTTTGTCTGCTGGCGCCATACTTCTCTGAAAGATGTTTTTTTTAGATCAGCGCGCAAAGTAAAATATTTGCATCAAGTAGAAGATTTCTACTCTTACATGAAAATGTTATCGAATTTTGCGGCTCGGCACATGAATATATCTTTCTTTCAGTTTATTATGTTTGCAACACTCCCAGATTCATGTGGAAATGTTAATACGTGAGACGCCAGACTAAATTATCTGTTCTTGTAAAGGCAATTTATGTTTAAAGATGGCCAAAGGCATTTGTGAGAATAAGCAAACACTATCATAAAGCCCGAATCATGTAGCACTAAATAAACTCACAAGGAACGACATCGGTGTTCGCGATTTGATCTTTCAACCCTGATAGTAAGGAGTAGACTCGAATGTACCTTCTTATCAATGAATTTATGTAAATGTGTTGTCTTTAGTTTATAAGACAGCTATATCAGGGGCGAAGGGTCCATGCCTTCAATGCATGCAACGCATGTACGGCATGCTTTAGATTTTTCCAGGATAAACAATTTTTGTGTAATAAAGTTTTTCCTATACTTTTTGCACATGTGATCATTTAAAAATCTCGCATTCCTTCATTTCTTAGAATAAATTGTGAACAAGAGACATTAGTAAAGTAATGGAAGGGGAGAAGGCCCTTACTTTCATTTACAAGTCCCAAACAAGTTGTTTCCGCAGGTATAGAAAACATGGAAGAACCGAGTGAAAGAAGGTCGAGAGGTCAAGGCTGAGTAAGCGAGCAAAGTAAAAAACAAATTGGAGTTCGTCTCCGTTTTTTCTTCTCAACTTAAAGATAGATTTGAGTAAATTTGGTTTTCATCTCCAGGATTAAAGATATTTTGAAGAAGATCAAAAAAAAAAAAGCGTGTAAAATGTAAAACACGGTACTGATTGTTTTTACAAGAAAAGTGATCGTCGAATTTGCCAAAACAAAACGACAAAGAATTGAATTAATTTTTAAATAAATTAGTTTTAAATACACTTATTTTTTGATTTTATAATTTTCCTATTTCTCTCGTAACTATTAACGGTCTTCACGAACTGCGTTCCCCGATTTCACCCATCGTCACTAAGACATATGAGATAGGTGAAATTGCTATTCAAACGCAACATTGTATCAATTGTCTTTCCATCCTAAAACATTTATTCACAGATATTTAAATACAAGTTCATTTAAAATACAGGTTTTGGCTTCGTAAATTTATATATCCAAGTTGAATGACTTCAATAAACAATAAAAATGGCGTTTTATCCACACTGGAATAATTACATTAAATCCAATACTGAAATAATTTCATTAAATAAAATGAAACTCGATATCAACTTTGATTCAAGATCAAAGTAAAAATAAAGATAAGTGTGAGTATTTCGCTCAAAGTACCTTTTCCATTAATTACTGCTCAGGCTAAGCATCTTTTCTGTATTTTTCGTTTGTGTCAGGAATGTCTATGCTGATGTGTTTATGTGCGGATGTACGTTTATATCAACACACACACATATGTGTGTGTATGTATGTGTGTGTGCTTGTGTGTGCGTGCGTGACTATTTATATATTTACATGTCTGTCTATGCAGCGGAATCTTCGGCGACGGATTAGTCTCATGGTTTCGGCAATCAATGAGGAGCTTATAAAAATATATATATTTGAATTTCTAATTTCCAGCGAGACTGACGATCTCCAGAGATCGATCGATCGATCGATCTATCTATCTATCTATCTATCTATCTATCTATCTATCTATCTATCTATCTATCTATCTATCTAAGTTGTTGCCTAACTATCCAATTTTTGCCTATCTAGTGAATGTCACCTATCCATTTCTCTGCCTATCTACATAGACTATGCCAACCGATTTAATCTCTAGTTGTCTACTCTATAGCTGTCTATCTAGACTTTGCCTATATATCTAGTATATTCCAGTCTATAAACGAATTGTAATTAAAAAGGTGTGCATATCGACGATTTTAAACTGACGGGTTATTACATATGGCCATTAAGAGTTTAATGCAAACATTTCCGTATTGCACCCACAATATTCAGGTAAGGTAAGAAAACATAAATCACCTTATTTCGGCGCGTCTACTGATCTGCAACTGAATGTTAATCGTCACTTAATATTGACACTGTATGAATTAGAAAAATGAAAGTACAGAGTTCTATTTAAGAAAGCAAATACTTCAAATGAGTAATAATTAGTGACCAGAACATTAATGAATAATTGATTACTCAGGATATTGCTTCTCATCCTGGGTGTATTTTAGGGTTTCGGTAGGCTGTTGGCATTCCAAACTGGTTGATTCAAATTGACGAAATATTGTTCTTTCTACGAACTATAATTTCACTATGTACCTCTTGAGTCAGACAATCTTACAAGAACGAATGACGTTCTGAAATATGATGAAAAGGGCGTCTGGATAAAAAAAGAAAAAGATATGGAGAACCAGTGGTTAAGCATGATAGATGTAAATAGCAGAGGGTGTGGGTGGAAGAGCAAAGAATGGAGAAAATGTTCCCCTACCATCAAAAATAAGAATTTTTATTGATGGCGGGGTTAACAAAAGAGGAAATATAGAAGAGTGTGGTAGTTAAAAAAAAAAAAAAAAAAAACTTAAAGGAATACGAGAGAAGGGAAAAGAAAGGAAAAAGGTAACGTGGTAAAGGAAGTGAAGCGTGGAGGGGAAAAAAGTGAGAAAAATAAAAGAACAAGAAAGAAGAAAATGTCAATGAAAAAATGAGCGGGAAAAAGAAGAAAAGTAAATTAGAAAGATGGATGGAAAAAGTTAAGAAAAAAAAAAGAGATTTGCTAATGGATCCCACAGTAATGCAAGTAGAAAAATGTCAGACAGAAAAATCCAAGTAAAAAATAAACAGAGATTAAAAGCATTTAAATGTAAAGATCACGAAGCAGTAAAAAATTGTAGGTGGGGGTCTGGAATAAAAGATTCTACAACTATAGTATGATTTCTATAACCTACAGGAGTTTAGATTGTACTCGGCCTGCCAACAGACGTTATTACTACTACCACTACTACAATTCAGCTGTTACTAAAGCCATTAAAAATATGCTACTACTACTACTACTATCTACGAAAGTGCTATGTCCGTTGGTAAATCACAAGGATTACAGTCTTGAGGAAAATCAAACAAAAAAAGGTACGATATTATATATTCCATTGAGAAAAAAGAAAATCTCTAATCCATAATTGAGTGCATGCATTACACACGCACAATGCCATGCGTACAAGGCTTACGTATAAGTGCAGTTCTCAGCAAAACTAACAATAACTAGTTTATACACAAATACATCGCTTGTAGACAAAAATGATATAAAAAAGTAGACATTTAAATACAATAATGGTTGGGTGATATTATTATTATTATTATTATCATTATTATTATGATGATGATTATTCCTTTGATTTCTGTTGCATACTCATTTCTTTCCGGGTCCCAACCAGAGACCTAAGATAAGAGATGGCATCATGGCATTTTCCGCTGAGCTTTTTTTTTTTAGTACAAAAATAACAAAAACAAAACAAAACCTAAGATCAGACATATTTTACATAGATAAAGCTCTTCGTAAGTTGTGGCTACAATTTTTTGTAATTCTTTAAGTCTTGAGCTCAGGAACCCTGTCAATGAATTTATTTTTATTATTATTATTATTATTATTATTATTATTATTATTATTATTATTATTATTATTATATACTTGTTGAGTGTTCCCACCAATATTAACCGGTGAATTACATTGAAGATTAAGTCTAAGTGAAAGTTAGTTTCCTTAATATTCCAGTACTATTTTAGTATTCTAGCTCTATTCGATAATGCCGTCGCCTAGATGGTCCCGACTCTTTCCCTGACTTCCAGTTACTATCATTGTTATTATTATTATTATTGAAATTGTTGTTGTTGTTGTTGGACTTTCACGCCAGTAGTTATCTGGTGGTCCTCATTTCACACCAGGTGTCCATTGTCAAATCTCTGTCTTGATATATGAATAACACACGTGCACACAAGCACACGCATACACACGTACACACAGACTAAAACGAGGAGAGAAAAGAGAGAGAAAAGATAGAGTGAAGAGATACATGATATTAATCTTTAATTGAAGCTGTCCGAACTCGGATAATTACTCATTTACTGACACAGAAAAACGTGTAGTGTATTTGTATACCTGCAGTTAGAATACACCATTTTGAGACTAATGTACAAATTATATATATATATATATATATATATATGTGTGTGTGTGTGTGTGTGTGTGTGTGTGTGTGTGTGTGTGTGTGTGTGTGTGTGTGTGTGTGTGTGTGTGCATAGATAGAAAAATAGATAGGTGGTTAGATAGATATGGACAGACTGCGATAAATAGATAGATAGATAGATAGATAGATAGATAGATAGAAACAGTGTAGACCTAGAATTAAAGATTGCATAATGACTGTCAGTTTCACGCCTTAAGCAAACATTTGATCATATACATAGATAAAAGTAAAGAAACATCTAGAAAATTATAATATTCAATGGCACATTGTCATCAAATATTACATTTAAGTAAATGTGTTTAAGAATTCAAATAATTTCTCGTCTATAACATGCTCACATGGATATGCAGTCCTCACCAAGTATATATATATATATATATATATATATATATATATATATATAGGGAAAAGATGATTATTCAAAATGCAAATCTGTACATTTTACAATTATTTAGTGACTATCCTAATATATATTCATATTCTTTAGATAACACATCAACACGTATTCATATATATATATATGCCTATAGACATACATAAGCGAGTATATAATACTTAACTTGTCCAAAATTGCCACCCACCACGGCGAAGAAATGTTGTGCGGGAATCTCAGTCATATGCAAACTTGTTTTTATGAAAACACGTTTTGTTATTTGTAGGCGAATAGGATCCTGATTCCATATTAAATCGGAAAAAAGAACAACATATCTACGCGTGTAATTAATGTATAGATATGCACATGTAGACGTCTATTTATACTCAACTTTTATAAAATGTCTCCAATTGTATTTGCTTGGTCGCTGTCTTTAAATAACTTTAAACTCATAAGATTAAAAAGAACCTTCCAATATGCATTCTCTTGTTTATAAATAGAGAGGAAAGTAAATTTGCAGATATAAGTTATAAAACTTCGCATTCATATATATATATATATATATATATATATATATATATATATATATATATATATATATATATATATATATATATATATATATATTCAGTTATAACATTTTCTAGCATTCTTAAAACTTTTCAATGCGACATGATCCACCCTTAAAGACAGACAGAACGAAATGTACATTTTGCATATTTATTTTGCCGCACGTTTTACACTTTACTTGTACACCAATCAGTGAAACGCACTTAATTCTGGAGCGTTTGAAATGTAAACGTAAGTGATACCATTTTTTTATTTATTTATTTTTGGAATTTCATTTTTTTCTTATTAATCAAAATATTTATCCACTTCTTAATGCGTTCGAGTGGGTTTGCATACCCTGGATATTTTTTCTGATAAAATTTATGATTCTGACTTCAACATGATCTTTCTTTATTAAAATTATTTTCCTTGCAAGGTCACCGCGAAACATACCACATGTTGCTCCGACGCTAAACATTTTTTTTTAGATTTAATTTTTCGTTAACTATTGCATTTTGTCCCAGATGCAATTTCGACTGCTTCATGCATTCCGGTGTGTTTTCTACTTGTGATTTTGTGTATACGTAATTCAGTCAAGTTATTTTACAATCAACCAAAACTTACAAATGTTGTAATGATATTCCGGTTCTCTGTCGGTCAATAGATTCCTATTTCTGTATGGAGACGCGCAATTAATAATCTCCCAAGGTAAATAGACTAGTGGTTAAGACGGAATGTATATTATTTCATGACTATTTATTACTTTCAGGTTTGATAGATTATAAGATAAAAAAGGATATTTTAGTTTTTGAGCCCACTGCGCATGTGCAATAGTGAATAAGATCTCATACCACGTGTCTAACTTCGTCTGTTTATTTAATTCTCTAATATTTCATTTTTGTTTATACAGTCATTTTCATTTTAATTTTAATTCTATCGTGTTTATGGATACTTCTGCGCATAAATTTAAACGCCAAATCTTTTTGCATGAGACCAAATGACAACAATTCCGTTTGTATTCACTATTGCAAACTATCAAGTACATTTCACATGCACTTTTTTTTTCTTAAAATAGCTGTAGCAATCTGTTGTCATTTCTCTGTGGTTATTTCTCTTGGTCATTTCCATATGTAGGTCGGAGAGCCGAGTTCGAATTCCAGTCGGATTTCTTTCATTCACTTGCAAATAAACTTGAGAAAAGTATAGATCCATCTCATATCCCCAGCTGTCGGTTAAATAGTAGGAAAAGTATTAGCAAAAATTATTGTTACTTTAAAAAAGAAAGTAATGCAATAGTCACTCCTGCAATCTGACATATGTTCCGGCTTTAAATGACACACTAAGGGGCAGTAAGCCATAAAAAATCATTAAAATTTTTTATGTTTCAAAAACAGATTTGGGGACGCACATACATGCATCCCTAAGTATAACGTTTATAGTCACACACACAGACACATACACACACACAGACACACACACACAGACATACACACACACACACACACACACACACACACACACACACACACACACACGCGCGCACACATTAATGGTCAGAGTTGAATCAGTCCAGGAAATAGTAGTATTAAAAAGTGCTTAATACACGTGTGAAGAAACAAAAGTAAAAATCACATGTAGAGTTTTTAACTTTAAAAATCAGGAGATCAGTTGAATCCTCTACCTTTGTTGAAACTAAGGTAGCGGAGTCAGCTATATAGCTATATATATATATATATATATATATATATATATATATATATATATATATATATATATATATATATATATATATATATATATATATGAGTTGGGATCAAACCTTGATCAAATATGAAACGGAATCCGACAGAATGATACGATAAAGAATAGGAAAACATATTAATATGTTTCACTTTTATTAAAGCTTCATCAGAGAATGAGATATGGAGAAAATAGAAGAAAAAGAATTCCGGTATTTTTACTTTTGTGTTGTTTGATTTTGTTTCACTTGCATTCGCCTTGTTAAACAAACGTTAGTATAATTAATGGCGTTCCGAATTCAAGGAAAGACGACGCGTCTCTTCGAAGCTCCATATATATTAACGGATTCCAAGCCTAACTGAAAAACCATAAATACTGCTTCATGTATGTAAGTGTATCATACTTCTAGCTTGTCTAGGTGGGATTCATCATATATATACACCCACACGAACGCACACTCACCCCCCCCACACACACATATATATATATATATATATATATATATATATATATATATATATATATTCAGTGTCAGGTGAAGCTAGACTCCCACATGTAACTCTATTGTATTGAGGATGTGGAGGAATTCATCTGTAGATGTGATGATGTAATTGTTAGGTATGTATAGAGAAATTATATCATTAACGGTTTTTCATAGTTGATATACGGTTGTAGATATTTGGGATATGATGAGGTGTAGTATATATATATATATATATATATATATATATATATATATATATATATATATATATATATATATATATATAATATAAGTAACTATACTCGTGTCGAAAAACCTTCGAACTCTTGATTTAACAATAGCCAAATCAATCACGAAGGAAAAAAAGGTTTTAAAAAAAGAAAGAGCCAGGAACATGAAAGTCTGTCGAAAATAATCGCACAGATACAGGTTCAGGGCCCAAAGAAAAAAACCCCGAAACGAGTAAACAACTAACTAAAGAGCTCAATACAAGCGTAGAGCAAACCTAGTCAAACCTAATGAGCCAGACACACCTACCAAGGTTTCACTTAGGCAGATCGTCAGCCGACCCTGACGATCTGCCTAAGTGAAACCTTGGTAGGTGTGTCTGGCTCATTAGGTTTGACTATATATATATATATATATATATATATATATATATATATATATAATAATAATAATAATAATAATAATAATAATAATAATAATAATAAATCAAGTAGAAAACCTTGAAGATCCATTTCGGTTATAATTTATTTCGTGAATATTTCTATATATTCATCTCTTCGGACGGAAAGCTTTTAATAAATGGAGACAATTTCCCCGCACTGATGCCCTAGGTTGGCAGGGGGAAGGGAAAGAAAACGAGAAGAAAAGAAAGACGGGAAGGAAGAAATCAAATTGACAGAGTGTAAACCTCTTAACAATCTGTCATATTCCTTTTTTTCCCTAGCTTACATTGAGCTCTCTCTGGATTACTATCCTCTTCCTTAGAATTATCCTACCAATCACAATTTGGTAACATATATATATATATATATATATATATATATATATATATATATATATATATATATATATATATATATATATATATATATATATATATGAGGAGGGGGCGCTCAAAAGTCTCCGGCTCAAAACTTTTTAAATATTTTGACGGTTAGACATTTGTTCTGAATTTAGGGAGTGGGTTCAACCAAATATTTTTCAGTAATCTTTCTTTGTGCGCTGTATCGGAAATCTTCCAGGCTGTGTGAGCTGTGATTGTACTGTTCGACGGATAGGAGCTTGCAGCCAAGTTCTGCTATTATGTTTCTTGAAATTTCCCCTTGTTTAATTATTACGCGAGCTTTTGTCACCAAAGTTTGCGCGAAGTTCCGCTCGTCTGCTACTGATATACTTAACAGGGTTTTGTCAGGGTTTTGACGTATGATCGTTTGATTAGACATTGGGTTTTTGAACGGCACGCGAATTTCACATTTCAAGGTGAGTGTCAGTTCCAAAAGGTAAGTTTTCATGACGACCAAAATGCAGAAAAGATGTGGGGGGAAATCATGAACTCATTCATTAGAAATATCAATTTAAATAATGTGCTATCTATCTATCTATCTATCTATCTTAAATATCTATTTTGATGTCAAGAAATCATTTTCACTACATCTAATAAATCACTATTGAAAATGAAAATACAGGAAAATATTCCAGTCCCAGTATATATATTTAAAAAATACCTGAAATCGATTATTGATTGAATTATAAGTCTATTAATAGTTCTATCTATCTATCTATCTATCTATCTATCTATCTATCTCTCTCTCATTATATATATATATATATACATATATATATATATATATATATATATATATATATATATATATATATATATATATATATATATATATATATTGTTTACTTGAGTAGCGGTATACTTCACTTTAAGGCCTAGACCAAAACCTTTCCGAAAACTATTCGTACATATACTTTTATACAGAAGTACTTACGAAATACATTTGTACAAAAGTGCATTTATATAGACTTGAGCTTAATATAAGAGTTCTATTTTTCTTATTACCTCTTTAGCTAGCGGTGAATTAACTCGTTTTGGCATGACGATTCTTTTTATGTTTTTGTTTTAATACCAGAAAATAATTCTAAGATAAAGAGTAAATAAAAAAGAAAAGTGAATGCAAAAACAAAAACAAAAAACAAAAAAAAACCCAAAGAGACAAAGTATATTGCTCGTGGTGTTCCTGTCTGCAGAGAATGTTTGCTTTCAACTTTTTACGTAATCTTCCTTCCAAATTTCAAGTGTTTTAGGCAAAAAAACATAAGTGGTTTCTTTTCTGCTCCTATGCTTTCGAGGAGGTTGTGTTTAGAGATATTTAATTTAGTTTTAGGGAATAAATGTCGACAAGAGAATAGCAGCAACAGTGCCAAGATTTTTAAAAAATGTTTGACAGGCACGTACGCATACACACACACATACACACACACACACACATATATATATATATATATATATATATATATATATATATATATATGAACCATGGCTCATGTGAGCCGAAAGCTTAGATCCACGACCAATATAATAAATATCCAAATGTTGGACAATTTGTGTCATTATTTTCTCTTGAAACTAAAGCCATTATGCGACGCTTGGAAAGGCTCATGATAAAACATAATAGACATTCATTGTCTGTTATATTTAACAATATTTGTCTGAATATATATATATATATATATATATATATATATATATATATATATATATATATATATATATATACCCTCAAAAATTAGTATTGAAGTGATAAAATTGTTCGATTAAAATAAATCCGTTAATTTTTAGAAATTGCTTTGTTTAAATTTAAGATACGAAGTCGGGCAGATATGGGCTTTCGAGAAAATCTGAATGAGGTAATGTGCATTACTTATAAAGATACACAGAAACTTGCAGAGCTATGACGCTCTCTGTGGCCGAGCTGTCTAAAGCAACCTGGATAAAATCTTGGTTTCTCCTACAATGGGGCGCAAACGCGAACCCTGTTGAAGAACACATTTTCTATAATAACTTTTCTCGTTTGTGAAGGCTGGCAATACACACAGTTTTAACAAAAATCGGAGCTTCTATTTGAAATACGGTTATCCACTAAAAACATCGACTGAAATTATATATATATATATATATATATGTGTGTGTGTGTGTGTGTGTGTGTGTGTGTGCGTGTGTGTGTGTGTGTGTTCAGGTATCAAACTTTCCTTTGCACGTGTTTTATTAAATAGAACGGATCTTTTGGTGATTCTCTTCTGGAGTCGAAAGAAATCATTTGAGGTCTATTGAAAAGTAACTTGCCTAAACTGCGTGTTTCAAGTAATTTCGACTATTATAGATCATTTTCAAGGGAAGAATATTGGAGTCAAGACAGAACCAGTGGTGCGCAGGTAGTTTGGTAGCAACATGCTATGGTGTTGGAATACATTCTATCATCACTCGACTAAAATGACCTTACGGCTGAAACACGTGCGTACACTTATGTACAGACAAAAGTGAAGATTTAGACATTTATAATGCATGAATTATTTATCAAGTTTTAACATGCTAGAGAAGTGATTTTGATCCTCAAAGCGTGGCCCACATATGTGGACTTCTGTCTTACCAAACGGGCATAGTGCATTTTACAGTGGTGGCTTCTACGTAGATTGTATAATGCTAGTTTTTTTTAATGAAAACCCGATCAGCATTTTTTAATGAAAAACTAATCAACATTCAAAATGTTGGTTTTTACTAGACTTAAACGCGGATGACTTGAGGAAGAGCCAAATATGCGACCTTCTTAAACAGACAGATAGATAGATAGATAGATAGATCATGACAATTTATTGCATAAAGACAATATTGATCTTGAACTGGAATTCGTATATTTTTCTGTTGACAATTAATCTAACTTGGAGAAATCATAGCCTTAACATATTTCATTGATGGAAAAAAACACTTACCTTGAACATGTGTGATTAAGTCAGTTAATTGCTTGAAAATTTATCATAACATTCTTCTGCATCGAATATGTTCCGCGATTCAATTTTAGCTGCAGCTGAATCTCTTTGGAGGGCTCACCTGTTGAAGTTGGAATGTCGTTTTCTTCAAATTAAGATACGTTTGTAGCAATCCATGTTTTCGTAGTAGTAAGTGAGGTAAAATACTTAAAGATTACATATTAAACAGTGAAGTTTCAATCTCAATCCGAGCTAGAAGTCAAACACATGATGAGACCAGTATTCCATGAATCTGAGACGATGGAATCTTTTGAGTAACGAGTGTTTCAAGAAGAAGCTATGAAAGAAAATGGGCCGTCCATTTTATAACTGGCTTCCTTTTTTCTTTTCTTTTTCTAATAACCCGGGAAACTTTTTTTTTATTTCCCATTGCACATGCATGCACAAAATCATAGACGATCTTCTTTTTTTATACAAGCAATATGCATAAACATTTATTTGGTATTATAAAGATCCGTTTTTCTCTTTTAAAACATTATGTAAATTTCAGGAACGCCTTTCTCAAATGTTCCGCATCATTACACAGGCGAAATGTTTCCAGAAAAACTGAAATCACCAGCGATAAGCTACACTGAAAAATGGCCTAGATTTTCACGAAGATTAATGTAAAATAGATGACAGTTTTCTCGAATGCAATGTGGATAAAGAAATGCGAATGACTTAGGTAAACGAGCTAAAACATTCTTCAAATGCATACATTACGATTGCCGCCGCTTCAATGTGGTGTGATGGTTACCACGCTTGTCTCCCTAAATCAATTTCGACTGAATAGTGAGTTCGATCCTCACAGGGTGTCCTATACTTTCGGACTTGTGCCACATCTAGATAACGCGCATGAAAGCGCAATTATTATTTCTCCTTCAAAATTTCTTGTTTATTTTCGCTTGATGGTTTTTGTTATAAATGCTTGGTCTATGTTTCCCAGTAAAAGTTTTGAATAAGTCTTTGTCTTAATATATTTTAATGAGAAGCTTAAACATTGACAAAGATTAGTTAAAATCATCAGCGGCGTCTTGGAGAAATTTATGGCTACATGATCTCATGTAGACTTTTGTATGACAGCTCTTTTCTCCAAAACTTAAGATGTTAGCACGGCAAAGGGGACATTCCGGCATGCAAACTGCAAATTGAAAATACTAAACTCAAACAAGTACAATAATTTAAATATCTGATTTGGGCATAATGTGAGACACTGAAATCCGAGGGCGCTTTGGGATAACGAAATATGTCTACCAAAAGCTGAACTAAGTATTAGAAAACAGGAATATTTCGTTAGAAACAAATAAAAGCGCACTGAACTGTTATGTAATGTCAGTCTTCCTCTATGGCAGTGAATGCTGGACTATCTCGTCACAGAGGTAGATGATACTTTCAGCAACTGAAATAGGATTCTACAGAAGGACGCTGAGAATGCTATGGACTAAATATATGAGCAACGACAAACTCTTAGAGAAAATGGAAACAAAAAGGACACTTATATTTAACATCAGAAAGAGACAGTTTAAATTGCTTGACCACATAATGAGGAAAAAGTGCTCGGAAAATTTTATACTCACAGCAGAGATTGAAGATAAAAGGGACAAAGGAAAAGAACGCATAACTTGCATAGCGTACTTGAGGAAATGGATGGCAAAACAGGGTTTAGGAGTGATAACAAAAAGACAAAATTTACTAAAAGCTACAAAGGACAGGATGTTGTGGAGAGCCACGATCGCCAGCATCATGAGAGACATAGCACATAGACTAAGAAGAATTTCAGAAATGTTACTTCTAAAAGTTATTAATGAACATGTTTTATAGGATGATCTTGTTTTTAAAGAGTTGGATTTTGTCTGTTCTTTGCACATTCTCTTTCTTCAAATCTTCTTTCTGCTTGTGAATGCTTTTAAGTCATCTATATTTCATTAACAAACATTCGAAAATACTATTTCCACCGTCGTTTTCTTTAAGTTCAGTAACCACAATTGGAAGATTTCTTTCTAGATTCTTTTTGTTTGAGCTGTTTCTATGCTTTTATATATCCCTACGTGTTCTAGAAAGAAAAAGAAAGAGATATACTTGTCTTTTTCCCTCTGATCTACGTTATATCAGATAATCTTCAATAATTATTCAACAAACATTTGTTAATAGCTTTTGCGGTTAACTTATCTTTCCGCTTCAAACAATTCACATATCCGAGCGATAAAGATTCAGGTAACAATTTTAATTCCAAAATTCCAATGACAAAGACTTATTCTCTACTTCTAATCAAAAACACCTTTGTTCAAATAACTTAAAATGGGGGGGGGGTGCCAAATGAAGTTGATTTGCGTTTCGCTACTTTCAGAATTCATGTTTACCTGTTAAGCATTCGACAACATTAATTAATTAAGGTGGCAGTTTTGAAATTGACGCTTTCTCTTGTCTTACGGCCATACTGCGTAGAAACAACGGTGATCAGACGAGAACAAGGAAAATTTAGCAATGTTGAATCTGGTCAGTAACTAGATGGGTGAGCGCTCAGGAATACCAGGTGCTTGGATGTGAGTGTGGTTTAATGGATTAAGGCACGGAATGAGAATTCACAGAGCCCAGTTCGAATTCCACTCGGGTTCGTTGTATTCACCTACATGCAAATACCCTTGCAAAAGGTATGAATCCATTTCCTAACAGCTATGGGTTAAATAGTAAGACTTTTACAATCTAAAATATGTTTCGGCTTTAAGTAACCTTAAAAAGGTTGATAAGGCATCAAAAAGAAAATCAATCACACTTTGTCTTTACTTTCTTATCCGTACACTGCTGCGAATAAGAATTGCCTTCCAGCGATGACATTCGGTCTCTCGGTCTTCTCCATATGGCCTACACAGGTCAGCGGGAAAAAAAGTTGTTGCTGAAGATGCTAAAATTAAAAACGAGAAAATGAAGATTCCATCACGAGAGTCAAATCGAGGAAGACATATTTGTATAAAAGAAAAAATATTTTCAAAAACAAATGAAAGAATGATTTTAAAATTTGTGAGTATATATATATATATATATATATATATATATATATATATATATATATATATCCGATGCGGTGGGAACGAAAGTAATATATAAAATATATAAATTCTAACGTTCGCAGCATTCATTCAAAAAAGAGCTCAATACATGTAGTAGAGCGATAATTATTTTGAATGATAAAATTATAATAAATATATATATATATATATATGGTATAAAATGACAATTGGAAAAATCTTGGATTTTGCCGACGCGTTTCGTCTTCCGACTTTTTCAAGGCAAAAATGAAATCGAAATATCTCTGTTGTTACATTAAAAAACAAAAAGTTGATCTGGGAATTTAACTATATATATATATATATATATATATATACTGTGTGTGGTGTGCCGCCGATTGTCCGGAGTAATCAGAAAAATGTGAAATTTAATTATATTTATGATGACGTTAGAGGATCGGTGTAACATGTCAAAGTTAAACATTTTACAATGACTGCAGTACATATCGTGACCCTACAAACCAAATGGGATACGGGGCACGTGATCATCGCGATATATATATCTATATATATATATATATATACTGCAAATTCGAGTACTGCCTTTAACAGCTTGGTCATCGAAGCGGTCCTTAGCCAAAAGATCTAAAGCCCCTATGGAAATGCTTATTCGTATCATGCTCGAGAGACTATATTTTTCTCCAATAGGATTTCTTGAATATTAAGGCCGGTAAACGAAAATAAATAAATATACTATTTAATAAATGAATAGTAAAATTATGTCGGATTAAAAAATAAAAATCCATCCTTTTCGTTACATATATATATATATATATATATATATATATATATATATATATATATATATATATATATATATATATATATATTGAACAATAAAAGATATTAAAAAATTAAAATCTTCAGACACACTGGGTTGTATATTAATATTAATTTCGTTTTTATTATTATTTCATTCCTCGACTAGTTTCGAACATTATATATATATATATATATATATATATATATATATATATATATATATATATATATATATATATATATATATGGGGGAGGTCCCTATAATCGAGTATATATTCTTTTCCACATACACAAAAAAGTAGAAGTTGATAATCGTAGTCAATTTTCGCGCCACTTGTTTAATGCAATTGTCACGTGACATTTAGCCGAGTACTCTTAACAAGAAATCTAACATGAAAGAAAAAAAAAGAATAACGGGAAACAAAATACGATTTTGGAAATAAAATACACCAGTGCTAGAAGTTATTTTCTAGCGGAGGGGTTTATTCCTAAATAGGTTAGGCAGGTAGGGTCGTGCCCTTTAAATTGAGAAAACACGATATTTTTCTCCAACAAAAAGAATCATGTCCTTCTCCTACGTGAAGGAGAAGGAAATGACAAAACACAAAATATTCCTCGTCCGTCATTGTCATATTCTATGGAACATTTATAGAAGAATGACTGTTGTCGCACTCTCTCTCTCCCCTCTCTCTCTCTCCCTCTCTCTCTCTCCCTCTCATACGTATAATCGGTAGCTGAGAAAATCCGATGTAGTCTTGAAATATTATCTCTCTATATAATCCATGTATATAATCTCTCTCTCTTTCCATATAAGAATTCCATTTCTCTCTCTCTCTCTCTTTGATATATTTTGTTTTTGTTTCCTATACTACCCACCCCCAACAACAAGACACTGAAAATGGCTAAAGTATTAGCGGTAAGTGCTGGGGCAATAATCACTACGGACTCTTTCTAAAAACACTCAGCTTTCATAAGTGAAAACTTATAAGAATTCTAGAAAAACCGAATAAAACACAAAATATTCCTCGTCCGTCATAGTCATATTCTATGAAACATTTATAGAAGAACGACTGTTGCCGCTCTCTCTCTCTCTCTCTCTCTCTCTCTCTATATATATATATATATATATATATATATATATATATATATATATATACGTTATCCTTCACCGCTAGCACGACTCGGAGTTTCATGCCCGACGCAATCTTCAGGTCCTGAATATGAACTGATCATTACACAATTTGAATTATAATATATCTGGTTATCACAATATATTATGCTGGGATTACAGGTTTTTAATTTTAAAATTTTAAAATTATATTTGGCAATTAAAATAATCGGGAATTAGATATATATGTAAAAAATGTTTAAAAATACACAACATATATATATATATATATATATATATATATATATTAAAATGATATATATATATTAAAATGATATATATATATATATATATATATATATATATATATATATATATATATATATATATATATATATATAAAATCAGCAGTAACAAATTTCTGGAAATCTGCTGGGACATTACTCTAATGACTGGACCAATTCGTGAATTGCCGCATTACTATACTCAAAAACGCTCTCACATACAATATTCAATATAAAACTCTAGCGTTGCGACAGTGTACGCTCCAAAATTTGTAACTGTTAATAATAACACACTTAAAAAAAATGTTTCGACCTGTATGACATTTATTTTCGTCTCGAAAGTTACCTGAAATTGAAAAATAATATCCATGCCTAAAGATGATGAAAGGATTTATCGAAAGTACTTGCAAATGAACCGAGCATTTAATCCATTTTCCAGTTTTAAAAAACAAAGATCGCATCATTCAACGAGTTGTTAGCAATTTGATGCTTTATTGAATCTGTTAGCGAAGTGATTACATTAACTTTACTGATTTATTCTTTGTATGACTACTTCTTTATAATATTAATTATACTGCACTATTCAATATATATATATATATATATATATATATATATATATATATATATATATATAATCCGAAACACTAACACCCAACCTACCACACTACCTAGGTTTTGACCGTGAGGTCTCCTCAGGCAGTCAGAATGAAAGTTTAGTGGATTCCACCACCATAATATACAAACACCGGAAGTTATGGGGGATAAAGGCGGAGGAAAAAAAGGCAGAGGAAAAAATAAAAATAAAATAAATAAAAAATAAAAATTAATATTATCCACGTTCGTACATACACAATAAATATTTACTTAAGTGCTTGCGTTTTATATTATCTCCGATCTTTCATTTAGCATTGCGTCCTTGTTTTGTTATGTGGCGATAGTCAATTTTTCTTCTTGTCATAGTTTCCAGAAACTCCCATGAATTCTGCCCGGTTTCACTTTTTTGATAATATTCCAATTTATGAGTGGATCTCTGCCATTAATTTTCTTTAATCTTCAAACACAATTTGCTAGTTTAGTATCGTTTTTATGGCTCTCGAGCTTAAAGGAGGTAGTGTGGTTGCAAAATATCCTCGTAAATGGAGCCTCAGTGCAACCAATGTATGTTTTATTAATATGGTTACTGTCACTGACCTCCGCTGAATAAATAACACCCTCTCTTTGGCACTGACCGTCTAAAGGACAATTCTATTTCTGCAGTTACATGGCTTTGTCTTCACTTCACCTACTTTTTCTGTTTGTAATAGTCTAGTGTTGTGGCTCTTTATGGTGCTTAATAGGTTATTTGTGCAGCTGTAACTGAGTTTTACTTTACTTCTGTTGAACACCTTTGCTAGTACAGAGTTTTCTGGGAAGTGCTTATCTAAAAGCTTGAAAATGTTTTGCCGATTTTGATTATCAACTGCAGGTTGAAAGGGGGATTAAACCAAATTACGTCTCTTCTTCTGGTTTTACGTTTTTATAAAAAAGCCAAACCAGTATTATGACCCCCGCTCTTAATACCTTCTCATACACAATTTTTTATGTTTGAAAATCTCCTGATTGGAAGAATTACGGGAGATTCTACATTCCATATCTTTAGGTATGTGTTTAATAACATTTGCCAGGTGGTTGGATTTGGTGTTTATATATTTAAGATTAGTATTCGGTTTTAGATATGGCGAAACAATGCCAGTAGATAGGTTAGGCTCCACATCCAAAAATTGGACTGGTTTAATATTTACTTCAACAGTTATTTTAAAACCCAAATTTTTGGATACTTTGAAGAGATTCTTTCTAATAATATCATTAACTCTTATGTTGGCGGGCACACACATCAAACCGTCGTCCCTATATAGTCCATGATTGTTCATTTTACTTAATATATGAATACCTATTAGTTCAAATAACTCTGAGCCGTCAAATGAACCTTAAAGGACGTCGAAGTCGTTGTTACGGGATTTTTTTTATCCAAGGGTCACCACTGCAAAATAATACTGACTTTCTTCAATACAGATGACTTCTAAATGCTCAGGTTTTACTTCCATAAATAAACGGAAAAAATTACTCCAGGTAATACAGGTATCTCCGGGAGATACAAAAATCGTATTGAGGAAGAGGGAGAAAGAGAAAGAGAATGAAAGATTCAAATTTATGAACATGTAATGATGGCGGAGGGGGAGGGGAGGAAGAAGACCTGAGAATTTATTCTCAGTAGACTAAGGTTTGAGGTGACCTGATTTAATACGACATAACGCTACAATGTTGCATTTTCATTTAGAGGTTGAACGAAAATATTGTTAAGTCAAAGGGAGTTAAGAAACACTGTCTGTGTCTCTTACTGGCTAAGAATCTGACGTATAAATATTCCATTTAACAAACTTTCATAAATTTATCTCGAAAATAGTGTTTGGTTAAGGATATTTTTTAAAAAATATTCAGAACTCAGCGCAAGATCTAGAATTTATCGTATAATAGTAAAAGTTCCTAATATAATTGCCCAAGAGATTTCAATTAAATTACCCGAGAGATTTAAATAAAATAATTATTAATTATTAAAATATCCAAAGAAACTTAGTTTATTCTACTTGTAAAGTATATTAAGTATATTGTGTCCGTGTTCACAGTTGATATTATTGAGTATTGACTTTTTCTTTTTTTTTATTAGCACTCAATAATATCAACCTATGAACACGGCCACAATTTAATGGCCGTGTTTGGAAAACAAATCATTCCTATATCCCGTAATTATAATCAGTCTCAAATAAGCGCTTTCTTTGAATGACCCCCCACACACACTTTCATGAAAGAATTGCAATAAACCTCTTCGTCTCGTTCACTAAATAATGAAAATGAATGCCTTCGACTAAAAAACTTGTTTAGAAATGTAATAAACCTTTGTGTGTTTATTAAAGGAAATATATTATTTAAGCTCATTTTTATTAAAATAGTTGAGAACATAAGTGCTACTAAATGTTTTGATTTGCGAAATAGTGATTTTAGATGGAATATGGTGTAACGGTTTAAGTGAGACGTTCCGGCTGGCTCCTCTTGGAAAATTCCAATTAATCGGATGCATAAATATTATCAACACAGGCAAAAGAGTAAACAGAAATCATTTACAGTTTCATTTCAATTACTTGCTAATAAATAAATTCACAGGAATGTTTAATTTTGTCACATCGAATAAAATATCTTCACTGCTCATATTCAGCATTCATTATCTGATTTACGATGAAAGATTATCATTTTCAAGCGCTTTTAGGACTGAAGCGATTACGAGTATCCGAATTTTCATCTAAACAGAGTAGCCCCAAACTCAGTAAATACCACATAATTACAACCAATCACTTTTCTTATGTTTTACTATATGTAAGGTAAGTTTCGAAATAAAGGAGAATATTTGAAAATATTTAACGCGTATTGGTTATATTTACGTTAGAAAAAGGACCTAGATTATAGTGCGACCTATCTACGAGTCAAACGCAATATACTCACTTTGAAAGTCCCAATCTAAGGGTGCGACCTCTCTACTGGTGCGAACTATACGCGAGTATACATAATAACCGCTTCTCCCCTACATACTAATAAAAAAACCTGAATTAATTTTTTTTAAATTAAAACATTTTTGAGAAAAACTCTGTTTTAGACATTACTTATAAACTTCACACCAATAAAAGAATCCCTTTATTTGACGTTTTAGTAACAATTTTACTATTTCACTGTATAAAAACACTCATCAGCAAAAATTCATCTTCTTAATTACGAAAGTGAATATTATCGCATATATAAAATGTATAAATGTTATAAAAGATATGAGTAACAGAGCAAAAATTTCTTTTTTGCAAACATTATAAAGAACTGAACAACATAAAACAAACACTTATCAACATTAATTTCCCCAACCGTGTCGTCGACGAGCAAATAAAATTAGCTTTAATGTTAGAAAAAATAAAACGCCGAACCACCCCTGATATAAATAAAAATAAAAAGATCATTAACTTAGTCTGCCATAACCAGAAGCACCTTAGATCTAAACAAGGACCAGAAATGTTGTTAAAAATATAATTCGTCGATACATATCGCTGAACAATCCCATCAATAAAAGGTTCAAATCATTTAACCTAATTATTAGCAGTAAATCGGGACCTCAAATATCCCCTATGTAAAAATAATGTTTTTGCCTGAATTTCTGGAATGAGGAGTTATCATTATTTACACTAGTTATATTTGGACTATTATCCTCATCTTTGTTGTTATCACAACGTTTTCGCCGTTGTGACCTCAGGCCTTCCGAAACATCTATATCGATCTGGGTAACCTACAGGGAATTCGGAACTGAACCCTCTATTTAATCTCCGAGGGTAAACTGTTCATGCCTAGGAAAATCGTCTAGTTCTTATTTTATTTAGTACTGTTCAGTTATATCCCTGAGGAAGTTCGGAGAGCACAACAGCCAAAACGTTGTGATAGCAACTACAAAGATGAGGATAACAGTCCGAATATAAATAGTGTAAATAAAAACAATGTTGTTTATGAATTCACGTGTTCTTTGGGAAATTTCATCTCCAATACCAATAATCGAAAAAAATGTATCAAATTCTTACATTGATCACACAAACACCACACACTCTCACAGGTTAACTTTCCACTTAGAAACTTATAATCTACAATTCGTCCGTGCATTGAATACTGTTGTCATATTAGGTCTGATACCTGCTGTTCTTGAGAAAATCAAAAGAAGGATCTGCAATGTAATTGATCCTGACTTGTCATCTCGACTTCAGTCGCTTTCTCACAGACGTGACGTGGCTTCCCTCTGTCTTTTCTACAAATATTTTCGTGGCAACTGCCCTGACGAGTTTTTTTTCCCTCGTGCCCCGACTACAAGAATTTAAGCGTACTACTAGATTGGCATCTAGGTCCCACCCTTTTACTGTTGAAATAGTCAAATGTAACCTCCACTTCTAACCAAGCAGTTTCTTTTCTCGCGCTTCCCGACTGTGGAACTTCCTCTCGCTTACTTGCTTGCTTCCTTGATAACTACAATCTTCAAAAATTTAAATGCAACGTCAACCACCATCTTTTGTTGACTTGAACTCCATTCATCTCTTATCCTTTCCTCAATCCTGCCTATACCGAGTTTTCTTTCTCTCACTTTCACTCTCTGTAACCCCCTGCGTACTAGTGGCCTTCCTGCCTTCCTTGGGGTAGGTGAAATGATTAGAAAAAATATATCGGTCATCAGCTCACAAGCAAACAAAATACAGCTATTAGCATAACATAAATAGTTGTAGTATTAGTGGTGGTGGTGGTGGTGGTATTAGTAGTAGGCATTTATTGATTTCACTAGATAAAATAATAATAATGCCCTCTTTGGTCTGTCATTGAGTCCTTTTGAGAGCAGCGTCTGGCGTGGCTTACCAGACCAATCTTTGCCTGACACTCTCTTCTGCAGGTGTGACAGAGGAAGGTGGAACGTGGAATGAAGGTAAACCAGCGGTTGGAGATCAGAAGACAACGTAGAAAGCAGGGAGAGCAATGTCGGACCTTCGCAAGATAAATATTAGTAGAAATATTATGGAGCAGTTATTGTTAAGAAAGAATTTCAGCTGCAATAGAAACAACCCTCATTACATATATTTAACCAAAGAAGATGGCATTTGTGTATAAAATATTTAATATGTCTACAATAACATTTTTTTTTATAATGACGGGAATGGTCGAAGATACGCGAACAAAGCATTAACCTAAGTGAGGTTATACACAATTCTGTTTTGGATCTAAAACACCTTATTCGGAAAGTAAATAAATACAATAAACAATTAGACACAATTGTCAGGGGGAATTTAACAAAACTTGTTAGCACACACGCACATACACCCGCACACACACGCACACACATATATATTTATCCAAAATGGATTAATATTTATGTTCTAATGAACGCTAAAGCATAATCTTCAGCCATAGCATTTAAACGCA
>OZ038505.1:53802198-53822198 GCA_964036315.1 Acanthosepion esculentum
CCTTATTAGCGGATCCAATTCATGCCACGTGAACACATCACATACCATTATAGAATCACCACCAGTTTGCAACTTTTTGACAGCTGGGCTCCAAGGCCTCATCTACTCTGCGCTACACGCGAACGCTACCATCACCCTAAAACTACTGGAACTTTGACTCATTGAACCATGACACTATATCGTGAGTCTGCCATCGTTTAATTAGTGATGTGACAAGCCCGTGTAAGGCGCTGTGTCTGACTTCGTTGTATCAACAGAGAGGCCCTGGTGGTTTTTCGCTCCCATATCCCTTGTAAGCTAACGCTGAACTGATCAGATAAATATGCGTCTGGTACGTCCTGTGTGGAATATGAATTTGATTTGAGCTTGTCTGTCTCTGATCACGAACATTAGGAACGTGTTTTTCACGTTGCAATGATTTCTGTCAAGTATTCCCAATACATACGTGACACCGTAAATAGAGATATTTCAAATGGTCCCTCAACTTCAGAAATGTAATATGTTATTCGCCTGACTCCCTCTATCATGACCAGTTCGAATTCAGATAATTCATATCACTTTGCCATGTGCAGCCTAACGGGGTCCACACCGACTCAGCCGTGTTCAGCAGCATAACTGATATAGCTCTGGGCTTTTTTCCATATGAAAACAGTAGATAACTGTAGCCAGTCGTGTAGTTAGTAAGATGAATTTCGATCTGAAATTTTCAATGTATAATGTTCGATCTCTGCAGTTCCACATAGTTCCGCACAGAATTAAGTTAATTGCAAAGTAGGAAATTGTATTGAAATTGCGTAAAATAATACTTTATATATATAATGACTGTCTGTGCGTTGTTCGAGTACACCTGTCTGGTAAGGTGGCTAGCTAATACCATTTAAAGACGTTAGCCCAGGCACATTCGTTTTTTTTTTTACTCTCATAGATGCAAAGTTAGTTACTGCTTTTTGGGAATGAGATAATAATCTCGCGTGATCAACAGTTGAAATCGGTGTCTTCAATCATCGACGCCTACTAAAGTGCTTCACCTACCCAATTCGCATGGCTTAGGTCAACCCATGGTATGGCATGGTATGGTTTTCAAGCACCTTCCAACGGTGTCACAGTCGCCCCGCCCCCGACACGGTATTATAAAGGAGTTATCTTCACAAATCAACAACAGTGACATCCGAACTCGGATCTTATGGTTGAACCACTAATGTTGTAACCACTTGACGATTCTTTTCTTCTGGTCCTGTTTTATGGGTGCAATTACTTACATCTCAGAAGATCTCGTTTGTGTCAATAGATGTTTGCCGTTTTCGTAAAATGTATGTGTACTTTACATTGGCTTTAAAAACGCTGATTTTACTTTTATTTATTTATTTATTTTTTTACCGATTGACCTATAACTCTCCAGCTAGTGTGTTGGTAATAATTGTCAACAAATACGATACTTCAACGAATAATCAAATAAACCTCCGAGACAACTTACTTGTCAAAGTCCTCAAGCTAAATGCTAGATTTTTTAAGATGGTGTTTTATTGTCATCTGACTTGTCAACTTTTTTTGCAAGCCTAATGATAAACGTAAAGCTAATAAAACTTTGCGAGAGTATAAGTTGATTTGACGACCGATGTTTTGACGTATTGCGACATTTTGTAGTACTGAATAACTGATACTCAGTACTAGAAACAACGACAACAATTATATATATACATATATATATATATATATATATATATATATATATATATATATATATATATATATCATGTTGTCAGATGGGGAAAATGTTGAAAGGTTATGCTGAAATCCGTCATTTTGAACCGGAAGGTCATGTGACCTTCTTTTCTGACTCCGTTGACATTGTAACGACAAATCAGAATATTGTATGGGGTAGGGTATAAAGCGGATGTATAATTAAGAGAAAAAGAGGTACGAAGGTCAGCAACTTTCATTCGGCATATATACTCGTCTATAAATTGACATAGACTGACAGTCTTAGAGCATTTATGCATCATAAATACTTCGTTTCAATCATTCTTTTCATTTCAGGAATTTCCTTCGGATTTTGTTGAGCCATTTTAAAGCTTTACGTTGTTTTAAGCAATAGCCGTCGATTTTTGTTAGCTGTAAAATGGTTCGTATATATGCATTCAATAAAATCCTAAAAAATATTTACAAAAATTGATAAAAAAATCAGCGAAATACTGGATAAAGATGCGCTCCAAATTTATTAACGAAACTTCCTCAACAAAAGTTGTTTTAATTTCTTAAGCCTTTTCGTGAATAATATTTGATAAGTAACTTTTCCATCACTGTTGCTTTTTATCACGGTCAAGCCTATCATAAGCGTCGCGATAAAAAGCAAATAGAATTAGAAAAAATGATTGACTTTTCCTTATTTTTCCGATTTTCTTAATACACTTAATCCTGTGCTGAAAATTAATCGCGGGAATCGAACATTATACATCGAAAATTTCTATTAAAATTCAGCCAACACCTTAGTGTCTGGCTACATCATATTAATCCACTATCGTCGGGAGTTTTGCAGCAAAGTTACACGGGTTGATACAAATCCTTTTTATTGCACTTGATGTTTCTTAAGGATTTGCAGTCAGCGTCACTTTTAACGTCAGTAAGTGGAAACGGTGGGCTGCGTTCAAATTTCTCTCTAATCTGTTACTCTTGGGAAACCATCTTCTCCTTCCAGCCAAGGATTAAATAACAGAGTAGAATGGAAAAACCCTGAATTCAAATCCGTTGAGAACGCAACGGACAACCACTAACTTTTCCAAGAATTCATGGTACTTCACATATAATAACGAAAAGGAAAATGTGAAGAACCATGATCAACTAGGTCTCGAGGTGACATTGTAATTAAAAGAATATTTACACATGTCAAAACCAAATTTAATTTTTTTTTAATCATTTCACCCCAAATAAGGCGATAAAGCCACTAAGACACACGGGGTTAACCGAGAAAACGTTATTGAGTAAAAGTGTAGGTTCCAAAAAAGACAGGTGAGGATTACCGTTGCTTTATACTTAGCATCAGGAAGAAAAAGTTGAAATTTCTCGGGCACATGATGAAGAAAGAGGATTTGGAAAATTAGATACCCACAGGGCAGATTAAAGGCAAGAGGGACAGAGGAACGCAACGCATAACTTACCTCGCGGACTTGAGTAAATAGATGGAGGAGCAAAGTTTAGGAGAGATAACAAAAAGACAAAATTTATTGAGAGCTACAAAGGACAGGGAAACTGTGGAGAGCTATGATCGCCAACGTTTTGAAGAAGTTGATAAGAAAGCAAGAAGCAACGAGTTGGTCAGAACGGAAAGCTTTGATCATAAATTAAATGTTCATTTATTTTTGTATTTTTCAATTTATTATTCTTAATGCTCTGTCTCTTGATATCGAGCATTGTAATTACAACTGCTGCCCAACTGAAAAATGCTATTTTTCAAGAATACCTTAGACAATTAAACGTTTGTAATATATACAGACATACACCCGACACACGCACACACATATAATTATTAAAAGTGTCTTTGATACTATATACTAATTAATCATATTCTTGTTTTCTGATTGTTGTATGTTTATGAGTTATTAAATTTCACACGCATTCTTTTTCTCTTTATTGCGTCATATTTTTCTATCATACTTTGGTTGGCATCAGACGTGTTTCGTCTTCAATTGAGACACCGTATAAATGAATCTAACCTGATCTGCTTCTTTCTAACACAGAGGCATCACTCCTCCATAATATCAAAAGAGGTGGGGTCATAGGTTGCCTCCGTTGCAGGGGTAGGGTAATTATTCTTGCCTGTTAACGGTGGGTGTATTAAAGTTAGAACAGTGGTTCTCAACAGGGGTCCATATGAATCGTTGTGTGTTCATGTAATATTACAGGGCTACACACACAAAAACAGCAAAATGGTGGTCTAGTGTAAGATTTTAGTGGTCCATAGAGCAATTTCACTTCGGAACGGTTGGTACAACTGAGAATTAGAATTTCTACAGTAATCTACCCATATAAAAATATTAAAAATAGGACAAAACTCTAAAACTAGCAGAAAACGAGAGCAAGCGATGCAAGGTATCGTCCGTCTTACACTACAGGATGTTTTGATTGTAAAAGTTGAATAAAAACTGAGAAAGGAAAATTATTTAAAGATTATAATTTATTATATAAATTGATTTAATATATTAATAATAAATAATGATATTGATTTTAAATATTAATAAAATAAAATGTTAATATAATTTAATTAATATATATAGTAAACTCGACATAGTGAAAAGGGGTGATCTTCGACTATCATTGACATCAATGGAGCCGAATATAAAGAAAACTCCCAGAGCAGCAGCATTCACAGGGATCTCATTGAATAAATCGACACTTTTAAAAAAAATTATTAATTACTAACATATTTTTAAATGATTTATGAGTTATTTTACTAGCTTACATAGAATTTAGTTGTTAAATACAAGTTTGTCTTCATTAAATTAGTTTTACTTCAGAATAAAAAAGTATATACATTTACTATTTCCTAAACTTATCCATTCGAATGATTGGGGTGGGGGTGGGGGTCTAGGCAACCAAAGAAGAGTGAAGTTGGTCCATGGGCAAAAAAAGATTCAGAACCACTTAGTTAGAGGATACGAGTTTCCAAAAAATTAATAAATGGTTAAGTTCAAATAAAAGAAAGGGTAGGAACAGGGTGTATAGGGGGTTGCTAATAACGACCCTGTTGAGTCAGACCATGCATCAGGCGTCCTTAAACAACCGATATGAAATGAGAATCAGTTTCTAACTTGTATCAAAATGGATAATGTTCCTTAATTTTCAAAATTTTAATTATTATTATTATTATTATTATTATTATTATTATTATCAATACTCTCTTCCTTTTACTTTTTATTGTCCTTTTTATCGAATTCCCTCCGTTTTCCACTTCACATTTCCTCCCTGCTCTTTTACTCGCACGCTTACTTTCATTCTCCATTTTCTCCTCTTCTCGCTCTTCTCATTCATTCCCCCTTTATACTTTCTTTTTCTTCTTCATCTCTTCCATCATTCTCTTTTTCTTACTCTCCATTCCGATTCTCCCCCTTCGCCTTCCTCCTTGTGATTGCCCCATTTTGATACAAGGTAGAAACTGGCTCCCATTTCATATCGGGTGTTTAAGGTCGCCTGATGCATGGTCTGACTCAACACAAAAAGAAAACCCAGATAGGACCACACTTTCCCTCGCGTGTCTGCCAGCCAGTCCCCCACTAGCATTGCTGCACCTCAATAGGCCGAAAACCGTGGCGTGAATTTCGAACAGTCGTTATGTACGTTCAATAGCATCATCCGATTCAAAAAGCTATTTGTATGTATGTGTGTGTGCGTATGTGTATGCGTGTGTATGTGCAATCCTCCGACTAATATATATCTTGATCTGAGGAATGAAACTAACAGTCACCATACAGTGTTGATTCCTATTCTCACACATCTATCTATCTATCTATCTATCTTTTCTTCTCTCTTTCTTTCTTTCTTTCTTTCTCTCTTTATCTATCTATCTATCTATCTATCTATCTATCTATCTATCTATCTATCTATCTATCTATCTATCTATGTGTATATATATATATATATATATATATATATATATATAATATATATATATATATATATATATATATATATATATATATATATATATATATATATATAGAGAGAGAGAGAGAGAGAGAGAGAAAGAGAGAATCGATTATACGTATGTCATATATGTGCGTGCATATGTATTTGTATGTTGGTATAGATATAGACTTCTGTGCAAAAGTAAGTGAACCCCTAAGATAATATTTAAAATAACTCTCTCTTTTTTCCAGATAATCAACAAATCTTAATTAGACTATATATTCGTTAAGAAAAATCATCAAATGCATTACAATCTCTTCCAAAGGTTTTTATCTAGCTGGAATTAAGATATTAATTACAAATTACAAATTAAGATGTCCAATAGTAAGTGAACCCTTACATTTACACTCTGTATTTTTTGGTTTACATGGTTGCCAGTGCAAGTAATTTTTTGTGCATGTGTAAAATTCAAAATGATACGCGCGTTCATTTTTTGTAAGCTGTGTATACTGCAATATAATGCATTGTGCATGCAAAAGTTTGCATTTGGAGAGTAAATTTAAAAAGATATATATGCAAAGACCAAAAGAACTTCCTGAAGATTTAAAAATCGCATAGCTTATAATTATTGAGGGGGTCTCCCGTTTTCACACAAATGGACTCACCCAAGGTATACATATACTACTACCAGTTAATAACCGGACAGTCTGCAACAGAGCAGACGGCTACGTCTTCTCTGTTAGACGGTCAAACTCTCTGCCTCTGTGCAGAGAGGAACCCGGACGAGGTTCCGCCGAAGAGCAGAGCCTCGTTCGGGGAGGTTGACCAACCCGATCCCGTTTATACGGGATCTACGGGCATTTTTTGGCCGAGCCTACGGGCTCGGGAATACCCCACTTTAAACCCGGCCTTGTGCCACATCTATCCCTCGTGGGGGGGGGCAGTAAATACTGTCTGCAACACAGTAGACGGAGACATCTTCTCTGTTAGACGGTCGAACTCTCTGCCTCTGTGCAGAGAGGAACCCGGACGAGGTTCCACCGAAGGGCAGAGCCTCGTTCGGGGAGGCTGACCAACCCGATCCCGTTTATACGGGATCTACGGGCATTTTTTGGCCGCGCCTACGGGCTCGGGAATACCCCACTTTAAACCCGGCCTTGTGCCACATCTATCACTCGTGGGGAGACAGTAAATACTGTAGCACAAGAGTCACAGTTAGCAAGCACGTAGACTCAGTAAGGAGTCATACCGCGATACTTCAATATCAAGACTCTATATATATTAGTGCTACTAATCCGCATTCCTGGATCTACTAACCCGTATTACCAGTTTGTATTATTACGTTAATACATTTATTTCCTTATCCATTCCTGGCGTTTGTTATTCATTGATATCGGATTCATCCCGGAATCTACAACATATAATAATGAAAGCTTCAAAAATATATCAAAACGATTTACAGTACACTTCTTCCTCGTGCAACAAATTATTAATAAATGGAAGGCCTTTAGTATGACAGAGTCACAATCAAGAAGCGTTCGTTCGCAAAAAAATAACAGCAATAACAAGTAGACATCTAATTCGACATGCCCATCAAATCCTGCTGTGACTTTTGCGGTTCTCCGATGCTCACTGGACAATGTCAGAATCCATCTACATACATGTACAGTGCGACGTAATCTGAACAATGCCACCGATCTTCATGGCAGAATGCTTAGAAAAAGCCACTGATTACGAAATACCACAAGCATGTTCGCCTAAACTATGCCAAAGCTCATATTAATAAGCTAGAAACATTTTGGCAAAAGGTTTTATGATAAGATGAGACCAAACTATAGCTTTTTCGGATGAACAATCGATCATATATCTGGCGAGCTCCTAATACGGATTTTGAAAAGAAGAATTTCATACCAACCATTAAACATGGCAGTGAACGCGTTATAAATTGGGGATGCTTTGCTGCAGCTGGAACAAGCAAAATAATACGCATTGATGGCACAATGGACTCTGAAAGATTCCAAACAAATTTCAAGAAAAGTGTCTTAGGTCGTGGTTAGAACTTTCAACAGGACAATGATCTGAACCATTAAAGCAAATCCACAAAAGAATTTGTGAGTTTGTAAAAAGAAATTTCTTGTCGGAGCGGCCTAGTCAAAAGTCCTAATTGAAAATTTGTGATTCAAGTGAAAGAAGGCAGTGTACGCAAGAAACCCAGGTAAATTCGAGCAATTGTGGGAGTTTTGCCAAGAAGAATGGTAATAAATTTGCACTTACTACTGCCAGAAACTTTTTAAAATAATAGAAAAAAATGGTTGACATTGTGACCTCAAAAGGAGAAGTCACCAAATATTAAATATAAGGGTTCACTTACTTTTACACATCTGAATTTTTAATTAATATTTTTCTTCCAGCTTGATAAAATTTTTGGAAGTGGTTGTAATTGATTTAATAAAAGTTTTTCTTAATGAATTTAAGGTCTGTTGATCATCTGGAAAAAAAGAGACAATTTAAAAAGAAAAATATTATGCGCAGCACTATATATATATATATATGTCTGTGAGTGTGTGTGTGTGCGCGTATATATATATATATATATATATATATATATATATATATATATATATATATATATATATATATATAATACGTGTGAGTATTAAACACTAACATTTATAGGACTGATAATCATAGACTTTAAATATTTAAAGTCTCTTTGCTAATTACTGGGTCCAGTTGAGTATATATAATATGCATTGTTTGTATAGTAAACGTCCTTTAGATATTGCTGTGTACAGTAAAACCTCGAATTAACGGTTCCGGAACCAATGGACTCCGAATTTAACAGGCAAAATCTGCAGAAATGATAGCGTCCAGCTGGAAGTCCGTTAGTACCAGAATTGGGCGGCGTTGTTTACATGCTCAATCAACAGACAGAGACTGGTAATTCCGGGAATAGCAGTTATTGTTTACTTGATCGCTCGTCGTGTGCACACATGCATCGTCTCTTGAACATTTTATTCTGATTTCGGTACAGTATACAATATTACTTTTTGTCAAACCCTTCGCTATGGCATCCAATTGTGTGTGTGTAATTTATTTGAAGTCACTATATAGTAACTTCAAAATAAAATACACACACATACTATATTTACATTTATTTACAATAACTTTGTACTGTACTGGGTGTTTTCAGGCCACGAAAAACGTGCTTCAAAATAACAGACAAGCGGCTTTAACGGACGATCCTCACCACTATTAGTCCGTTAAATTGAGGTGCCACTGTACCGATAATTTTTATTCATTTGATAATTGAATGTAAAAGACGTATTCTTTTCTGTTCCATCGAAACACTGAGCTTAAACCCAATCAATCAGTTTATCTTACTGGGCTGGATGTTGAAAGATATTAGTATTGGTTTTCAGAATCAATATTCCATTGTGCCACATAATTTAACTAAGGAAATAGAATAGGCAACTTAATGGCCTTCAATTCAATAGTCGTTTGTTTTTTTTTTAGTTTGTGTGTGTGTGTGTGTGTGTGTGTGCGTGTGTGCGCGCGCACACGCGTGTGTGTGTGTGTGTTTGTGTGTGTGTGAACGCCATAACCTTTGGAACGAAGAAAAGGATGTGACATTTCAAATCAAATATGATGAAATGCTGAAAAGTTCTCAGCCCGACCGAAAAGAGATTCAAAGATGAAATTTAATCTTTGGTCAGATTTTGTAAAATGGATCGAGCCGAGAATTTTCAGCATCTCTTCGCGCATCCAAATTCTGGATAAAATTTCAATCGAAGAAAATTGCCATCACCAAAAGAAGTGAATACATTTATAAGAGTGGAAAAAAATAAAATAAAAAGGCAATGGTGAAATGTGAAAATTGGCGTGAATTGTTGTCAGGACAGGCAAAAGTTGGTGAAGGGGTGAGAAACAGAGTATGTGATAGACTGAAGTGGTTCATCAGGTCATTTCGTCCGTCGATAGTCGCTTTATTCAGTAGAAATGCAGATTCTGAGTCACTTTGTTTACCGCCTTTAATTGGCTTTGTCCTGCTGTCAAGGCTGCCATTGTAAATCGTCGCGAAATTACACACACACACGCATAGATAGATAGATAGATAGATAGATAGATAGATAGATAGATAGATAGATAGATAGATAAAATGGCAGTAAAATGTTCTCGGCATTACCCATTTCGCAAAAACCATCCAAGTGACCAAGCATCACAATTTTTTGTGTTGGGGGTTAAACTTAGCTGGACTGAAAGAAAGTTTTTTCCTATATCCCCAGGACGGATACATATATTTGGTAGACATTTACAGGTTGGCTGTTTTGTATTCCCAAAAAAAAAGTCAATTCACTTGATATATTTTTAAAAAAATTAAATGTTCACCCATTACAAAGCCCCAAATCCACCCGATCGGGAGGATTAGCGGACGCAGCTTTTGTAGGGACGTGCGATGATTGGAGTGGGGGGGGGGGGGAGTAACTGTAGATTATTAAAACGTGTAAGTTGACCCCATTCCTTAGAGTTGACGAGATTAAGATTGTAGTGATCGGAGACGCATCCTGTCAGGAGTCTGTTTCACAAAGTAATGGCTCTCGAGAAAAAAACTATACGAGTTGAACTTTCTCCTTACCAGTAGAATACGAAGGGAATGAGGATGATTCCACATATACAGTGTAACCCGGATATAAGAGAGTTGGCGGGACCGGAGAAGTCTCTTATATCCGGGTTTCTCTTATATCCGGGTTTGGGCTATTATATATACATTAACACAGGCTCTAATTTGGGACCAGAGAAAATTTCTCTTATATCCGGGTTTCTCTTATATCAGGGTCTCTTATATCCGGGTTACACTGTATATATATATATATATATATATATATATATATATATATATATATATATATATATATATATATATAATAATAATAAAGGTAAAATAGATTCCGTGGGTGTATAAGGTTCTAGTAATATAAAAATTTAAAAATTGATCCTCAAAAAGATGTATTTTATTTGTACAGAGCAATATGATGAATAATCAAAAAAAATTCTTTTTACCTCTTGTGAGGACCAGGCTATTTCGGCAGATTATAAAAGTGGTCGTCTGTCTTTTAAACCCCGATATGGAGTGGAATATATATATATATATATATATATATATATATATATATATGTGTGTGTGTGTGTGTGTGTGTGTGTGTGTGTGTGTGTGTGTGTGTGTGTGTGTGTGTGTGTGTGTGTGTGTGTGTGTGTGTGCCCGCGCGTGAATAAAGAAAAACGGAAAACTTAGTCGACGCAGTTCGTCCTAGGTAAAGTATGGAAGATGCTAAGTGATGTAATTGAATGTCATCTTCCATAATTTACTTACAATTTTCACTTAACCTGATAAGTATTTATGAGCGTCTTTAAAAAATTTTAAAAACTAACAACTTTTTTTTTTACTTTCGTTTACAAATACTTCTTGTAAAATAAAATCCTCACACCTGATAAATTCCCCCAGAAGATGAAATGCGTCGGTTAAAATAAGTTTTCCTTTCGTCTTTATTCATATTCTCCTTTTACAGATACATTGTAGTTCTATCTGAATTGATTTACACACAGACATTTTCATTATTTATGGGCTTAAAATACAGGAGGAAAGTCAATAAAACAATTTGCTGCATGATGTAAGGTTGTGAGATTTAAGGGACGTGATAAAATATAGGGATATGCTTATCTGATTTAACATCAGTAAAAGTGGAGAGGTAACTAAGAAGTTGAAGACATTTCGGCCGGGAAAGGGATAATCAATCATGCAAAATTATTGTGCTTCACCATTTTAAGCTGGGCTCATAATCAAAATGTCCCTTTGACTGAAAATTGAAAAGATAAGTAATATGATAAATGAATTAATTCCAGAAGTATAATAATGAAAAATGAAATAACTGTGCCTATATAGGCACGTGGTCGAACGGTTACAGTATTTGTAAGATAACAGTGTGACCTACGTTCGAATCTGGTCACGGTCGATTTATTTGTCAAGATAATTTCTTGATGATATCATGCAAGAGCGACGGTTTCAGTTGCCTAAAAATCATACCACGTGATGATCTAAGTTTTTTTTTGTGTGTGCTAGCACAAAATCACAAGCCACCGTGACCGAGAGTTTGAACGTACAGGTCTTGTTCAAGAAAAGGATCGTGCCGGATTATGCGCTCCCTGTTAAAAAACTGTAACTAAGGCTCGCTCAGCATAGTTGCAATGTAAACCACAGGTGGGCTATGTGGATTGAGCAGGTGTCTGTAATAGTGTTTGGTTATCTGTCCTGTTTGATGGGGGTGCTCGGAAACTAGTAGTCGCCGGCAATTTCTTTTTATTTCATTACAAGTTTGTATATATTTTAAGCATAACGAAACCGAATATAAAGTTACCGATACAGGAAAACCTAATGGGGAACGGACTCTTTAAAAGTGGCTCTCAGTACGAGCATACTACTCACAAGTTCGGTATAGACTAGCAGACTTACCTACTGTTATTCCAGACATTCCGTTTATTTTCCACTTTTGTATCAATTTGTTACTTTATTTCAAGCTGTCCGTTTATTCCAATATACCCTTCATTTTTGTTCATCATTTCCAACGAATTTTCCAGCCCACTATTTTATTCCAACCTTCCCTTCTATTCCGGACTTAAGAATAAGCGTCAATCTACGGTAAGTTAACAATTCCTATCTAATGTCTGCTTATATATGTCATTCTGCTTATATATGTCATTCTGCTTATATGTGTCATTCAATATTTGTAAACAGGTGCGAGGTTTAGCTTTGTGTAGTACAAGCTCATAAATGAGGAACATTTATAGATTGAATTCATTTGATCAATGACTTCCGTGACCAGCGTGATAATTATCGCTTGACAGCAGCAAGCACTTTGAAATGAAATAAATGCATTTGAAACAGAAGTGTCATAGTTATACATAATATTTTTCTGGAATTAATTAAAGAACCTGACTTAAAAACAGCAGTGCGAAGGTAGAGTAATATTTGGGCCTAGTAAAATTATAGATCTTTTCAGAGTTGATCATGGTATTAAATGTTATTGGAAGTTCTTAGACGATATATTTTGAATGATTCAAGTTAAAACCAAGAAGCATTGAGCTGAAGGCAATAAATTTTACATTTTGTTCAAATGCCAAAAGAAGTTTCAAAGACAGCAAATTGATGAAATTTCCCTTTTAGCCTTTCCAATAGAAAATTTGTAGCCTTTCATTAAAAGAGATGTATATGATAATGGAAGACAATATTTAAGCAAAGATCTGTCGGAAGCAATAAAAACTGCTGCAAGTTATGTTAACATTTAAACAGGAGTAAAATTAAGAAAATCAATCATTAATAAAGATTATAGAATATCAAGAAGCCTATATTAACATGTAAAACAATAAATGATTAATTTATTCAGGTGTGTGGTATATTGCGTTAATCTAATATGTTTCTATGGCCTATATATTTTGGATTTATTTATTAAAAAAATACGATGCACTTTGCATAGAATGGCTGGCCACTCTTACTCGTGTATCAGTTAAGATGGATAAACAATCCCTGTTGCAGACGCCTGCTCAGACACATTTATGCTTCTTTAATAACTACGGAGCCAATCTGTGCTGACTGGACCTTACTTACAGTTTCTGAGAAAGAGAGAGAGAGTGTGTGTGTGTGTGTAATTTGGAGCAATAACCAGTTTCAACAAGGCCAGTACACTCATACACTCGGTTACGATGACTTGTCACCTTATGCTAATACAACCATTGACAGTTTTCGTAGAGTTTTGTCTACTCAATTTCACTAACAGGGATTCGGTGAATTCGCGGTATTGTTATCAAGCACTTTCCAATGCTGTCCCCACCCCCGCTAGAATCGTCTCCCCAGACGCCCTGACAAATTGACTATAGTAGGATTCGAACTCGAGTTTCATGGTCGGAATGTTTTAATCACTCGTCCACGCACCACGCGCATAATAAAAAAAAAGAAAAAAACCCTTATCAATATTTTTAATACACAGAAACTCAGACAATATGTTGCTCCTAGAAATATAATATTTTGACATTAACCGGTTATCGGTATGTGTATATTGTGTATATTGTATATATTGTGTATATTGTATGTAAGCCTGCGGTGTATAAGGCCACAGCATCATTAAGTTAAGAGTTGCTGTTATGTTTTCAGTAGCAAGTAAGTTTTGTCTGGTGGAATTGCTTGCCTTCGCCGCACGCAACCGGTTTTAAATGTTGTCTTTCTCCTACATTGGTTACCAAGCAAAACTGGAGTAGAAGAGATGAATTCCTACCTTTCTCACTTGATTAGAAGTTGGAACTCACTGCACCTATCCCACGTATCACCGTTGCGCGCACATCCTGGATTATAGGTGGAAACCTATAATCAATACCAATTTTTTTTTTACTTTACAATTTGTACTAAATTTTATGGTGGGTATTAATGGGTTAATATTAATTTGATTGGGAAGACATTCATTTGCATAATAAAATCTAACATATTGGACCTGTATTTAAAAGATTTCATATTTCCAGTGTCATTTTGTCGTTCTTCAAGCCTAATTCTAAAATTACTATACATTTTTGAAATGTCATTGTGTGCGTGCGCGCGTGTGTGTGACTGAGAAGTCAGCCGATTATACAGGCTACGTGTCATTACGAACAGCCTATTGTCTGAAAATGATTCTTTTACAAAATATGCTATTCCGCAACGAAGTTTCTCACTTTTACGAGTTTGACGCCAAGTTAACATTCAGACCACGTGATTGGAAGTTTTTACGAAATATCTCATTTTTGACTTTGAAACCTACTTCCGATGGAGTCGTGATAATGTAGAACAAGAGATGCGCAATATTTTTTCCTCTTTGTAATACAACACTGTGAGTGAGCAAAGGGTTTCCCATCCTTTGTCTGGGGCCACTGTGTTTGTACGCTGAACGAAGGTATTTGTCGTTTCAACGATCTAAGCAATTGCTGATATTTCTAAAGGCTGAAAATTCAGAATTATTTCTTTCTTAATTTCTGAACAATAAAATGTCAATTTGAAGTTTTTCATCTTGAAATATATGATTTGTAATTCACCCACATCCTTATGAACGATGACATTAACGAGCATAAATAAACTGAAGCCGTTTATGTTTTCATTAAATACATGGACTTTTTGTACTGATCAAGACACGTTTATTATGACAGCCTCTTTTTCGAAAACAAAAGTCTGTAATGATTGTGGGGATTTGAGACTTCTCTATTTTCTTTGCTCGGTTATCAAGATTACAGCTCCAGTATAACTAAAAAAAAAAAATAATGACAACAATCAACCAAGCCCAAACGATTATGCGTTGCATAATTTAAACAGATAAAGCCGCTTAATTTTCCCTTAAAAAGGTAATCTTTTTTCGGCCAACACCTCATCAGAAAATCGTTGGGGAATAGTATAATATATATCTGGATTTTTTTTTCACCTCCTTTTTTTCTCCTTCTCCTTTTTAATATAAAATTGTATTTTAATCGTTGTTCCTCATCTCCTTCCAATTTGTCAATTTTCATTATATTATACTACTAGCCGAATTACAGGCGCCTTGCTGCGCGTCACAGATTTTTTTTTTGTAACAAAATGATGATTGATTTTAAATCATTGATATAATTTGTGGAGAAAAATGATGCATTTCAGTATAACCCAATGATTTTGCCAATGTGACCTTCATTCCCTTGATCAAAAACAGCCTGATCTTGACCCTTTGATACTTGATTGAATGAATTGATGAGCAGATTTCGATATTGATATCACAGTTGATAAAACAAATATGTATTAAATGGCACTACTCATAGATTGGTTATTTCTTGCACAACTTGGTCGAAAAATGTTACCTTTTTAAAGAAAAATATGCGGTTTTATGTGTTTAGAACTTATTATAACTTCTATCGTATATAATTAGGAAATAAGCCGATTCCGCTATCTTGGTTTCAACATTTCGGTATCTTCAGGCGATTTCGGTCAATTGATTTCCTAACACTTTATTTTTTACGAAATAAAAAATTATGAACGCTATATTTTTAAATAATAAATGAATAAGCACACAACGTGATGTTTGGTAGAAGTTGAGGAGGGGGCAGGTTGAGGTGGGGGGGAATGAAATGCATTGGGAAATATATTGGTGGGGAATTAAATGAAATATACATACGTTCTTTTTATCCTACTTCAAATGAACTCAAAGGAACTTTTTAGAATCAATACAACAGGACATAATTTCTGTTCTCTGGTTTAAAAGTTTTTGGGTCTAAAAATGTTGCAACATCTGCAACTTTTGTCAACAAGATAAATTAGCTACAATGTTAATTTCTCTTGTTGACAAAAGTTGCAGATGTTGCTATGATTGTTGTAGTGATTAGCTTTTTTTTTAATTCTCCAGTTTACAATCGGATTTTTTTTATTTTTCTCCTTTTATTTGTTTTATTTATGCTTGGCTAGTTTATAGAATTTCTAAGGATTTCTAGCTTAAAAGGTGACTTATAATTGTATCACCTCTTTTTAAATTTACCCTCAGTGCAAATTATGTATAGTTTTTCCTGATCATTTGTATCTATTACTCCTGCTTTGTAAATTACTGCTTCAATTTTGCAAATTCCATCTAACGGTAATCAGCTATTATTTCTACAATTGCATATATTACTGCTAATAAGGTTTTGCTGCTAGTTAGTTTTTAAATTTCTGGCATAAATCATCTAAATGAGAAACCTTTTAATTATATTAATTCTGTCTGTCTCTCTCTCACTCTGTCTCTGTCTCTCTGTCTCTGTCCGTCTGTCTGTCTGTCCCTCTCTCTCTCTCTCTCTCTCTCTCTCTCTCTGTATATATATATATATATATATATATATATATATATATATGAACATCCCATTTCAAGAACCCACTTCAGAAGAAACATGATTATTTCAGCAGGTAAGATTTTGTAATTTCGGTCTGATGAGGCAGGTATTAAAACTTACCTGCTGAAATAAATTTATTATCGGATTTTTCGAGATGTGTTAAGTTTTTTCCTTTGATGGAAAAATTTGTCCATATTGCCCGTTGTCTCAAGCGTTTTCGACCACTTGTTTAGCCATATATTTAGTGCTTCATTTGGATATCTAAAGATATTTGGATTTGTAATGTATACAAATTGCCTTTTCATTTTTTTCAATGTTGACCACCTTTTTTTAGAATTTAATGAAATTAGACTTATGTTGTCCTTTATTAGGTTTGGACACGAAGTAACCTTATCAACAAATTGCTGCTTTTTGCAAGAGACTCCCACATGGATGCTTTCCTGAGCACTATAACCGTAACCACGTCAAGTAAAGGGTCCCTTCAAGTAAAATGTCCCCAACCTAACGATCTTTACTTCCTACCACCTGTTATATTCATATCACGCACCTCATTCAGTAAGCCTCAACCTTGAGTGGCTATCGAGCCTTTTTAGTATAAAAAGAAATGGTAATATATATATATATATATATATATATATATATATATATATATATATATATATATATATGATGATACAGATAAATTAGTTTATTAAATAGTGAACAGGTTTCATTTTAGAACTTCATCCATCATGTCACCTCGTCCGCAATGATATTCACCGACATATCGCACTAAATGGAATTATACGAACCAAAATTGCTAATTTAGTTCTTTTGCATTTCGATCTATCTTTTTTAGTGTGCATATAGCAAAAAGAGAAGATTTATTAGGAGCTACAAAGAAAAGGAAATTGTTAGAGGCCAACGGCACGTAGAAGAAGAAATCAGCTGTTAACTCTTTTTCATATTAGTTTAAAAAAGAAATAAGAACTAGGTGTTGATTTACAGGCGTTAAATGCACTGAGAAAGCACTCGATCTCGCTCCAAATCTGACAACGTATTATTTTTACCTTGAATAGATGTCATAATATGAAATAGCTAATTAAGAAATCGCCCGAGGTTTTTTGCAAGATTGTATCTAATTTGTAGATTAAAGCCAATAAGACACCAAAACATGTTGTTCTTCTCAACAGCATATAGCCATGGGTACAAACGAGACTTTCTTTTCAGTGGCACAGTAAACTACAAAGCGACCCATTTAGCTATCATTGTTAGTTACGTCTACCCGTATACCCAACACGTTTGTTCTTTTAAAAAAAGTCGTAATGCTATATAATTGCTGTCATTGGTATGGGCTATTCAAGTAAAATGTGGTGGGCCGTTCACAGAAGGCCACGGAGTGAGAACATAAGAACGTCGGTCATGTGATACCCGTGGGTCTAGAGTGAAGGTCAGAAACATTTTCCCAGATGTGCGACGAGCAACTTTGAAAAGTAGATCGGTGAAAAGAAACGATGAGGTCCTGAGCACAAGGCATAAACATGGGCACTGGCACGTATGCAGAGGCATTTGAGAAAAATGCACACGAGTTATTTACAGGCTGAAGTGAGAGACGGGTTGCAATCTATTTGTCTCAAGATCACCGAGACAGTTGGGTGGGTTATGTGTGAGTGATAGGAATTAAGATCACTGTTTTATACTGATAGAATTCATTCTGGTTTTTACTACTTTTTTTTTAATGGCCGTACTTTGAACCTCCTAATGTCAAAACCTGCACGTATACACGTGAAAGCGACATTCGAAACTGTAGAACAAAGATGTCTAACACTTGTTTGAGAAATAATTAACCACACTAAAGACCTAACATTAAAAAAATAACCAGGATCTATTTTAAGGGAATGAATGGTGGTATGCAAAAAAGAAGTAATTTTATTACTGTAGATAATTACTGAACCATACGATCTAGACAATATTTATTTCTAGTTCAGAACATTGACTGTTACAAGTCTGTATCGTACTATGACATTTGAGCCTAATAATTAAATAAATGTAAATCCGATGAAAGAAATAGAAGTCTCGAAACAGCAGTCAATAAAACTATATGTTATACAGTTTTTGTCTACAATTCTATCAGCTCTAAACTTGGCATCTACGCTGAAGGCACAACCATTTACTCCTGCCTCAATGGTAAGGATAATCAGGCCGACAAGATCAAAATGGCAGCTGTTGTCAAAAACGACTTCAAGTTCGTCAGGCAAAAGAAGACTTGTTAAGTTTAACGCCTACAAAACTAAACTTCTCTCCATAAATCATCTAAGAGATCCCTCTCTTTTTTTTTTGGCGGCATATTTAATATCGAAATTTAAATATTTTGAACACTATTGCATTCTTTCAAGTACAAAAATTGTACTGTTGGTCATTTTACCATCAAAAGGTGTTATTGGTAATTTATTTTATATAGAAATGTATTGCTGGTATTTTTAGTATAAATATATATATATAAACTGAAATTTGACGTCACAGAACATACCTAAATTTAAAAATACAGAAAGGCATTCTTCTTTCTTAAAGGATCCCTTTCGATCAACACATCGTCAGAAGAATATGTCGATAAATATTAATTGTCTCTTAGGAGGTATGTGAGCAAAATCTTTCAATTTTATACTCACTTTACATTAGCATTTTTGCTATTATATTTCCCCGGTTTTCATTCCCCCTCGTTTTTATTAAGAAGTTTTTATTAATAAATTTGTATTTTAGTTGCGGTTCCTTTTTCTCCTTATATTTTCTCGCGGTGCAAATTGTTGCTTTCTTGGTCAATTAATATTTACAACGTATTCTCCTGACGATCTGTTGATCATATGGTATCGCTTTTTTGGCATTTTTAATAACTCGCTCTCTCACTTTATCTCTCTCTCTCTCTCCCTATATATATTTTTCTTTATTCCATTATTGTTCATACATTTAATGTATGGCATGAGTATCTAAATGTTACAATTATTATGGGACACTGGTATAACGTGAAATATGAAGATGTTTTACTTCTGCTTTCCAAAACCAAGTATTTTCTCCTCAAAAAATTCAAACATCTGTATCGATAGAAATCATCCTATATAAGATAAAAATAAAACCTAAAGAAGCAACCTTTTGTCAATCTATGATATATATATATATATATATATATATATATATATATATATATATATATATGAGAGAGATTTGTATTGTAAATGGTTTTAAGTTCGAACCTGATTTTCCTAGGCTACCAACAAAACGTTGAGAAGAAATGTGAACATGCCAACAGTTCGATCTTCTTCATATATATATATATATATATATATATATATATATATATATATATATATATATATATATATATATATATATATATAGCGATTATACAACAATACGAATAAAGTCAAAATGGCGAGTAAAATATCACTTTCTGTTTTTGACATTCACATTTTAGCATCGACACTGTAAAACCTTTCTCGTGTATAATCTAT
>OZ038505.1:53827198-53852198 GCA_964036315.1 Acanthosepion esculentum
AGCGTAGAAGATATTCATTTGAACGTCTCAGAAATTAACCTAGTTAGAAACAAAAGAAAACGAGCACTTGCTAAATCTTAAAAGAAACTTCATTGGAAAAAAGTGGAAAAGGTGGAAAAAGTGTCAGTTCATGAGATTTTGTTAATTTTCTGTGCCATTCGGAGTTGAAAGATCAGCGAAGTAGAGGAAACGCCTTTAGTTGGATAGAAGCAATGCTGAATGAATGTCTTTTGTGGTAAACTTGTAGAAGTTGGTAGAGCCTTGAAGAATTATGGTAGCAGCGAGTGAGTTGCCTTGTATCAATGGGGAAAATTTGGTGTATGTGTTTCACATGTCCAGAATTGTCCGTATTAAGTGTTCGTATGTTGTCCGTAGTAGTTGCTTGGTCACGTGATATCTCAAAGTCTAACGTCCTCTTCCCTTCATTACTGAAAGTAACTAAATCTGATGACTTACATCCCTAATGGCTATTCATTCAGAGTTGTGTCGTAAATCAATAGAAATTTAACTATGTATCCTCTTCCCTTATATTCGTGCCGTTAGACTCCAAGCCACGTTTCCAAATTGTCACAGGTTTCAAATTCAGTTCTTCTGATTGTTTGAAAATAATCACGAGAAGGCGTTGTCTTCTCAGTCTTTCTTTTTCCAGAAAATATCTGTCTTATTACACTGGACAAAACACAGGGTTACCATAAAAAGGCTCAGAAACAAAGCTTATACAAAAAGTCCCACTGGTGTTTTCATTCTAGTTAGTGATAAGAGACAAAGGTTATATTTTTTCACAGAGATCTTTATATGTATTAGTCTAGTGTAGATTTTAACTTGGTATGATTTTCTTTGCTCAGGACATTCGTGTTGTTATATTAGCATTTTTTTCTATTTCTCAATTCTTACACTAAAAGAAAGCTTTAAAGTAGTTTAGTTGATATATAGCAACATAAGCTTTTCAAGAATATTCTACAACAACTTGGAGAATAGCATGAATGTTTCAATAAAATGTTTTAATGAAGATACATTTTATAAGATGACAATATTAAAAAAAGATGAGAATGTTATTTCCGTCCCTTGCATTACAGGGAATAGACTGAACCAGTTGGCATATTCGTCAGCATTCTTTTCTGTTCGTTCATTTTTATATCAAAGAGTGAAAGCGGCATCTGTTCCTCCCTACAGATTGTACAATCGAATTAGGCTGCAGAATAGATTGGCAGAAACATTGAGCTAACAACTAAAGCAACGTAAACATGAATTCACTAATTTAAAAAAAACTCATAAAAAATAAAAGTGCATTTTCGCCATTAGAAACAAAGAAAAGATTAGTGGACTGTTGCGGGATATCTGTCCTACAGTGAATGCTGGACAAGATGAAGAAGAGACTTGAAGCGACAGAAATGTGGTTCTATAGAAAGATGCTGTGGATACTACGGACCGACGAGGTTTTAGAGAAAATGGAAACAAAAAGGAAACTTATACTTAGCATGAGGAAGAGAAAGTTGAAATTACTCACCGGACGGATTGAGGGAAAGAAGACAAAAGGAAAACAACGCATGATATACTTGACGATCTTGAGAAAATGTATGGCGGAATAGGATTTAGAAATAACGAAAAAAAAACTATTTATTTATGGCCGCAAGGGACAGGAAATTGTGGAAAGCCATGATCGCTTACGGCACATATAGGTAGAGTATGTTTAGAGGTGTAAGCATAATGTGGGAGATAAATATGGAGAAAATAAAACAAAAGCAAGTAGAATATGAACATAGACATATAAATATTTGCACCAAGTTTAGCACATGAGCGAGACGATTTGCGCATGTGCAGTTGAATGTATACCCACGTCCACGCACACTTACGTCGATGGGTTGTTAAATCTATGTCCATATATACAACCTAGAGTGTATGAGTGTGCATATATGTATGTATATACAAACGCACACGTTTACATGAACACAGACATCCACACGTGCGGTTATGGAACAAGCAAATTTCAAATTTCCTGCTGGACTTCTAAGCGGTATGCCATTACGTCGCAGGTTAATGGTCCATTCTTATCTCTGGAGCACTACCAGAATTTGCTACAACAAACGGACTTCTTGTGAGACAGACGCAGTTACCGCCAGAGAAGAACATTTACCAACAGGTACGAGATAAGGTTTGGCACCCATGTGTATTTACAGATACAAAAATACACACACGTGCACAGATACGTACATATATACATACACAGTTGGCCTAATTTTTTGTAAACTTATCTTCCTTTATTTTTCTTGCTTCTTTAGTCTTTATCTTTAAGGAAACCAAGCACAGCAAAATGACAACAAAGCAGACATACGCAGCGGTGTGTTGCCTGAATTCCGGCTCTTCCCAATACTTCAAAACGAGGCTAAAATATGACGTGCAAACGATGTCTGTCTGTTTGTCTATATCTTCATCTCATCATTTTCGTCGTCTGTGTTTCTGGATTTATTTATATACAGGGTAATTAAAAAAAATAACTCCCTATTTTATGCATGAGTGGGCAGCCAGGAATCCTGACTTAGCACCCTGTGACATTTTTTGAGTGGGTGGGGTGTGGTTAAAGAAGGAAGTCTACTACACCAAACCAAGGCATTGGAAGAACTTGAAGAGCGAATACAAGAAGTAATGTTTTCCATATCACAAGAGTTCCTGGTGAAATCAGTAAATGCGATTCCTGGGAGGCTCGAAAAGCTGGTAGCGAAATCTGGTGCCCATATCGAATTTTAAATAAAACCATTTCTAAACGCTTTCGTCTTGTATCCATTTATTGTAAAAATTATAGTTAATAAATAAATGTATTTTAAAATGGGGAGTTATTTTTCAGTCAACTTGTATTTATAGAGTTTATATTCAAACTTAAAGAAAGTATTAAGAAACTGATGAATTTCATTAGAAAAAAAGAATAGAGTGTTGAACTGGTATGTGTTATCCATCCACTTGTATGACAGTGAATGCTGGGCAATCATCCCAAAGATGAAGATAAAAGTGGCGATAACAGAAATGTGGTTCTACAGAGGGATGCTGAAAAGACCAAGGATGAAGCGCGTCAGCACCAAAGAAGTATGAAGGAAAATGGAAGTAAAAAGGACACATATTCAAAACCAGAGACAGCTGATATTTCACATAATGAGGAAAAGGGACATGCAGAATTTGACACTCAGAGGACATATCGAGAGCAAGCAGGATGGGTGGGGAAATCAGAGGACCACCTATCTGACGAACGAGGGTGGCGGAACGTAGTGGGTGACTTCACAAAGGGACAAACGTTGCTAAGGGCGACAAAGGATAGGGAGTTGTGGAGAGGCAGATCGTCCACATCCTGAAGAGACACTGTACACTGAAGAAAAGAAGATGAAAAATCGCTAAATGTTCTTTCGAATAGAGTCCCATATTCTCTAAATTATATATATATATATATATATATATATATATATATATATATATATATATATATATATATAATATTAGTGATCAATATGTATATATATATATATATATATATATAGATAGATAGATAGATAGATAGATAGATAGATAGATAGATAGATAGATAGATAGATATTTGCAAGAGGATAGAATTCAGCTAGAGCTCAATGTCCAAGACAGAGCAAGAATATAAAAGGCGCATGGACATTGAGCTCTACCTGGATTCTATCCTCAGTTATATTTGTGTTTTCTATTCTATTGTGTCTATCTATTCTAAAAAAATTAAGACAGCTAACCTCATCCTCAAAAATAAGAATACACCAGCTAAGTCAAAATGACAAAGAACGAACATTATCTATGAGTTTAAATGTCCCTTAAGGAAATGTGTTCCTGATTAAAACGGCCTCATAAATAATTACATCGGTTACACAACTACATGCTTATCCAGACGTCTTACGTTACACCTATCTGACCACAGCTCCATTAGAACCCATTTAAACACACACACACAAACTTACCAGCCTCCATTAGAAACATATTAATAGAAAACAAATATAATAACTGCACCCATCTGTAAAAAAACGACTAAAATAATGGAAGCTTTAATAAAAAGAAAAAGCCAACTCTTAACATTATTAACTACGAACAAGGCTACAATGTGCTAACCGTATTCGGAAATTAAAACATCCCTACTACACACTAAAACATACACATAATGCACACACTCAGACCACTAATATCATATATATATATATATATATATATATATATATATATATATATATATATATATATATATATATATATATATATGGCCAAGTGATGAGAACGTTCGCATTCTGACTGGGTTTGAATGTAACCATGGTTAATTTGTCAGGAAGGTGAAATGTTGATGCTATCGGTCTGGGAGAGGAGACGATCACAACCTGAGGCACCTTTGGAAAGTGCCTGAAAACCCTACGACGGGTTGACCCACGTCTTGCGAGTGAAATAGGGTAGACGGAACTCTTTGGGGGTAGCCGTCGATGGTTGTGCCAGTACAAAGTCACAAGTCATCGTGACCGAGGGTTTGAGCGTGCTGTCCTTATTCAGACAGTTGACCACGCTAGATAACGCAGTATCTCCCAAAAACTGTAACTAAGGCCCGCTTAGCACAGTTGCAGTATAAACCAGGTGAGCTTTGTGGGTATTGAACAAACACAAATATGCCTGAGCGGGCGTTTGCAACGGGGATCGCCTAACCGCCCTAGTAGACGGGCATCTTCGGAAACCAGTAACTAGCCATCTATATATATATATATATATATATATATATATATATATATATATATATATATATATATATATATATATATACATACATACATATATACATACATATATATATATACATATATACATACATATATAAATATATATGCGTGTGTGGTGTGCGTTTGTGTGTGTTTAGTATACACACACACACACACATATACATATAGCTCGCTCTTACATCTACCTATATTTACCTGTTTTGGTAATATATATATATATATATATATATATATATATATATATATATATATATATATATATACCACAATGTTAAGCGGTTCGTTTTTATTTATTTGATAGATTACTTTTCTTTGCTAAAGTTAATTTTCTTTGCTTTTTTTGTCTATGCATGTGTACGTGTGCGTGTGCGTACGTGTGTGTGGGTATTCATACGACTGTGTTTGCGTGTCCACTCAGCGTCATGTGCGACATTTTCTACAATTTTTGTTTAGCGTTGCTTTAATTTTGTTGTTTTCGCTTTATCTCGACCAAGAAGTCGACAAGAACACAAAAGTAATAGATACGAGAGTTAGGAGCTTTTCTCACAAACTCATTTCATATAACAATTTGAACTATCAACTTTCACAGTTTTAAGGCAAGCGGCATTTCCCAACAAATTTTAATACTGCATTATGAGAGCAGCATTGATATTAAAATTTCTTCTTTGCGCCGTGTCCCTTCAGGATGTGGGTGACCGCGGCTCTCCCTAATTTCCTATCCTTTGAAACTCTTAATAATGTTTGTCCTTTTACTATCACCCCACTCTCTGTTTTCCCATCCAAGAACTGTTCTTCCCCTACACTGATTGTTAGTCAACCAATAAGATAGATTCATGCCTTTCTAAAGGATTATTGCGTGAAAGTGAACGCAATGAGCTGGATCGGAATTCGAACTCAGCACTCTTGTTAGCCCAAGGTAGACAATAGCTTCAAATTACCTTATCTCAGGAACGTATGTCTCTCATTGGGACCCTCTATGAATCTAGATCTGTTAGCTTCAGTTTCATATCCAAAATATAAGCAACTGTAATTTTTAATGTGTTATTTTAACCTGACACTATTTCATATTTCTATAAATGTTATTTTTAGTAGGTGCACTTATTTGAATTATTATCCCTGTTTTTTTCTTAAACAATCCAATTAATAACAACCGGTAATGTCTTTTAATCGTTTGGTTTTTACAATTTTATATTTTCATTTTAATTCACCTCATAGCTAAATGCGAAATACACCAATCTTTTAAGTAGAAAGAGGAGAGATTTTTTGCATTCAAGATACTGATTATTAACTTGACACTGACCTCTGATACCGGCATGAATTGCATAATAAGGACACAAGCCACCAATCTGCCACTGGGTGGCATGACACTAGCGTTTACCGGTGGTCGGCCGCTGTCAGACCGCCGGCGTGTTCGTCTCGGCAATGTTACCACTTGCGGGCCGCTAGTGGCTTACCGTTGGCATGCCAGTGCCCGCCACCGGAGGACCGCTTGCGTTGCCATCGGGCCACTAGCGTCTTGCGTGTAGGTATCCTTTTTTTTTTTTTTACTTTTATCTTCCTCTCTTTTCCTTACACTTATGCCTTATATATACGTATGAATCTATTCACACGTGTGTATTTAACACAGAAATGGGGTTTCTGTGTTAAAATAGCCTCCACGGTAAGTGGATCTCAATCCCCTAACGCACCTTTGAAATGTGGTGGAAAGAGAGGCTAACCAAGAAGTAGCTGAAAGCGTTCGGATCAATTATAACTATGGACAATTCCTATATTCTTTAACCCCTGAAAAACGGAAAATGTTTGATTGATGGAAAAACTCAATAAAAGAATTATTAAATCTTCCTTGTCAGCCATTTTCAATGAAAGCTGCATTAAAGAAAGGTTGCTACCCAAATACACATCAATATATAAATATAAATAATTAAATAATAATAAAAATACTGGTAAAGATATAGGCAACCGTATTACATATACATATATATTTTTGTCATTCACAGACATACTGTTTCGCAGCTCATCAGTGTGGCTAGATCGAAACCCAACTGAATTGGCGTCAGTCGGGACTTCTAGCACTAAGCCCTAAGCCGTCGGCTCACGACAGGGATGAAGGTGAATTTTAGCGTGTTTATTTTTAGATTTAGATAAACACACAGTGACTGACAGTGACTCAATATATATATATATATATATATATATATATATATATATATATATATATATATATATATATATATATATATATATATATATGTTGATGACGCTACTTTTGGTCGTCGTATAATAATTAAAAATAAAGCATTTATTTTACACAAAAAATATATATTTATTAAAAAAGCACTTCCGCCAGTGACTTTTACCCTACGCCCCAACATAGATGACATAGATCAAATATTATATAGTAAAAAAGTTAAAATTTCAAACAATATATCAGGAACTTATCCTCTCTCGGACATGTTACCTGTTGTACGCAAGTAACTGTGGTTGAATGTAAAAGAGTTTTTACTTGAAAAAATGCACGGCTCTGTATTACGTGCTTGTTTATAAAGAAATGCATACGTATATAGGTAATTCCGTGTTTACATATACATGGAAGTGTGTGCGAAGGTGTACACACATACCCAAAGACGTATGTACACGCTAATGAATGTGAGTGCATACGTATTTGCGTATGTGTGTGTGTGTGTATTTTTGTTAAAACTTTTTTGTTGCCTTTTTATCGTGTCTTTAATGGAAATGTTGGTGTTATCTGCCAATGCATAGTTTAATGGAGAGAGTTATTACGGAGAATCAAGAAAAAGAAAAACAACGCTCCGCGGTGGTCTTAAAAGCCCCCTCCTCTAAAAGTAACTACGACAAGCATTCTTTAAATAACCAGAACGTAATAACAAATATTGAGTTTTGTTCACATTTTAGTCTTTGTTTCCATAATAAAATATTGGATTAGAACAAATGTTTGTCTATAGGTGGTGCTTGACTATGTTGACATTTCAAGTTGTAACCGTAAGTTCTATGCTAAGTTTCTTTTCCGGCACTTCATGCTTGTGAAATTCTTTTCCGTCTTCCCGATTTCCTGTCAACGACAATCTTCAAAAGTTTAAATGCAATGTCAATCATCTGCCGTCTCCTTGAATCTTTTATTGTTCGTTTCTTTCAGCGCTAACATCTTATTGGTTTCTATCGCCTTGCTTGGGGTGAAATGTTTTTTAAAAAAGGAAACATTGAAAGTGCCATGCATGTCCAGAGCATTTCTAACCTAGTCTGGTATCATTCCTGAAATATGAAAGGCACTGCGTTCCTTGCTGTCTTAATAGGTCGTGTACCTAAGAAAAGGAATGCGAATTCCACCGAACAATCAGCCTAATGAGCCACGTAAAAAAACTCATCATCTGCATTCTGATGAATAGAGAATCGGACCAGAGATAGGACAATGCGGGTTCGTTAAAGTCACCGGAACAAGGAACGTGATATTCATGCTTAGAATGTTATCGGAAAGACCAATACAAATGCGGAAGGACATGTATCTATGTGTTATGCGCCACAAGGATCTGCTGGAACTGCTCGGCAACCTTGATATATTCGGGAAAGATATTAGAATAATCAAGAACTTAAACTGGCAGCAAACGACATGCATGCATGAGTTCAGCGAATATACAAAAATAGAAAGGGGCGTAAGGCAAGGATGTATCTTCTCACCGGACTTATTCAACCTATACAGTGAGACAATTCTGAGAGAATTGGAGATCCAACCGGGATTCAGCATCGACAGCCACAATATTACGATATATATAAGATACGCAGACAAAACAGTACTGATAGCAGGCACGGAAAAGAAACTACAAATCCTCTTACAGAAGGTAGCGAGGGAGGGCGAGAAGAAGGTACTAACCATAAACTACAAGAAGACAGAATGCATGGTCATCAGTAAAAGGATGAGCCCGAAATGCAATTTGCAGGCCTGGACGCTAAAATCAACCATGTGCGGAAGTTTGAATATATGGGATGTGTTTTGACGGAGGACGGTAGATGCGACGCTGAGATTCGAAGACGGATTGGGTATCCAAGGATGCATTCCAGAAGCTGGGCAGTGTACTGCGAGACTTGGAAGATTTCTTTGGTGACAAAGAAAAGAGTACTGCTACGTGACATCTGTCCTCCTATACGGCAGCGAATGTTGGACGATCTCCTCAAAGATAAAGAAGAGACTCGAGTCAGCGGAGATGTGGCTCTACAGAAGGATGCTAGGGATATCATGAAGCGAGCTTGTGAGTAACGATGAGGTCTTGGAAAGGATGCAAACAAGGAGGAAGCTTATACTTAACATAAGGAAGGGGCAGATGATATTTCTGGGACGCGTAATGAGAAAGGAGGGCCTGGAGAATCTGATACTCACAGGTCGAATACAGGAAAAAAGAAACAAGGGAAAGCAACGCATGACATACCTGGCGGGCGGCAGCAACTGGTTGGCAGAATGGGGTCTGGGGGAGTTGGTAGAAGCACGAAACTTATTGAGAGCTACAAGGGATAGGAAGAGGTGGAGAGCCATGATCGCCTACGCCCTGAAAGGACATGGCACATAAAAAGAAAAGAAAAGAAAATATCTTTTATTCACGCATACACATAGTTCGGAAAATTTGAACAAAGCGTACGAACCGAATGTAGTACGGACATCTATCGCTGCATTTCTGAGCAGTTCTCTTTGTGAGCAGGCAACACATTACATCATAGGAGATGGTGGAAACCGGAGTAATATTTTTCCATTTCATTTTCAAATAAATTTTAGTCTGGATTTCTCATTCGAAATGAAGTTTGCTTCATATATTTTCGTTTAGTGTTAGGGGATCGATATATTTCTCTGAAGACAGAGATCGACATATTTCTCTGAAGACAGAGACGTGAACGTTAGAAACTATATTTCCCTTTCACATGAGTGGTACAGTTGGAAAAATGACCTTATTAAATGTTTTGAAATGGTCAAATTTCTTGGGTAGCACCTCGTTCATATCCGTTTAACACTGAACGATAAATTCGCTGGTGTAATCAAGTTTATTTTTGAAGTGCTGTTAAGTAGGTATATACCCTGTTAAGTAAGTTTATACCCTGAAGTAGGTATATACCCTGGTCTTCCCACTGAGACGGGATGTGACACAAGGTTGGGTTTAACGTGGAGAACCCGAGTGCGTATAACCCGGGTCAAGCAGAAAAATTTCTCAGACCCCACAACCGTCGGTTGCGCTGCCTTCGGTAGCGACTACTGATTCCCTCTCTTTAGTGCAATAACGGAGTGTATCCTCGGGTAGCTGTTCCCCAGGACCCTGTACCTCACAGTATTTATTTCCTCAGCTGCGTCTCTGTCCACGGACAGAACCACAACTGTGTCGCCCTCTGCCCGAAGGCAGAGCAGCAACTTGGAGATGATAAACCCTAACCGGCATGTGCCAGGGAAGTTCTGTTAAGTAGAAATTAATGCCAGATATTAAGCTTAGCTATAATTTTGTCGAGATTTTTAAAATGCATGAATATATGACTCACTGTTTTATTGAATATCCGAAATCCTGTGCCTGATTAGTTGGCGCGCTGATCAGAAAGTAGGTTTATACGAAAACAATTTTTTGTTTTCACCCATAGCTGCAAGCTGATTTTGAATTCAGTAGAAGAGATCGATTCATGCCTTTCCCTATGGGGATTAGTTTAAACACAAACTGTCTTAGCTGGAATTTGAACTCGGCCCGCCGATACTATTTTCCATGATGTTGACTGTTAAGTAACTAACGCCTTTCAGTAGTGAATATATGTCCGCAAATGCGATAACAATAATTAAACCAAAGCTAATAATCAAATATTGCGCCGTTCCTCTGTCTATATTAACCTGAATAAACAAATATTACATATTTATTGCTTTATCTAAGTCTGACAGAAAATCAAAACACAGAGCAGTAACTAAGCTCAAACTTAATAATCACAGTCAGCGAGATTAGCTTGCTAACCTAAAATCAACCGAAATAGACTGACGCAAAATCGGATCTGTTGAAGAGTTCACGTTGAAGTGATTGAGGCAAATTGTTTTTTTTTAAAATTTCCTTTGTCTGGATTTACTTTCCTTCCTACTATCAATAATATACACGAAAACTTGTAAAGTGGAAAAATGGATTCCGAGTTTTGCAGTTACAGTTTAAATCAAGGGCAGATAATGTTCCTCAGTTAAGAATGGGAATCGATTTTGACTTATTTATTGGAAGATGTAAACTTTTGTTTGATTTATGATCGTACACTAGCACAAACTCACGTCGGTACATATATATATATATATATATATATATATATATATATAATGACAAGGAAATAAAATTACTGCAAGGAAGATGCTAATTTATATATTTGTATATATGATATGAGATAACGATATATATCAAGAAACAGTATTGAGAAAATTGTAAGACAAAATGGAAAAAGTTTACTTGTGACGTGTTTCGTCCGTTAGCACTTCATCGGACTGGATTGTTGACTACTCATGCGCATGAACAAGACACACACACACACACACACACACAAACAAACAAACAAACAAACAAAAGGTGCTAATTTTTATCTAGATACGCTAAGGATGATATACATACGGATGAATGTTTACAAATTCCGATGTGAAAAATCATAATGAAAAGTTTTAAAGATTAAAAATCGCCTACTTTGTAGTGGGCGTGTATGTGCGCGTGTCTACTTACATGTAGTCGAACAACCAAATACTGGGCAAGTTTGAAAAAAAGAATCGTTTTTGTCGCCATAAAAAACAGCATATCCGCTATTAACAATGTCATCTAAAATACTGCGGTTAACCTTCTTTAAGAAATGTCGATGGCCGAACGAAGGATTTTGCAGTTGGCGAACAATTTCGTTTCTCGGACAAAACTTGGTTAATCAGTGCGTTCTCGACAAAGATGAACGACCCAACAATTCAGAAAGGGGATTTTTTTTTCTAACCAAAACATTGTTGTACTAAAGAGTGGGAGTGCAGTTTAATTAAACTATGGCTTAAGAGTTTAAATCAGCATTTCTTTTTCTGAAAAGCAGGTGAAACGACGCATTTGTACGAAATTCAAAACTCACAAAAGCGAAATTTTCTGAAGGTCACTTCTTTGCTTCGGTATTTGTTTTATCATATGTACCTGAACATGTTTTGCACACAGACACACTTTCTCTCTCTCTCTTTCTCTCTCTATCTCTCTCTCTTCTCCCTCCCCCCTCTCTCTTTCTCTCTCTCTTTCTCTCTCTCTTTCTCTCTCTCTTTCTCTCTCTCTCTCTTTCTCTCTCTCTCTCTCGCTCGTTCACACACACGCTGGCGCGCACACACACACACACATCCACGCCTAACTTACTGAGAAAAATGCAAAATCATTTAGCAAACGAACATTCTATATTCGGAAGTGGAATTCATATAAATATGAATGAAAATGTCAATTATGACGAAGATTCTAAAATAATATATGATTTTAGCTAAAATAAAATCATTTGAAAATGTAGGACAATTACGATAACCACTACCTTCTCTAATTCATGACCTTCAGAAAGCCGACCGAATATATGAGAAAGAAAAAAATATATCAAGCAAGAAATATTTTATTTGTAATGAAACATGTAAATGTTAACTAAAGACATAGATATACAGCAATTTGTGTGCGTTTGTTTTTGTGTGTACATACATGAGGGATGCTTCGAAAATAATGCGCCATATTTATTTCCACGGAATGCACAACAGATACGGACAGCACAACAACACCGATGCAAAGAGCAAATTCTCAGCTACAAACACTGGCTGTGCGTTTTCATCAGCAATAAAGAATAGCCTGCCTGACGCGCCTGTAAAAATCTGCGCTAGCAAAGGCACCCACTTTACACTCCGTTTACCATTAATAGAGGCCTACACAATTAAAAGGGACTGCACTGCTCACTGTAAATTAGCTACGAGTTTAGAAAAAATGTGGAAAAAATGACACAAATGTACTGATATGCCCCCAAAACAAAGAACAAAGAACCGCATTGTTTTTGACGAGGGTGAAGCAAACATCGACCATTTCTTTATTATTATTATTATTATTATTATTATTATTATTATTATTATTATTATTATTATTATTATTATTATTATTATTTGTGTATGTTATGTTTACTGCTTTGTATCCTGAAGAGCCGGGTCCAAACTATGGTCCTTTGGCCCTATAGGAGAATTGTTATTTAATTGATAGTACTTTTCTTAGCTTATGGGATGTTCCTAGCATGGTGATCTTCTGGGCAACTTGTATGTTGATGTTACACGGGACTGTCCATTCTCTTCTTATGAGGCCCAGAGCTTCAATTACAGAATCATGCTTTATTCCCCACATCCAGTTAATCTCGATCTCCAGGTCTTTGTATTTGGACAATTTCTTGATAATTTTCATTGAGGCGTTTCTCTCAGATGGTATTGCTATATCAATAGGTATACACCTCATGCATTTTTTGTATTTTATGTTGGCATTTAATTCTCAGTCAGTTTGAATTGACATGTCCCAGAGGATAGTTACATCGTTATTTTGGGTAACTGTATCTGGTTGGTGCTCATATCATCTCTCAGTGGTTTCGATTTTGTGCTTCTTGCATATCTTCCAGGGCATATATGTCGCTACCTTTTTATGCCCGTGGGTACATTCATCATTTCCTAGTTCCGGAAATCCTGAGATAATATGGTTGACAGTTTCATCATATTTTCCGTAGATCCTACAATTCGGGTTAGTTCCATCCTTGATTATGTGACAGCGATAGGATCTGGTTGCGAGGCTTTTGGTCCTGAGCTGCAACAATCAGGCCTCCTGTCTCAGCTTTCAACCCGATGCTCCTCAGCCACTGATGTGTTTTCTGTTAGTCTACATTCGCTTCTTTCGTTCTTTTTAGGTATTTGCCATGTAACGCCTTACCCTCCATGTTTTTTTTAATTTCTTTTGTAATTTCATTCAGCCAAATTGTTCTGCTTTCCGTTTTACTTGTTTGGCATTAGTATTAGCTTCGTTTTTTGTTGGTAGGGTTTCAAGTATATTAAGATGTTTCTTGAAGAGTGCAGCTTCTTTGTTGATTGAGTAGATTTGGTGTTTTACTATTTGTAGGAGACGGTCATTGGTTTTTGTGAGGTGTGCTTTCAATCCGATTGTTGTGCTTTCAATCCGATTGTTGTAGCTTTTAGAGTTAGTTCAAGTTGGATTAGACCTAGGCCTCCTAAAACTCTTGGTACATACAGCCTATCAACATCTGATTTCGGCTGGTGCATCCTCATTTGGATAAGCATTTTTCTGGTGTTAGAGCCCTCTCTTTTACTGTCATTCAAGTTCTATTTCATAATGTTGAAGCTGAATGTACGACGGATATACCTAAGGTGTTAATAGCCTTCATTTTATTGGCCCCATTTAGTTCGCTTTCTAGTATCAAACGCACTCTCCTATAATATTCTTTCGGGTCTTTATTCTTGATAACTGAATGTGGTATTCCGTCTCCTTCATTAATTCCAAAGTATTTGTATGTACCATCTTGGTTTAGTCCCTTAATCTTGTTGTTGATATCAAAAGGTCTAAATCTGTAGTTTTCGTTAGTTTACCGCCATTGGAGATGGCTTTGTCACATTTGTCGATTCCGAACTCCATCCTGATGTCTTCACTGAACGTTTTGACAATGGTGAGTAGGTTTTTCTTTTGGTTGTCATCTTTGGCAAACGTTTTAAGATCATCAATATAAAATAGGCGATTCAGTTTGCCATTCTGTGAATTGTATCCATAGCTACTGTTGTTCAGCCGGCTGATGAGTGGCGCTAATGCAAAGCAGAAGAGTAGTAGTGACAATGACTCTGCTTGGAAGATTCCACTTTTGATGTTGATTGATCTCAATGTTAATGTCCCATTTGTAGGTTTAGTGTAGTCTTCCAGTTTTTCATGCTCTCCGTTATGAATTTGACCATTGTGGGGCATACTCTGTATATCATCATCATCATCATCATCATCATCATCATCATCATCATCATCACATTATTATTATTATTATCATTATTATTATTATTATTATTATTACTATTATTATTTCCTTTGGTTTCTGGTGTTTACTTTTTTCTTTCCGGGTCCCGACCAGAGACCTAAGGGGGACACAAAAATGAAATATCAATCATCTATGTGTTATAATAAACTTTTATAAATATTAAATATTGTATTGATTATTATTATTATTATTATTATTGGTAGTAGTAGTAGTAGTAGTAGTAGTAGTAGTAGTAGCAGTAGTAGTAGTAGTTGTTGTTGTTGTTGTTGTTGCTGTTGTTGTATTGAATAAGAAAAGTTTAAATTTAGTTTTTGTTACTTTGTCACACACTATTATTATTATATTATTTATTTAGTTTTAAAAGAATTGTTTTAATTTTTTATGTTTTTGAAAGCATTTTAGAGTTAATGTTAGATGTTAGCAATAAAATAGTTGAGCTGATATGTCAACAGTTAATACTAAAATCAGTTTTTTATTTAAACATGACCGTCTTCTTGGGTATGACAATAAATTACTTCCGGCAACAAGACCTCTGATCGGAAAATTGAAGGTTTTGTGCAGCGTGGGACCGCCTCTTAATTGCTGTTGTTCCCAGGTCCACCCTGACGCGGTGTGCTAGCACCAGTTATGGTCCCGGCTATGGACAAACAGTGAACCCTTAAAAAAAAAAAAGGAAAAATAAAAGCAATTCAATTTTATGAAGAAATTATCAACAATACATTGTTATAGTAAAATAGCAATCAAAGTGGTAAAATTGAAAACATTGTCAAAAATACTATTTATTATAAACAGAGCATTTACTTAAATATTTGTATCTATAAAAAGAACGTATAAACATAAAAATAATTGTCAAAAATGTTTTGAATTTTAAGAAATTAATCTCGTGTCTTGTAAGGAAAAAAAGTTTTCGGTCCTCATTTGATTTTGTAAGATAATTTGAAAAAAATAAAGCTAGTTTTTTAATCATGAAATAATGTCATTCACTTGAATTAATTATAAAGTTTGAATTTTCATATTTAGATTTCGACAGTTAATAGACCATAAAGATTTTGATAAGCAGCTAAATAAAAACAATCAAACCTTGTAAATACGAGGAATTCAGATATTGGCAAGTCTTATTCAAGAGTGTATAACTCTAGGAAATCTTTCTTCAGAGTAACTTCCCTTGTTCAAGCTTTGTTGTTAAGAATCACTTAGCAACAGCAATATCATATCAGATCTCAGTGGGTGAATATATATTACATTACCTCAGGTATGTTAGAGAGGATCTATATTTAAGGTCGTGTTAAATAAAAACTACAGTTATAAAAGAAAAACAAAGACCGGAACATATATATATAAACTTTATTCTATTCACATATCGACATGCATCCTGGGTATGACGATAAACTACATCCGGCAGTAAGGCCTCGAATCCGGAGGTTTTGAGGAGCTTTATACCATCTCTTAGCTGATGTAGTTCTCAGGTCCATCTTCTATTAGGGTCCCAGCTATGGACAAATAGTTATCCCTCAAATTGGGGTCAAACATTTTGAAAATATAAAAATAGATTTTAATAGAAAAAATACCAGCAATACATCTTTGAAAAAATATTATTACCAGCAATACATTTTTTGAAAAAATATTACCAGCAATGCATTTTTGGGAAAAATATTACCAACAATTCATTTGATTCTCAACAAAAATCCTCTTTGCAAAAATACGTCAATGAAATCTGATCTACAAACTGATTTATTACAAAGAATACATATTTTGTTCATACAAGCTATTCTAAAAAATCTTGTCGGCATTAAATAACCCATTGAGGTGTTGATATGCTTTAAAACAAAATAAAGGAAACTAAACCAAACATATCAACATAAATGATATATCCAGACATGATTACAAAACTTTAAAAATATTGTTTGATTCATAACCAGTATGATTCCTAAAAATGTTATATTATTGTGAGGTTAATATTATTATTATCTGATGAGATATTTTTAAGCATTATTAATTTTGACAAATGTTTCTTTCATCTTAATTTCAGTTACTTTTTATCACAACAACTCAGACCGTTATACTTTAGCCGTTATTCGAGAGGACATTAAATTAACAGCGAGACTAGAAGCTTTTCTCCCCGCGACAACACTTTTGCTGAAGTTATGGACACTAACGGTTACAGGCGAAAATGATAGCATTAGAAATTCGGGCAACACAGCGAATAAGACGATATAGGATCGTTTATATAATCTTTAGCTTTCGTAACACAAGCTGTAAAATAGGGGGTGCGAGACACGCTGATAGTTTGTTCTTCATTTCTGATCTGTGTTTATTAACGGTCGTAAAATGACGATAGGACTGGTTTTTATTTACTGAGCTTAGTTAATTATAACACAAGTCACAAATGAGGGCAAAACTCAGTGAAAAAAATAACTGCCTACTCTGTAATATGGCGGTCTTCTGAATAATTACGACAAAAAGCAAATGAACTCAAGATAAAATATATATGTATCAATAATGAATGATCTGAATTTCTTAGATGAAGATTTTCCTTATTCGTTTATCTTTCAGCCTTTCTGATCTACGTTGCATGCTTAACAATCGGAGAATGTCAAACGACCTCAGCGTAATAATAATAATTAGACTATAATAAAATATAACGAGTTTTGCTTTCCTAAATTAAAGCAAATCAAATAAAACTGAGTAATAGTCAAGTTGACATTCATGAAACAGGTTTTTTCGCTCTTTGGATATGTTTATTATTATTATTTTATTATTATTATTATTATTATTATTATTATTATTATTATTGAGTGAGAGAGAAAACTACACATCAATAAAGTGACACTGAGGTACAAATAAGGTTATAAATATGTACGCCAAGCCCAACGCCTATCGTCCGGTTCACACTCCTCACCGATCTTTTGAATAGAAGTTGATGTTTAGCCCTTGTTTTCTGTTTAAAACTTAGTTTCTGGTTCCTTCTAATGTATTTCTTTCACCCCCAGTAGCCCTTTGCGTCTTAGTGCAGAATTGGGATGAATTGATAAAAAAAAAAATACTCCCATCATGTCACTCAGATAAGGAAAGACTAGGCACATACATCACCGGCAAATATGCGCGATATGGTGATATCGTGACAGATTTTGATAAAAGCTGCCTGTAGCTTTGTCGATGAGGCCCATTTAGAAATCCCTGCAGGTCGGGTAACCGAATCCGTTCTGACGGTCTCCGATTGAGGGTGTTCCCAAATATTTAGATGTGACTTCTAAATCACCTTGACTGCTTCACCCTTCAAACTAAAAGAAGCAATCTTGTCGACACCCAGTCAGGATGCTCCCCCAACTCTACTCCCGCATATGAACACAGATACACAGTGTGTCAGTTCCTATGGGACCTGCATAACTGGTTATGGTCAAGAAGATTTCTGACAAGCAAATCTATGGTACTAAACGGGATACTTACTGCATTTTTCTTTATTCGTCAAAACAAAAATATATACATGGAAAATCTAGTCAATTAAGACCAAAAGCCATAAGAGCCATACCTTGTTTAGCACCAGGGATTGGCTTACTCTGCAGTTGAATCTGTTTTCATGGCGTGTTCCTCATTGCCCCAAAGAGGAAGGTTCGGAGTACTTCGATGCCTGCGTGACATTGGTTAGCCCTTGACCCATGCGTACGTCAATGAGCATCCCACGTAAAACCAACAACATGTTACATCTTATTGCCGTAGGGTGGGGGACTATACAGGATGCGATGGATAAATTGTCATTTAAATTACACAAAAATGAAAATAACACTGACATCTGATTTTAACAGATATATTTACCAATTTTACCCCCAAAATATCTTGAAATACTAAAGAGTAAATTTATTCAATAAAATCGCCATTGACTTCAGCCACGGCCTCCAAGCGATATCGGAATTTTCTGCATCCTTTCTGGATGGCCTCCTTGTTTAAGTTGGTGAATACTTCTTGCCTTCAGTTCATCTTTGGTGTTACAAGGAGTTTTGTTGGTCTCTCGCTCAACTACGCTCCACACATTATAATCATGAGGTTGCAGTCTAGGGAGTTAGGTGGCAAGATATAAGTCGTGATGTGGTCGCAGAAATTGTCTGTCAGTCATGACTGGGTTCTCCTGCTTGTGTAGCATGGTGCAGAGTCCTGTTGCCAGACATAGGGTCTTCCAGCAGTCACCTTTTGACCCAGGGAAGCGCTACCTCCTCAAAGCACTTGATGTAGGCCTCCGCGTTGAGTCTGAGGCCCGGTGGGAAGATAAATGGTATAACATCACCATCCCTAGTGATCACACCAAATCCTTCGTAATCATCATTAGACTCATCCAACTCTTCCAAATCCTCTGCACTGTCCTCAGATTGACACCCAAACACTCCGAAATGTTTGCATTGGAGCTGCAGGTGCAAATGCGAAGCAGTACAGCATGCCGTTTCTAAATTGTGAATTACGTCCAACTGACCCTGCTATACTGTGCAGTCGACAAAAACAAACGAAGCGTATGCGTGAAATTAAAAACTTATAATGGCGACATCGAATGATGTCTCTGAAGAATCAAATTTACGTCTACCGTTCTCTCCAGATTTACTGAAAATAGATTTTCATATTTGTTCTTTTGTGTGCCATATACTTTCGCAACTAATGATGCCTTTCAACAATCTCTTATACTTTGTGATCTTAGAAACTCTTGTCCTTTAAAACACCCAACTTTGTCTTTGGCCCAGATGCATTAAGTAGGTTATTCGCTGTTTCTCTCCTGATTCTCATGCCTTCAATTATAAATTATGAGTGTTAAATTCTCTAAGTCTTATTTCCTCGGTTTGTGTCCTAGAACTTTCAGCTAACGATTTCGAACAGCAGTTTCTTGATAGTTTTCATTCTCCTTGAAGCTTCGTCGCTTCTCACATGCCTTGTCTATAGTTTTCTCGTCATCTAAGACAAGTATTACATTGAGCTACAAAGGATAGGAAGTTGTGAAGAGTCGTGATTTCCCACGCCTGGAAGAGGCAGAGCACACAAAAAAAGATTAATTTAGCCCACGGCCCAGATTTATGTCACATTTTCCGTTGTATGTTTAGTCGAACAGAGTAAAAAAAAAGACTGGTATGGTCTTTCTTCTTGCTCTACTCGACTATTTTGCCTAATGGTTCCATCAGTTTTCTTTCTGCATCTGTCATAAGTTTCATATTTCATGTCTGTAAATAACTTCGAAGTAGCTGAAACGGCGCCATATAACCTGAGGGATTGAATAAAGTACACCTAAGTTGCGATAACTTAAATAATGCAAGCAGAGATGCGTGTAGTCTGCAACCATTGAAAATATCATGGGGAGTTCATTCGCGCCCAGCTGAAGAAGAAACAATTCCAAGGGAGATAACAAATAAATGCTATCTATAGAGTTTTAGGCACCATGTGTACAGTTCAGAGTTTTCCCTTCTAGACTGGTTGCCACCCAAGACTATAGATCTCAGGCTGTCCTGCTATTTACCCATAACTAGGGAGTAGAAGAAGAGGATTCATACCTTTCCCAATGATATTAGAGCGTAAGTGAATGTAAGAGTAGTATCCTTTATATATTTATTTACTTATCCAGGTTGTAAAAAAGCTGTTATATATCTTCAAAGCCTGTAATCTATGAGGATATATAGGATAGGTAACAGTTGAACCTAGAAAAAGAAGAGCTTAAGATTATACTGATCTTTTCGTGAGTTGATTGCACAAGTAGTTCAGAGGAAGAAGCTGCCTGAGTGGATCTTCTTCCTTACTAAAGGAATATGTAGGGGACGTTACTAACATGGTTATTCCTCGAATTTACAACTGTGTCGAAAATTCGGTTGACTGAGATAATACAAATATTCGATCCCATTTCTATTTTCTATTATTGTTATATTTGAGTTTTTTCCATTTTTGCTGTTTTTTATATAACACAAAGATTGATCATGATGCAGACAGCAACGGGGTGATAAATGGGGGGTGGCAAATCAGGAGTCGGGCTTACTTTTAAAAACTCAGCGCTACTACATTTTGAATTTCGTTACAAGCGACTTTGCGGCTATTTTTAAAACAAACTGAGTCAGTTTGGGTTTTACTAATCAGATAAAGAACTCAATACAAATTTCAGTAACGCACAGCTTTCAAATGCCAGCCCCCCATTCTTGACCTTTCAAACGCCCCCCATTCTTGACCTTTCAAATGCCCCCCCCCCCTTCTTGACCTTTTTGCTCAGTTTAGTAATAATTGCATAACGAAACTTCGATTCGGAGTATATGACAGTTTTATCATCTCATTTCCAATCAAAATGATTTATTTCTAAATATCCTTAACGCGTGATTGCCATTTTAGACTTATTTAGGGCTTAAACAGCCTGGTTACATTTCGGAAAGTCTGCCATATTGTCTCTACTGAGGTAAAACTAAGTCAAGTTTGGGTTCTAAACATATCGTCCATAAATCCATTTGTGGTATTCATTGGAACAAATCGCGGACACGAAACAGATTTACTCAGCATCTCTACAGAAGACATTTTTTAAAGGTGAACAAGCAAAAAGAACATCTTGTATTTCTAATCCCCTTTTAAAATTTTGATCTTGACCTGAGAGTACTTGAATATTGAACTGGAACTTTTCTTTCAGTAAAAACTAGGTTATTTCGTCAATCTGACAAGCCTATAAATGGAATGTTACCTTTTGAGAGAAGGAGAGAGTGTGAGAGAGAGAGAGAAATAATTATAGTAATAATAATAATTATTATTATGTAATGCACGTGACTGATATATATTTATCAAACTGGTGTGATGATGGGTATATTTGGTTTCGGATGTTTGTACATCAGCGTTACGTTTTGGTGGGCAGGTTTCATTCACTCACTGATAATAATGATAATATTTGTGTCTGTATGTGCGAGTGAAAAAGAGTGTGTGAGAGAAAGTGTGATGTATATAAATATATATATATATATATATATATATATAAATATATATAGAGAGAGAGAGTGTGTGTGTGTGTGTGTGTGCGCGTATGTATGTGTGAGAGATGGAGACAGAGTGTGTGTGTGTGTGTGTGTGTGTGTGTGCGCGCGCTTGTGTGTGTGAGAGAAAAAGTGAGAGAGATAAAGACAGAAAGAGTGTGAGTATGTATGTAAGAGAGACAGACACAGAAAGAGTGTGTGTCTGTGTGAGAGAGAGGAGAGAAAGACAGAGAGAGAGAGAGAGAAAGTGTGTGTGTGTGTGTGTGTGTGTGTGTGTGTGTGTGTGTTATTAAATAGAACGAACCAGGAATGTCTATTAAGCCCTCTGTTGAGTTTCTTCTGGTGCCGGATAAGACGTCTGATTTCGGCTGACAACTGAGCGGAATCATGTGCAATATTCCGACTACTTTCGACTTCGACCATCGTGAATTATTATCAAGGAAATAAGGTAGAAGCCGAAATATGGTGGGACCTAACAGACATTCGTTTGTCCGTTCTGTTTAATAAATCGTGTTTAACCGAAGGATGGCTGCTTAAATGAACTTATGCTTAATCTCGTACATGCCTATAGACGTAAGTGTGCGTGCGTCTGTGCTAATTCTCTAAGTAAAATATTTTGGAAAGGTCTAAAAAGTCAATTTTCTTTTTTCACATACATTCGTTTATTCTTTATCACATTAGTATTTTCTTTCTCTCTGTCGGTCTATCTCTCAGTCTATCTGCTCATTGCTTTCATTTATTTATTACCAATGCAATAACGCGTTCTCATTCTTCAAAATCTTCGACGTTTCGCAAAAGATCGCACTTTAGTGAGTTTCTGTAAAATATAAGTCGGATTTAAAAGCACTTTTCAAGACACTAATTCAAAACTAGCTTTTTTATCCAGCTACTCAGATTTGATGCCATTATTTGAAAAGTGGAACGAGAAAAAAATATCAGAAAACGAAATCAAGGGGACATAAAGGCAGTCACCGTTGTAAATTTAGTTAAGCAACAAAGAATAGAATCGCCAAGTCATTAAGAAGAAATTGAATCCTTTTCTTTTATTGAATGCTTCTGTTGTTGCGTGTAGACAAGCATTTCGACAAAAATCTTTTCGAGTCGGTATTTACCCGAACTTCCCACAAGGCAGGAAGTGACACAAGGCTTGTTTTTATGTGAGGCAATTCCGAGCCCGTAGGCTCGTGCAAAAATTCCCCGTAGACCCCCACATAAACGGGGTCGGGTTTGTCTACATCCCCAGACGAGACTCTGCCCTTCGGCACATCCTCGTTTGGTTTTCTAACTGCCCGAAGGCAGAGATCTCGGCAGACTCACCCAGAAGAAGAGCTCATCCCAACAATTACCATGAAAGTATTTATAGAGAAGACACAGGGAGGCAACCTTACGACAGTGAGAAAGTGACTATAGCCGCGCCGCCAGATCAGGACCAATAATATTGCTGATTCTTCTTTGTGTTTTACAAGGAGCTCAAAATAAACAACAGGCACAATGGACCATATGTGGCAGCAATATTCAAAGCATGGATGAATGGTAGACTTATAGAAAAGGCACAGGGTGATAGATTCTGTTTACTGTTTTTCATCTTAATTCTTTTTGTCTTTCTTTCTTCTTCTTCTTCTTCTTCTTCTTCTTCTTCTTCTTCTTCTTATTATTATTATTATTATTATTATTATTATTATTATTATTATAGTGACTGATGAAAAGCCGGAAAACAGCGAAAACTTTTGGGGGCGCTAGAATTAATATCGATGCCCTTGGTCAAATTCATTCATTAATAAAAATCTGCACTTTTAAAATGCTCACAAAACCGCACTTCAGATAAACATTTTTCTAAAAAAATCAAAAAGTGCAAACAAAACCCGGAAAAGAGACATTGATAAAAAAAAAATTGCAAGAAAAAAAAATAGCGTTGCAGCACTTCAACTGGTGGACAGGCTGTGGGTTATTGTGTCTTATTTTTGTCTTCAATCGACTTACATCACGTATCAAGTACGGATGTATGCTGCAAGAACAGTGGAACGTGTGAACGAGATGGAACACCAACACTTGACGTAATCGGCTGGTCGAGTGCCATACATATCGACCAATGAAAATCGACTCAGCAAGTGACGTAATTCAAGCAGTTCCTCAAATACCACAAACCGGCCTTCGCTTCCAGCGGTCCACTTTTCATGTTCTCTCGTGCGAATTACGTCTGTTACATTTAAATTTTTTTAATTTTTGAATGAAACTTATTTTCTGTCTCTTTCCTCTGGTGGGAACATGCAAATGCAATTGTGTACCTGCTATGCATCACGTACAACTTTTCTGTGCAGAGATGGTGAGAGATGAATGTAGTGGACTTCTCTTTCTCCAAGGACGTCATCATTTTGAGCAGAAACTCAGGATATTCGTCATAGGTTTCCTACAAAACTCTAGATAATCACTTTCATATCTATCTCTCTGTCTTTCTCTTCCCAAGCACAAGCACACACACACACACACACACACACACACACACACACACACACACACACACACACACACACACACAGATATATAAATTGTGAAACTTTGGGAAGTGCCAAGTTGAAAAGTCAATATTACGATTTGACCCAAGACTTGTGAGTTGATCAAACAGTTGATCAGACTGTTCGAACACCGTCAATTTGCTAACCGGAAGTCACAATTCCTTGTAATCGATGGTTTGAACTTACTGTCCCGGTTCAAATCTGTCGATCCTGACAATTTATGCACTCTATCTCACAAACTGTAGCTAAGGTCCATTCAGTATAGTTACAGCAGAAATCACACGTTGGCTGTTCGGATTTTGAATAAATAAAAATGTACATCTGCAGTTGTCTGCGACAGGGCCGGCTAACCTGCCAACCCAACAGTTTTTCTTTGAAACCTGCAGGCAGCCATCATATATATATATATATATATATATATATATATATATATATATATATATATATATATATATATATATATATATATAATAAATCCTAAAGAGCCAGGAACAACTTCACCGAGGTTTCACCTAAACGGATCTTCAGAGTAATTTTGCCAGCTTACCCTGAAGTCCGGTTTAAGTGAAACCTAGGTAGGTTGTTCCTGGCTCTTTAGGATTTATTTTATTTATCCCAGCTCTACGCTCTACTTAGCGTATTGAGCACTCTACATTTTAGCTTTATTACTAGCTTGGTTCTTTTTTCTTTGGACTAAAAACTTAAGCTACTGAACGAT
>OZ038505.1:53857198-53889698 GCA_964036315.1 Acanthosepion esculentum
ATTTTAATATTATTAAATTTTACTTAATTTTAATACATATTTTAATTTTATAAGAATATTCAATTCGTGAGGCAATTGTCTTTCAAAATTTATTATTGAATTATATTTTAGTAATATTATCTTGATATTTATTAGTTGAAAGATTTTCAATTAATATCAAATTTTTTACTAGTTATTTCTTTCATCTTCATTTCAGTTGTTTTTCATCGCAACTACTCAAATCGCCATTCTACGATTGTTTTTAAACAGCACGGATCGGAAAGAATGGCCAGAGGGAAGTTGCGACAGAAATCAACTGCAATTACAATGAAAGAAGTTCGAGTCAAAAAATGAATAATGAAATTAATAATCTTTTTTCTCTCAAAAATTCTCACAGATAAAATGTAAATAATTCATTTCCAGTGTCACGTTGTTTTAACCACTTCGGAAACAAAAAGAAATATGAAATGTTGATGGTAATCGTCGCGAAAGCAACGGCATTTTGTTCACATTTTTTCTTCATAAAAGCACTAGTTTACATGGCGAAAAAATAAAATATATTTCATGACAATTATTTCTTATTCTACGTAAATCTAATAATTTTCTCTTTTGAATCCACACACACACACACACACACACACACACACACACACACACACACACACACACACACGAACATGCTAACATGCTCAGACACACAGTTGAGTTTCGTACCAACAACGATGAAAACTAATATACGTTTAAATATTCCGTTTTAGCTCTCCTTTTTTCTAATGTATATTTCTGCGAAGTTTATCGTTGAAACACTTAACAAACTGTTTATAAACATAAACTTTTTACGGCTATAACCAATGCAAACATCGAGGTAGTTTGGGAATTTTTCCACAATACTGCTGAGAAACCCACTTTAAACTAAGCTTGTGACACATCTGGTTGCGGAGTGAGCACGCCGGTAAACATGTATAAAGTAACTACCTTTTGCCAACTGTTTGATATCATGGGTGATATTTTCTTCGGATGATAATGAAAATAAGTCACAGCTGTTTATTCCGATAATACCTTCTGTAGTTATATAATCAATAGAGAATTTTTGTCTCTTAACAAATTAAATTGTGGTCCGCTATTGTCCATCGTTAATAACGGATTAAACCCAATGAAATTGTAAACCCATTTTTTCCTCTTGTCTGTCTCTTCAGATTTTGCCCAAGGTGAAACCATGTTGAATGGCAGTGAAAAGATTGTTTGCTTCTTGTTGACGTGTCTGTATCATTTCAACTTTCCCCTCTTGACTGTGGATATTTGGTTTTCCAAAGGATCTGTTTATTCTCTGATGGTGTCGCGCACTGCGCCATTTGTGATTCGATTCTACGTAGAAGATGTCTCGATTGTTCTGTAGCATCTTTCTAATGCTTGGATTCTTTGCAGTAATATGGAATCATCATCTGTTAAATAATTATACTTGCTTCGAAATGCACGCGATTTTTATCGTTTATGTAGAACTGCATTGTTCTTTCTGAGATAAAATGCAGCTATACATAAAAGAAACTGTGTCTGACATCACGAAACTTGATAGAGAATGCGAGATTTTCAATGACCTTAAAAAAGAAGAGAATTTTTAATAATAATAATAATAATAATAATAATAATAATAATTTATTCCAGGCTTTAAAACAAAGCCAATTTATTTATGTTCTGGGGGTGGCAGTAGACAAAATTCCCGTGGAAGTTCCTCGATCGAATAAAGACGATCGGCAAAATAGATTCGGCGAACGCGTGTATTAGCGTGTAACTGAAACGAAACAAAAAACACAGTTAATCACCAGGGACAAAACATCGGATCCTTTTCCTATTTATGCGTAAAAAATGGTATCAAGTTTAATAAAATACAGTGCAACTGAGACTGTTATTTTAGGAAGCATAATATTTATTACTTGCGAGTCCTACCCGCTAACTTCAGCAATAAGGACACAAATAGAGAAGAACAGAATGGGTGAAGATAAATAAATAGCAAGAAATAGGCGAAAGGAATAACACACACACACACACACACACACACACACACACACACACACACACACACACACACACACACACACACATATATATATATATATATATATATATATATATATATATATATATATATATATATATATATATATATAGATAGATAGATAGATAGATAGATAGCGAGACGGAAAGAGATAGCTCACTTGTATTTTTGTGGTTTCCATATAATTCGTGCCGTACGCTCGTCGAGTGAAATCAGCCAAATTAAATTGAATCTGGTTCCATCCCGAATCCAATTTCATGGGCATTGTACAAATCGAATGTGACACTCGAGTGACATGGTGATAATTGCTTGATCGGAATCTCCGCTGTACGTTTTTATCATCCAACACTTGCACTTCGAAGGTAAATGGCTTGTTCATGTTTTTGACAATCATCACGATAAACGGCAGCTTAATGCCCAAGGTTTCTCCTTGCTCGGCGGGACAAGAAATAAACGTCGTGCTAATGTTGGTGCCTCTCAGTTCAAGAACCAACGACTGGAGATCGCAATCTGTTATGCGTTTGATGTGTCCATTGCGTACGTGCTGTCCCCAGATTTCGAGAGGTCGGCTTCCGATGCTATACAAGATGGAAATGAAGCCCACTTGATATGTGTTTTTGAACATTGCGCCATGAATTGCAAATGTGACTGCGTCCTTGGTTACGTATAAACATCGACAAGAGCGTTGCTAAGTGCTTCATTTTGCCCGTATTTCCTTTTAAAATAAGCATGACGTTTTTGTTTAGCGTCTCAACGTGAACACCATTATTGGTTAATAGTTCTTTCCTTGCGATTCATTGAGAAATGTCGTCAAAATTGCGTCACTCTATGGCTTCTCACTTTTACTCGTTATAAAAGAGAGAGTTATCTTCTTGACAGTTTTTCGATTGCCGAACTGGGTGAAAATATTGCAGACGACTCGACATATTGTGGAGCGTTTATTGGTCAAGAAAAAAGCTTTTTATCGGAATAAATTATTTGTGTAAATTTAATACGGTTCATGCAATGCTTTGACTAAGTTCAAATTAATCGCAATGAGCTGAAACAAAATTTTCTTTGAGTTTCTTGGTTGAATTTATTTTGTTTTACGGCATATCAAACTCAATGGGTTGCCGACAAGATTTTTAGAATAAATTCCTTTTTTTTTGTTGTTCTTGTTTAACGGTATGCCACTCATTGTGCGTCATTTAAAGCTGAAATTTAATTTCCTTGGGAACATTCGTAATTTCTTTTACAAAAATGTATTGCTGGTAATATTTTTGCTATAAAAATCTTTCTATACTTGCATAGCGTTTTGACCCTTATTTTTGGAGTTAACTATTTGCCCATAGCTGGAACCCAAACAGATGCTACTACTTCGGATCAGGTTGGACCTGAATTTCTGGGATGAGGAGTTATCATTATTTACACTATTTATATTCGGACTATTGTCCTCATCTTTGTTGTTTTATCACAATGCTAAGACCGCTATGACCTCCAGCCTTCGTCAGGAGTATATCTGAGTAACTTACAGGGAATTCCTAACCGAACCCTTTATTTAATTTATCGGGGTAAATTGTTCTCGTTACACTGCCTATGTCTATGGATATCTCGCCTAGTTTCTATTCTCAGTACTGCCCTCACCCTGTTTCTACTTTCAAGTAATCACTGCGGGGCCCAGGGATTGAACTCACAATTACTATGTCCTCTTCCTAGTAATTATTAATGTTTCTGATCTTATTTCTTCCACGCCCTATAAACTCCTTGTGTCTTAGTGGCTTTACTTCCTTGCATGGGATGATACCGATTAAAAAATAGTACAACGCTTATTATTTTCCATTATATTATTCATTCGTACATTTCATTCACACAAACGTGGATTGAACGAACGTAATGAAATTGCTTATTCAGAAGCAGAACCTTTTTATATAGAACTCGAAGAACTTGCACAAATCCTATTTGTAGAAATTATAATAAGTGTATACTTATTATAATTTATATGAATAGGATTTGTAATAATAATTAGTTATAATAATTGACAAGTATTTACCTAAAGTTTACAAACAGTACGAGGAGCATTGAAAAGGTCCGTGAAAAAGCGCGTTAAACGAAATCTATGGAAATATTTTGATTTTTGATACTTGTTTGCAGCAAAGTAAAACATGCTGCTTTAAGATAAAGTCTCATGAACCCCAGTTACTCCACTTCTCGGTGTCGACGGAGTTTATATGGAGAGAAATAACGCTTATACTTAATATAATTATTTGCTTTTTACACGAACTGTTTGAATGACACTTATATATATATATATATATATATATATGTGTGTGTGTGTGTGTGTGTGTGTGTGTGTGTGCGTGTGTGTGTGTGTGTGTATTAATAAATACACATATACCTACGTTTGTAGTTTCATAGTTTCTCAAGTCGTCAGGTACTTATGGCGAATGAACCACTTTTTACAGTAATTATTTTTTAAATATATATATATATATATATATATATATATATATATATATATATATATATATATATATATATATATATATATATTAGACGTTATTTTAAATGGATACTCATATTGAGTAGATGCTCTGTTTTTATTATTAAACAGTATATTTATTTATTTATTTACATCTACCGGGCTGAATATTCAAGAAATTATTTTTTGTTAGAAAAATATACGCCATCTGGCAGGATTGAAATGTGCGCTTCCCAGAAGAAACCATGATTAAATCTGACATGCCTTGACCTCTCAGCCACGTAGGACCTCCTGACCAAGCATATCTTTCCCGATTCTCGAAATATACATATCTGCTCTGTTTCATATCCTAACGAAACAAAGACAAGTTTTTAAGAAATGGATTAAATCCGACATATTATTTAATTTATTTGTTTACACGTTATTTTTAATGGATGCTCATAGTTGAGTAAGTGCTCTGTTTATCGATCAAACAGTATATGGCAGTATATATTAATCAATATCGAATCTTGTCGATATATATGTGGGATAATGATATATAAATTTTGATATATCGAGAAAAGTTTGAAAGAAAAGATGTATAACAAATTGGAAAAGTTTTTGTGACGCGTTTCATCCTTCAGGACTTCATCGGACTCGGTTTGTTGACATTGTGACTATACATGCGTATGAACGAAATGTGTGTATGTGCGTGTGTGTGTGTGCGCGCATGTGTGTGTACGTGCCTGTGTAGATAGATAGATAGATAGATAGATAGATAGATAGATAGATAGATAGATAGATAGATAGATCTGTGTATGCTTGTGGGGGGCAGAAGAGGGGGACTGTCAGAACAGTACGTTAAATGAAGTGTCGAATTTGGCCGAAAAGTAAAGTCAAAGGATGTTTCACGCAAAAAAAAAAAGAAAATTCTTTTAATAAAAAATACATCTTTAAAACTTCTGGCACGAACTGATTTTTCATCTCAAGTAATGGGATGTTTAAAAAAATTGATCAGAATTTTCACGGTAGTGTTTTATTATCGAGCAAAATCCACGTCGATCCTTTTAATTATCGACATATTTGGTTGACTATACAACGATCTTCTGCCAATCCAAAACGATTAACGGTTTTGGAGACTTTTACATCAAAAGACTGCAAACCATCACCAATAAAATGTTTTAATCTCAGCGTTCACGTGATAGAATGCCTGTGAATTGTAAGGTCGTTTTAGGTGTGGGATATGTATGCAGGCTTGAACTGAAAATGATATGAACATACTTGACAAAGAGGCAGCAGCCATCATGCATAATTGGTAATATGGCTTCTGGTGTAATCACTGTTTAGAAAAGCGTTGTGAATGTAAAATTTAAATGTTATTTAATCATGATGTATTACATGTAATTCGAACGAAGTGAAAAAGAAATGTTCCTAGAGGACAGCCTTTAACAATGAATCGTTTATCACACAAATACGTTTTACTCAGTACATAAGAATTACAGTGAGAGTAAATTTACATGACAAAAGAGCGAAAAGAATTAAGTCGACATCCTTATGTTGCCTCGTATCAATACAGATATATTGATATCTTACAGATATCAATATATCTGTATGAGAAACATTAAAAGTATTATTCCAGAAATACCCACCCACACACACACACACACACATATATATATATATATATATATATATATATATATATATATATATATATATATATATTAATTTAATTTAATTAGAAAACAGACAACCTTAAGAGTCCATTGATTATATTTTATTTCCCCCAGGAATGTGTTTTTTTCTGGTTCTTCAGATCACATTTCCAAGCTATCATTTAACATATACTCCAGGGGTGCAAGAATTCCTACCCCGGATGTGTATTTTTGTTCTTATGTTGGCATACGGCTATAAATTCGCTTCTCTTATTCAAAAGCTAAACACCCATTCATTGTAAAATTATTAATTTTTCAGACACAAATTACTCTTTACTGACTCCGTTATATGGTCTTGATTTGACCAGTACATTCCATGTGATTGACAGTCGCCTCCTTCCCACTGTCAATGACGTTCCAATACTAGTTAGAAAGTTCTACGTTTATATCTGATGTTGCTCAGATTCATTTTCTGATTGTGGCATCGCATTTCCCATCAACCCTCGGCAATTCCTACTTAGTATTTGGTCTCTCCACCACTAATCGCTTTAGCTCCATAGACATCGTCCAAACACGCCCCGTTTCATTGAATATAACGAAACAAGAATTTGAGATCGTAACGCACACCCAGAAATTGGTGTTATTCCACGAAGATTTGAACAGAAAGATTGGATATTATCTTTGATATTGCCATGGAGGCATATTATTCTGTGGAGGTCTATGTATTGTTATGACGACTGAGCAACCTTGTCAATATTTAAATTATGGACTGGTATAGAGATGATGGAATTATGGTATTACGAAATACAAGTCCCACACAGATGGATATTATAAGGAAGGAACTATGTAAGTTCTTCAAAAACCATAATTTACAGGTATCTATAAAAAGTAATAATGAAAGTAAACTTTTTGCTTAATCTAAGAACAGGGCTGTTTAGACCGTTTTTATCGTATCAAAACAAACCATCCAGCAAGCCTATTAAAACACTTTTATAAATCCATACAGGCTCGGCTATCAACAAATTCTTCTAACGAAGATATCTTTAATGATGCTGCTATAGCATGCCAAAGGACATTAAGTGAGAGCAAATACATAGCTCGCTTAACATTTGAGTGGAGCGCAGATGCGATGAGAATTTTTAAAAATTTCCGACTTTGGCATTGAGACTGCAGTCTATATTATATTTAAAATTTAATCTTATTTTAAGCTTTAGTAGTTATCATTGCCATTTGCATATATATATATATATATATATATATATATATATATATATATATATATATATATATATATATATCGAGTGAAACAGCAAAATTGTCCATCCCACAAAATGTTTAATAATAAAAACCACTAAACTAATTGAGTTCGTTTGTTCCAGGTTTTCATATAAGACGTTTAGCCACCCTGATACTATTTGTCGTAAGGATCACTGAAAAAATCTTTGAGCTATTCATCTAGAAATTAAAATCGTTTTATGTCAGCCCACTTGCTTCCCAAATCGTGAGAGGGAAAAGATCATTCAGGCCTTCAGCAACTGTACGACAATTCAGACTCTGGCTTCCATCGTCAAAGTCCATTCAAGAACCATCAAGAGAATGGTGAGAAATTTTTAAAAGGAGGGAATTGTAGAGAGGAAAACTGGATCAGGAGGTCATATCAGGAAAAGGGATCATCATTTCAACTGATTATGAGCTTCCGGTCATTAGCTATGATTAATTAATGACAAACATTTCACTAGGATTCTTCTGTTAAGCTTGTAAAGTAATTATACAATATTATTACTCAAAAAGAGTTCAATAGTCATATAAAAACGTCGGAGAATTCCAGTAAGATATCTTTAATCATTTCTAAGATACAACGGTTCCGCGCTTAATCTAGCAAATAGATAATTTTTCTTTTACACGATTTGGACAATTTTGCTGTTACGCCATTTATATATATATATATATATATATATATCTGTGTGTGTGTGTGTGTGTGTGTGTGTGTGTGTGTGTGTGTGTGTGTGTGCGTATAATTTAAAATAAAGAGTAATCTAGGGATCCTGGGGCTGTGAACAAATTTATTGATTCTATATTCTTAATAATGCTCAATGACATAAAATACTCAAATCATATTTATAATGATCTATCTACCTACCTCTCCTCTTCCTCCCCCTCTCTCTCTCTATCTCTATCTTTCTCTCTCTCTCTGTCTCTGTCTCTCTCTCTCTCTTTCTCACTATATATATATAGGTAGGTCTGATGAATTGGATTGTGATTACGATTCCAGTGTAATCAATTAGTGTTTGAGCCTTTTATATTATATATATATATATATATATGTGTGTGTGTGTGTGTGTGTGTGTGTGTGTGTGTGTGTGTGTGTGTGTGTTATAAGGAGATATCTTCAATGGGGCAGCTATAGCATGCCATAAGGCATTAAACGAAACAAACACACCTCTCGTTTAATATTAGAGACCGAGGCCGGCGGCGGCGAGAACTACAAGAAAAGAAAAAAAATAATAACAACAAGAAAAGAAAAATGAAAGTCATGTCGGAAAAAGAATAAAATTAATTCCATCGAAATGACTTTGTTTACGTTTCGGATACGAAAGTAAAAAGTCAACATGGAGAAACTTTTCAGAGTATCTGAATAGAAGAATTTTTTAAAATGTGTAAGAGAATCTGACCGGGCAATATATATATATATATATATATATATATATATATATATATTGACTGCTATATGGATGCATGTTGACTGCTATGACAGACATGGAATATTTTCTAAGTTTTTTTAATCCGATTTTCTAGTGTCTTTACAATTTTAATTTACATCAGGTCTGACGATTGCATCTAACATGAAATAGACTGTCGCCTCTAAGTGTTGACTTCTATGTTCACTTTTATATTTACACACGCTCTATCTCTGATATTGAGCACTTTATCCCATAAATATAGCACACTTTAAGACTATATTTCTTTATATATATATATATATATATATATATATATATATATATATATATATATATTCGGACCTATGATGAGTTCGAAGTTAACTTCCGTATTGGATACATGTACAAGTTATTTTAAATCAAACAGATGTTAACAAAGTGTCAAGTTTAAAGTATTATTTGGTCTTAACTCAATAAGATAATATATATATATATATATATATATATGTATATATATGTGTGTGTGTGTGTGTGTGGACGTAAGTTCATCAAGAAGCCTGTATCTTAATCAATGATAAAATAGATTTCTATTTTACAAGATAGATACATCAATAATTCCGTAGTTTAAAAATTTACACAACAATAACAATTTTTTTAACTTAATCTTCTCTCATATCAAAACATTGAACAAAGAGAGAGTATTAGACATGGCTAATATCAGCTGAAAATTCACTTAATAACCTTGTCAGGCTACGAAATTTTTCATATGACACTTTACGTGTGTGTGTGTTTGTATATGTATGTATGCATGTGTGTATACATCTATCTATATATATATATGTGTTCACTTAAATATATGCATATTTAACTTTCACATATTCATAAATGAGCTTCATATATATATATATATATATATATATATATATATATATATATATATATATATATATATATATGTATGTATGTATGTATATATTATTGTTCGTCAGTATCTGACTTTGCCATGTGACCTGCCTTTGCGTATGTTTCTCAAAGGCACCACTCTGCCCTACTTTCGTGATGAGTTGCATTCTTTTCTTTTGTCGCATTTTTCCTGAATTTTATCACTTCCCGCCAAAACCTGTCCGCTTGTCTCCTTTCTTTTCTCAGTGCGTTAAGCGCGGCTTTTCATCGCCTCATAAAAGTTCTTCAACAATCTATTGAGAAATGACCTCCATTTCTTCACCCTCAAAGCGTACTTTACAACGACCGGACACTCGCCTATCACCGATCCGTCAACATCCTACAAATTATTTACAAACCCCTTTTTTTCTTATTCTTTTTTGCTTATATTCTTTAAAGTAATCACGCATAAATACAGACGCGGTCGTTTCGTCTTTCTATACGCGAAATTCTTCTTCCTAAACCTACGTATTACTGTGTATGTCCGTATATTGTTTTACACAAGGGTGGCTATGACTTGTGTATTTTAAACATCGTAATACGTATATAATTCATATACGGGAATACATTTACACGCGCACACAAACACAAACACACACACACACATACACACAAAACAAAAGAGAGAGAGGGAGATTTATTCACAAATATTTAAACAATGTATTCTTCTGTGAGATTAGAAATCACATTAATTTTGCCTATTTTCACTAAGTAATTCATCGTTTTGTTTATTAGTCTCACCATGTAGCCTTTTTTCTGTTCCCCCTCTTCTTCATCTCCCCCTTTCTCCTCATCTCCCTCTTCCACCTCTTTTCCTCCCCTCTTTCCCTTGCATCCCCCACCTCCTCTTTACCCTGAACTGATGCTTTCGCGATAGAGACGCGACGAAATTATTTAATTTTCTAGAATCCGTTTCGACTGTTTATACAGTTTTCATCTCTCTCCCACAGGTTCGTTTTGCACCACCCTTTACTCAGTGAGGGTTGGGTTCAGCTTCAAAAGATTTCTCTCTTTGCTATTGTCTCTTTCCCCGTCCAGGTTAACTTTCTCGTAACATGTGACTTTGTTAATCACAAGATTTCAGTATAATAAACAATAAACGTTAGAGAAGAAAGAAACAAAAAATCTAATGTATTTACGAGCAATAAGAAGACTATATCTATTATTATTGTTTATTTTATCGCTGTTTTTAATGCTTCTAATTCTGTGGCTTATACAAAGTAATTACCGTGTTTCTTGTCACTCTTGTATACATCCATTCTCTTAATGGCTTTCTAACGTGTCATCTTCAAGACAACGTTCGTATCATCATCATCATCATCATCATCATCATCATCATCATCAACAACAACAACAGGTCTAATAAGCCAAATCTTGTCGACGAACTGATATCATTTGTATTCAGAGAAAAGGTATAACAATTATTATATATATTACACACACACACACACATATATATATTTAATAATCAAACAAATCCCTTTACCTCATTTACCTTACTATATATATATATATATATATATATATATATATATATATATATATATATATATATATATATATATATATGAAGAAAATAGTTTGCTATATTTATGGGATAAAGTGCTCAATATCAGCGTATTTAAATATAAATATAAAAGTGAACATTGAGGTCAACACTCAGAGGCGACAGGCTTTTTCATGCTAGACGCAATAGGGCGGCCTGACGATTGAGGCTAGCATGAAACAGCCTGTCGCCTCTGAGTTCTGACTTTAATGTTCAGTTATATATATATATATATATATATATATATATATATATATATATATATATATATATATATAATCATTTCCATACCTTTTCTTGGTTAACGCAAATACTCTACCCTAAAATAGTGAATTAGTCAATTCCTGCTTGAAGTATATCTTATACTGCATGCTAGCCTTAAGCAATGACCTGACCACGTATTATTACTCTTTTTGCGGCCACTATCTATAGACGACTGGAAGCTTATGGAAAGTGGGTGTGTGGAGAAACCGTTTTTTTCTTATTTTCTTTTTTTTTTTTTCCTTAGAGCATGTTTTTCGATAATTTTTGGTTCTGATTTTGATTTTGTTCGGTTTATTTATTTATTTTTATTTTATTATATATTATTTTAATTTCATTTTATTTATTTTCATTTTACTTTTTGTTTTATATATTTTCTTCAGTTCTAAAATTTGGTATTTGAAAAAAAGTTTATTATATTTACATTATAGGCTATTAGCAGTTTAGTCTTTTGTGCCGTGTCGGAAGCGTAGTAGGAATTTATTTTCGTGTCAGCATTTGGAAATTCGCTCTAATTTTTTGTTTAAGAGTTTGTAATGTTCCCGTATCTTTCTACATAAGGAGTTATACTCTGGGATTGTTTCTTTCTTATATCTATGTTAAATTTTGTGTTTTTGAAGGTCCTTTTTTAGTTTTAAGAGTGTTATTTCATATATTTCTGTTGTAAAGGATGTTTCGTGTAAGCAGTTTCCCTGCTTCGTCTGTTATTCTTATGTATGTTTTTCTGGTTTTGCTTTTGATCTTACAGTAGTTTTATATATGAAGTCGGTTTGTAGTAAAAACCGATAATCGCTGAAACTGAAATTGCCATTCACAAAGAGCATCATTTATAGAAACAAACAAGTTAGCAATGAAATACATGAAAATTGGTTTCTCAGCATTATTCTTTTTATTGTTGACTATAGAATGTAAATTTGATTGATTTGAAACCTGGGATAGATGCTGAGTCTATGAAATAGTCAAACAACATGACTTAGAAGACGATAGGAAAAGGTGGGGTAATGTTTTGGACTCATATTGTAGGCAGTAAAAGTATAGGCTCTCCCTGAAAGTGTCAAGGTAAATGCAGATAACTATTGTAAATTCTAGCACAATTCTTTTTCTTATATATACAAGTCACAACCAAGAATCTTTAACTTAAAAGCATAACCACTAAAATAAAAATACTGATCCTGAACATTCTATAAAACTGCCTATTGATCACCTTACTAAAAAAGATCTCAAAGACAACACATTAATAAAATTGTTCCAGTCTCTACATATATTAACCCAATAGAGATCCTACTGTCAATAATTAAAATAGAATTATATGAGAATTCATAACAAGATATATTTTTATCAATAAAAGTTATTATCGATATTTTTAAAAAGATGAGATATGAGAAAAAACTCACGTGATCTATTGGTCCTAGCCTGAAAATTTTACCAATATCAGTTGAATAATACCAATTTTTGTCTGTGTCTGTTTTTCTGTATGCCTGCCTGTCTATCTCTTTCTCTCTCTCTCTCTCTCTCTATTAAACACACACACACGCACACGCACACATTTCTGAAACATGGTTATCACTGTGTAGCGGTAAAACCATATTTTAAATCTATTAATTTATAATATTAATGCTCTGTAAATTTAAATTTACATAGAGCACTATTGTGTAAAAATAAAAATATCTATAAGAACACCGGATTTTATATCTTACTGTTCTTTCCTTTTTATTTATATATACATATATATATATATATATATATATTCTTAATTTTCAGTTTCTCTTACAATTTCCATATCACTGTATTTTTGTTTATTTACACTTATGATAAAAGATATTGCTTTTTAAAGTGGTTACCTGTGTGTGTTCGTACATACACCCATAAGCACACAGAGTGCATACATACACAGATGCATATACACACACACATATACACATACATACACATACACACACAAACGTGTGTGTGTGTCTCTGTGCATGTATGTATATATGTATGTATGCATTCTCCGTATAACCTTCATTTTGTGCTTTTTGTCTGTCTATCAAAATCTCTCTACCTTAATTTCTAGTATTGCGGTCTTATTCCAATAATGTGTCACGTGTTGTTATGCCGGACAGTTTTCTCTTTCTTTAATGTCAGTGTTAACAGACAGATTGGCAGATGGATGTTTATATTGCTTGGTTGTTACAAATTTTGCAACAACGCGTTTATCCCAGATGTAAGGACGAAAGCATCATCAATCTTCTGAATAAATAAACCGGCATGACTTGAAAATTGGAGTGAATAATTGTACCTCGACCAAGTCTTGTACGATGATTGAAGGCGTTGAAAATTAAATCAGTGCTAATTTAGTAGAGAAAGTCTAAGAAAGAAAGAAAGAAAGAAAGAAAGAAAGAAAGAAAGAAAGAAAGAAAGAATGAATGAATGAGTTACAGAACACCTGAAAGAAAGAAAGAAAGAAAGAAAGAAAGAAAGAAACGGATGAGTTCCAAGAGATCAGACGACGAAAAGAAAGAAAGAAAGAAAGAAAGAAAGAAAGAAAGAAAGAAAGAAAGAAACGGATGAGTTCAAAGAGACCAGACGACGAAAAGAAAGAAAGAAAGAAAGAAACGGATGAGTTCAAAGAGACCAGACGACGAAAAGAAAGAAAGAAAGAAAGAAAGAAAGAAACGGATGAGTTCAAAGAGACCAGACGACAAAAAGAAAAAAAGAAAGAAACGGATGAGTTCAAAGAGACCAGACGACGAAAAGAAAGAAAGAAAGAAAGAAAGAAAGAAAGATGCAAGCAAAGAAGAACTGGCAAAGTAAACGAGAAATTATGCTAAGAAGGAAGGATGTCAAAAAACGAAAGAAAACGATAAAATAAAAAGAAATGTATCTGTATTGTAGAATTGTAGATTTTGGTCGGGTGAGAATCCGAGGGATAAATAAAGGTGGAATCAAACTTACGAATTCATTAATTCCACATAATTTTCTATATATTTGATTTTAATACATAATCCCTTTTATTTAAAAAGGTAAATTCATTCAGTTACATGCATATCTTTATTAAGATTTCTTTTGTAGATGCAAAATTAATACATAAAATGATGAGAAGTAATATTTTATGTCACGTAATAAAATTGATCTGGCACAGGGTCACAATAACTGAGCACCGATGGAAAATCTAACTCGTTAAGCTATCGATTTTTTCAAAGGACTATCCGGCTAATTCATTTATGGCAGGCGCGCAGTAGAGATATACAAAAGAATATCAAGCATGTTTCATTGAATAATATAGAGATATTATGTTTGTTTATTTTTATAATAATCTTCTCTAGTTCTCTAATTATCTTCTTGGTGTTAAGATGAAATTCATCAAGGAAGGTGCTGTAGTTCTTGTTAACCCAAGTACTTCCCATCTCCTCCAAATTCATTAAGTTTGTCTTCGCGATTTACCCTTAAGGATGATCTTAACATCAACTTAACAATAATATAATTAGAGAACTACAAAGGATTATTATAGAAATAATGAACATGTCTATATTATTCAATGTAACATGCTTGAATGAACAATTGCTGCCGAAATATACACATATATATGATGTATCAAAAATATTTTTACAATTTTAGGTGGACAAGGACAAAATTCCATCTAAAAAAATGTCCGCAAATCCTTTGTTTTTCAGTTATTAAGTTTAAAAAACTTTACGGTAGATGACGCTGTGTTGCTATGAGGACTGGGTTACATTTGTCATTCATGTTATGTTTAGCGTGTGTAGTAGTGAGTTAACTGAGAAATGTTCCATTTAACAATGACAGAATATTCATATCGTGAGCAGGCAGAGGCGATTTTTACATACAGCCGCGCGAATGTTAATGGACGCGAAGCTGTACGGCTGTATCAGAATGCGTTTCCAGACCGAAAGCAGCCGAGTCATCCAAGCTTTGCTGCTGTTTATCGTCGCGTTGCTGAGATAGGATCCGTGGTACCACAAACTATGGATCAGGAAGACCGAGTTCCGCTCGTACGCCTGACCGCGAAGAACACATTCTACAGACTGACGGAGACAATGCCGGTATCAGCACACGTTAAGTGGCCCTAGAATGTTGTACATCTCATAGTACCACATCAAAGGCACTTTACGCTCCTGTATCCGTATCATTTGCAACGTGGGCAGGGTCTTTCGCCCTCTGATCACTCACTACAGGAGAACTTTTGCCGATGGTTTATCGTATAAACTGCGATCCGTTGTTTGCCTCTTTAGTCTTGTTTACGGATAAGGCAACATTTGGAAGAGATAGAATAACAAATTTACATAACCAGCATTTGTGAGTGGATCGGAATCCCCATGGTACAATACAGTCAAGACACCAGCACCAGTTTGCTATTAATACGTGGGCTGGAATTATAGATCCCTATGTTCTCCCAGTACGTCTTTCAGGAGCTGTCTACAGAGACTTTATTTCGAAAATACTTCCAGGCCTGCTAGAGAATGTAACCCTGATAATACGAAGACGCGTGTGGTTCAGGCCTGATGAGACTGCAGCACATTTTAGTCACATTGTTAACATGAAAGATGGTTAGGTAGGGAAAGATAAGTTTCCCCGACCTCAATCCTTTGGATTTTTATCTGTGGGGTCACCTAAAACAATTGGTTTATGCAGAAGACATTAATAATGCAGATACACTTCATCAACGTGTCATGGGTGCCTGCGAAAGCATTCGACACTTTGTGGGAATATTTGAAAGAATCTGCCAGTTAATGATCCGACGCGTGCAGGCGTGTGTAGAAGCAAGCGGAAGACATTTTGAATATTTGTTATGAGTTGCTGTGTTGCGATACAAAGATGGCCTTTTGCGGACATATGTTTATATGGACATTTTATCTGGTTTTGGTGTCAGGAACCCGCTCCAAAGTTTGTAAAGTATTTTTGGATTGTACGTTTAAAAGCGTCGACCGAAATAAAACTTTAAACTAAATAACTCAAAAACGAAGGATTTGCGGACATACGTTTGCATGGTCTTTTGTACTTGTTCTGGTGTGAGGAAGCCGCCCCCAAAGTTTGTAAAAGTGTTTTTGATACAGCCTATATATATATATATATATGTGTGTGTGTGTGTGTGTGTGTGTGTGTGTGTGTGTGTGTGTGTGTGTGTGTGTGTGTGTGTGTGTGTGTGTTATAATGCTTCAGGAATATTTTCAACTCCGAATGGTCGTATACTTCACATCAATCTTTTTCGTTCTTCGGACTTCATTATTTTTCAAGTGCCAATATCAATTTGACTGAACTGCGTTGTTTTCAGGAGTTTTTCGCCAGTTAATCTAAAATCTTCAATCATTCGACGACAGGAAACATGTCAGAATCAAAATTAGATTTTATCGCCATAGCGCATGACTATTACTGAACCTCTTTACATTACCGAAGGCAATGAAGAGAAGTCACGTGGGCTTTTGTTATCTGTCCACACACTCCACAATTCATACAATGAAGTGTTTGGATATTTTATATAGTTTTAAGAATAGGTGTGGCTGAGTGGTTCCCAGCATTCGGACCATGAGTCTCAGGTTTAAATCTCACTAAAGGTTGATTTATCAGAGAGGCGCTTTCTTCATAATATCGGCCTGATTGATCCGAATTTTCTGAGTGAAATTGGGTAGACGAATCTGATCGGAAGTGGTCGTTCCGTTTGTTTTAAACAGTAAAAGAATTTTCGCTTAAAGACACTATTCTGCCTTGCTCGATCGGCGACACCCTTCGTGGCCGAGTCGGTCTAAATCACACCGAATCTAACGACGCTTTTTCCCGGGTGGGGTAGCAGGTTGGTTTAAATTGATAAAACATTGGTCGAATATTTTCATGGCGTTTATTCCTAAGAAACAAAAGTCATGTAAAAAAACAAAAAAACATTCACGTTTCCTTCATATTTATATATTTGCCTTTATTCTAATGCGAAAAGGTGAAAGAAACACATTGAAAGTAAAATTCAACGATCAATTACGAGATCCAACTTCTTTTCATCCATCTTTGCTAGAAAGAATTCCCAAGGACAATAAATCATAATAGGACCATGCTACAAGGATAATAACATTCACTAACTTACCGCCAAAGTTCTCAAAACCTCTTGAGCTGTATTTTTCAATGTGGAGACGGAATGGTGCCATTTAAGCACGTGGCATCAGTGGGCCATGAACTGTTTCGTCTGCCAAGAAACAGGCAATGTATTATAAGACCGATAACAAAATTAGCATCACGCATGCCTGGGCGGAAAGATAATTGCATTTTTTTAGTGACACAAATGTGCTGATCTTAGCTGACTTGCTAGTAAGCATGAGCATAATGCATGGTTGCACTTCCACATGGGAAAATACACAAAGCTCAATTAGCGCAATGACCTGTTTGAATCTTGGAGAGATGAAGCCTCATTGTAAAGTTTCTCTTTGGATCGGTGGTGAGAATCAACAAATTCTGGTTATAAATCTTCACAGAACGAGTTTACACGAACAGTTTATTCGTGTCCAAACCCAATATTTTCCAACCTTGTTCTCTTACACCAGCGTTTTTTTTTTCAAACATTTTCTACTGCGACCCACAGCATGAACCACATTTTGCATTGCAACCCATTATACGTACATATAAGAAATCAAAGGCAAACTCTGTTCACTAGGTTCATTTATTTAGCATCAACAATTTATATGTATATTTATTATGATCCACACATATTGGAATTGCATTATCTATTTGTATTATCTATCTGTATGAATATAAATTTTTTACTTTAAAAGAAAAACTAGCCTGTTCTTAAATTTTATCAAAACAACAAACAACTCACTAAAAATTCTGAGACTTCAAATAGACACATCATCTTATAACCACAGAAAGAATTTACCAGTACTCAACATTAAGTTGGTAAATTTACTTTTAGCCATTACTTCAGATACAACTGCATTATCTAGCAATCTTAACGGCTTTCACCATCCATGTAGATGAACACACTGCACATCTTTGTAGCTAAGTTTTATTTTTTGAAATATATATATATATATATTAAAAATAAAATATATGAGTTTACCTCGGTGAAATCGATGATTTATGAATGCTGTGTAATATTTCGAGTTGTTTATAGTCTGCACTTTGCTCTTATTTGCGTATTTTTTTCCTTTTTTTTGTTCCGACCCATTTTATTTATCATGCGACCCACTAAAGGGTCGAGACCCATAGTTTGAAAAAACCCTGTCTTACACACACACACACACACACACGCACACACACACCTATGTTTCTGTGTCAGTAAGAGAACAAGATTGTGAAATATTGGGTTTGGACAGAATAAACTACTTTTATAAATATATATATATATATTTTAAAACATTTTTATGTTTATACAATCTTTTTTTCTAGATACAAATATTAAAGTAAATTCTCTGTTTATAATAAACAGAATTAACAACATTTACCGGCCTAAATTTCCGAGAAATTGTCATAGAAAATATGAGGCCTCCGACAGGAATTTCTCGGACATTCAGGCCAGTAAATGTTGTTAATACTGTTTATTAAATATTTGTATCTATAAAAAAAGAATGTATAAACATAAAAATGTCTTAACATAATTGTCGGACATTGTTCATTTCGTCATATATATATATATATATATATATATATATATATATATATATATATATATATATATATATATATAGTTAAATTCCTAGATCAACTCTGTGGACAAGACATATTGGTATAAAATGACAATTGGAAAAATCTTAGATATATTGTCGACATGGAAAAAAAATCTCTTACATTAACCAGAAAAAAAGGCTTGGACAGAAGCGTCTATGTTTTTAAATTTGGATTTTAATGTAACAATAACAACAGAGATATTTCGATTTCATTTTTGCCTTGAAAAAGTCGGCAAAATCTAAGATTTTTCCAATTGTCATTTTATACAAATATATATATATATTGCACACACGCGGACAGGATTACGTTGAAACACCGGTTTCCTTACGATCACCGAAATTAAGCAACGTCGAACCTGATCCATAACTAGGTGGGTGCCCACTTGGAAATACCAGGTGCTGTAAGCGCCGATGTGAGAGTGGTGCAATGGATAACGATTCGAAATTATTAATAAGAGAGCTAAAGTTCTAATTCCCATTAAGTTTGTCATATTCACTTACGCGCAAATCTCCTTGTGAAAAGTATGAATCCGCCTCTTCTCCTCCCGGCTATGGGTTAATTAGTAAGACTTGTATTACTAAATCATTATTATGTAAAAAATATCCTTACAATGTAAAAATATTTTTGACTTTAAATAACCAGCGGATCAATCAATCAATCAACACAATCACATGTTTGTTTGAATAATCTGGACATATTATGGCTATTTTATTTTAATCCTCTCGAATTCTCGGATCAACTTCTTAATGTTGATATTAAATTCATTATGGAAGGCGCCGTACCTTTTTTCATTACTTTTATTTTCCCAATTTCCTTCAATCTTATTCAAGATCATGTTCAGGGGTGAATTGCTAAGACAAAAAATTAATGTAATTCATAGTTGCGTTTTTTTTTTGTTTTTTTAAAATGCACATGTAACGCGCTCTGTTATAAAGTCATATGAATGATCTCCGTTATAATTAATTAAAAGTATTGTTAAAGCTATTATGTTTTTTTAATTTTTTACCTAACGGAGGTAACATTAATTTATAAAATTGTAATTGTTTATAATTACAATCTAAGTATTTTAAAAACATTGCTATTATAGACATTTCAAAATATTGTTGCTATACTCATAACTAACCTTACTTAATGTTGGTTGGATTTTTCTTAAATAGAGGGCCTCAAGAACTTGAAGGTTTTTCTTTTTTATTATCATGGTGGAATATACTTGTAATGTCAATTAGTATTTCTCTAAATTTGGGAAAACAAAAGAAATGAAAAAAATACGGCGCATTCCTGAATGAATTTAATATTAACTTTAAGAAGTTGATCAGTAAATTCGAGAGGATTAAAATAAATAGACATATGTCCAAATTACTCAACTAAACATGCAGGAATATATATATATATATATATATATATATATATATATATATATATATATATATATATATAAATATAAAAGTGGACATGGAAGTCAGCACTTAGAGGCGACAGTCTGTTTCATGCTAGTGCAATCGTCAGGCGACTAGTGCTGTTACTTTTCTCGGCTGTTTATATAAGGGTCAGTGGTGCATTATGGGTAATATATTTTGGCGGTTACTTTTACCGGAAGTCGCTTATTTGTATATTTATTTATGTCAAATTATTTTGCTTGTTTTTTTGTTTGTTTTTTTATTTTTATTTTTATTTTTTATCTTATATATTTATTTATTTATTCTTTTATTTTGATCGGTGTTTTTGGTTAACGTAGTAAAAATTTGTTCATATAGCTTATTGTTGGTAGTCTATAATTTGCTTAGAGAAAAAAATAGCTATCATTACCTTCCCAGATCAAAATAAATTATTAAATAAAAGATCCGAGCTAATCTCAAAATGTAGACATGAAAACAAATTTTTACTACGTAACTTAAAATAGAAAAATAAATAAATATATAAACAAACAACAATAAAATAAGCAAAATAAACTACTCCAAACAAATCACAAAACCACACCTGTTAGAATATGCGAAATAAAATCAAAACAAAAGAACGGACGAAAGTTATAACTGTTATACAAATAAAAATAATAATAATAAGCAAAACAATTTGACCCAAATAAATAAGCGAACAAGCGATTTCCGGTAAATGACGGCCATTATAGACTACCAACAATAAGCTATATAAACAAATTTTTACTACGTTAACCAAAAACACCGATCAAAATAAAAGAATAAATAAATAAATATATAAGATAAAAAAAAAAAAAAAAAAAAAAACAAGCAAAATAATTTGACATAAATAAATATACAAATAAGCGACTTCCGGTAAAAGTAACCGCCAAAATATACTACCCATAATGCACCACTGACCCTTATATAAACAGCCGAGAAAAATAACAGCACTAGTCGCCTGACGATTGCACTAGCATGAAACAGACTGTCGCCTCTAAGTGCTGACTTCCATGTCCACTTTTATATTTACACACGCTCTATCTCTGATATTGAGCACTTTACCCCATAAATATAGCACACTTTAAGACTATATTTCTGCATATATATATATATATATATATATATATATATATATATACATCGTTATTGAAAAGTAACTGCTGATTTTAAAATATTTATAATATATTTATTTGTTAACTATAAATTATACATACAATAAATGGATATGAAACAAAAGCGTTTAGCGTGAGGCTTAATTAAAATTTGATATGGGTACCAGATTTCGCTACCAGGTTCTTGAACCGCCCAGGAATCTCGTCAACTGATTTAACCAAGAACTCTTGTGGTATGGAAGATATAACTTCTTGTATTCGCCCTTCAAGTTCTTCCAAAATCTTGGTTTGGTAGATTTACTCCTCTTAACCATCCCCAAAGATAAACGTCATACATTTTCATCAGGAAATGAAATATGGAGAAAAACAAGGAAGAAATTCAGATATTTTTACTTTTGTGCTGTTTGATTTTCATTGGTCAGTCATGTTTTACGTGCATTCGACTCGTTAAACCAACGTTAGTATAATTTGTGGCGTTCCGAAATCAAGCAGAGGCGACGTATCCATCTGAAGTTTCAAGAAATTAACGGATTTAAAGCTCACCTGAAAAAACATAAATATTGCTATATGCATGTCAGCATATGTCTATGTGGGAATCGCTGCTCTGTCAAGTCGGTTCTTTGCTTGAGAGATTATGCTTCAAAATATTATCAAAATTATTGGAATTAACCCTTAAACGACGGGAAATGTTTGCACGAAGTTTTTTCCAATGATATTCACCCTGTACCAGGCCCAATAGCCCCTCGATATAAAAGATTACAGAGTAAGAGGCACAGATTATGGTGATAATGGTTAACCCTATTGAACTGGTTACGAGTGTAGTGATCGGGGAAGCATCCACTTGGGAGTCGGTTGCACAAAGTAGCGGTTCGTGGGAAGAAGCTGCTCGAGTGGAACTTAAATCTCACCAATGAAATAGGAAGGGAATGAGGGTGGTTCGATACATTGGGAGTGGCATTTTGGGTCTTAGACGTGAAGATTAGAATTGGTGGAACTAAGGAATTGAGTTCATTAAAACACATTCTATGGAAATAGCGATAGAGTAGTGAGAAGCTTGCGATGTTTCGTCTGTGGGAAAGAGATTGTAGGGTGTGAAATAATTCATCACTCACAAGGACGTGGAGACACTTTTATACTCTATTGAGACTAGAAAGTGAAGCCAGAACTCGTATTTTTAACTTTTTTTTGTTTGTTTCAGTCACAGGAGTGCGTCAACCCAGGCAATATTCTCCATCCGGGGGGGGGGGGGTGACTATCGGCTTAGATGTCTCCAAAAGTGCCGAGGGGATTGGAACTGTTTTTCTCCTTAGCCCACGTATACGAGGGAGCCTCTATTAACTTAAACATGTATTCCTTTCGAATGAATTCATGGATTAATCCCACGATAAAACCACATTTATTTGATATTACAATATTACGTAATATATGTGCGTGCATACATACACGCACACATACACACACATTCACACGGGTGCAAACTCACATACAGACCACCAACATATTTTCTGGCATTAAAAGATTGGAAAAGGTTGATAAGCTGTAAAAAACAAATCCGTCAATCATCAATGAAGCCGGAGCAAGCTATCATGATTGAGAAACATGAACACACGAAAGAGGTGTAAATATTCTTTAACAAGATTTGTGCATTTCACACCTGATTTCAGTTTCTCAAGTAGTTCTTTTGAACTGAACAAAACCAACCCCAACATCATTATGGAACCATTTCCAACTTGCTCATTTTCCTACTTTCTCTTCCAGAAAACGAATTCTACCGTCTCTATGAAATGTCTGGAAACGTGACTCTTCTGACCCCCCCCCCCAAAAAAAAACGACACTGTGCTAGTCTTCCACAGTCCAATAACGATGTTCTCTGGAACAGGTGAAACGCACCATGTCCGATGACATGGTGCCAATAATATTACCCATCTTGGTCGACGACAATGAAACTCCATGAAATATATTATATACTGTAACGTGCGTAGATGAAAATGTTGATCGTCAACAACATTGATTTGGAATCTGATTCGTGGAAAGCCCGCCTGTATTAGGTGGTTAACATCTTTATCAGTTGCTAGCATTCCAGTTCATAGATCATGTGGGGTGCCCACAGCTCTTGCATGCTACAATTTATGTCTGCTTCGAATTCACATATTCCTGGTATAGCTTTGGTACCGTTTTCCGAGAAAAACTTAAAGAAGTTCCGACCTTGGAAATAGAGTGCCTAATCTTTCTCCTCTCAATAATCATTTCGTGCTCAAAAAGCGTTCAATCCTGTCTGGGTCCCATGCCTGCCACAGCTACACTACCTATGTATCTATTACATCACACATGGCTGAGTATAGTTCTACAAGTGGGGTAGGACGAAACCCTCTAGAATACTACTGTCTTAATTTCGGGCAATTCAGTGGAATTGAATATCTAGAAAGGAAGAAAGAAAGAAAGAAAACAAACAAGCAAAAAATCGGACATTGAGAGAAGCGGACTTAATTTCTTTCAGTTTGTCAAACATAAACTTTTAAACCCCTTTCTCTCAGGAAGAGACTACAATATTTTAATGCCAAAATAAATGTTACTCATTGCTAAATGGCTCCATATCCATTTTTAAGTTTCTTTCTTGCAAATAAGAGTTAAGTAAAGAGTCAAATTATTCAGAATTGATTATAATTTCCCTAATATTTTTTACAGTAAATTGTTTAGGAATTTGTATCGTCTCATGCACTCTATTTTGAAAGACACACAAAGACTTGTATAAAACACTCACTACAATCGGAGGGAGATATATTTATTATTTTTATATTGTTTTTTTTCCTTACTTTTTCTCTCACCTACGTAAAAATCTCACTAGAAATCGATCTTAGAGCTCTTCCCTTTTTATCTTTATTTCTCTGGCACACACACACACACACACACACACACACACACACACACACACACACACACACACACACACACACACACACACACACAGAGTGAGAGAGAGAGCGAGACGAATAGATAAATGGGATTATTCGACCCAGACATATTCTGTCTTCCCCATTCACACACATTCATTTCTTTCATGTTTTATATCACTCAAGAGCCGAGTGTTACCACTGAATACAAAATAGGCGCACTTTTAAAAATTTATTCCGGCACTTGTACATGCACAATTTCGAACGCAAACTTACATAAACATACACATGCATTAACATTCGTTACATACACACACACACACACACACACGCACACGGACACAATACACACGCTGTTATTTCTCCCATCAAATATATTTCATTGTGTAATTTCCGCGTGCCCACCGGACACGAATGTTGTCTTTGTTGGCACTCTGCCCAACACACCGGCGCCAAGCCACATTTCCGGTCGGTCGACATGTTTTGGGGTTTTGTGCAGGGACTGTAAACCGGGATGTACATTAAATGGGAAGATTGGGGATGAAGAAAGAAAGCCGATGCCCCCGATGTCGACTAACTTGAACCTTATCGAAGCAACTCAAATCAAGTGGCATCAGAAACAGTTCGAAAATAAAAAAAAATAATAATAATAAATAGCGGAAATCCCGTGGTCATAGCGTGGAAATCATGCTGGCGACAAATTAGCACATGATAGAGATTGTGGACGGAAGTTAGATTGTGCTATTATTTTGTTCCACTTCCGGATAAGAATCATTTCATTTATCGTAGCTTTGAGCCTGCGTCATCCGTGAATACAAACAGAAATATTCAAGTGGATGTATAATAGGAACTATTAGAAAGGATTCTTAATACGTTTACTACATAACTATCCATACAAGTTACGATGGTCAATTAACGTCATAATTTACATGTATATCACTAAATAATAGATTCACGAATGACGGGATCTCTTCGTTCAGAGTGGAGACAGATATTTGTAACATTTTCTTTGGTGGCAAATGAAATTACATACTTATGATTCTTTCAAAGAACAGATAAAGCTACTTCACCAGAAATGGACACCAGTCGCAAATTTTTTTTTTTAAAATGTAGTTTTTACTTGAATTTGAAATCAGGTGTTCTCGTCTAAAACAAGCTCACGAATGATCATCTTTTAGAACCAAAGATATATATTAATGGATTTATTTTTAAACTGACGTGTTTTTTTCTTTAATTCAAACGTTATTTTTAGTGGATACCTGTGTTTGAAATAGAAACACCGTTTTTTTATTTTACTGAGTCAGTATGCGTCTATCGGCCTGTGTATACGAGAAACTTAGTAAAGATTCGAACCTGCGTCCACTTTGTAAGAAAAACGATCGTTTGATCCGACATACTTTAGACTATTCAGCCACAGAAAGCGTAACAGGCCAGCAATATTCTATTTACCCTTTTATGGAATGCACACTGTCACGTTCAGTTCACGTCGAATGTTTATATCTGCCGAGTGTCGTACCTGAAACGTAAACAAAGCAATTTCTAAAGAATTAATACATTTATTTTTAATCCAATATTTTTTATTACTTCAAAAGTTTTTTTAGTGAATACCTCTGCTAGAAATAGACGCCACATATATTTATTACGTCTGTCGGCGTGTGCAGGTTAAAATATATATTTAAAAAAATGGGACGTCTGATTCAAACGCGGTATCCTCTAAGAAGTTGGAGTAATATATATATATATATATATATATATATATATATATATATATATATATATATATATATATATATATATATATATATATGACATCCTACACCCGAGAAAAGGAATATGCAAATGATATATATATATATAATTATGCTTTGAAAAATATGGCAGGCAAGGAATAGTTCATAAGTTTTTGTTTATTTATTTTTGCGCCTTACAATTTACTTTTTTGAGGACTGAGTCTATAGAGAAATTATCCACAATGTTTACTGTTGCAAGCATTTTCACTTAATATGTTATACGATGCTAATATATTTTCGAAGGGAGGGTTAATTTTCATGCTAACGAGGATTGTTACTAGATTTTTGTTTTACTTCTTATACTGGTTTATGTGAGGAGTATTTTTATGGTAGTAATTTCATTCATAGTTGAGGTTTTGTTTAGTTTCCGAACACGGCAAAAATATAGCCCGTTCGTAAGAGTTGCTATTAAGGGACGGGCGGGTGTTTCTTTTTTTTTTAATAAAAATTAGAAGTACTAAGGAAACATGCACAAAAGAAGGATTGCTGTTCCGATATACAATATAGATATGTTTGCATGTGTATGTGAGTGCGCACGCAATTGGTAACTTATACCACTGATCCGGCACTGTAACCTACATCATGAATTTTTCCCAAGTATACAATGAAGCGTTCATTGTCTCAGTGTCAGCGACAAAATACCGAAGATAGAATCCGAGACGATTTGTACCAGTAGATTTATGTGTGTATTTGAGCCGCCTGTGTGTATATGTTGTGTTCTTTCCGTACTTGTCTGTACATTACACTTCCATATTCGACCGCCCAACCCCTAGAGTAGTGCTTTGTCTCATTTGTCGTACCATCTGTCGCGCTATCTCTGAGAATTTGACCTTTTGCAGTAAGAAAAAATCTTCATTGGATTTTGAAATAAACAAGTCGGTCATTCTTAAAAATAAATGCAAATGATGTTCCACAGTCTTAGCTCAGTGCTTTTTGAAACTCCGAACTTCGTTTATGGCTTGGATTGCATTTGTAAAGCATTAAGTAATAATAATAATAAAATCCACTCCATCCACAAAGAAGCTGCACTCTTCAAGAAACAGCTTAATATACCTGAAATCCTACCAACAAAAAACGAAGCGAATATCATCTACGCCAAATGAAATTAAAAAAAACAAACAAACTGGGAGGACAAGGCGTTGCATGGCAAATACATAAAAGGAACAAAAGAAATAGATTTAGACCAACAGAAAACACATCAGGGCTGAAAATTGAGACAGAAGGCCTAATTATTGCAGCTCAGGACCAAAGCCTCGCAACCAGATTCTATCACTGTCACATAATCAAGGATAGAACTAACCCGAAATGCAGCATCTGCGGAAAATATGATGAAACTGTCGACCATATTATCTCAGGATGTCCGGAACTAGCAAAAAATGAATATAGCCTGAGACATAAAACGGTAGCGACATATGTGAACTGGAAGAAGCACAAAATCGAAAAGAACTAAGAGATGGTATGAACAGTTACCCAAAATAACGATGTAATTATCCTCTGGAATGTACCAATTCAAACTAACAAGCCAACAGACCTGGTATTATCATAAAAGACAAAAAATTCAGGAAGTGTATATTTATTGTCATAGTAGTACCATCTGAGAGAATCACCCCCATAAACATTATCGAGAAATTGTCCAAATTCAAGGACCTGAAGATCGAGATTAACAAGATGTGGGGAATTAATACTGAATCTGTACCAGTAGTAATCGGGGCTCTGGGACTCGTGAGAAAAGGAATGGACAATGTTACGAAGTGTCCAAGGTCACATCAACATAAAAGTTGCCCAGAAAATCGCCCTACTAAGAACATCTCATATATTAAGAAAAGTGCTATCAATTAAATGACAATACTCCTTTAGGGCCTAAGGACCATAGTTTGGACCCAGCTCTACAGGATACAAAGCAGGAAACATAACATACACAAATAATAATAATGATAATAATAATCAAAAACCGAAACGAAAAATCTTGCCTGCTCATCGATATGGCTTGATCAGAGAACTGTAACATAGCAATCTAGTAATTTGAAAAACTATTGAAATAGAAAAAAATGTGGAAATTGAAAACAAGAATACTACCAGTCATATTAGGTGCGCTTGGAATGATAAAAAAGGAATAAAACAAAACATTGAAAAAAAAACCCTGGAAATCCCAGCTTAAAAGAAATACAAAAAATTGTCTTTATAAGTACAGCCCCCACACTAAGAAGAACTTTGTCCATGTAACGCTAGTAATGTTATGGAAGTTAGAACAACAAATCATGACAACACAGCACTACTCACTTTAGGCCTTCCCGCAGGTTTGGTAGGGAGTGTGACCAGAGCAGAAATCGAAATATAATGATCATAATATATGATGATTATCGAGAAATTGTCCAAATACAAGAACCTGGAGATCGAGATTAACAAGATGTGGGGAATGAGACTGAAACTGTACCAGTAGTAATCGGAGCTCTGGGCCTCGTGAGAAAAGGAATGGACAATTTTACTTACAGTGTCCCAGCTAGCATCAACGTACAGGTTGCCCTACTAGCAACATCACATATACTAAGAAAAGTGCTATCAATTAAATGACAATTCTACTATAGTGTCTAAGGACCATAGTTTGGCTCTACAGGATACAAAGCAGGAAACATAACATTACACGAACAATAAGAATAAGAATAACAATAATAAAAGAAAGGCTGGTCCTCTGTCCGTCACACAGTGTCTTCGTGTGACTTTGCGCGTACATGCATATGTCTGTGTTGTGGCTAACATGCGTTTGTGCCATTTATTTTTTAATCATTTCACCCCAAGCAAGACGATAATGCCACTAGGACGCAATGTGTTACTGGGAGTGAAAGAGAATGAGAAAACGTTAGAACAAGGGATAAACCTCATGTTCAAAAGACGAGAAAGGGGTGTGAACTGAGCGATAGGCGATCCAATATACACCTATTAAAAAAGAAAATGGTACAATGAAAAATTCCTTCCATTTTAACCTAGCAAAAAATCCTTCAATCTTAATAGAGTAGAAAAATGTCCCTCAATCTTATTAAAGAAATAAAATGTCTGTCCATGTACAAACAAGAACATATATACACAATTTGACTTGGTCTGAAAGAAGACATTGAAAATAAGACTAATCCTACATCCTGAAATTTATGATACATTTTAAGACCTTCAGCTTTTATATATAAACTGCTTGTAAACTTACGCTGTTAAATAATATGATTCCCAAAGGGTGCTTATTGTCCAACTCATTAGTTTTGTAAAGATAATAAATATTTTAATAAATAGAAAACAACGATAAATCTTGATAAGAAATAAGCTTTACAAATAGTTTAAATACTATATTTGAAACCCGCCTTTTTCCAATAAAATGCTCAAAAATATCTCCTTGATTTTATTATGCGGAGTCGAGGCGTTTGGTAAGCTAATATTTACGCAGAGGTCATAATATTAAATATAATAGTAAAGGGTATTTTATGCAATTAAATACTATAAATATTTATGTGTAGTCTGATCGCTTAGTAAGTACATAGTTACATAAACGATCAGCTTATCGAATGTTTAATAAAAACTTATGAATAATGAAGATAGCAATGCTCTAAAATCATTTTCCATATTTTAAAATTCCTACATTACAAAATGATTGACGCTTACTTAAAAAAATATAATCGTTTTCTGCAATTTAAATAACTATAAAAATATCTGTTTATGTTGGCCATATATAAGAATATGACAAGAAGAATCAGTGAATTAGAAACGTGATTTTCCTTAGTGATGAATGTAAAGAATTATATTCAGGGGGGGGGTATAAATCTTTCACAAGCTTTTCACTTCGAGTGACTGTCATTTAATCTTGCCTCGGATAGAGTTGCTGCTTCTAAGTATTTACATATTTTTGTAAAGAAGTCGCCATATTTTTTCAAGTCAGGCTGTTTGTCTAGTGATCTTTTAGTTTCCGCGTAAAATCTGTTCTTCTCTAATTTATGTCTCAATAAAACGTTTCAAGGAGTCCGATTGAAAAGATGGCCGTATGCTTCATGGCACAGGTCGTTTCTGTTTTACTGTACATGAAAAGAATGACTAACATTGATATTTCTTAATCTCGGTTTAGTAGATAGGATCAGATAGGAGAAATTGCGCCATTTGTTTTTAATGGGAAGAGATTCAAGATTCTTGCTTTTGTCTAGGTTCAAACCCCAACAAGTGACACCGAGAGCAAATACGCATCAATGAATCTCACCAAAAATTTTAAGGACTGCGATTTCTTCATTCTTTTACGAATTACTCTTACACCTCTAAATGCTATCAATTTGTAAACATTGACCAAAGTGTTATCTATCGATCAAACAGCAGACTCGGTGGTTGAAACGCTTACAAGATATTCTCCATTGCAGGTAATTATGCACTCGAGTGAATTAAAAAACATAATTATGAACGCCGATTTCCAAAGCACACAAACACATCCAATCCAAAACAATACTTATAAACAATTTTTCTCACTTTTTGTAAGCTGTATATATTTGCATTGCTACATTTAACACCCTCCTAGGTATGAATAACTTTCAATTTTACCTTACATTATTTTTCGCCGACTCTGAATATATATATATATATATATATATATATATATATATATATATAAAAGTGAACATAGAAGTCAACACTTAGAGGCGACAGTCTGTTTCATGCTAGATGCAATCGTCAGGCAACTTGCCTGACGATTGCATCTAGCATGAAACAGACTGTCGCCTCTAAGTGTTGACTTCTATGTTCACTTTTATATTTACACACGCTCTATCTCTGATATTGACCACTTTATCCCATAAATATAGTACACTTTAAGACTATATTTCCTCATATATATATATATATATATATATATATATATATATATATATATATATATATATATTATTATTATTATAATTGTTATTATTAATAGTGTACACGTGCCGTCAAAAAATGACAGCAATTGTTAGAAAGTTTTAATAGTGAGATACGATCAAACAAAAGTCTTGAAACAATGTATTGAGATTCAATAAAGCGGAGATAAAGAATTCACAACTAAAACACAGGCCATTGAACCGCTTAATTAATCCGTTCACTTTATATTGTTTAGAATAATTTCCTGTCCTGACATCTCAGCTTCAATTATTTTACCATCACCGTAATATAGCTTCTCTTTGCCTTTTCTATAAATTTTCACGGCAATTTTTTTAGGAGCTTTCCACGTTGGCTCCTCAATTTTAAAAATTTAAGTGCAGTACTAGATTGGCTGTTAGGTCTCACAATCTTACTGTTGAAATAGTTAGTTGTAACCATAAGTTCTCCCGCATTTCTCGCTTTTGGAATTCCCTTCCTGCTTCCTGCTTTATTGTTATGGTTATGTTAGTCATTTTGGTGACAGCCGGGTGCTACATGAACAAAAAGAAAATCGATTCAATTTTCATATTCGATTCTGTTTTGTACCCTTTTATTTTCTTTTGAATAAACTATGATGGGCAATGGAAAATGTATACTTTACAACAACGTGAAACGCAACAATTCCTTGGGTATGAATTATGAAATGACGAGTATGTTTATTTAAAGAGTTGCAATTATGCTGGTCTAAAGTAAGTACGAGGACTGGATAAGTAACAAGAAGTAGAGTCGAGAAGTTTTCTTATCAACAAACCCGTTCTTCTTTCTCTATTTAACTAACCTTCTCCTTATTTTGTTCCCACAGTACACTGACTTTGAGAGATAACAGATAAAAAGAAGAAGAAAAATAATAATGGCTGAATGATAATTGGTTAATAATGGCTCTTATAGTTTGAACGAGTGAGGGTGAAAGAGGCGGGAAAATGTCGAAAGAAACATCATTGCAGAAGAAAAGGAAAGGTGAACAGCAAGAAACGAACAATAGAAAGTTAGTAGCATATCTAACAACCATGTCACTACAATATAAAGCCTGTTTTGAATTTTTTGACTCGCTCACAAGTTTTATTATGAATCTTACTCTACACAGTCTATTTTATAATCATAATTTATGTTCCATCTCCCTTCAGGAGATGCACGATCTTGGCTCTCCACAACGTCCTGTCCCTTGTAACTCTAAGTAAAGTTTGGTTGTTTACCA
>OZ038505.1:53894698-53924698 GCA_964036315.1 Acanthosepion esculentum
TATTTTTGTAGTGATTTTATAACATATTTATGTTATAATTTTCGAATAAATTATATATATATATATATATATATATATATATATATATATATATGTATATATATATATATATATATATATATATATATGTGTGTGTGTGTGTGTGTGCAACGTACATTGTTTCATTCATATATATATATAAAGAATGGAAGGAAAGAAGAAATGATGATGTAAGAAAAATAAAGCGAAAAACAGAAATAAGAAAAACAGAAATTAGACATTGAACTTCTAATGGACGAATATAAACGTAAGCTTAGAAACGACTGGTGACAATCAAAATGGACGCTGTTTTGTGTTATTTTGAATATGTATATCCTTTATTTTATAGGATTGCAAATTTTAAAAAAATATCATCCACCCTATATTATTTAACACTAGTATAAAACGTGATGGAGCAGTGAACCTCCTTACAAAATCGAGCAAAATAAAAAGAGGAAATGTATATGTAGGACGTGGGTGATCATGATTTTCCACAATGTCCTCTCCTTTGTAGCACATAGCTATGTTTGTCTTTTTACTTTCTTTTTTGCTCCATTTTCTGACATGCATTTACACAAATTTGTCACGTATATCATTCTATTTTCCCCTGGTCTTTAGCATTCAATATCTGAGTTTTAAAATCTCCAACCTATTTTTCCTCATTATGTATCTCAGAAATTACAATGTCTGTTTCTGATTCTAAGTATAAGTATCCTTTTTTTCCATTTTATTTTAAAACTTCCTATTTGCTCACATGCTCCGTCCACTTTATTCACAGCGTTCTTCTGTAGAATCACATCCCTGTTGCCTTAAATTTTTCTTCGCCAGTCAAGTAATTGTCCAGCATTCATTGACATATAGCAGAATGTTTGTACAGAGATTGACATATAAGAGAATGTCTGTACATTTCTTTTCTCTTCTAATGAATTTATTTAGCTTTTCGAATGTATATTTTATTATTCTAATACGCCTTCGGATTTCGGTGTCACATTTTTTCATCCTCTGCTAAAACATTCCCCAGAATTTCTCTACTTGCTTGATTTTGACATCTCTAATTCGTAGATCAGATCTTAGGCATTTTATCTTGTTGCAAACTATACATTCTGTCATGGTTAGTCTTTTCTTCTCGCTTTACTATATTGTCTTAGAGATCCTGTAGTTTTATTTCTGTTTCTGCCATCAACACAATGTGATCTGTGTATTTTATGTTGTTCAGCGTGTTTCCTCCGATACTAAATGGCGGATAATTTCTTGAAAGATTCACAAATTATAGCATCCCTTTTTCTCGACTGAGAATCAAGTTTTCATATCAAACTTGGCAAAAGCCTTATTGGCAAACACATTTTCAATACTTGGTCTTTCAAGATCAAGTAATAAAGTAAAAGTGTTTTTAAATATATGATTTTCGAGATATAAATAGCGTGGATTGGCATCTAATATGCAAAACAAAGCCAAATTTTCTCATGGTCTAATTGTGTTTTAAATATATGGCTTGTACAGAATGTGAGACGAAAGAATCTAATTAAATGAGGAAAAAACATCTAGTCTCGTGCCATGAAAAATCTGATTAATCAACTCTCGTGTGAATTGATCCGAAACGTCCCAAGAAACAAAGATCGACAAATGAAAGAGCAATTTACTTGTAACGTTGTTGCGTGTATTGTGTTAGGATTGAGCATACTCAGCTTCAGTGATTATGAAGAGGAACCTTTGAATTGTTTGATTAATTTTGCAAGATCACCTTCATTATCTCTGCTAAACTGCGCCAGTGGGAATACTGTAAAGAAAACGAACTTATGGGGCAGAATCAAGGGGTATATTGGTTCATGCCTTTCTCAAGTGTTATAATATAAGTGTTTGAATATGAATAAAAGCTGAAAAAAGAAAGCTTGAAATAACATCGTTAGCTTAATTACCACGTAGTTCAATTCATTAATCAACCTGAACTAATCTTTACAACTTTTCAGTTGTAAAGATTAGTTCAGGTTGATTACCAGATCTGGACGATAATCTCACATTGATCTTTTATATCTTTACATAAAACGCTTCCAACATCAGCGAGCTTCTTCTGGGTGATTTGAACAGCATTCCTCGATATTCCATGATCCTTAGCGATTTCATATTGATTCATTCTTTGTGACAATTTCGTTAATTTTCATTCTCTTCTACCAAACCACTCTTCCCATTTTGAATCATAACGCCATTAAAATAACAAATTACGGCCCGGGAAAGTATATTGGCACATACTTACAGCTTCTTAACAAAAATTAGTTAAATTGATTTTTCCATTTCTTTTGTCTGCCCGCTTCACTTTCGCTCTTTCTCTCTCTCACACTCTTTTCTTTCACTCTCTCACACTCTTTTCTTTTTTTTTCTCTCTCTCTCTCTCTCTTTCTCGCTCTCTCTCTCGCTATATATATATATATATATATATATATATATATATATATATATATATATATATATATATATATATATATATATTAAAATAATGAGAAAGAACAGTAAGATTTATAATCCGGTGTTCTTATTAATTATTTTTATTTTTAAAAAACAGTGCTCAATACAATTCTGTAGAGTATAAACATTATAAATTTACTAATTTAAAAATATGGTCCCATCGTTACACAGGAATTACCATGTTTTAAAAACAGAAACTAAAACTTTAAATTTGATTATAGAATTAAAATCCCTAGTACTGTCTCATTTCCCAGCGATTTTTGGAAATAAATTTTTTTTACAAAAATTGCTTGAAAATGAGACAGTACATTTTAATTTAATTCTGTAATCAAATTTAAAATTTTAGTTTCTGTTCTTGAAACACGTTAATTCCTGTGTAGCGATGGACCATATTTTTAAATTAGTAAATTTATAAAATAATATATATATATATATATATATATATATATATATATATATATAATGAAATGGGCTAAGTCCGACAATTATTTTAATATATTTTCTGTTTATACGTTATTTTTATAGATACAAATATTTAAGATGCTCTATTTATAATAAACATTATTAACTACATTTACCGGCCTGAATGTCCGAGAAATTTCATAGAAAATATGTGTCCTCATGGGAAATTTGTAGTTTAAAAACCGTAATTTGAATTTGCTAACCAGATGCTTCCTTGTAGTTAAATAGTATAGTACATCAGGCTATATGACGATTCCGTATAGGATACAGGTTTGATTCCTAATGGAATCTTAATAAAAAGTAAACTTATTCAAGCGACGTTATCATTATGCCGAAGTCTGTAAAAATCCTGAGGAATATATTCTGTGATGAGTCATCATTGCAAAGGACTGAGCGAGTCAGAAATTTACAATTTGTAGTTAACAATCAATATTAGTAATCCTGCCACGAATCGCATAAATATTTATGAAGATTTGGGCACAAATGTTGTCCTAAGAAATCCTTAACACGCTGTTGATTCATATATTATTCAAATTCGCTTATATTAGAAATTGGCCCTTCAGCTTCATATTGTTTCACTTCGTACTTACAGACAAAGAAGTACCATAGAACTAATAAAGCCGCTTCTTATCAAATAATAAGTGAAAGTACTGCCATGTAATAAGCCAAAATTGAACTACATTTAAAATTTAAAGTTAGCTTTACTTGTACAACTAATCCCTAATCAGCAGGAGTCTAGTATTAAATGTCAGTCAAACATCGATCACGAGTTAGGTTGGAAGTTGCATCACATTTAGCAACAGTCTTGAGAAAGTTGGTCCATCCTTCGTCAGACTTGTTTTGAATTTAGAATTCTCCTTCTTCCAGAGTGGTTGTCCTGTCACGGTTACAGAAGCCGGTCTGTCCAATTATTCATAGCTTGGTTATTTCAACATGTATAGATTCAATTTAGAAAAATTTTTTCCTTAAACGAGGGAACATGGAAATGAAAAAGTAGAAATAAAAAGAGTAATAATTAATATACCTATAATAATAATGATGATACCCGTAACGATTATGCAAAAAATACTTTTATGTAAATTATGTGTATTATCGGGATGAGCTCGAACATAGACACAATTCTAAGTAATTAATTTTCAAATTGAACTCGAAATTGCTTTAGCATTCAAATTAGAGTATTGCAACAGTATTAAGCTAGCAAATATCTATCTATGATGTGCCGTTTTTGATATGTTATGATAAGCCGATTGTGTGTACGCTAACGATATTTTTCGCTGTTTCTTTACTTTTTTACTTCAGAAATTATTGTTTGGTTTACTTTTGATTGCTATCATCCGATATTACATAAAAGCCTCTATTTTTAAATTTGCATTGAACATAATTAGATTACTGCTATATAAAACACAGATATATATATATATATATATATATATATATATATATATATATATATATATATATAAACACACAAACACACAATTAAACACATATATACAGGGAGAAACTAAAAAATTGCATTAAATCATACCTGATTATTGAGCAAAATGACAGCACACCAAACAATGTGACGTTTGAGTACAAAGATACGAACCCCAATATACCCATTATGACAGCCAATCTGATACGGGTATATCAGACACATGCATCACAGCCAAATTTGCGTGTTATTGATTTTAAAAAAGGGACATAGCGTTGCAAGTAGGCTGCAGTTAAAAATACCTTCAGGTTAGGCAATACAGTTCAGTCAGACGCTCTCCGAGTAAAGGGTGTGTTCCCTAGTATTTAGATCTGCCTCCTAAGTTGTCTTGGTTGCCCCACCCATCAAATTAGAAGAAATTCAAGAAAGATATCGATACGCGACCATGTTTATTCCTTACTAATCCTCCTCATGAAAAAAGATTCACAGTGCGTCAGCCCCTAGGGAACCTGACCAATTGGTTGGGGTCGTGCTACAGGCAATCAAATCTGTGATGTTGAATGGCGTATTACTGTAGCAAATCATGAAGACAAAGTATGTGCATGTTATCACCGCTAATCATAAGCCATGAGAGCCATGCCTGGTGTAGAATCAGGGCATTTACTTTCTGCCGGTGATTTTGTTTTGTTATCATTATTATTATTTGCACTCATCGAGCCTTCACGCCATTAATGTCTGTTTGGCTTTCACTGCGGTTTAAGTGAAAACAACACCAGTACTCCAATGCTGTGCAAGAACTACCAGACATACCTTTGTTTAGGATTCTATCTTATCATTTGGATAAGATTTGTATCAATAAAGTTCTACAGAATCTTTCTTTTTTATTTTATGCTATAAATTGTGCATTAGTTTGATGGTCAAATCCTATTCATTTGCACAGTTTCTGGCGCATTACCCTTCCTACAGATCCATTTCTATTTCTGTAACTTTTCTGGATTAACTTGCTGAATTCTTTTATATGATTGACTGTTTCATCGTAATCTACATATAAGTTATATTTTTATACTTGTATCTCCTATCTATATTAGCTATAATATAGTTTGTTCTTACAGAACTGTTCTGAAGAGCCATTAGCAAGGATTTTCTCTCCAAATGGCCTCCTTACAAACATGGCTATTTCTTATTATCTGGCATTTGTCCCTTTTATTTCGTAAAATATCCATGCAGTTATTTTTCTTCTCATTTTTCTTCAGTTTTATTTTCAAACATTCGTGCGTTTGTATTATTATTATTATTATTATTGTTATTATTATTATTATTATTGTTATTATTATTATTATTGCTATTATTATTATTTCCTTGGGTTTCTGGTATATACACATTTACTTCCGGGTCCGAACCAGAGACCTAAGGTTCCCCTGGTCATTTTTGTAAAAAAAACAAACAAACCCTATGATCACACATATTTTTCAGAGATAAAGCTCTTCATAATGTGTGAACTGCACTTGTGAATACAATTTTTTTGTATTTCTTTAAGGCATGAGCTATCATGAACCATTTCAATGTATCTATAGGAACATTTTCCAATCAATCCACGGACTCCAACTAAAACTGGAATTAATGATGTCCTCATGTACCACCTATTTGAGATTTCCACTTTAGAAGATTTTAAAGATACATTACAATCTTCAGGGACTGTTGTTATTATTAATATTATTGTCATTAATATTATTATTATTATATATAATATAATTTTATTATTTCTTTTTTGAAAGGAACATTGTGTGATAATGCATCCAAACAAAATCTCCTATATCGGTAACATAATGAAAAAGACATGGAACAATTTTTAATAAAATAGTTTGCATGTCTTTTAATTCTTTTGTTTTCTTTTGAATGTAACCGTCAAGGCCAACGTATTCGGTGATTATAAGTTTTGAAATCATTTTCTCTCCTATTACATGTTACACTCTCTTTATTTTAGTATTTATATTTAGGTATTATACAATTGATTATACTGGGATATTCATGTTTTTGGCATAATTCAAGTTTTATATATATATATATATATATATATATATATATATATATATATATATATATATATATAATACCTGGCCACTGGTATTCGAGAATACCCGTCTGCTAGGGCAGCTAGCCAATCCCTATTGCAGACGCTTGCTCAGGCACATTTGTGTTTGTTCAACACCCACAGATCCCGCCTATGGTTTATACTGCATTTATGCTGAACAGACCATAGTTACAGTTTCTGGTAGAGAGCGTGCTATCTAGCGGGATCAGTAATCTGAACAAGGCCAGCACACTGTAACCCTAGGTCACGATGACTTGTGACTTCGTGGTAACACAGCTATCGACAGCTCCCAAGTGTTCCGTTTTCACAGTTTCACTCACAAGGTTTGGTTCAACTCGTGATATGGTTTTCAGGCACTTTCCAAAATATATATATATACGAGAGTCATTCAATAAATAAGGTGAATGTTTCGGTATAAGGACTTCTAATACAGATAGAAGCTTACTTTTTTTCAACGTTGTCTCCCAGCACTGTCACACACTTTTCCCATCTGTGCACAAGCTTCCGTATTCCCTCAGCGTAAAAATCTTTGGACTGATGTCTCAGCCAGTCGCTCACAACACTTTTGACTTCATCGTCACTTTTAAACTTCGTGCCTCTCGTGAACGCTTTCAAGGGACCAAACAGGTGAAAGTCTGAAGGGGCAAGGTCTGGGCTGTAAGGGGGATGAGGGAGCAGTTCCCAGCACAGCTCGTTGATGGTCTGCCCCGTTTGGGCTGCTGTGCTGTTTGTGCTCTGCAGTAAGCATCTTTGGCACCCACCGGCAGCTGACCATGTGTGCTGTCCCAACAGATAAGCTCAAAGTCCTTGCAATGTCATCCACTGTCACCCTTCTGTCAGACTGAATGAGGTCATTGACTGATTCGATCACCTCAGGAGACCTCAGTTCTGTAGGCCTCCCAGGCCTGTCTTCATCATCAACACTGCTCCGTCCTTCTTTAAACAATTTAGCCCACTTGTAGACATTTTTTGGCTGAAACATGTGGCACCATACACAGTTGACATTCTCCTATGAATTTCAACTGGTTTGCACCCTTCAGCAACCAAAAACTTGATAACTGACCGCTGTTCAATGCTGGAGCATGCTTCTTGGTCGGCCATCTTTGTTAATCGCCAAAACTCTGAAAGTTTTTTTTAATCTGCAAAAGAAATTAAATCCATGTAAAAAAGAAGTAAAACAAAAATTTTTTTAAAAAAAGTAAGCTTCTATCTGTATCAGAAGTCCTTATACCGAAAGATTCACCTTATTTATTGAATGACCCTCGTATATATATATATATATATATATATATATATATATATATATATATATATATATATATATATAGGAAGAAATATAGTTTTAAGTTAAAGGTACTTTATGGGATAAAATGCTCAGTATCAGAGATAGAGCGTATGTAAATATAAAAGTGAACATTGAAGTCAAGACTCAGAGTTTTGACTTCAATGTTCACTTGTGTGTATATATATACATATACATACATATATATATATATATATATATATATATATATATATATATATATATATATATATATATATATATATATATATATATGGTGTATTTGGACAGTAATTTCTCATTTACACGTTTTTGGTGGAAAAATAATGGACGTTCTTTGTTTACGTTTTTTATGTAATTTTATGCATTTCGAATAAATGTTCTGGTTCACAGATAGGGGTTGAACATGAATTTGTACATTACCAATATCTTCTGTGCGCTTTATGTTTTCATAAGCCATTATCGAATTTTATTTCGTACATTTGTGCATGTGTATGTGTGTGTGTGTGTCATGGCTTTCGAGTCTCGCATCGGTAAGTATCATGTGTTATTATTATTATTCGTCCTTGTTATTGCTGCTGTTGTGAGAAATATGTTTGCTATGTTTATGACTAAATTGTATTAATTTATATTGATGTTTATGGCTTCAAGTATTTACAGTCTTTGTTATAGTCTAATTTGTATCGTATTTTTGTGTTATTGATAAGTATGTCTTGGTTGTGGGTTTTTTCCTGTTGGTGCTATACGATGTAAATCAGCTTTTATCGGATAAATGCCAGGTTAACTGCTGTGATAGTGCAGTTATTGTAATCATTCTATGTTTAGAAATAGACACAAGGAAACGAAATATACGCACTTACACACTACTCGAATTGCATACAAAAAACGAACTCGTTGATAATGACATATGAAAGTTATTTTCCAAGTGTAGCGTAGATGTGGCACAAGGCCGAAAGTATTGGGCATTCAGTGAGGATCGAACTCATTCAGTCGTAATTGTTCTAGCGAGACAAGCTTGCGAACCATTACACCACCACGAGGTGCCCCAGCTATGCAAATATTAATGGCTAAAGTGTGAATGGTAGAATTTGCACAAATACATATATTTCAGACAAGATTTAAGATATTATTTTAATTTTCTGATTCGTCTTAGAAATTGAGAGTCGAGGTGAAAAAAAGAAGACCTTGTGTTGTTCATTCTGTGCAGCGGACACTATTTGAGATAGATTTGAGATCTTTATTCATCTTTTCTTTCTCTCTTAATTTCTTTCAGCTTTCGAGGGCATGTTGTATATCCGAGTCGGTTTTCCCGAAGAGCAAAATTCAAGTCTTCATGTAAGAGAAAGTATGTAAGACTTTCTTTGTGCTTCCTGCAACAGCCCAAACACACACGACCCAGCTCATGACTCCTCACCATTTTGCTATTCACTTACCATACTTCATTTTTTTTATTCACTTATTCACTTTCTTGGGGTTTTCAGTGACGTATTCAGTTATTGACGCTACAGAGGTCGCGCTCTCAATTTGCATTCACCTCATCTCATCGTAAAGTAAATGAAGAAATTCAAGAGATACATTATTCCTAATGAAGGCTGATTTTAGCGCGATTTAATTACAGAAATTCATATTAGTGATTGGTTAAATTATCAATAAATACCGATTTATTATCAAATTTTATTTGATAATTTTATTTCGGTGAATCAAAATGTAATTCAACAAAGTAAACGAATATTAAATAAAAGTATAGAACAAAGATCTGATCTCTAATGAATAATGATAAACGTAATTTCTAAATTCCAGTCATTCACGTATCATTTTGAATGAATGCCAACCTACTCGCTTATTTACCACAGTTTATGATATTCGAAGCCCAAATGCACAGTGAATAAGCAAATTAAAATATCTCAATAAGAAATATTTCGAAACAACTATATGCTAAATTTCACTAGAAATTGTTCCATAGATTTAAGTTTCATCATATCTAATATATAACATCATATTGAAGACATTAACTTTCTTAAGAAAGAATCCATGATTTGCTAGAACATTAAAATAAAATGTGGCTTCTTCAAAATAAGAAATTAATCATATATATCAGAGGACAAAACGCTTCGGCTAAGAATATTTTTTCCTCTTGTCTATATATATATATATATATATATATATATATATATATATATATATGTATATACAAGGTAACCAAAAAAGTTCTGTCCGTTTTAAGATTAGTCATTGAATGAAGTTGAAATATATACGAAATGCGTGTAGCAATTGTTTTCAAATTCGGACAGCCGGAAGTAGGAACATCAGACGTTATAAAAAACACGCACACCATACCCGGCCATCAGTTATAAGCCGGGGAGCTGTGAGAAGGATGGAAGTGTCTAGAGATCTCGTTCGGGGCTGTTTGCTTTACGACTTCAGAGTGGGCTTATTGACGCTGCATATGTCAAGCATTTGGGGATGGTGCTGTGGATGAACACACTGCAAGGCGTTGGTTTCGAAAATTCAAGTCGGGAGATTTGTCTCTCCGTGATGAGCCTCGCAGTGGACGACCACAGGTCTTGAATGACGGAGTCCTGAAGGCGGCCATTGAAGAGGACAGTAGTCTAACGTGTGGTAAACTTGCAAAACAGTTCAACGTTTCCGATGAAATAGTTAGACTTCACTTGCACCGCCTAGGTAAGACGTACAAACTGAGCAAGTGGGTTCTGCAAACGCTGTTGGAAGACCACAAGGGACAACGAGTGGCAGGCTGCGTATCGCTGCTTTCTTGCCACCGTACCGCATCCTTATTCAATCGAGTGCTTACCAGTGATGAAAAGTGGGTTCTGTACGAAATTCCCAAGCGTTCCAGACATTGGTTGTCTCCTCAGGATGCTGTCCCTCACACCGCAAGACCGCCTATGCACCCACACAAGATTATGCTTTGTGTCTGGTGGACAGGTCGTCAAGTGGTTCATTATGAACTGCTACCAACGGGCCAAACGGTCACTGGAGACCTATACTCGCAGCAATTGAAACGTGTGCAACAGGCATTGCGCCAGAAGGAGCCAGCACTGGTGAATCGCAAAGGTGTGCTTTTCCTCCATGACAACGCCAGGCCGCATGTCGCGTGAGTGGTCAGGGATACCATACAGCAACTTGGGCGGGAGACTTTGTGCCATCCACCTTATTCACCTGACCTTGCGCCATCCGATTACCACCTCTTCCACTCTCTGGATAATCATCATCGTGGGAAATCCTTCACCAATGAAGCAGAGTTGCGCAAAGTCCTCAAGGACTTCTTTGCGTCAAAACCCCCGAGTTCTACCGCAAGGGCAATCAACAGCTGGAGACACATTGGCAGAAGGTGCTGGATGCCGATGTCGATTACTTCGAAGACTAAATTAAAAGTTACACATACTGTGAAGCGTTTTCTTTTTTTCCTTTAAAAACGGACAGAACATTTTTGGTTACCTTATATATATATATATATATATATATATATATATATATATATATATATATATATATATGGAGAGAGAGGGAGAGGGAGATAGAGAGAGAGAGATTGATTGATACATAGGGTATTGACATAGGAATCAACAACGAATGGGGACTTCTATGCTTCAGGTGAAACATGATTGGAGCGTGTAGCAGACAGTCGCCATGTAGTGTTAATTCCTATGGCCAAACTTTCTGCACCTATAAAAGTCCTATTTTTGATACTGACCACGCTTGCTCTATAATATAGTAAATTCTTTCTAAAATACACACTGATTATCCTCTAAGAGATTAAGCACATATATATCCAGAATGTTTGAAAAGTAACTACCAATTTTATGCATGATGGACTCTCCCATCTTACTACCATTTTTACAAGACGGGAGAGTCCATCATACTTAAAATAAGTAGTTACTTTTCAGTCACCCTGGATATATATATATATATATATATATATATATATATATATATATATATATATATATATATATATATATATATATATGTGTGTGTGTGTGTGTGTGTGTGTGTGTGTGTGTGTGTGTGTGTGTGTGTGTGTGTGTGTGTGTATTCTCAGATAGAGTTTAGCTTTAGAAGATGCAAAATTAATTAAAAGAGATGAGAGGGTTAAGAATAGGTTTTCGTCTTGGATAGATAGATAGATAGATAGATAGATAGATAGATAGATAGATATCGAGCACTCTACGCAGATATCGGGATACGCCACTGTACTCTAAATTCACCCAACCTTTTAAAAAGCGAAAAGAATGGTAGTATGTTAATATTTACATCTGTTTTAATATCTTTTGAATGAATCTTATATTTGAAAATGTCTTTTAAAAATAACATGTTTATGGCCATAAAAGAAATATAAATTGAAAAAAATGTTGAAACCAGGAACCAAAAACATATTTTGAAAAATGCTTAAATATTCCTAATGAGCAAAACTCATGACAAGAAATTCATTGTTATGATGTTTTATTCTATTCGCCGGAGAGACGCAAAGGAAAATTTCGGGAAATGGTTGAAATTGGCTTCAAATGGCCATTATTACTCGTGCATATTGATTACGATAAAAAAAATCTTTTCAAGACCAGAAAGTTTGGTATTGAACAAATAAAAACTAAAGAGAATTCACTAATGATCTTATACAATAGATCTTATATAATGATCTTATACGAACAATTATTATGCATAATGTTTGGTTTTAAATTCAGAATAATCTTTCTCAGACATTTTTGTGATAATGCATGAAACCTTTAAAGGGTCGCCAAAGATCACTTTAGGTTTTAACATAAAACATAAAAATCAAACGCACTAATTTACCAATTCTCTCGCTACATTTTGTCTACTGCATATATGTTGCAGAAAAGTTTGTGTATTTAGTCTTATAAATTTCTTTATTTAAATAAAACCATTTTGAACTATATTTAAACATATAGATAGAAATTTTCAATGATTATTTTCATAGAAGTGAATAAATCAAATCTAAAATATAGATAACTATAGCACCTCTCATCATATATACAATGCCCATAAATTATCTGTTCTAACATCTTACTTTTTACTTGAAAAGACTAAAGAAAAACCAAATATATTAAGAGATTTGTCGCGGTATTTTCTAGGCAAAATTTGAAAAAGGAAGGAGACTACTTTGAAGAAAACAGCGGAATCTATGTGTAAACTTCATTTATTAGTCCAATTTCCCGAATATGGATAGCAGAACCCAACAGAAATTCTTCATATATGTATGAATCTTTTTGGCCGAAAAAACGATTAAAATTATTAATACTATTGACTATTTCGAAAGGACATTTTCGTAATATGAGAAATTTCTTGATACGGAATGATGCTAGGAGATCATGAGACTTGAGAAAGATGTTTATATGAAATATAAAAGATTGGTGACGGCAGTGACAATGGTGGTGGATTTTTTTAAAATTCTGAATTAATTCTGAATTCTGTAATAAAAGATGGCAGTGATGATTGTGTGTTTTACTATATGAAGTATTATACCTGTGAAAGAGGCCCTATCGTAACTCTGCTGATAGTGTGTAAGATTTGGAAGTATGGAGGTACTTATTTTTAATGCCAAAAGCCCACGAAATATGGTAACATGACCAAAGAATAAATAGCACTGATAAGAATGATATACAACATTATCCGGCGGTAAATATAAGAGAGAAAAGGATTCTGCTTCACGCTTCATGCTTTATTTCTATTTATTATATTTTTGCTATATATATATATATATAATTCTTGTGTGTGAAGGCGTGTGATTGAGTGTACATTCAAGTGATTGAATGTACATATATCTCCGAAGAAAACGCTTGTAAGTAAAAATATTGATTTACAATCGGTAAAGTGTAGCTGATTATGTTTATATCTCTTATATTATATACACGGAACATTATGACAGGAAAATCTAACGAGATTAACTTTGTTAACGAAATTAAGTCTGCACCTTCTCTTGTGAATTACGCTTGAAATGCAGAGACATGAGTGGGGTTAACTTTAAGACCAAAACCGTTTAAATCGCAAGAGGTTTTCTCATTACATTATTGAATTAAACAAAGCTGAAATTGCCTTTAATTTGAGAATATGGCGGGAAAATATGTGTGTGTGTGTGTGTGTGTGTGTGTGTGTGTGTGTGTGTGTTGGTTGATGTTGTCTGTTGAAGCGTTCGCATTTATTTGCCTTCTGATTGGTTAATGCCTGAATGATGTCACAACCCAACACCAGCTTTGCTTTCACCATTGCTTTCTTTCACTTCAGAATGCTAATATGCAAAGTAATCTTCTTTTTCTTTTTGGCTGACAGATTCAAGTTTTTTTCTCCAACGATTGAAAACATTTCCATCATCTCTTGTTACTCATTTTCAGAGCTTTTTGCTTGGCTTCAAATCAATTTTATTTTTTTGATTTTACTTGTTTTTTGTTTTCATCTTTATGAAAGCTTTCATTTGGATAAGTGAGGAAATGCTTATCCATGTTTTGAGTACATTTAAAATCAAAAAAGTTGTTCGGTAATGCCTTCTTTATTTTTCTCTTAAAATATTTATTCAAAGGTTCACATAGATCTATCAAATCAACACCAAATATGGAAGAAGTTATGGACCAGTGAAATCAACCAGATTATTTCAGAGCTTCACTAAAATAAACTCAAACAAGTATTATTCAAGAACACTTATCCCTCAACGAATTCATTTGTAGATATCATGGCTTGGCTTCGCAAAACGAAGATCACGAGGTTGTCTGTACACGTTGCTTTCACCCATGATTGTGACTGATAAGTCCAATGCGGGACAGGCATACACGGTCGCAGTAGTTGTAGCTAAAATCTGGCCTGGGCTCAATGGCATAGCGTTGCAGTACTTCCTCCTCTGCCTTTTGTCCCTGAGAGTGGCCCTGCAGGTATTTTCAAAGAAGGAGACAGCATGGTTGGTGGTCAGACACCAGGCATCACGGTTCTCAGCTTGGGTTGACCATTGGCAATGGTTAATGTGACAGGCGTCAAAGGGTTTTTTTTCGGGCAATCTTTGATTCGCTTCTTTGGTGTCCCTCTGCCACGATAGCGAGTGGAGAGCTCGCTGTACAATAAAATTTTAGGCAGGCGATGATTCTCCATCCTGGAAACATGTCCAGCCCAGCACATCTGGGACTTTCAGGTAAGTCACTTTTTGGTTTCCATTGTTCGCTAATTGCACTTATGTCTGTCAGTAATATTGTTGATCTTGTTTTGACTTTGTCGACGTTGTACGCAGTTGAAGTGCCACCACCATGTTAAGTATTTTTCCTTTCGTTCTGTTGTTGAAAGTGGTAGTTGACAAGACGCTAGGATGAGCGTAGCAGGATCAGACACCACAGATGACCTTGTGGACGTGGGAGTCCCCGAAATATCGATGGGTTTCAGGAGGCTGATAGGTAGCATGAAGCTACCTACTTATAAAGGAAACCCTGCGGACCTGCACGAATGGATTCTGTCCATTCAGAAGAAGCAGGTGATCTATGTCCTCTCAGACCAAGAAATGGTGCTCCTAGCTTACGACGCCGCAGCGGGGCAGGTGTCCAAGTTCATAGAGGAGTGGTACAAAGAAAACCCGGCCCTGACGTGGACCGAGCTTAAATCCGCTCTGGTGCGGCAATACGCAAGTGAGCATACGGCCATTGAGGCAGTCAGGAAATTATTCCGGCTGCAGCAACAAGAAGAGACTAATGAGGTATTGGGGGAACGAATTGCGGGGTTAGCGGTGTTAGCTTTACCGGAGTTGGCGACTCGAGACAGTGATCCTATTCAGACCTTGTTGGCCGATGTGTATGTGGACTCGCTGAGTGACATGGACCTGAGTGACAATCTTCTGGAGGGGGTACCGGTCATCCTGGCCGCAGCTATAGAGGCGGCTCGAACCAGAGAACGACTATGGGATAGAATAAGAGGGGGTGTAGGTAGGAACCCTGGGGGGAAAAGAAGGACCGAGAGCGGATCCAGATATGGGACCCGAAAGAAGAGGTGGAAGAAGACTGTAAGGCTGAAGCAGTTACCAATAGGAGAGCCTGGGATTTGCGTTATGGGTTTCACGAGCACACACCGGGCCGATATGGGCTGGTGTGCTGGACTTGCAAGTTCATGGGCATCGGACTCGCGACTGTCCGAAAAACTATGGAGGCGACCCAAAGTCTTTGGGGCCGAACTGCACGACTTGTGGCGAGTTCGGGTACAAGGCTAGGTGGTGTACGGCAGAGGGGGACCGTAAACTGGGGATAAAGCGAGTTAATACGCTGGTCCCCCCAACCAAGAAGGAAAAGGGTCTGGGAAACGCCGATGAGTCACCCATGAAAAAGTAAGAGGCAGAGTGTCCCCAGTGCGAGTAAGAGATACTGGACATGTTCTGTGGTCGGGCACTTTTCGGTCAGTTGTAAGGAGCGAAGGTGTTGGCGCTGTGGAGGAGCGGGTCACCTGAGACGAACCTCTCCTCGCAGGAGAAAGATGGACCACACCGAACGGAACAACCCTAACTCGAATAGAGGGGAGAAATCGGTTGCTAGTCCGAGAAAAGAGTCATCCGAGTTCTACCCCACCCAGGAGGGCCCCCAGACATAAATTGGAGACCCTAGAAAAAGGTGAACTCCTGTCACCGACTCCCACGTCTCGGTTGTCGAGAAAGCGGGCGGAAAGGAGAGAACATACGGGAAGGAGAAAGGCACAGATATACCGTTTGCTGAAGGAAGGGCCAGACTTCACCTGAAATGTGTTGCTGAGAGACAAGAAGGTGAAGGCCCTTGTTGAATCAGGAGCTTCACTGGTTAGTGAAGTTTTTAGACAGATGAGACTGAAAACGAAGCTTAGTCCCGTCGATCTACTAATAAGCCAGGCTGGTAGTAGCAGGATGAGGATAGAATGTATGACGTGGCTACTTTTCCAGTTGGCAAGAACCAGAGGTAAACTTAAGGTTTATGTGGCACCTGACTTGTGTGGTGAACTAATTTTAGGGAGTGATTGGCTTAGGCAGAATAAAGCACAGATCCGTTTCGACCCCGCCACCCTAACATTGGACGGGTAGGGATTCTGTTAGGAGAGGATAATTATGAACAATTGCCAGTGGTGGCCCAGACAGATATAAAGCTTCCTCCTAAGACTACTGTATCTGGGAAGGGCAAGGTTATAACAGAAGGAGTGCTGAACAGTGACTTGTACCAAGTGGTTCCTACTGATAGGTATGATAATAGTGAAGGGGAAATAACCGTTGGTGAAGACCTCGGGGACCGTTCCCTTACTGTTAACCAATACTACCAATAAAACTATTAAAATAAAGCAGGGAGAGGAGCTGGTACAGGCGTGCCCAGTGAGAAAAGTCGAACAGGTGAGAGTATGGAATGAGAATAGGCCTGGGAATAAGACAGGTAGCGATGAAATAAGGGATGAAGATATAACAGCTCCTGAGCGTTATAGGAGGAAATTGAAGGGGTTGCTGAACAGTAATCGGGAGGTAATAGCCATTACTGATAAGGAACTGGGACAGACGGAGACATTTGAAATGAAGATAGGCACGGGTAATCACCCACCTATTAAGTTAAGACAGTATAGGACCCCAATCCACAAAATAAAATTAGTAGAAGAAAAGAACGTAAGAGATATTTATTGGAGCCAACGGATATTACCGGAGGTTCATACCAGAATTTAGTCGGCTAATTTAGCTCTAAGAAGAATACTAGGTTTAAGTGGACCGAGGATTGTCAGCGTGCATTCGAGGCTCTAAAGGCCCAGCTGTACCCCTGTTGGCCTACCCAGACCTGAGTAAGCTCATGGTGCTGTACACCGATGCTAGCGATAAGTGTATCGGGGCGGTTCTTACACAACCATGTCCCGATAAGGATGGACCAGTACCGGGTGTGCCTGAGGAAGTGCCGATCTATTTTCTGTCTCATCGTCTCTCCGAGACTCAGCAAAGTTGGCCAGTAATAGATAAAGAGGCATTCGCCATTCTGTATGCTGTGCAGAAATTAGATTATTTGAGTGGGCCTGTGTTTACAATTAAAACAGACCAGCAACACCTCAAATATTTGTTAGAGGCGGAGTGGACGAATAAGAAGATACAACAGTGGGAATTGAAGTTAAGTGGGTATAACTGCAGAATAGAATATTTGGCAGGAAAGGATAATACCTGTGCTGACCTGTTATCGAGTATTCCGAATCAATTAGAGACTGAATCTGTCAAGTTGGAGCCGGTTGTGGATGATAAAGCATTCCAAATTAATGTGATCAATTCACAGGCGTTGAAGGAGAGACTTGGTTGGGAAGATCAGGAAACGAGTGAAACGGAGACTGTTTCCTACTCCCACTGGAGAGATATGATTAGGCAAAACCAAGAGGATAGCGAAATAGCAACTATCCAGGTCCAGGTAGAGGCAGGGTGTACCTCCAAATATATGGTGCACGATGGAGTATTGTATTACCTTTCAGGAAGAGATGAGAAAGTAAGTTTAAAAATGGTGATACCTGAGAAGTTGAGACCTGAAATCCTAGACAAATGCCATAGGAGGTTAGGATATCTGGGAATTGATAAGTCGTATGGATTAATAATGAGATATTACTACTGGCCTAAGTTGTTTAATGATGTTGTGAACCATGTAAAAAATGTGTAACATGCCAAGTACAGAGTCGAAGGAGTAGGGCTGCCCCAGTATTAGAAACGGATGTTCCGAATTATCCATTTCAGAAAGTAAGCATGGATATTTCCGGGCCCTGTGGAGAAACACATAGAGGTAATCTTTTCATAGTGAGTTTTGTGGACTGGCTGACGAATTGGCATGAGGCATTTGCCATACCAGATAAGAAGGCACGAACGGTGCTGAACGAAATATTCCCTAGGTATGGGGCCCTGAACAGTTGGTTACCGATAATGGATCGGAGAATGTGAATCAGATTATGAGGGAGATGTTGGGAGAATTAAACATACAGCACATAAACACCTCTCCATATCACCCCCAAAGTAACGCTAAGGTAGAGAGATTTCATAAGGCCCTCGCTGATGTGTTAGCTAAACTAACAGAGGATAATAGGGAAAATTGGGATTTATTCGTAACCCAAGCGTTAGCAGCTGTAAGATTCTCGATGAACGAGACGACAAAATTTTCCCCTTATTACTTGATATATAGCAGGGGTGTAGTCTTACCTATAGACAATCTGTTATGACCTAGGAGGAAGTATTTAGGAGAGGATTATCACCAAATAGTTTTAGAACAACAGCATAAAATGTTTGCGCAGGTGAGGAGGAGGATTCAAAGAGCCCAGAAAAGACGAAACGATAGGGTAAATAAAAATAGAGAAGTTTCCTTCCAGATAGGTGATCCAGTGTATTATAAAATACACAGGAGAGAAGGTAAATTGGACCAGAGATGGAGTCCATACTATAGGATAGTGGAGCAGACGGGTCCGGTTTTCTTTGTTATCTGGGACCAATTTACCGGACAGGTAAAGAGAGTGCATGCAAATGATATCAAGCTAGCTGAAATAGGAGAATGGAAAGGAACCGAAACAAAAACTCAACAGAAAAGGCTGAGGAAAACTACGTTGGTAGAACCTGAAGGGTTAGAGACTGAGAGTGAAAGTGAAGGGAGTGAGGAGATTGAAATTAGCCCAACTACCCTTCGAAGGCTGAGGGAGGTAAGTCGGACCCCAGCGGGACATTCTGAGGAAGCAGGGATTGAGCCTAACCTTAGGGAAGAAGAAAAACTGAGAGAATGGGAAGAAGAGGATGAAATTCCGTTAGCTCAATTGCAGTGTAGATTGCGGGCTGAAAATCACCTAGTGTTAATGAGGAAACGGCGATTGAGGGGAGCGGTGCAGCCCGAGCCCAAGGATTAAGTGAAACCAGTACAGTGGCTGTGGTGAACTGTGTGGACGGGCCCCATGCATGCACAGCACTGGTGATGGTGTCGGCCGGTGCTTGAGGTATCGCTCTAAGATGTAACCACCCGCTAAAAACAATAAGAGAATGATTGAGTAAGACGAATTATTCTCCTTGCAGACATGGACGAGAGGAGGCTGGTGGTACTGACGATGGTAGTTGTGGTAGCTAATACCTGGGAACACAGTAAGAATACTGTATTTAAGAAGTCTAGCGAAGTGATTATAACTAGATCAAAGTGGTTGATAACTTTGGTAATAGACCTGCATCCGTATGATAAGTTACTGGGTCAGTTGAAGACTGAAGTGGACAAACTAGATATAGCCAGGACCCAAGTCGCCAGAGACTAATTACTGACTCTGGAATACCACCGTATATTATGCCCCTTAGCTCAGGAATCCCTAATACTTGAGAGACAATGGAAGGATATGAGTTACTATTTGAAAAGAATAAAGATTTTACGGACCAGGCAAAAGATGGCAGTATTACCTATAATGGGAAAGGCATTAAGCGTGTTGTTTGGTACAGTCTCCGAAGGCGACGTGAGAGCAATTAAGAGGAATTTAGAGGCGGTAGAACAGAGACAACAAGCAATGGCTCAGTCGGTTAGAGGAAACGTATCCATACTCAATGTTACTAGGCTGGAATTAGCTAAGAATAGGAGTATCAATTGGTTGATTTCTCACCTACAGGTTTTTAGAAAAGAAGTGATAAATGTAACCACGCCTGTAACAACCGAATTACAGAAATTAGAGGGGTTTTTGCAAAGGTATTTTCAATTATTAGCTATAATGATTAAGGTACGTCAAACAAGTCACTCTTTAATGGTGTTGTTAGAGCATGTGACAGCATAATTAGACATGCTGTCGATGGGACACCTGTCTCCGAGTATAATAACTCCGGAACAATTAAGAGAAGTTTGAACAGAATGAGGCTTTGTTAGAGCTAGTAGGAACGAATGCCAGTGGATGGACGGGATTGTGGGAACCCATTGTAAGAGAGATTCCTAAGACATCGCTAGAAAAGATGCCGGCGTTGTTAAGGCCAATCGATAAGATTGATCTTGGACGGTTGAAGTCAGAGTTAGATAAGATAGGTACGCCGAATTCGGGCTGGAGAGAGAATTTGGTTGCTATAATAACCTGGCCGACCGTTGTGGGAATTATACTAATGCTAGTCGTGGCCTTGCTAGTCTGGTGGTGGTTGAAGAGGCGTGCGGTGTTGTCGACCGGGCAGAATAAACTGGCACGGGAGTGCATGAGTGAAGGAGGGATTCCAGTTAGTGCACTTTACCAAGGTAGGTCCGACCCGAGTGCATTGGGACCCCTAACTGATATTGAAGAATAGTCCACGATTGCCGTGGAAGGACCTGAACCAACAAAAGATTCATCAAAGCCTGTTGTGAAAGCGAGACAAAATCGGAGGGACAGATTTACGAAATAAATCGATTTTTTTTATAATGAGACTGAAATAATTGGTAAGGAGTTTTGCGAACTCCAATGAATAAAAAAAGAAAGAACACTCGAACTAGTGAACTATGTGAAAAGGTTCTACTGCACGAAATCACCACAACAGAGAAATTTAACCGGAAGTTGCATGTACATATGTATCGTAAGGACAATGTAAATGTAAATGGGCATAATGAGCCCTAAGAAGAACTGAGGACTCTACCTTTGCATGCTGGAAGAGACGTATGTTTAAGTAGAACCTAGTCAGAAGCAAGTTGAACTGAGTTTTCTCATATTTTGTTGATATGAATGCTCGTGTTTAATTTACTAGTAAAGGACAAATGGGTAGGGGAGGAAATGTAACAGAGAGAGTTTGGGAACCACACACAAACACACACACATATATTTATTTTTTATTGAAATTTGAGTAGATTTGAAGAGTGAAATTAGATCAGAACAATTTTGTTTACTGATGGAAATCTGATGTAGCCCATTTGGAATTGGGTCATTAGGAAGACAATGGATGATCGAGATAATTTTTTTGAAATAGAGCTTACTAAGGCTATGAGGAACTTTGAAATTCACATGATTTTGGGTTGAAGGCAGCACTCGTGATAATTGCATGCGGGCCAATGGTCGATTTATGATCAGCCATGTTTATCTATATAAACGCGCACAGAAATCTGTTGACAGAGTGGTTGGCTCGTCTGCCGTCGAGTGCAGTCGAGCTGGATAGAGAGAGGTCGGTGACTGGAAGTGACGTCAGAGATTGGAACCAAACGCCCGCTAACATATAGCAACATTTGCGAATTACTCCTCCAACAATCTAAGACTGCTACTGCTACTATTAGTACTACCACTGGAAACGGAAACGTCGAACAAGCTACAATAATTAAAAGGTTGTTTTGGGGCTCGTCTATTGTCGAATGCAGTTGAGCGGGGTGGAGAGTTATCGGAGACTGTTAATATGAGTACGGATGGTTCTGTTACCACGAAGATTACTACTACTGTTACTACTGCCGAGGAGAAACGCAACTATAAACTTAAGCCGCGCACAGAAATCTTATCTCTCCATTGCAAGAGTCGTATATAGTTCTGAGACGATTTCACAAGCTAATCACAACCCACTCTCTCTCTCTCTTTCTCTCTCTCTCTTTCTCTCTCTCTCTCTCTCTCTCACTCTCTCGAATCCAGTGTATGAGTTTTTACGTCAATTATTTTCTTTTCTGTAACCCTCTTATTTTCTATACTATTCCTTTCTACTATATAAAAGACATTAACAATTCAACCATTGAATAGTTGTTTGTCCGGCTTTCTGCAGATATATATATATATATATATATATATATATATATATATATATATATATATATATATATGTTTTTTTTGTTTTTTTGGTGCATTCTAAATTTCTTAGCACAGACTCTCCAGCCGTGTCTACATCTTCAGTCGACCGTGAATGGATGAACATAACTTCTGCTTTCTGGATCAAACCAAACACAACGTGGGCAGGAAGCAGTAGACCGGTCGAATGATCTACGGATGCTCAGGGGACCTACGGTCACTCCCTTAATTTCGCTTAAGATCGAGTAGACACCTCAACACAGAGAGTAAGACCTCGGAGGTTGAGGGGCTGGGGCGAAAGTGTTAGAAAGGAAAACAAAAACTGCCAGTGGAACCAACGGACAGCTTGCCAAAACCTAAATTCTTATCCAGAGACAGTTTCGAATAAAGACGATAAAAGTGAAACATAGATAAAATAGCCTGAAAGCAAACTTACCTATTCATAAAAGTAAAGTGCTTGAAGCTTATATTGCCTTAAACCGAGCAAAATAAAAACGCTTACCAATGTTAAATTCTATGAAAGGATGACTCTTGTCGTGACTCAAGTTTCACGAACATGCGATCTTCAGACGTCTTGAACAGAACATGCCATATATATATATATATATATATATATATATATATATATATATATATATATATATAAACAGCAGAGATTCGATTATAAACTGGAAAATTTTAAATAGGGCGAAGCCTTATAACAACCATAATAATATTTGCAACTCCTGCCAACAGGAAAACTTAGCAATAATGACATTTCCGGATCTAACGAAACTTTTGAACCAGAGATCTGAAATCTTGTCTGCTATATTTAACGAAAGATGGTTTAAAAAGATTGATGTCCATATATATATATATATATATATATATATATATATATATATATATATATATATATATATATTATGAAAATCAATGACAAAGTGGTAGAAGTTTTTTCGTAAGACGCGTTTCGTCCTTTAGGACTTCATCGAACTAAAGTAAGGTTTACGTTATGGGATAAATACCCAGAAACAATTGACTATCTTGTATCACATGTGCATGTATAGTCACATCAACATCTCTCTCTCTCTCACACACAAACACACACACACACACACACACACACACACATATATATATATATATATATATGTGGATGATAATATATATATATATATATATATATATATATATATATATATATATATAACAAGTAGAACGAACATTTCTGTACATGTGGGAAACTAAAGCATGAAACTATATAAGTGAATCTTGTACCAATTCGCACCTCCAACCTGAAGATAAGCTGACAAATTACAAATCCATCACACCAATATTCTGTTGCTTGATTATCAAGGTTAAAATAACTTGCACAATTACTCAAAGCGCACTTAAACTACACTGATCGCAAACAGAAATCTGGAGAGTGACATTTTGCACCTCGGCAGAGTGCACAGATACTTTCATATTCAGCAGAATTGTCCATCCATACTGATATAATACTGTCATTTATGCCAAAGGTTCACAAAACTTTTTAGACCATCGACCACTTCATGGTATCCCTCATCGACCCCAGATATATACAAAAAATATCAAAAATACTAATCTTTAAAGAGTATGAATTCCTTTGCCCTTTTCTTTCATTATTGTTTTTCGATAAGATTCTTTTTCATTTTACTTTTTGTTATTCTTATTTCTCATACTAGATGTTCTCACAAGTACAGTCCACACCTAACGAATGGCTTTATCTATGTAAAATATGTGTGATTTTCTTTTCAAAATTACCCAGTAGAAAATGCTATGATACTATTTCTGACCTTAGGTCTTTGGTCTGGACCTAGAAAGAAATGAGTACACACTAGAAACCAAAGGAAAGAAAATAATAATAATAATAATAATAATAATAATAATAATAATAATAATAATAATAATAATGAACATGAAAGTAATTTATTCCGTAATAATGGAAGCCAACAAGTTCAAAATGGAGTTTCAAATGGGTGAAGAAATGCAAGTAAAGCATAATACACCGACTGAAACTGCAAAATACTTAAAAGAAAGCAAAGGTAAGTTCAACCGACCAGATAGAGAAACGATGGCACGATAAACCGCTTCACGCTCAATCCTCTGACCGTACCAAACAAGTTGATGTAGACAAACCAGTTGCTACGTAGTGCAGGGTTAAAAGCGGAAACTGAAGGTTTTATTCCTGCTGCACAGAACTAATTCTTGCTAACTAGAAATTACCAAGCACGCATACTGAAAAATTGTGTTAGTCTAAAATGCAGATTATGTGATAAATAGCCAGAAACAATTGTATCAGGTTGCGCGGTATTGGCACCCACTGAACATGAAACACGACATGACAGAGTGGGCCAATATCTCCAGTGGAAAACCTGCAACCCTTACGGAAAGGAAACTGCAAGTAATTGGTATGAACACCACCCAGACCCGATTACAGAGATAGGACCTGTAACAATTTTATGAGACTTTACAATACACACAGGCAGAACAATCAAAGCCCAGTCATCGTGATCAGAGACCACAAAGACAAAATGTGCCTTCTTATTGACATGTCAGACCCTGCTGAGTGCAATGTGTCTCTGAAGATCTTCAAAAAACTATCAAAATACAAGGAGCTTGAAATCGAAATCTCAAAAATGTGGCGCATGAAGATATTAACGAATCCAGTTGTAGTTGGAGCCCTCGGATTGATTGGAAAAGATTCCAATAGACTCATTGACGGAATCCCTGGTAGGCCATGCTTTAAAGAAATACAAAAAAATGTACTTACACGTAGAACCCACCTTACGAAGTGCTTTATCTAAGTGAAATATGTGCGATTTAAAAAACAAAACAAAACTGCTCAATGGAAAATGTCATGATGCCATTTCTGACTTTAGGTCTCTAGTTGGAACCCGAAAAGAAATGAGTATACACCAGAAACGAAAGGAAATAAAACAACAGCAACAACAACAACAACAACAACAACAATAATAATAATAATAATAATAATAATAATAATAATAATAATAATAATAATAATTTATAAAAGACCCCAAGAACAGAATGTGCTTTCTTATTGACATGGCAGTCTCTGCAGATTGTAATGTATCTTTGAAAATCTTCAGAAAAGTACAAGGATCTTGAAATGGACAAACGTGGCACATGTATCCATCAATAATTCCAGCTGATTAGAAAAGGTTCCGATACAATCATTGAAGGGATTTCTGGTAACCCATGCCATAAAGAAATAAAAGAAATTCTTCTCGCAAGTACAGATCACACATTACGAAGAACTTTATCTATATGAAATGTGTGTTCTTAGTTTTTTTATTTTTACAAAAATGATCATTGGAAAATGTCATTAAACCATTTCTGACCTTAGGTCTCTGGTTGGGACCCGGAAGGAAATGTGTATACAACAGAAATCAAATGAAATAATAATAATAATGAGAGATATTTCATATATAATATTGATAATAATGACTACATTAAAATTTAATGCAACTTTTATTCAATTGGTTGTCATCACTCATGCATGGGAGATAACTCACGATCAGTAAGAAGAGCATTGGTATTTAATTTGTCATCAGTGGGTTTTAGTCATTAGTCACCACTATTTATTTATCGACCTCCTTTTGACTCTTAGGCATTTATCGACCCCCTTTTGACCACGCAGACTTTTATCGACCCCCTGGTTAGTCCCGTCGCACTAATGTATGTATGTATGTGTGTGTGAGAGAGAGCGAGAGACAGACCAAGAAATAAAAAGGGTAGTTTTAGAATGGTTTTACTAATTGTAACCAAATGGACAGTGACAAGATACTTTAATTCGAACCCTCATGTATGTTGGTCCTTCTCACTTGAAATACAAGGGTAACAAGTCCACCCCTCCCCGCATACCCCCCCATTTGACCTTACGCCAAACTTAACTAAATTTAGAAGATAGCAATAATTGTACTCAGTAACCCCTTTTATATTTATTTATCATTTTTTTTAAATGTCTTCTGTTTAATAAATGTTTATTAACGTCTCGCAGCATCCGTTTGAGTATTTTTCTAAAACAAATATAAGAAAATAGAGAAATACAAAAAATGAGTAAATACGAACATAAACTTAAATAGAAGTCACGATACAAATTATGTTGCAGAAATTCTCGACTAATAATTTTTGAGATGTGATTAATGTCCTTATTTCGCAAGCTAACGTCCGGTTTACCACCCTCCCAGTCTTTTGAACAGGAGTAGAGCTTTATTCCATATCTGCTATTTAAGATTGAGTTTCCGGTTCTTTCTGAAGTGTTTTCATTCTCTTTCACTCCTAGTAACCCTTTGCGTCTTAGTGGCATTTTCTCCTTGCTTAGGGTGAAATGATTTTTTAAAAAAGGTTTTACTCTAATACTTACTTAAAAAGAAAAAAATCGAAAAAAGTTAAAATCATTTTTTCTGATTGCTACATGTCATCAAATATGAAAGCCAATAATTGAAGTAATTTTATTTTTATTTTTCATGAGGTGTGTGCAAAAGTTTCCAGCATTTTATTTAGTTTTCCACGTGTTCAATGTTTAGATTTTTAAAAAAATATACGGTGCTTAGAACCATTGCACAAGCCGATATAATTCAGCCGGTATCATCTGATAAAGATTAGTGTATTAGAGCTAGAAATAAGGTCTAAATCATAAAACATTGTTTTGTTTCGTTTTCAATAAATTCATTAAAATTGTTTTGTTTTCAGTAAATTCATTAAAACATAACCAAATCATAAATTCATTTCATTCATATATTATATATTAAATAAATTTTCCATATAATACAATATTTCATTTGCACGACTTTAAGCAGACAGAAACAATTCCCAGAATATATAATTAACAAACTTGACTGGAGATGCAAAAAAAAAACAATAACAAGCGGACCAGGCATTACCAGACCTCCACTTAAACGAACTCAAAACGTTTCTGGCGATGTTGTTTTGTACCTGAAGAACAAAAGAGTTTCTTCTTTTCTCTCTCACTTTCTCTCTCTCTCTCTCTCTCTTTCTCTCTCTCTCGCTCTCTTTCTCTCACTTTCGCTCTCTTTCTCTCACTTTCGCTCTCTCACTTTCGCTCTCTCACTTTCGCTCTCTCACTTTCGCTCTCTCACTTTCGCTCTCTCTCTCTCTTTCGCTCTCTCTCTCACTTTCGCTCTCTCTCTCTCTCTCTCTATATATATATATACATATATATATATATATATATATATATATATATATATATATATATATATATATATATATATATATATGATCAGTCATTTCACTGAATATTTCTTCCGAGTTACTTAACTACTTCTGTCTTATAATAGTTGTAATAATTCATAAATGAAATGTGTATGCAAATATAATAGTTATTAGGGGCCAGAGATAATAACTTATATTTCATTTCTTCTATAATAGTTGAACCATTTAGTATATAAACGGTCTATGCAAATGTAATAGTTATTAGAGATAATATTAAATAAATCATATTACCTTTTCTCCTATGATGCTTTTAAATGCTGTGCTTATTTAGGACGCAGGCGAATATAGACACATTTTTATTTACTTATCTGCAAATTGTCATGCATTCTTGTGGAAAATGGAATGGTTTCCAGTTGTTCCACGATTTTGGATTCAGAGTAACTCTAGACTGCCTAACAAGCAAGGCTAGAAAAGCCATTCTACCCTCGTTGTCCTATAAGGGCTGTGTCATTTAATGTATGCATTGTGTGCAAATGCAATTATTATAGGACAGATATAGTAGGGTTTTAGAATTAAAAAATCTTTTGTATTTATGCACACACATGAATGTATTGAGTACGATACTGCAGAGGCTAACAAGCATATCTTGCAGACTAATTCACAAATATACGGACGTCTATCCTCACTGGGTATTCTGTTACAATGACTTTATGTCAGACTAAACTAAGCGTAACAAATATCGATAAATACAGCAGGTGGTTTCTTTCAAAATAGATATTTAATATAAAGTGAAATCTTAATCCACCGTAATCTCTTGGAATAATTAACTAATTCTTATTCTAATACTTTTAAAATTAGAAAGAATAAATAGTAATAAGAAATGAAATATTTATAAACTTTAAATACCACAGCTGCTAAAACAATGTGGCTATCTATGAGAAATGACTTCTGTTTTCAAATCTTTTACAGTGTTACAAACAGGTATGCATGTGATCTCAAAGATTACATGGGTCACATTCTTGGGATTGTCTTTATATAGTAGTCGAGACAGTCACGTGACTAAATGCTAAAGGCACATACTTGGCGGAATTTTCTTTATTTTTTGTTTTCTTTTTTAAATTGCCAATTTTTTAACTGTTTGACGTCACTAATTATTTTCAAAGTTTTATAGCCATTTTATAAGTGATTACTATTCGGCTTATTAGGTTTTTAAAAACTAAGTAATTTATGCCCTATATTGCATCGGCTGTTTATATCTATTTGTCTGTCTCTTTTTATCTACGGATACATATTCTATTCTATCAATCGTCATACTCAGCGATACTAAGCCTGACGCTTGATCCGGGATCAAAACGCCTATTTCAAATGCTGATTGAGAACAGTTAACAGTCACTCCTCAACTGGAGGAGCGTGGAAATAGTTTTTGTCTACATATATTTCATGCAGTATATTCATTCATTTATAAAATGTACAATGCCTACATTGATAAAAGTTATCTCTCTTACTGTGATGTTTCTCTCCAGAATCTATCTTACATAACTATAAGTCTACCATTCGTCCATGTTTAGAATATTACTGCCACATATTGTCCAATGCCCCCGCTATTTAACTTGAGCTCCTTGATAAAATCCAAAGAAGAATCAGAAATATTATTGGTCCAGATCTGGCAGCTCGGCTTCAGTCATTTTCCCACCACCACAAGGTTGCCTCTCTGTGCCATTTCTATAAATATTTTCATGGTAATTGTTCAGATGATCTATTCGCTATGGTACCTAAATTTGGATTTAAGCGCAGTACTAGAGTGGCGTCGAGATCTCATCAATTTACAGTTGATTTGGCTTGATGTAACAGTAAGTTCTGTGCTATCAGTTTCTTTTCCCGCACTTCTCGCTTACTGAACTCCCTTTCAGTTCCATGCTTTTAAGCCAACTTTAATCTACAAAATTTAAATGCAATGTCAACCGCTATCTACTGTCCTCATGATTACTCTTTTCTCTTCCCGCTCATATTAATGTTTCTGTTTCTAATTCTTCCACACCCTCTAATCACTTGCGTCTTAGTTTCTTTACTGCCTTGCATGGGTGAATGCAATTAAAAAAGAAAGTAAAAAAAGTCTATCTATCTATGTGTGTGTGTGTGTGTGTGTGTGTGTGTGTGTGTGTGTGTGTGTGTGTGTGTGTGTGTGTGTGTGTGTGTGTGTGTGTGTGTGCACTTTTCTCTGTATCAAAATTTTATTATATAATAACCGTTGGCAATTGTTTTCCTGTTGGTGTCTTGAAACATGTAGATTACTACATGTCTCCTCAGTATTCTTGATGCTTTTTTAAATGCTATCATGCTAGAATAATTTTCTTTCTTTTTAAGATTCGAATTATTTTAACG
>OZ038505.1:53929698-54322198 GCA_964036315.1 Acanthosepion esculentum
AGCCAAAAAATATTTTTACACTGTAAGAATTTTTTGCGAGATAATAATGTTTTAATGATACAAATTTTACTAATTAACCCATAGCTGGTGGGGAAAAGAGGTGGATTCATAGATTTTCCAAGAGTATTGGTGCGTAAGTGAATATAACGAACCCAACTGAAATTGAACCTTGACTCTCCGATTAACAAATACACCACCTGCAGCTTAGAGCACCTGGTATTCCCAAGCGGCTACCCATCCCGGTATTGACCAGGCTCGACTTGTTTAAATTCGGTGGTCGTACAGAAACCGGTGTTTCAAAGTGATATGGCAGTTAGCCTTTTAGTTCCACCAGTTCAGCTATGACTGACTATGCCACACCCAAATTAAATCACCTACATTTCCTCTGTATTCCATTTGTAATTTTTTTCCCGAGAACTACCCACTTGAATACTTCTCTAACCACTAGAATATTCACCTCTTCAAGTAAACGGTCAGCCGCTATCCATCCTCCTTATCCTCATAATCTTCACATCCTATCATATCTTCTTGCATTTATATTCTGCACCTCATTCAATATAAGGCTCGAGAGCCACTCATGGTAGATGATTACAATCTACCATGAGTGGCTCTCGAGCCTTATATTGAGTACGCTTTAGTATATAGAAAAACGGAAAAGAACTGATAGCAAATGTTTAATGCAAGTAATCTCCATGTGATTGCACCCTGTATTGCCGACGTTTAATAATATCCTGTATGTTTGTCAAAACCTTCATCCCTGGACGTTCATCATCATTATGACTTTCATCTCACCATCAAAGCTTTTGGAACCAATACTGAAAAGTATGAAAACAAAGCGATCCTTGACGAAATGCTTGATTGGTGTTACTTATAGTTTCAGTTTGTATTTGATCAAGTGTGAACGAAAGAAGCAAAATCACAAGAAAGTCTCTTTTTGTCTAAGTTAAAAAGTTCAACTGCTAAAGAGTAGAGACTTAGAAAATTATGTCATCTTGTAAAGGAATAACTCTATAAAAGAATATACGACACATTACTTATAGTAAACTGTACAGTTTGTTTTGGGGTTTAAATGTCAATGGAAGAAAAAACATCATTTTCTGGAAAACCAAATAGATGTTTATAGATACTTATTAGGCTTTACTTAGCTTATCAAAGAAGGGGCATAGGAAAGCTATATTATGAGAAATAAATAGATTGTCTATTAATCAACGATGATAGACACTATGAACTGATTTGAAACCAAAAGAATCAAGAGCTTAACGAAAACATCCCATTTTTAGGGCATTAAATTGTGTTTATTACAGCCCATTAAGCGCTGTTTTATTTCAAAAGAAACTTGCTAGACCAAATATAAAAAAATAACCCTCGGAAGTCTCTTCAGCGATAAAAAAATATCGAAATAGTCAAAATCATAACGGATATTAAATACCCAAGGGTTTTTTATTCTGTTATCTGAGAATGAGAATTATATTGCGAAATCCCTTTCCGAGTATTCTTGATCGTAAAGATTGACGAGGATTTTCATTCACCATTAATAAATTCATGTCATTTTAATATTAACGATTAGTTTCGTCTGACTGAGCTACATTTCAGTACAGGAAACGGCATTCAAAAACTACACACCTTGAACATATTCTGCCAAAGTTTGGGTTGGGGTTCATCAGACAAGAGTACCCACTGATGCCCAACCACAGCGCCTTTGTTGCTCAATTTCTTTGCCGGAAAAGCACTTAGATCAATTACATAATCTTTTCTTTGTTTTTATACCATTTTCGATATCTTTTTTTTTAATTTTCTAAATTCTAATCACAGGTTATTAATCTTCCTTTCATAACTAACTGGTCTCTTTCTTTAGCCGTATCTCTATCTCTCTTTAGCACATTTATTTCAATACACACATGCGTACAAACATATGTATATTGATCTGGTTACTTGTTTCTTTCTCTAGAAAATGAACGACTGTGCGATTGTAAATACCACCACCGTCTCTCCACCTGTATACGGGAGTGCTGTAGCATTCTAAGCCTGACTAAGATCGAGAACTTTTCAGCGCTTCCTAGAATGTGTCTGTTTCACTGTGAACCTATCACAAATTACATCTATCTATCTATCTATCTATCTATCTATCTATCTATCTATCTATCTCATTCTGTTCATATCTGTCTGTTTATCTATCTCATTCTGTTCATATCTGTCTGTTTATCTATCTCATTCTGTTCATAAGTATCTATCTCATTCTGTTCATATCTATCTAGCTAGCTCAGTCTTTCAATATCTATCCATCTAGTTTCCACGTTTTTCATTAGTCTTTCTATCTATCTGTCTATTTTATTCAAAGTTTCCACGTTTTCCATTAGTCTTTCTTTCTTTCTATCTATCTGTATGTATGTCCGCGTGTGTGTATGTCATGTTTTGATTCTAACTTTTACCCTATCTATTATAGCAGTTCTCTGTCTCACTCATTCTCTCTATCTTTCTATCTATCGCCTTCCTTTTTTTTCCAAGTATGCGACTTTCAACCTGTTTCCATTTGTTCTGGTCATATATTTTAACAAGCTTTTAATTCCCCAATAAAGCGGCAGCTGTACTCGGATTTTCTCACTTCAGTCAGCAAGATCGTTACGAATGTCCGGGGTGGGGAGAAGAGGATAACATTTTTAAAAGAAATATTCGTGACTCTGGAGATTAACGTCGTTGAAAACTAGCTGAGTCCGAGGTAAGTGAGGTGGGGGTGGCAAGAAGGGTGTTAGGAAGAAAAAGAAAGAATAGGAGAAAGGAAAAGGAAATGTTTAAAGCATTAATCCGTAGAAAAGTAAGCACAGACTGACATCCATACATATAAACGGAAAAGAAGATGTAAAATTCCCCTTGATTCCAGTGTTGGTCTTCCCTGCCGGGTGCGCGCGACCAAGCGAATTAACAGCCAACCAACAAGCGTAATAGCGTCAGAAAATAAAATAAAAATGAAAGAACAAACCAAAAAGCAAAATATAAAAAGTAGAGAAATGTCTCATTTTTCTGACGTGGGTGGGACAAAGGAAATGCACACTGCTGAGGGACACGTGCTGGGCAATAGGCCGCTTGTCATGACACTTCTTTCTCTCAAAACTTAGAATGCACTGAGACAGCATCAACGAGAAATAAAAAGTCAGAGAGAGAGAGACAGACAGACAGACAGACAGACAGACAGACAGATTGGATAGAAGTAAGAAAGAGAAAAAAAAAGAAGACAGGCAAGGAAAGATGAGAGAGAGAGAGAGAGAGAGAACGTAAAAGTAAAGAAGAGAGAGTAAAAACTAAAGAAAAATAGTGAAAAGAAGGAAAAGCGAAAAAAGAAGAGAATGCAAAAGATAGCTGAATGGAGACGGTCTAAAACTGGGAGGAACGAGGAGGAAAGCAAAGGAAAGACGAACTTAAGGAGCCAAAAAAGAAGAGATAATGTCTACTTAATTTATCTATGGTTATCTGTCTATTAGGTTGGTGCGTAAATGTTTCCATGTTTCTAGGAACATTTGCATACACCTAATTTCTGTCTCAGTTTGTTCATATCTATCTATCTATCTATCTATCTATCTATGTCACCTTGTTCATTTCTTTCTTTCTTTCTACCTTACGATCTATCTATCTATTTATCTATCTGGCACCTTGTTCATTTCTATCTATCTATCTATCTATCTATCTATCTATCTGTCTGTCTGTCTGTTTGTCTGTCTATCTATGTCACCTTGTTCATATGTATCTTTCTTTATCTATCTATCTATCTATCTATCTATCTATCTTCATGGGGTTGTTTGGCTAGCTAGTTTTATTAATAATTGTTTCATGCTTCCTAGAACAATCTAAGAAATGAAAGTTTTGACCAGCAATTTAAATAGCAATCAGTTTCAGGAGACCATTAGGATATTTACCTAATTCCTGTTGCATACGCATCGCCAGGCACATTTGTGTCATTTCAACGCACGGGGGGCCAACCGGCAACTATACTGAGCGGATCTTGGTTACAGTTTCTGCGAGAGAGCGCATTATCTTGCGTGATCACTAATTGGACATGGCTTTTACGCTTAAATCCTCGATCACGATGACTTGGGACTTTGTGTTAGCACAACTGTAGACGGCTTCCGAACAGTTTCGTTTACCTTATTTCATCCAGTGTTTGTGGCAACTAGTGGCGTGATTTTCAGGCGTTTTCCTCAAAGGTGCTTCACATTAGAATCATCACCTCCTGCCGATATTATCAAGAAATTCACCTAAAAAATCGACTATGGTCTCATTACATTCATTTTAACGTTATAAGCACTCGGCCACATGCGCATCACACAATGAGTATTGCTCTATTATCACACACACACACGGCACACACACGGTACACACACGGCACACACACGGCACACATACACACACACACACACCCGCACGCACACGCACACACACAATGAAGCGCGCACACACATATTTTCAAATTTAAGATATTTTTGTTTCACTTGTGGGAAATTTGTGTGTTTCAGAAATATATTATGCAGCTTTAATATTTTTAATCTCCATATGCAAACTATTTTCTTCGTCTTTGTCGTTATTATCACGTTTCGACCGTTGTACCCTTGGTCTTCATCAGGTGCTTGTCAATTCGAGTAACCTTTAGTACCAAGAATATTACAAGGTACTTAGACAAGGACAGAAGAATGAGAACAATCTATCCCCGTAGATTAAATAAAGTGCTTATTCCGAAATTCCCTTACGCTTACTCGGATCGACAGACACCTGATGAAGGCCGAGGTACACTACGATCGAAACATTTTCTTATAACAACAAGAAAGATGTGGACAATTGTCCAAGTGTAAATAATGTAAATAACAATAATTCCTTATCGCAGAAATTCAGACAAAAAATCCTAAATTAATCTATATTCATGGAAGTACAAAGGAACCCTACGAAAAAATTTTAATCGTTTTGTTTTTTTCGCTTTGAAAAGGTTAGATTTTCTAAGAAAAATACCTTTTGTAGTTTTAAGTTACGCTAATTTCTATGGTGTTTTAATAAGTACTGTTTTTCTCTTGCTTTTGATATAACGAAACCAACACCAAAGCCTTTAACCTCACGACTGCTTATCCTCATCCCTGCCACTGAAACAAATGGAAATATTTCATCTGCAGTGTTTGTAATTGTCTTCGTGTAATCCTTTGTGACCTTCAGACTCTTGCTCTACCAATGTCAGACCTAGTAATGTACTAAATAACATTATGGATTATTTGTCCGATATAATTATCATTATCCATGATTTCGACGAGAATAACACGTAATTAAATATGTAGATGACACATCATTCTCAGTACAGACATTAACGAAGTACGATTGACAAATTTAGTATCTAACTTGCGAGTGACAGTCTCGGTTCAAAATTATTTGAATGCAACTTTACAGTGTATCAAAAACTAATAACGACAAAAAACCTGACATAACTCAGATATTATTTGTTTTGTCTTGCTAGTAACTTTTTGAGTGTCTCTTCAAAAAGCTATCTTCTATTATCTGACGTGATGACAAACTATGATCTTTCGTTTGCCGCAGTATGGCAATAACTCTGCATGTCGTTGACGAGAAACAAGGCTTGTGGAATGAGAAGAAATTTTGACAAGACTGACATCACAGGTATTGCTAACAATGCAAGAAACGCTCGTGGGGAGGCGGGAACCATTTCCGGCAACTAGAAGATGAAATTGGAAAGGCCAGGCATGATTTGGAAAAATATTGAATAGTCTCTTTAACTCTAGACTCATTTTAAAATACTTAGACTCACTATGCAAACTATGTTTATGGATGTACCCGCACACACGTACACACGTACATATATACATATAGAGAACCACCATTGCTTATGTCCTTTCCCTTTCTTTTTCATCTTCTGCCTTGTTGGAAAATCTAGTGGAGTACATCCCTTTTGTCTTCTCCGCGGGTTTTGAAATCAGAGCAGACCAACTCTTTAATTAGCAATCACTTAAATTAGAGAAACCCGTCTTATCCTGCTATTTAAGTCATAGTTAAAGGAAGAAGAGATGAATTCATGTTTTGTTTGTTTTTGAGTGTGTGTGTGTGTGTGTGTGTGTGTGTGTGTGTGTGTGTGTGTATGTGCGTGTGTGTGTGTGTGTGCGCGCGCGCGCTCGAAAGTAAATACAGCAGATTAAAACGGGATTTAAACCCAGCTTGCCGATTCTACCTTCTGTGCTGATAACAGTTATGCAATCCGTACATCAACACGTCTATGTACATCATTTTATTTCGTATGTTCTTTTTGAGCCCAATGCTTTAAATGTGACTAAAATCACTGCGCCTATGTCAGAATTTACAGTTTACTGTTTTTTAGTACATATATATTTCTGCAGAGAAAATTTTGTCTTAAGCTTGACAACTTTACAACGAAAGCGACAACATAGGCTAATTGATAATTTATTGCTCATACATATTTGGTGACTATTCAGTAAAAAAGAATCAGGCAAATGTCCCACTTGTTTCGGCTCTAGTTGGATCATAATGGAACTGAAATTATAAACAATATAGATTCTACATTTGAGCATAACCAGTGAACAAATTATTAAGATTTTCTTTTAAAAATTTGTATGCATATATTTTAGTTTAGCAACTTAGTGAAAAAAATCGGTCGATGATAAAGATTTTAAAGCTAGACTGGAAAGTCATTTTAAAAATAACACGTAACCGCAGAAAACATCAATGTCTTAATTGGAACCATTCCAGTTGACTTGAGATTGATTACAAGAAAAAGAAAACACTGATAAATTAGTTTAATTTCAGGTATAAGGAAGCCTGTATTAATTTTGTGAAACGATATTAAATAGTCGACAGGGGGGTACACATTTGATATTCAAAAATGGGATTTTTCTAATAAGCGAAACACTGTACAATAGCTGAATTCAGATGAAAAACCGAAAGATCACTGGAATGACGTCACTAATCCGGGAAGGTTACGGTGATTGATTGATGATGTAGGAGTTGTTTGGTGTGTTTTTTTTTTTTATTCAGTGTTTTTATACAACAGCCAAAATTTGAATGCGCATGAATATGTAGACCAGCTAAAAATAGTGCTTTCGAAAATCAAACAGTGATTAGTTTCGTGAATAGAAACAATGTCATATTTACTGCATGAATAAAGACTACGTTTTATGTGACGAAATTGACTTTATTCGAGTAGAATTTGTTGAAGATAGCAATCAGTTGGTCCTCCTAACTGATACCCAACAGATTTGACTGATGTAAAAATATAAATAATAATAATAATACCTGCATAAAGAATTGTGTTAAACTTCGAGAAAATTTCCCACAAAACGTTTCTGGTGATGCGATGAAGCGTTTGGTTTGAATTTCGTGTTTAAAATGAAATTAAAATGTACAAATGTCCGATGAAAAGAAATCTCAGCGAGTTCATGAACTTCAACGTCGCTGGAAAATACCGTTGGTGTTTTTAGAGTTTTTAATTGAAAAATCAAACAAAATAAACCAAAATCTGAATATTTCAGGGAAGAGATACTTCCCCTGTTCGAGAATTTATCAGCGCGCTCGTGTGTGTGTGTGTGTGTGTGTGTGTGTGTGTGTGTGTGTGTGTGTGTGTGACTGATGATATACTCCTGTTAATTTTTTATAAATGTTTTCCTTGTAGGCAAACAAAAGATTTCTTTTTTGGACTTACTCCGAATCGAAATCGTTAGGAGCGCTTTACGCTAATCTAGTATCCATTTTCAAGGATTGTCCTCTTGCAAATGATGTTTAGGCTGCTGAGACGTATACATATTTTGAATTCCCTAACAAGAACAGTACATTATGACAGTGTTCGTCGCTGAAATGACTGACAGTTTTTTTTATGATTCCAGACCTAGCAATGGAATCAATAGAGTTTTTCGACTTTATATCAGCTGAGAATCTTAGAGCGAGAAGCCACAACGAGTCACTTTCATGGAGGTTAGCGTTAGCTATGCTAATTGGGGACAGGAAAGAGTCTTTCAGGTGATTAATAAAAAGAAGAGTCGTTTTGGGGGCGTTAAAATTAACAATCCATTCCCTGCCCCAGTTAACAACAAACTGTAGGTCATTTACTATCGAGACAGGAGTAAAGGGTTTTGCCATCAGGATAGATACCAAGTTGAGAATCTAGCCTTTCAATTTGTGGAGAAGACCGGTATGTGAAACCCTGACGAACGCTTTCGAGATTTCCAAAGCAACAGCCCGAGTTTCAGCAATCTCATGTGAAAGTTTGCTAGGCTCTTTCAGTATTAATCGTTAAGACATCAGCAGCTAACCTAGAGAAGCGAAAGCCATATTGCTTGCCTGAAAGGCGGCCCTGGACTGTGATGTGCTTAATGAATTCAGGATTTATTAGGGCCACGGGTAGTTTACCAAAAAGCGGTAGAAGTTCGAAAAGTCAGACAGTTCACCTGAAGACTGGGACACGAGGAGGAGGATTTCCAAAAGGCAAGAGACAGCGAGGCGTTTTATTTGTCTTTGCAATGCCAGTTCGTTCCTGCTGAAACAGTATCATGTTTCATTACCTGATCCACAACCACTAGACAACAGCAACACATATCTTTAACCGACTCTTATATCCACTACACCACCGCCTGCAAAGGTCTCGGTATTTTTAGAAAAAAAAATTAAAATAATTTTTGCGCTGTGAAATGTTTGCTGTTAAATTCCAATCACAACTTTATTTTTAAAGATTTTAGTCATTGTTCCGAACCGCCGTGAATCCAGACTCGACTTTGCATGATTTCCTTCAAATGCGTAGAATCCACTAGTAAAACAGGTCTTACATTTTCCATCCACCGATTGGTTGATTTTTCTTGAGTGGTCATTTGAGTTCATGGGAACTTCGGCATATTTGCACACAGCATCAAGATATTTATTCTCGAGAGACTTCAAATTAATTTACCGAGATTTTCGTTTTACTTGGTTTTCTAGCGATGTTGTAAGAACGCGACCAACCGACCGCCATCTTTCTCGGGGAGGAGGACTTGGGAACAATTAGGCAAGATAAATGAAGTTCTAACACACCCCACGGCTTGGGATTTTGTGTGTGTTTTTGTACTTGCTTATATACATACATACATAAATATATTATATATATATATATATATATATTATATATATATATATATATATATATATATATATATATGTATATATATATATATATATATATATATATATATATATATATATATATATATTCTTGATTATTTCAAATATTTGCATACATACATTTTCATGTCTGTATTGCATCATGAATTCAAATTACATACTCGTTATTTCTAATTCTAGTATTTCTCTTACTATTATTATTATTGGTATTATTACCACCTTTTCCACGACTTCTTTAATGTCATCTCCCTTCAGAACGTAGATGATCATGGTTCTCCACGCCTTCTTTTCCTTTGATATGTGTAAATTGCCATTACATATTGGAAAAGATAGTGGAATGTTTTCTCAACGGTTTCTCTATATTTTCTCTCCTCCTAGACTGACTGCCGCCCAATCTTACATGCTATCGTCCCTTTATAGTTTGAACTCTATTTGCTTGCAGGGATGTGATGAATTCATGCCTTTCCTAACAGTATTATTGTGAAGTGAAACCAACTATGCCGATTCCATTTTTGGGGTCATTAACCAATACTCGGTATCCTTTATCACTACTGCAGCAACTTTACGACTTCCATTTGTGACAATAAATAACGATGCGAAAGGATTTCATTTTAATGCATTTACTTAAGATTCGGATAATGTATTATTAATATCGCTCAAGAACAAGAAACCAATTAAAAATCTTCTTATTTCTTGAATGTATAACATTTGCATTTTAATCTCCCATTTCAATATTTTCCACAATACACGATCTCATAAGTGATTTAAATAAATATTTATAGCAGCGGAGGACATCCCATTAAACTTAATTTATTCATTGACTAGGAAAAAGTGTTGATGAATGGTTTGTTAAAACAAGAAAACATTTAAAAATATCCCAAAGTGGAAAATTTTTTTCGTTTTCTAAATGGATGCGTGTCGACCAATCAGACAGTAGCCCCAAATGGAATTAACTGAAGTTAGATGCGAAATTTTTCGGTAACCAGAACAGAATGTGAACTCTGCGAGACGAGTTCAAATTCTTGCCGAGTTTGTTGCGTTCACTTTCGCATAAATGTCTTTAGAAAAGCATGAATCCATCTCTTCTTTCTCCCCACCCCAGGGTAATTATTTGGTTAGGCCTAGATTTCTAGCATTGGATAGCACCTAATATAGAACAAGGACTATTCTGAGTTCTCCCTTCAGCTATGGATTAAATAGTAGAGTAGAATGGACCCTCTAGCCTTGGGTCGTAGTCAATTTAGGGGGGAAATACGTTCAAATCCATGTAGGAGGCTTCAGGAAACAACTCTACTATAGTTCCCAAGAAATCACTACAATTCACAGATAATAAAGAAAATAAATTTGTGGAGAACCATGATCGCTTACGTTCTGTAGGGATGTGGCATTTTAAAATGTCAGATTCTGTAATTGTTATTCAACAATGAATTAAGGTCATGAATTAAGGTAATTGATAAGGGAGATTATGTTGCAAAATAAATAATGTATGCAGTGAAAAATATACGGAGGCACGATGGTGTAATGGATAGTGGCTCGGATTGAGGAATCGGGGAGCTGAGTTCGAATTCCAGTCGCATCCGTTACATTCACTTACGTGCTAATACCCTTGGGAAAGGTATGAATCCTCTTCTTCTCCCAGCGGCTTCTATAGCCATCCAAGGCAACTACCGCAGAAAGAAATAGCAACCTACTGCGGGAAAAAAATATTCCTTGGCAGTCATATATCGAAGGTATATATGATCGCCTAAGCGTGTATCATAACTGACTTTGTGTAAAATATATGATTTTTTTTTCGTTGTTCGGCTTCAGATATATTGATGTTTCGGACGCCGTTGCTAATATTTATACAAATATAAATAAATAATTTTATTATTGACAAAATCAATCATCTATAATTTATTTATGATCATTTCTTACTGCGGAATCAATATGAAAAATATTTCGGAAAACCAGAAATAAGCGCTATGCATCAGTCAGCTACAATCATAAAGTCTAGTCTAGACATGGCTCTCTCGCCCAAAGATAGTTATTAAAAAGTGCTTGTTCGAAAATCTCTTCTATCAAATTATCTAGCAATTAATTTCCAACAACGAACACTTAGTCTACTTAAATACAACTAATTAAATAGTATCTTATGATACAACTCATAAAACAGTAAATATTCTTAAAACAGGAAAAACCGTCATTACAATAATGTTCATATTTGTAATCATAGAAAAAGAGGCGTGTCACTGTTAAAGTGGGCGGGTCAATAATACAAGGTGTAAACGTATATATAACGGTAGACGTGTGTAGACGTGTGTGGAAGTTGATAGTTTGGGTCGTGTATAAGTCAATATCTGACGCATGTTTTGTGGTCGTCTGTGCAGCTAGCATAAATAAGACAGGTTCAAATCATGCCGCAAAAATGTTATAAAACAGTTACTGATGCCAAAGGAATATTTTGATCAATACTTCTGTAATAAGTTATAGAAAATTGATTTTTCTTGTTATTCGTTCATATTCACCAAGATCTCATTAATTTACGTGCCTTTTATATTTATTTATAATTTTCTACTTATTTTCTTTTTTCGCATTTATCTAAAATCTTCTTTCATATTTATCTAAAATATTTCTTCTTTATTTCTTTCTATTTTTCAAAATTCATTTATTCTTTTTTCCTTCGTTATTTCTTTCTTTCGATAGCTATTTCTCGCAGTTTTCTTGCTTTGTTACACAGATCCTTTCTTTCTATTTTATTTGTATTTTTTCTTTCTTTTTTTCTGTTTTTATTTATTTAATTCCTTGTATTCCTGAATCTTTAGGAAATTTGATTTTTAGTTTTGCAATCTCTCTATCCTAATTTATTCGAAGAAAGAAAATTGCATGGCTCAGCTACTGAATATTTAAACCAATGGAACGCACAACATATAAAACCACTTAAAAGGGGCATCTCGGTGTAATGGTTAGCAAGCTTGTCTTGCTACAAACAATTACGACTAAGTAGTGAGTTCGATTCTCACTGGATGCCCCATACTTTCGACCTTGTGCTATATCTAAGCTACGCTTGGAAAACCTCTATAAAACCACCTAAAAATGACAAAATACAAACTATGTCATTGTCAAGCGGGAGAATTTGACTAGGATGGCTATCGGTTTATTTGACCATATTAGTTCTAGTGACCTCAGTATCTACAATGGAAAGCAAAAAGAAAATATGGAGGGACCAGCCATAGATTTATGTCAAACTTAATCGAGCAGATTCAATATCCACTAATGACGGAATACTATCGTTGGTGTAATGCTTATAAAATACTGAAACCGACGGCATCTGACTCGTTGATTCGCTCTGGCGATTGTAAGGAAGGAATCGATTTAAACCTTATAGAAATATTCCTTATTTTTCATAGTTATGTCAATGTCTATGCTGATGACACAATTATTTACTTCTGTCTTAACAGTAAATCTGATTGGTTCGATAAGGTCAAATTGACAGCTGATCAAAAAAAAAATGGCCTGTTAAAAACTGGGGCAAAAAATGGCATATTCATTTTAACGCTTTAAAACGAACCTGCTCTCTTTTAACCGTGATCGAAGGCAAAAAGGTTTCCTACCCGCGATTAGTATGTCTGGTGCTAACCTCCAGGCGAGTGACTCAATTGCTAGGTCTGCAACTAGCAACATTGGTCCATTGTGTGGATCTAGACAATTTTTCACGCCAGTATCAATCTTACACCTTTATAAATCTACAGAATAAGTACTTGCATTAAATATGCTGCCATATCTGATCTGGTACTTCTGCTATCTATCTAGACATTTTTGGTAAAATCCAAATAAGAATCTGCAATGTAATTGGTCCTGATCTGGCATCTCCGTATCAGTCAGTTTCCCACAACCATAAAGTAGCTTCCCGTTGCCTTATCTATAAATATTTTCATGGTAATTGTTTTGATGAGCTTTCGTCTTTGATATCTCCCCTTTAAGGATTTAAGCGCAGTACTAGATTGGCAGCTAGGTCTCACCATTTTACAATTGAATTTGTAGATGTAACCGTACGTTCTATTCTAACAGTTTCTTCATCTCACTAATGGAACTCTCTTCCAACTTCTTGTTTTCATGTCAAATGCAATCCACAAAAATTTAAATGCAACCTTAATCGACATCTTCTGTTTCCTAGAAGTCCGGTTCATATTCCTCCCGTTTTTTTTTAAGTTTATCTATTGTTTCTTGCTTAGCACTGAGTTTCAGATTCCTTCTAAAGTCTACTTCAACTCCATACTTCTAATGTCTCCACTTAAACTCTGAAATTTGATTTACTATTTATTTATTTACTTTTCCTCAATAGGAGTCGGTAGGTTCGCCTATCGTCAGGTTCACACACCTCCCCGGTCTTTTGAACAGGAGTAGAGGTTTATCACTTGTTTCTTGTTTAGGATTGGGTTTCCGGTTCAATCTAAAATCTTTTCATTCTCTTTCACTCCCAGTAGCCCTTTGCGACTTAGTGGCATTGTCCCCTTGCTTGGTGTGAGTTGATTTTAAAAAACTTAACATTTTCTCGGGTTTCTTCTAACAGTTTCTTCTCTCGCACTTCTTGCTTGTGGAACTCGCTTCCGGTTGCTTGCTTTCCAGGCAACGTTGATCTTCAAAAATTGAAATGTAGCATTAATCATTATTTTCTGTCTTCTTAAATCCTTTTCTTTTGTTGTCATTTCTCCTTAATGTTTTTCTCAGATTCTTTAACTGTCAGTACCTCCTTGTGTCTTACTGGCTTTATCACCTTGTTTGGAGTGAAATGATTAAAAACATACGTGTCCTGCTTTGAAAGTGAATTTTCAAAAACTCTTAGAAAATGAAGGGAGACATGAGAAAAAAAAGCGTAAAGATAATATGGTTATTTGAAACTAAAAGTAAAAAAATTGATTTCTGGTATTGCTAGAAACAATTGGTTAGCGAATTTCTAAACAGGTTGCCACAAAATAAAAGTGGGGTGGGTGATGAAACAGATGTTAAAAGTGGTGGGGTGTAGATTTTAAAGGTTCCTGATTTTTTTTTATCAGATCCTCTATTTACATTTTTAGTGGAATCTGTGAGCTGAGTTCAAATTCCAGAGAATGTTGTTGCATTCAATTTCGCGCAAATGCTTTTTTTAAATGTACGAATCCAACTCCTCTATTCTATTAGTTAAATAGCAGGGTAGACTGGACTCGCTAACATTGGTGGCTACCAGTCGATGAGAAGAGAAACTCTGAATTTCAGAACCGCAGAGAAGACAACGGAAACAACTGGCTATTTTCCCCCAAAGAACACATGATAGCTCACAGCTAATAAGAACATGGAATCTGTAGAGGGCCATGATCGCCTACGTCTTGAAGTAGTATGCTACTTAAAAAGTTATTTAATTTATTTTTAATATCCACACGGATAGATATTCAATGAATCTTTCTAAATATATTAATATTCCAAGTATATAATAGCAGCTAAACTTCCCGTTAAGGTGAAATATATTGATACGACAGGTTAAGAAATGACAATTTTCAAATTATTTTGGATTTGATTTTAATTGTACGATTTTCTTTTCTTTTTGCTTTTACTTATTTTCTGAAATGTGACCTATAGACATTCTACAGGTAAGACTTATGTAAATGTTTTAGAAGTTAAAGTTACTGGGCGGGGACGGAAAATGAAGCGTTATGATTTGTTTTGAAATTTAATCACAGTAATGATTTTAGACAAATGATACAGCTCAATAGTATTGTTACAGAATGAGACGAAGAGGACAAATTTAGTCTTCTGTTCAGTTCTCAATTACAGAAAAAAAAGAGGGGCTGACGTACTCCACCACCTCTATAGCACAGTGGGTGTTATGCAAAAATTTGTTATTTAAATCAGTGTTTCCCAACCTATGATAACGTGGCCAGAATGGACCATGGCAAATTTCTGGTGGACCACAGAAGTTTTATAATTTTTACTGGGCCACCAGGTTAATATATCGACCAAAGCTTATAGGCCACAAAATGGAAGTCAATTTTACACTATAATAAATCAATGGGCCACAGAAAAATTCTGGGTTCAAAGTTGTCCATGAGCTAAAAAACGTCGGGAATGATTTTTAATATCAATACTGAAAGATATTCAAAGATACTTTCGAAATATAGTTTTATCTTTAGCATATAGTAGTTGATAAACTTCTCGTTAAGGTGTTATATACGATAGGCAAGAGAGTAAAATCTATCAAGAAGTTTCTAGTTTTATTACTCTTCCCTTTTTGATGAGTACGTGCGTAACTTGGTTGAATTCAAAGCCCGTCTCTCTCTCTCTCTCTCTCTTTCTTTCTACCACTCTTTCTTTACCCACCCCAGTTATTTTATTCTTTTCTCTCTGTACCGATAAATATATATTTATGTGTCTATGTGTACTTACCTTTCTCTTTAAGGGTAACACAAAAAATTATCGTTCTCCGCTATGATGGACTTTAGTAATAAATTAATCTACCAATCGCAGTGGGCGTGGTGGTGAAAAAGTAGCCCAAGGCAGGGATGTAAATTCACCTTTTCACCCAGTCTATACAAAGATAGCTAAAAAGAAAGAGAAGCTGTGACAGCTAGATTATGCTATAAAGGAGAATACAGATGATGGCGAGTTCGTAGCTTTCTGTGACGTAGGCTTTTAGTGTGCATGCCGAACGATGAGCGGTAAGGTTTACCAAGAGAGAAGAGTAAGGGAGAGTGAGAAGTTCATGAGTATTTGAGTGAGTGAGTGCGAGAGTGTCGGTGTGCGTGTGTGCGTGTGTGTGTGTGTGTGTGTGTGCGTGTGAGAGAGAGAGAGAGAGAGAGAAACTGAGACAGATCTCGAGCGTATGAAAGCTTTGTAAGAACTAAACTTCTAAGTTGAGGCTTCGTTCCTTCCTGCAACTCGCCTCGCCAATATCACGAAGATCGGAAACAACAACACAAAAAAGCAAAACAAAACAATTTATCACCTATGCACAACACAAACACACTTATAGACACACTGACACATACGTACACAGGTTATACATGATCGAGTGAGAGAAAAAAAGCCCACATTTCGTATGTCCACGAAAACTTGTGAGTACATCGAAGTACTAGAAATAACAATCGTGTTTTTAACGTCATAAGAATCACTCAAGAAAAGTGTTCAAATGGATCTGGAGATTTTACAAGAGATGAAACACCAGAAAATGACAATGAAATAAACAAAGAAATACGTAGAGGAACTCATTTACAAGTCTCAAAATTATTTTAAAATATAAAACACAGCCTCAGGTACGTTACATTTTCTTTATTTGTCTATTCATTCTTCTTCTTCTTCTTCTTCTTCTTCTTCTTCTTCTTCTTCATTGATATACTTGCATTTGTCTATCCACACTTGATGTCTGGTGGTCACTGCTGAAGACCGAGTGACAGCAAATCTCCTCAAATCTCCAACACCCCTCCCACTATCCTCGCAGACCCTAGCAATGCCATGCTGGTATCATAACTTAGAACTATAACATATAGATACTGAACTCTGAAAAATCTCTCGTAAGGGTTCTCCTCCGGCGGCTAAGTTCACTTTCCAGTTTTTACTGGACTTAGCTATGATTTCTACCAGTAATTCATTAATCGTGAATACTCCGAGGCATCCGAATATTCGGCAAGAAAGAGATGAAGTCATATTATTATTATTATTATTATTATTATTATTATTTATAATTTGTGATTTTTAACCTCTTCCAATTTTTTCATTCTTTTTCACTTTCATCAGATTCCTTTAGTAAAAGTAATATTGTTTTTATTTTACTACTACTAGTAGTAGTAGTATTAGTAGTGATGATGATGATGATGATTGCTTTTTATTCCATTGGACATGTTATTTTTATTCATCAACTATGTTGCGAGTATTGATGTCATTACTTATAAATAAAAATAAACCTTATTGTTCATGTTTGTGATGATGATGGTTGAAATGATGGCGGGTAATCTAAAAATATGTTTTTGTTAAACACGTGAATTCGAAAAATTTCTTTTGTCTTCATTTTTTCTTTTTCCCCTTCTTTTCCTTTCTCTTGCTTTCTTCATTATTTCGCTTTCTCTTGTTCTCTCTCTCTCTCTTTCTCTTTCTCATTCCTTCTCTCTCATTCATTTCGTTTAGTTTCTAATTTTCTTTCACTTGCCTTTTTTCGCGACTTCTTTCAGTTTCCAACATACTTCCTTCTCTAGCTCGTTTTTTCCTTCAGTATTTTTTTTCTGTTTTACGCTCTTCTTCTTTTTCTATTATTCTCTAATTTCTTTTCGTTGTCTTCGCTTCTTATTTTATTTTCATAGTAAAAGCAAAAAGGATCAGAACCTGTATATTCTAAAAATCTAAATTATATACTTATTTCTTTGTTGTAAGGCTGGTAGTAAAACAATTTACAAAGACAGTTTTCGTTGTAATCACTGGGGTTGTTGCATCGTTGTAATAGCAGTAGTAATAGTATCTTTACGGGTACTAGTTGTGACCGTTGTTAGGCATGTTTGGGGTTGTGATTTTTTATTTTCAATAAATATTAATTTTGATTATAGATTGTCGTAATTGAATATTATAATCAATGCGAACTCATAGCATTTGAAATCCTATTTAGTTTAATAAAGATTGTGTCGGACGATTTCTTTTGCTTTTGCTTGCTTTTGCTTACACCCTGGACAGGCGTTCTCCCGCCTGCCCGCACACACATACGCTCGTGCGCACATACATATATGTATGCGGTGACATGTGCGCGCACAAAACACATACACACATACAAATACGCACACACGAATAGCAGGCTTAATCAAAGTGATAAACAAAATACATAGCGTAAAGATACCCCGCCAAAGCACTAAACATACAATTCTTATATGAATAACTATTTAAAACGTATTAGTTAAGCAAAACAAAAATATATCTGTGAAACACCGAAAGGAAAATTACCGGTTGTAGTTTATTTATAGCTCGTAACTAGTTAAAAAAAGAAAGACAATTTAACTTAAAATAGTGGGTAATAGACTTATGTAAAATTAACTGCAAAATGAAAGTCGCATCAAAAAGAGAGGTTTTTAAAAACAATTGAGCTTATGTGGACTCGCCAGGTAAAATTTTAAAAATCGATTACTTATTTTTATAAACAGAAAAATAGTTCTACTAGGAATCACATGCGTAAATCGCCATTAACAGAAGTGGGCATTCATGAAAACAGATGTGATGCAACGTGTTTATAGGTGTTAATTCGGGGGAAATATGTTTGCCAAGAGTTATGATTAAGGTTCTTATATTAGTTGGTAAGATTGTTACAATTATAAGATATTAGTAAATTTACTAAAAAAAAAAAAGAAGGAAAAAGTAAGAAGAAAACATATATATAGAAACCGTATTTCCCGAAAACTAACTGCGTATTTCACATGAGATCTGCTTGAATGAATGCCTGTCTCTAAAAAGGCCGATTTAACATTAATCAAATATTGCACTCCTTCGCACACACACACACACACACACACAGGCGCGCACGTGTGTGTGTGTGTGTGTGTGTGTGTGTGTGCGCGCGCGTGCGTGTGTGTGTGTGTGTGTGTGTGTGTGTGTGTGTGTGATTTTTAACTGTCGAGCTCATAAAGTAAATAGTAAATAAAATAGAAGTCATATTCCTCTTACCGGACACACATAATTTTTATATTTAATTTATGAGTGTATTTTTGGCGTGTCTACAGTTTTGCCCCCAAATGTGCCTCTCTCGTACGCTTCATAATAAAACACATGGTACTCTTCTATCGATGCGTCGGTTTCTCACCCTGACCACGCGTGCAGTAGGCCTGTCCGCTACACACAACACATATGCCTAAGAATATGAACTTCAGGTTTAAGACAAATGATAATATGTATTTTGTACCAAAGCATTTTAATGTTAAATGACATTACAATAGGTTCAGCTACTCTGTGAAAACTTGGCTGGCTAAAAATAGTTGTTCGAATCCGTATTTTACATGTGTAAACACAGTACAAAGTATAAACTGTAAGCAAATGAGACTTTTCAAATAGGATTTGAAAAAAGTCGTGAGGAAATATCTGTTCGGAAAATGTTGCCTGTGTTAGTAGTTGTTCCCATCCATTTTCATGACAAAGATCAAAGTGTAGGACCTGCGCCTATTTGCAAGCAATAATTGAAATAGTAATTTTTCCAATCAGTTCAAGTTTTTGAGAACTTTTCAACACGGATCTAAACACCGTGAAAGAAAGAAATATTTTTTCGTGAAATGTTCCAGTAAGCCAACATATCAGATTGCATGAAAAAATAATGGCGATGTTTAAAAGTCGTCTATGTCCTAACTCCTTCACCATATAAGTCAGTTGGTCATTTTTGAGAATTGTCATTTCAAGTTTCATTCAAAGACCTTGGAATTTCAAAGTCATTTGCACTTGCCGTCGACTCTTCCCACGGGGATGCTTTTTTATCTGAAGTTTATTGACAAAAGTTCCAAGGAATGCGATCACTGTGGCTGTCAAATTCAATCGACCTTCAAATCGAACTACTTATTGATTTTTCTTGTTTTTCCTTGTTTTTTTTTCTTTGATTTGTTTTATTTATCGCCGTGAGATAAACCTTTATCTGCCAAAGTTTATTATCATTAACCAATATTATCTCTGAGCACCAGAATATTCTGCTAAATACAAGGAAGATCATGTGACAACAAGCTTTAACAGTTACGCCTTACAACATTTGTAATCTCTGTTCAAACAACTCCAAATAACAAATGGATGTTGTAATGGCCATCTATCTATCTATCTATCTATCTATCTATCTATCTATCTATCTATCTATCTATCTATCTCTCTATGTCTATTCATAACTATCTATCTATCTATCTATCTCTCTATGTCTATTCATAACTATCTATCTATCTATATATATATATATATATATATATATATATATATATATATATATATATATATATCCGTTATATACATTGATCTATTTACATATACTACTTTATATATCTTTGCCACCAAACCAATTATGTTGGGCATCCGACCTATTAAAATTAAATTTCTATTTCTTTCCTTTTCGTTATAATTCGTATGAAATGAATTTTATGCAAATGTTTTCTTATCTTTCAATTGATCTGAGTTGTAATGGGATTCTATGTATTAATTAATTTCTATTTAGAATTCATTGAATATTTATTTGGTTTTTCCGAATTACTCAAATGTGCATAGATTTCTATGCGTTTTAAACATAAAAACAGTTGACATAAAGCTGCGTTGTTTGAAAATTCTAAAACACGTGAGTTTGGTATTTGTTTTTCCTTTTCCTTTTTTGAAATAATAATTGGACTCGACGCCTAAGAGGAAACATTTATATAAAATCATCATTTATAAACACGAACGTCATAATATAGACTTTGTATCGCGCCGATTAAACACAAAAATACGAAATATTTGCCGGTAAATGTCCAGCAATCTAACGTGTTTGTTCATAGTTATTCATGCATTTTTTTTTCATGTATTTTTACGTATGTACATATACGGCATCCTTTTAAGGGTTCATTTTACGCATATTTTTGTTAACATTTTTCAATTTTTTCATTCAACACTGCCTATATCATCATCATCAGCATCATAATGTTTTTCTTCACCCTCATCATTCTCATCATGTGTTTCTTAAATTGTTTTCTGCTTGTTTTTGGTTATTAATTAGTTGTAAAAAGATTTTAGACGAAATACATCGCAGTTGAACTGCCAATCTTGCTTTGTGCTTAAGAGCATAGCTAAGAATTTAAGGGCATTTGAAATAAAAATAATTACGTCACAAACTGTATCAGTTATGCAAGCTTGAAGACAGACTGAAAATATCAACAACACTCAATATAATTATAACGAACTATTTGACAGCGCTTGTCTTGAACATGAACTAAGGGCATTATTTTAGAAAATATATTTCTAAGCTTCTGACTTGTAAACAATAAATAGTGATATAACGAAGTCTAAGGTGGTGTCAATTTGATCCATATTTATTTACAGGACAAAATGACAGGAAAAAATAGCAAATGTTGGTTCTTTAAAAAAAGAGCATTAATGAATATAAAATAAATTAATTACGGTAGTAACAGAGAGCAGAAACAAGAAAGTGGCGAAATTACTTTTATAGAATAAAAATAATAGCAAAAGTTTGAAAGGTAAACAATATTGTTCTATAATTCTGAGAAAAGTTATTAACATTTCGAGATTTGCAAGAGCAATTGAAATCATTCTTTGTTTTGCTAATGTTAATACCACATTTCAGCCGATCCATTCTACAGCCTTATCCAACAGAATGACCACGTTTTTTCCCACCGCACCATGAATTTATAATTCTTCTTCTTTCCTTAGTTAGTGAACTAGCACGTGCGTTATACCCTGCCATTGCCTCAGATAAATAATGGACTGTTCCGTTTCGAAAGACGGATGAAAGGATATATCAAAGACGCTGTTTGGTTTTGTTGAGAAAAAAAGTATACGCAATAATAAGAAAGAAAGAAAGAAACAAAGAAACAAACAAAAAAGAAAGAAGGATAGAGGAGGGGAATAACGTTCTCATGCCTTTAATGTATTCAACTGCGAGATATAAAACCTTTTTCATCTTCTCATTTGTATCCTCTTACTTCTTTGAATTATTACCTACGTTCATACTTATGACTGATATTGCAATATTCTATTAAAGTCGTTAAGCTATTTAACAATTCTATAGAGGAATGATCATAAATATCTTATAATCTTGAAATTCTAGAGGACCTTATTCAATCATTAAATTAAGAATTATGATTCAGTAGAAAATTCAAATAGGAAAACCGTGAAATTTTCACGAGTACTACTAATAAGAATAATTGACCCCCACCCCGCCAAAAAAAAAATTCGCAGAAGACAAGAAATATTAGGTCAATTTTTAGGCGATGGATCCACTTGTTAGTTTTGTGTTTTGATTGGTTAAGTATCCAACCGTCCAAGACTTGGATTCATTTTCAATGTCACCCAACTATAAATAGGATGACAATCCTACTATCATTGCTCATGACGATAGCAATGATTGCCTTGTTGGTTCTTTCAATTATTTTAAGTTTAGAATAACAAATAAAAAACACAACTTAATTCTTCTTAATAAAAGCAATTCATACACAGTAGTAAAATAAGTTTAAAAAGCAATTTCATAAAAGATAACTTAAAATGAAGCGGAAACTTGTCGGGAGTAAGTTTATTGATAACTTTTCTTTTTAATAAACTTTTATTCTTTTTAAATGTGCTACTCATAATAGTAATGATCTATATCTTCACAAATCTCTCAATGCTTCTCTCGTCTTGTCTGATGTCATAGGTTTTTCAGGCATGGTGTTATCAGCAGCAGCAGTTGTCGTAAGTGGAGTTTGCATTTATGGTGTACCATGTGGTTTAATTTTACGGTGAGGAAGATTTGGGCGCAAGTATAGTCGAATGAAAAAACATTATTAACCGTTGAGGATTACCATATTAAACTCAATTTGTGCTACGTCCTCTCTTCATGGAAGGACCACTTGGTGTAATAATTAGCAAGCTTGTCACGCCAAATCAATTATAACTTAATAATGAGTTCGATTCTTACTGTGTCCTCCATACTTTCGGCCTTGTTCCACATCCAAGCTACGCTTAGAAAAATCCCTATCTTTGTAGAAAAACGCGTATAGTACCTGTTAAATATTTCTCAACATTTTTCAAACGAAAAATATTAAACACTCCATTTTTTCTTTTAACTTATAAAGAACTCAAATATTCGTTCCTTTTACATAGAGCTTATAAATAATATTATTTTAAAATTAAAACAATTCCCCCATCGCCTGTAAAATACAATACTTACAAAATTGTATACTTCTGTATCTCTTTAATGTTTTTTGTGGGGGATAAATTACTTTTTCCATCCAAACAGCTAGAATTTGACATGTTCACACAAAAGAAACCGAACTGTAATATCTATCTGTATTTCTTGTAATAAGAGTTATCATTATTTACTTGCAGACAATTGTCCTCATCGTTCCATTTTGGTCACTAGTGTATCATAGCGTTGGTTCGTGAATTAATAATTGTGATTTCAATCCTTGGACCGGGCAGTGCAGATTTTGTTTTTTTCAACTCAAGGTAATAAATCCACGAGGATGCAAATGGTTACAGAGAGGGACAATATAAGAACAGGAGTGAAGAGACAGATTATGACGATTGGTACTGCATTTACATTTTTAAAGATCATAGTTGACAGAAAAGTAAGAGGCCTGAAGAGACTTCCACAAGCGAAACGTGCGCGAGAAGAAACAATTAGCATGTAACTTATGGTTTCATCTAGCAATTTCAACAATGATATTATGAAACCTAACTGCCAATCTAGTACTGCACTTAAATTCGTGTGATGTCGTGGTTAGATTCAGTGAAAACACAGCAAGCAATAATTGGGCATTACAAAATTAAAACAAGACGATATATCTCTAGACATATCCAGTGGAATGATAACAGTTTATCTCTATAAATTAAATAAATTTCATGACGGTTACACTACCAACAAGCACTGGGTGAAGGCCGGAGGGCACAATGGCCGAAACCGTATAATAACAACAAAGATAAGGACAATCGTTCGCATGTAAATAATGTAAATAACTTATCTGTTTTATTTCTGTTTTTGTTTTTTGTTTCTTTTTAATAAATAGATAAATGTAAGCCAAAACAAATACCTGTCAAAGCGTTAGTTATACTAAGCGTTAGTTATACTAAGCGTTAGTTATACAAAGCGTTAGTTATACTAGTTGTGGTCCGAATAAATTAAAATGATTAATTGAGCTGAATTGAATTTGAAAAATGTTTTTCAATGCGTTTTCCTTGTAAGCGATTTTTAATTCTTATTTGATTTGAGGCTGCAATTCGAGTTCATTTATTATTCCGTGAGAAAACTGTCAGTTTTTACAAATATATTTTATTTTCTGTCGTCATAAAAAAAAACAACAAAAAACATAGACGCGGACATCCGGGCGAGTAAAATAATGAGTGAGAAGAGAGAAAGAAGAGAGAAAGAAGAGAGAAAGCGCAGGAAAAGTTTGAATGAATTCCGTAAATTCACTCAGCAAATGATGCAATCGTAGCGTAAGAAGCTCGGGGATCTAAGAGAAGCTATTCTCAGAGAAATCTGATGCGTGTGTACGTGTGTGCAATGACAGAAGAACCATTTATGTGATCACAAATGTAATATTTAGACTCTAACATTAGCAAGCAGTAAGGCAAGAGAGCTAGCGTTCCTGGCATGTGGTTTTTTTTTGTTTTTGTTTTTTGTTTTTGTTTTTGTAGCTAGGACGACACTGACACCGATAATACAACGGTAAACATTACAACACACGTCGTCAGCAAAAGGCGTGCATACAGAAAAAGAAAGAAAGAGTCTATTAGACCCAAGATGAGTCTGATAAGCAGCGTTGCAACCCACCAGTAATCCTTGTCGTTATCTTAGTCTTCCGTTTTCATGGACATTGGTTAACATTTGTGACCACTGATTTCAGAGGTTAAAGTGGATGGTGGAATAGTCATTCGCGTTCACTCCCCTACACGCAAGCTGCTGACGGGCCGCCGATGACAACGCCAGCGTTGTGGTTGGTGGCAGCCACCGGTGGCCGAGCGGTGGGCCTCTCGCGGCCCGCCAGTGGTAACATTGTCGAGAGGAGCACGCCTGCGGTCCGAAAGCGGGCCACCAGCGGTAAACCGCTAGTGGCATGCCAAACAGTGGCAGATTGATGGCTTGCGTGTAGTGTCTTTTACTTTGTTTTGCTTTTTCTTGACTAGGACCCACCATGGCACGAACATTTTAGCGAACCACCCTTCGTATTCCAATTGGTGAGATGTCAATTCCACTCGAGAAGTTTGTGGAACCGACTGCCAAGGGGATGCTTCCCCGATCACTACAATCTTAACTTATTAAAGTCTAGTGTCAATCATTATCTTCTCCACATATCCCCATAAATTGTGCCTCTTATTCGAGTGGATCTTGGGCCTTTTATAGGGTGAACATTATTGTAAAAAAATAAAGAGAGATCTTTCTTTGTAACTTTCTTGTCAGTCTTATAATATGACAGGGTAAAATGGTGATTTTACGATATGTCAATCCTCACTGGGTTATTTTCGAATTTTGTATGAGTCAACCAAACTAGCCTTGTTAACCATTACCACAGGCCTAGGCGGGTAGTCTATCAGGAAACTAACATCAAAGAGTATGATTAATATACATCAAGTATTATTAGATACTAGCGGTACCCGTGAAAATTTCATGATTTTCTTTTTTAATTAGTTAATGATTGAATGAACCCTTTGTGAATTTCACAACTACAAAATACTCGTGAAAATTCCCCTGTTGCATCGTTAAATATTTGAGCTTAACAAAATATTTGAGCTTAACTACTTTAACAAAATATTGCACCAGCGACCCTGATTATAAATGCAGGCCATCATTTAAAGATTCGAGCAAAGTTTTCTATCTCACTGAAGTTTAAGTTAAACGCCTGAGAACATTATCGCCTCTTCCGTCTCCGTTTTTTCCTTTCTTTTCTTTCCTTTTCCTTCACTAAACCCAAACAGCTTCTTTGATAACTATTTTCTTCCGCCTTTCCATAATTTTTGGTCTTGTTACTTCACATAAACCAGAAGTATGCACAATACACAATTATATTGACAGTGTAACCATAGGAATCAATACTGTATGGTGACCGTCGGATTCACGCTTCAATGCGTGACTCAAAGATTGTATTGAAGTGTGAAACTGACCGTTATGCAGTGATGATTCCTATGTGCCCAATATCTATATCTTCGATATTGAGCACTCTTCCCCTATAAATATAGAAAATTGAATATATATATATATATATATATATATATATATATATATATATATATATATATATATATATATATAATAAAAACGCTCTCTTCTTTCGGTAGACTGATTTAAAATCTAACAACACTCAAACGGCTCAATATATAGATATAGATAAAACAAATAGGCGGGTAGACACTCATGAGTCTGGAGAATGGAAGTGATAAGGCAATCTAATTTAATTTGAATTATAGTCACCACTTATCCTCAGAGATCACATGGCGTTTTTTCCTTATATACAGTTCGCATATGCGTCATTAATAAATTTTTCAATTTGTATCATCTTCACTTCATATATATATATATATATATATATATATATATATATATATATATTTATATATATATATATATTTATATATATATATATATATGAACTATATACATATATATATATATATATATATATATATATATATATATATATATATATATATATATATATGAACTCGCATGCAGAAACTTTTAATTATAGTACGAACTTAACATATTCTATTGGATGTAAAGTGGGTTGTAATTTCTTTTACTCTTATTCAGTAATAAACAAATTCCCTGTAATTACTGTATATGAATATAATAATTGGCAAATATACTTAAAGACTTGCGTGTGAAAGCCTGTTTATAATGGTAATGACTTAAAAATATGACATCATTTTTTGACATTATGTATAAAAGAGTTTGTAACGATCTAAAAGAATAGATAATCTAAAACCTAAAATAGAGATTTACAGGATAGACTGTAAAAATATTGCAAGAAATATATAGCTTCATCAGCTACAAATTTAAATGAAAGAAAAGGGATTTTTTTTTACAAAATAATGCACTCAAAGCATGAGTAGTTCATCGTAATGCATGAGCATGATTTCAACATTTTTTTTAATCATTCCGCCACGAGCAAGGCGATAAAGCCACTAAAACACAGGGGTGGGGTTACTGAGTGTGAAAGAATTAAGAAGATAGACGATAACGATTGACATTGCATTTACATTTTTGAAAATCAAATTTGATTAGAACGTAAGAACCGGGAAAAGAGTTTTACAAACGAAAGCGAGAAGAAACTGTCAGCATAGAACTTACGGTAACACGTAGCAATTTCAACTATAAAATGATAAAACCTAGCTTCCAATCTAATACTGCGCTTAAATTCGTAAACTCGATAGACGAAAGAGGAAATCTCATCAGAATAATCACCATGAAAATATATATAGAATAGATACAGGGAAGCTATGTTGTGAGAAAATGGGTGAATTTGAGATGTCAGATCAGGAATGATAACATTGGAGATTATTCTTTGGATTTTATAAAGAATCTCAAAATAAATAACAGAAGTAACAGACGTTCATACACGACAATGACGTTGTGACATCAATATTCAATGAATGGAATTAAAGAACAAGATTTCGATTAAAAGAGAAAGTAAATTATTAAGATGAAATGTATAGATTTGAATTTCTGAGTCTTTCATGGTAAATTTACGTCCAGATTCATACAGCATATCACCTTTCATAAAAGAAGATTCATACAGCATATCACCTTTCATAAAAAATCGACTGCAATTACAATGTGCGATATTTAAAACAACAGTGATAAAATCAGAAAAAAGTACTAGGAAGTTTTTGGGCACAGAATTAAAAATTTAAATTTGAATTTAGCGATGCGTGACTCGAAGATCGTATTGAAGTGTAAAACTAATCGCCATACAGTGATGATTCCTATGTCCCCAATATCTCAGCAGTGGTTCTTCAACACTTTTCTCGAAGTATAACTATAATCGACAATTGTCATATTTTGTTACTTCACTTTACATCTATTCCTTCAGTAAAAACCATTATTTACTTTACTCTGAAGAAGTTCTTTCGTAGGATGAAACGTGTCACATAAGACTTATTCCCATTTTATCATCTCGTCTGATATAGCTAGTTTATAAATCATAATTTTAAATAAACTAGACAATTCGACAATATTCTTTCTCCCGATACAAAATATGGATGAAGTAGTTTTAATATATTAAATTGTATGTGTTGAGTCCAACGCTTTCCATCACTGGTGATATATTTGCTCTTTCGATAATCGACATGTTTCTCAAATATTTTCCGATTATCATAACGTTTCCTGCAGTCTATTTTAGCCATTCGACTAATTTGTCAGTTGCTCGATTTTTTCAATCATTTTTTTCTTCTTTTTCCTGCACTTGTTCGTGTGTATCTGTGGCGGTGGATGGTAGTTAGAATCTCTTCATCTATTAGTCATTGTTCCGGCCAGCTGAGTGTCTCGCCATAGTCTTTTACTAGTTTTCTTTTCTGGCAATAATCCAAACAAATCTCTCCCATTATCTGTTCATTCAAAAACGACCTACCGCTCTCCCCTACTTACATTTCACTTTTGTTTTATTTATACTTTCCTACTTATTTCCTTTATTTAGAAGCTAATTTACTTTCTGCAAATACTTCCGTGTCTACGACTGGGCTACATACAACGCTGCGCAGCGTGTCTCTTGGCCACTTGCCGTTGTTCCTTTTAGAGTTGGGCCCAGTCGGACGGGCGACTCTGGAAGATCTCATCAACAAGATCAGAAGAAAAATCTCGAAGCGATCTTGTGAATCTACCTGAAAAAAAAGGAGTAAATTTGGCGCTAGATTCTGAAAGCTTTTTTAGATTATATGGTTTTGTTAAGATTTCCATCTGTTAGGAAGTCAGGAGTCACGAAGAGCAGGTAAAGTGGTGCAGTTAGCGTGATTTATGCATCTACATATATGCATATGACCGGAGGGTTATGTGTATATATATATATATATATATATATATATATATGTGTGTGTGTGTGTGTGTCTGGGTGTGTGCGTGTGTATGTGTGTGTGTATGTGTGTGTGTGTGCGTGTGTATGCATGCATGTATGTATGTATGTATTTATTACTGTAATATTGAACAGACGACATTCTTTTCCACTTCTTTCTTTGTTCATTATTCCTCTCTCATTCTCTCTGACATCTATCTATCTATCTATCTATCTATCTATCTATCTATCTATCTATCTATCTATCTATCTATCTGTTCACTATCTATCCATCTAGCTGTCTACCTAAATCTCTTAATATCTATGAAACTTTCAAATGGAAACAAAAATGTATTTGCAAAAAATAACTTGTTTCACTAAGGATCTTTTTTTTCGAAATTTAGTAGCCAATAAAAACTATAATCACGTCAGTTAAACTGTTTTTTTTTTATTTATTGCCTTCGTGTTTGTTAAACTCTGCCATCGTAAATAAGCAATGAAAAGCATAGCGCACTGCAGGTATTTACACCAATGGCGGTAGAGGCAAAGCAACAATACAATGTCATCTTCTATTATGTTAGAATCATCTCAATAACTTTTACTTTTTTTGGCGGGAAAAAGTAAGAGAAGCGAAATATTGGTCTAAGCATATATTTTTATAAGAGATTTAGCATTAGCACCATTTAATAAGATTAAGCAACAAAGAGATCCTTGTAGTACCTTAATATTTCAATTATGAAACGCCATTACACTTTAATTTCAATTAAATGAATGCATAACAACAAAGATTTCGAAATTATGAATGATCTTGTTTATGGCTATAAGTGTCGACCATAAATAGACCATCATCTCGTAAAGCTCGTGTAAATTACAAGACATCAAGAACAATGGAGAAGGAAAAATGTTTCGGTTGACAGCTTATGAGAAGTTTTCTCTCAAGTTACACGGAAATTCATTGAAGGTGGGAAACACACAGCAATGTTTCATTCGAAAATTAATTGTCGGTAGCCACCAAATCGGCTCCAATTAATGTCGATATTGTTATTATTATAACATTATTATTATCATGAAAATAAAATTATTATTATTATTGAGGGAATGAGTGAGGGAGTGAGAGCCCAGCAAGTGACTTGGAGGTAAAAATGCACGATGTCTAATACATCCATCGACATCTAGTAAGGGTATACCAAACACATGCATCACAGCGAAATATCCATGATATGGTGACAAGTTTTGATAAAATCAGCTCATAACCTTGTTGGAGGAACCCAGTTAGAAATACCTTCAGATCGACTAACTCAGATTCCCATCTAGTATTTTCAAGTAACTCGATTGGCGCCCAATTCGCCTTGGCTGCCTTACTTTTCAAACGTAAAAAAAAATAACTATATTATTATTATTTGCATGGATTATACAGAATGAATATTGTATATTAGTACATAAAACAAAAAAATGGTAACAAATAAATCGTATCTTAGTCAAGAAACTCTTCACAGACAAAGCGGTTATTTTATTGAGTTACGGACGACATAGCAAATAGTAAGAAAAGAAATGGGACAATTAACCTTTCCTCTAATGGTCTCATATAATAAAATAAACACTATCTCGTGATCAGAGAAATTAAAATCTTTCGACAACTGGGATAAGAATGTTTAGTAAATAAACACATACACCTCCCATATATATATTGTGAGGGAGAGGGTGGGGTAAGGCTCTTGCACCTCCCCAGGAAAGACATAAGCTAGATATAAATAGCTTGTCTACTGTACTTATTCTATTTAACCGCCACCGCAGATGGCGGCGATATCAACGTATCTCTGTCTGTCTCATTACCAACAACTTCGAAATTTCTTCCAGTTTATGTTGGCTACGTCGTTGTAATTCACAAACGGCGTCGGCAACATCTCAGAAAGATTTCTTTCTTTTTTTCCCACGTGTGTGATAACTGTTGCCGCGTCTGTTACTAATGGCCCGCCTGGTTTCGACGTATCTCTGTTCATTCGTCGTGCACCCATGAACATGATCGGCTTGAGTTCAATCACATCCCCAGCAGCAACCCCCTGCACACAAGTAATATACATCTGTTTCTTGGCACGAGGTTTATTGCAAATTTAAAACAGCAACAAATCTAAAACATGATTATATCTACCTACAGCACTGAGCCTTGCAGACGTGCATATGCTGTGATCACAGTTACCAACGGTGTCTGCTGCTTGATGCAACTGGCGTGTGTCTTGTCACGTCAACAAGATGCAAACAAACGCTCGGACATTTAACTCCGACCCCGGGGCTTACGGCCATATCACGTTGAAATGCCGCCTCTCATACGAAGTTATCTGGTGTTCGTAAGAGAAGCAGTGATTCAACGTCGAGTCTGGTCAGTACCTAGATAGGAGACCGCTTAGGAATATCAGGTGCAGTAAGTTTGGATGCGTCAGGCGTGTAATGGATAACAGCTCGAAATTGTTAATCGGAGAGGCGAGTTCGAATTCCAGTCGGGTTCGTTATATTCACTTACGCGCAAAAACGCTTGGGAAAGATACGAATCCACCTTTCCCGCCGTACAGATATGGATTCAATTAGTAGAACTTGTATTTGTAAATTATTATTATCTCCAAAATAATCTTACAATCTAAAACTGTTTTCTAGTTTTAAATAGTCTGCAAAAGGTTGATAAACCCTAAAAATCAAACCACTCAATCTTACCTCAAAATAGAATCATGCTGTTGTGTATATCTGTTAATCTTATAAAACATGTTTTATTCAAATTTCCCTGACCTACATTTTATCCTGCAGATTTAAAAAGACAAAATAACAATAAAAATGATCACTTGTGTCGATGATATTCAGCCACCTCACTTTTTTTTTTTCTATTTTTTGTCAACTCTCTTTCTTCCTCGACTGCTACTTCGAATTTTACCAATGTAGGTCAGGGAGATTCAAGTGATACGTCTTATAAAATTAACAGATATACACGACAGCATGGTTCTATTTTCCATTGGCCCGGGAGTGGGTGATAATGTCCACTTTGGAAATGACTAGTGCATAGTAACTCGTTCTTTCTAACGGCTTGTACAAAATCCACGGTTATATTTAATTTATATATATTTCCATATCTAGCGATTTGTTTCATATATATATATACACATATTGTGTCTTGATATCTCTTTCTTTCTCACTCTCTCTCTCTCTCTGTATATATATATATATATATATGTGTGTGTGTGTGTGTGTGTGTGTGTGTGTGTTTATGCATATGTGTGCGTATATAAGTGTGCCTGTATGTGCATACAGATAGATAGTGTGGACATAGAAAACAGCAATGCAAAGTGGCTGTAAGTTTCAACTTGTGGTGTTCATTTCTATGTTTATATTCGCAAATTCTCTGCTTCCACAATAAATATAGCAAGTTTAAACAATATATGAATTCACACACACACATATATATATATATATATATATATATATATATATATATATATATATATATATATATATATATAGGTATAGGTATATCATAAACTTGTGCGGTTGCATTGAAAACATGGGACGACAAGTGTTCATCCAATATCAAGGCTCCTCTTTTTGGGGTGTTATCAATTGACAATGTCCACCGTGAGATCCTTTAAATTCTTCCCGTAAGTAATGGTAACTTTCACATTATTTCACTAAACGCATATATATTTTATTAATTCTATATTTTATGGTATGATCACTGCAGCAGTAAGGTTGAGCATGATTTTCATTTTTCTCCGATAATTCATTTGTTGCTCTAAATAGTTAATATCCGTTAAAAAACATCTAATACTATAACTAGCAATAATAATAATAATAACAACAACTTGGCCAAATGAAATTACAAAAAAAAACTAGGCGGACGAGGCGTTACAGAGCAAATCCGTAAAGAGAGCGAAAGAAGCAGATATGAACCAACAGAAAACACATCAGTGGCTGAGGAGCACCGGGTTGAAAGCTGAAACAGAAGGCATAATTATTGCAGCTCAGGACTAAAGCCTCGCAAACAGATCCAATCACTCTCACATAATCAAGGATGAAACTAACCCAAATGCAGGATCTGTGGAAAATATGATGAAACTGTTGACCATATTATCTCAGGATGTCCGGAACTAGCAAAAAATGAATATACCCACAGGCATAACAAGGTAGCAACATATGTGCACGGGGAGATATGCAAGAAGCACAAAATCGAAACCACTGAGAGATGATATGAGCACCGACCAGACACTCTTACTCAAAATAACAATGTAATTGTCCTCTGGGGCATAACAATTCAAACTGGCACGGAAATAAAAAGCCAACAGACCTGATATTATCATAAAAGACAAGAAATTCTGGAAATGTATGCTTATTGACATGGCAGTGCCATCTGAGAGAAACGCCTCCATAAAAATTATCAAGAAATTGTCCAAATACAAAGACCTGGAGATCGAAATTAACAGGATGTGGGAAATGAAGACTGAGACTGTAGTACCAATAGTAATCGGAGCTCTGGGCCTTCTGAGAAAAGGAATGGACAATTTTACTAACAGAGTCCAAGGTCACATCAACATACAGGTTGCCCAGAAGATCTCCCTACTAGGAACATCCCATATACTAAGAAAAGTGCTATCAATTAAATGACAAGTCTCCTATATGGTCTAAGGACCATAGTTTGGACTCGGCTGTACAGCATAAAAAGCATAACATGCACAAATGATAATAACAATAAAGCCTAAACCAGAGAGTCAGGAATGGGAAAGATTGGAGGGGTATTTATCACTACAAATAGATTAGAAACTGGAGATCTACGAACCGGATACATTGGTTTGGCGATAAGTTAGAAAAAGAAGGATTAATCATTTATCGATCAGGTTCACACAAAGATGAAGAAGAGCAAATAACCAACTGACTCATAGAATTTGAACTCACAAGTCCGTGAAAGTGAAAGAAGGTTACAATTATGCAAGTTGGGCACTTGGTACGGTGACTGACATTAGCCGACCTGAATCCATCTGCAAAATTATGCGCTGCTTTTATCAAAACCTCTCACTATATCGTGCCTGTTTGGTTGTGATGTATGTATGTAGCATACACTTTTTTGATATCATGATGAACTGCGTATATTTATAGCCTAGTATCATTTATTTTCGTGAGCTCCTCTCTCACATAATAATGTGAAATAACTCTTTTTTTACGACTTATCTGTAGAAACAAATTGTTTGCAGTTCTTCTGTTTTAGTTACGACGCAGTAGAAACCAAGACATGAAGATAGATCAATAATTACATTGGGAACTTTGCCTGCACTAAAAAATACCTCCAGGAAATAGCATCAACAGCAATCTATAAGTGAATGGGAAAATAGAAAGTGCCATGAGACATCGCTGGAAACATTGACAGCACCATTAAGGAAACCAGCAAATATGACAGATGTAGTTATCAAGGATCAGAAGAAGAAAACGCGCTTTTTAATTGATCTGAGTGTTTAATCTGATCAAAATATATCTCGAAGAGAGTTTAAGAAATTAAGTAAATATAAAGATATTGAGATTGAAATCCAAAAGAACTATGGAACTTAAAGTCACAGAATCTACCTATCATCGATGGGGTAATGGGGGAAAATAAGGAAAGGTATCACGATCTCAGTAACATTCTGAGTGTGTCCCTTCTCACTATGAAATTTAAAAATACTGCTTAGCATTATTGCCCGCATGTCATGAAAGCTATTTTTAATACAATTTCTTATTCCAATCATGTAAAGATAAAATAACATGTATAATTCTTCAGAAATAATAATAATAATAATACGCAAGGTAGAGTAATGAAAGCTTGTGACAGTTAAATGTTTCAAACTGGGAAGAGTGAAATTAGGAAAACTTCAAAACGAAAAATAAAAAAATAGAAGGAAAAACAACTAACAAACATTTTGAGAGACAAAGAAAAACAAGGCGAAAGGGATGACATGGACATGATAGTGAAGATGACATTTGAATAGAGAAATTAATGGGTGTCTATAATAAATGTTAATGCCGATATTGGCAGGACGCAACAGAATAGTCAATCATATAAGAACAATACAGCAGGTGAATCAAAAAAACAACACATAAATGGACCTGACTCGGTAGGAAAAGTAATCTGCCAGGAACTGTGCAAATGAATGAAATCTGACCATACAGACAAATGAGGGAATAAGAAAAAGAATTAAAATTCTGTGTCAATTCAATTGAGCCAAGGGAGGAGGGCGTCATAGAAGGTTGTTATTTTTAAGTTTGAATGACGAGATAAACAAGGCAAGTTGAGAGTTATATCTAGATACTTCGGAATAATCTCAATCGGACACCGTCGGAACGGACTATGTTACTCGACTTGAATATATTTTTAACTGGGCCCACCTTCAAGGTCTCTAACTCTATTTGGCCCAACATATTCAACATGGCACCCAGTCTGATGAGGGTATACCAATCACATGCATCACGCGGAATGGTGACAGGTTTTGATAAAAGTACTTTATAACCTTGCAGAAATAGCCACATTTATAATAATAATAATAAAAATAATAATAATAATAATTATTATTATTATTATTATTGTTATTATTATTATTATTATATTTCGATTTCTGTTATGGTCACACTACCTACCAAGTTTGTAGGAAGACCTAAGGCAAGTAGTGTTGTGTTGTTATGGCTACATTTCATGATTTGTTTTTCTAATTTCCATAACATCACTAGCGTTACATGGACAAAGTTCTTCCTAGTGTGTGGGCTGTCCTTATCAATTATTATTATTATTATTATTATTATTATTATTATTATTATTATTATTATTATTATTATTATTATTATTATTATTCGTTCAGAAGTCACTCCGACCAGACTTATGTGCTTCTCGGTGATGAAGCTGTACGTTTTTACACTATTCCGCATTGATGAGGTCAGTGCTTTTGAATCCACGAAATTCGTTAATAAAAATTAAATGGATGACTAAAAGAAGTGCGGGAGTCATTAATAAAAAAACCTACAAGCGTGTCATATCGTAGAATTTATGAATGGGCTACAACAAACAGCACTCGATTTATTCATAAATAATTAAAAAAACAATGATAACAAACCACTAAGGTGTGGTGAAAGAAAAAACACTCTTCAAAAACGACATTTGTTCATGAATGGAGAAACACGGCTCGTAAAAATGTTGTTTTGACTCGAAATATGACGAGAACGCATAAACTAATGGAAATCCAGTTGAAAAATCACGAGATAACACAAAATTATGAATGGGATTATGGCGGGAATATTTAATGATTTGTAAAGCGATATCTTGCAAAAACAAATGCTTTACTTGTGAATGCAAATATTACAAAGCACGATGCGTTTTCTCTTCTGTTGATACGATACCGACTTTTAACTCAGAACGAAGTAGCTGAATAATGATGTAGATCATTTCTTTTATTAGTAGTTGTGCTAACAGTATATAACTCTTAATGGATAGTATAGAAGGAATATAATACTTTTAGTTTCGAAATTATTTCCTAGATAAGTACTGGCAAAGATTGTTATATTTTTCATATGATAAAATTTTCTTCTCGTGAGCGACTTCCTAAAATTCAGTATTCTGCTTATTGATCAATGAAATACTGATTTGAGGAAGTAAGTCGAGCCAAAATATTTTCAATACCTGCTCGTATACTTTATTTCAAGAAATACTAACATTATAATAAGTACTGAACAGACAATTGGGATGACCGTCATTCTATTCGAGATATGTTCCCTCTCTGACTGGGTCAAGCTTCTAAGTGCCAATCGGACAAATCTAAAAATCAACATTCTTTCTTCAAATGACTATATTTGATCAAATATTCTAGCCTTAAAAGTATCATGATCCGACTCTACGACGAATCTTAAACATGCTTAGATGATTATTGGTATGACTAATACCCGTATATTTTAAAGTTTTAGTCTCTTTTGTGACCTATTTTTTCTGAAAAAGTTAAAAAAACAATCTAATACAATATACACAGTGTTTATATTGTGTAAAATAAAACTTATCCTTATTCTTCTTTCTTGAGAATATGAAATTGTTCATTTTAGTTTTTGTAATTTATTTATATAAAATGTCTCGGGCAAAGTCCTGCTTTTGGATGAAACATCAATCACCTTGTGAAGAATTGCTTGTCCTCAATAAAATACACCCATGCCAGTGATGCTATTAATATCACACTCTTACCGCTACACACGCGGGGTTACATTGACGTGGTGTAATGGTTAGCAAGACAAACTTGCTAAAACGGATATGACTGAGTAGTGAGTTCGATTCCCAGTGAGTGATCCATACTTTCAATTTTGCTTCTTAGAAAAACACCATTTCGCACCGCAGAATATTCGCTAAACATAGGTCAAGATATCCGCTTTTTACAGGTTCGAAGTCGTGTGTGACAATGCATATTTATGCGTGTAACTATTCTCGATGCCATAATAATAATAATCATACATCGACGTAGTTGTAGGTCGTCTGCAATTGAGGTTCTACAATCATTGTGAACTCCATGATTTTGTTGATGTCTGCATAATACTATGTACTACATTAGGGCTGCATACGGTTTTGAATTTAGAGTTTTTCTTCTCCTATACTGGTTGCCAAACATAGCTAGTGGAAAGAAGAGATAAACTCATACGTTTCTCAAGAGTATTTTCACGAAAGTTGATGTAACGATCTCGACTGGAATTCAAAATCGACTCCCCTATTACTCGCTCCGTTAACCATTAAAATCCCTCACATTACATCACCTCCATCCTTCCATATAAAAAGGATATATAAAAAAAGAAAAAAACAAGAGCAGAATTACTGTAAGTAGCACCAGAAAAGATACATATTAATATTAATATAGTTCTTGATGTCTCTCGGTGAAGCATTTAGTGCCTTAGTATTTCCACGTAGAGAAATCACAAATAGAGACAGCCCAACCAGATGAGTCACGATCCCTACATTTCGTTTACACGTCGTTAAATGTAGATACAGAAGATGATAGCTGTATATATATTTTTAAATATATAAATGAACTGAATCCTGCATGTATATGGCGAAACCCACATGCCAAAAAATTCATTAATCTAGATAATTTCGTTGAGTCGACAAGTTTACCCGATGAGCTATATACCTCACCCCGTAGTAATGGTGATATTCTTTAATGTGTCTCGAAAATATTTTTAATTTTTAAAGGTTTACTAATAGGTTGACCGTCTGAAGTCATGTAACTTTGTCGACTTTTTAGATAAAATCCCAAATAAAAAAATGTAAACATATAAAATAATATGCTTGAGCGTTTTATTGGATGACTGACAATAAGCAGATGATACCTGCGCTGATTAAAGACATCTGCTAAGAGATGATGCAACACTGTCAGATTGGTACTATTACATCAGCAAACTTATGCCTCCGCCTCACGCTCTACTTCACCATTCAAACTATCTTTTTCATTAAGATTAATTTATGCCAGCCATTTAGTATATCAAAGAAAAATGCGTGTGAGCATTGTCGGTTTTACTTCTTTATAATCACAGTGTTTATTTTGTCTGTCGTCAAGAAAAGATAGAGAAGAATACTCATTTGACAAAGTCAACCTTGGCACAAGGTCAGACAAAGAGCACTTTGGAAATATTTCACTTTATTAATATGGCTTTTAAAAACTAGACGGATCAGTACTGTATGCTGCTATAAACCTGGGCAAGGCAAAAATAATGATTGGTTTCGCAAAGAATATATTTATTCTGTTCATGTGATGAGGAATTTCTGAATGGTGCCAGAAGTTAGTATTCAATACACTAAAAAACAATCTTGTTTACATAAACCTTGATTAACAGTAGAACCGAGACTTTTCGGATTACTTGTTGTATCGTAGTTTTAGGCAAAACACATTAACAGACTATAACAATCATTTGTCGCCTTGGGCGTTAGAAATGTCTACTGTCTACTTTTAAAAGACGAACGGCTCAGCAAAATAAATAGATAAATAAATAAAGAAAAAAAGAAAGGAAGAAAGAAAGAAAGAAAGAATAGGCCACCAACGACATCCACACTACTTACTAACGATCGTGGAGTGACGACCTAGCAATTGTGAAAGAAATCAGTGGATATAAATATAAAACTGGTTAGCTTATCGTCAGGTTCACACTTCTCCCTGGTCTTTGAACAGGAGTAGAAGTTTATCTCTTTTTATCTGTTTAAGATAGGGTTTCCGGTTCCTTCTAATTCGTTTCGCTCTCAGTAGCCACTTGCGTTTTAGTGGCATTATCGCCTTGCTTGAGGTTAATTTAATAATAAAAAAATACAACCGTATTTCCCGGCTTACAAGATGCCGCGGCTTGACACCCTAATAATGGAAAGGAATTTCCAAGAAAAATACATTCTCATACAACAACACATTCACCATGCGTCCCTCACATACTGGCGCCACGTATTGTTTACATTAATCCCTCGTCCGATTTTGTTTATATGGCAATGACATACTAGTCAAGAGCAGAAAGGCTCCCGCCGCTGCTAGTAAACAGATTATGTTTAAGCTAGTGGCTCGGCTCCAGGAAGGTTTATAGTCTTGGAAATACTTGTAACAGCTAAGTACTGAATTTACTTCATATAAAAGGCTGTATTAGATAGATATCTAACATTATTGTGTAATGACTCAACATGCAAATCCATGTCCCTATCAATTAGGTGACCTTCCAAGCTTACTTGAGTTTGGGTGTTGCCTTACATTCGTCTTGGAAGATGCACACGTATTTTTCAGAGTACTTTTAGGAAAAAATATGCGTCTTGTAAGCCGGAAAATACGGTACTCAAAAAATACTACTCAAAAATGGCTAATTGACAACATTTCATCTAAGATATTTGGATATTACAACTTGGAAGCTTTCCGAAATCCTTAACTATAAAAATAGTTTCCCTCCCCAACACACACACATTCACACGCACACACACACACACACACACACACACACACACACATACACACACACACACACACATATATATATATATATATATATATATATATATATGATAAAAGTATTGTTTTAAGGTATGCTATATGTATGGGTTAAAATGCTCATTATCAGAGACAGAGCTTATGTAAATATAAAAGTGGACATTGAAGTCAACACCCAGAGACTACAGTCTGTTTCATACTAAAAGCATGATCTGACAATTACGTTTAGCATGAAATAGACTAGCGCCTGTATGTGTTGGCTTCAATGTCCACTTTTGTATGTATATATATATATATATATATATATATATATATATATATATATATATATATATGGGGGGGGTTATAAGAGCCAATCATATATACGAGGGTGAGTTAAAAAGTATTGCCATTTGATTTATTATACCTGAAATAAGAAACACATCAAGCAAGATATAGCTATATATCATAGGTTCACATACCTACGTCTCAACATAGTGACCACCTCTTTATATGAGGATCTGCTATATATATATATATATATATATATATATATATATATATATATATATATATATATATATATATATATATATATTCACATGTGTCATATGATTAAAAACGTAGATTATTGTTGTTCAGTTTTTCATACATCTGCAAGATTCGAGAGTGGACACTGTCGGCATTTGTAGGGTTTTTACAACTGAGATGCTACCATCTATCAGGCAGTTTTTGTTTCTTTCCTCTCATTGGCATTTCAAAAGTTTTATATTCCTGATGACAAAGTGAGAAAAATATCCATATTTTTTTATCAATTCATATTCGAAACAGTATATTTTTTCATCCCCATATATTCTTCTTTCATGAAAAGTTTATTGAACAACGGATCGGTGCCGTTTCACAGCCATACAGTATTGACTATTTTCCCCGTTGCATTTATTAACAGCCGATCGAAGATATTATCAAAGTGTTTTCCGATTATTCTGTTAGGTAGTCTATTACACGACTTTTTTTTTTTTTTTGCTGAAAATGTTACAACATAGAAAATGTCTCATATATTAACTGACTCATATGGCAGTGAATGCTGGAACATTTTCTCATAGATGAAGAAGAGATCTGAGGAAACAGATGTGGTTAAAAAACGTGGATGAGAATACCATGGAGAGAACATGTTAGCAACGAGAACGTTTAAAGGAAAATAGGAAAAAAGGATATTTTTACTCAAAATCAGAAAGAGACAGGTGAAATTTCTAAGACACATCATAAGGAAGGCTTGAAGTATTTGACAACAAGGAGAGCAGAAGGGAACGAGATTTTGACAATGAATGGCAGAAGAGAAGTGCTAATAAAACGTCAAACTTTCCTAAGAGCAACAATGGATAGGAAGTTGTGGAGACCCATGATCACCCACGAAGTTTTGTTAAGAAATAGGACATACTGTATGAACTGTGACGTGAATTTAACGAGGACGATTCTGAAATTAGTGCACTTTCTATATATATTCGCCTTAGTAAATCACTTTTTCTTTTAAGTATGTGAGCACAATTAAGCAGTGGTTAATACGCTTCGACAGTGGTGACGGCATTATGTGTGGCAAGCCACGTTCCGTGCGGTCGTGTACAGCTGCCAATCTACGAAATAGTCATCACTAGCGAAAATGCATAACCGATGGTCGTAAATGCGGGTGAAAAGTGCTTTGTAGATGAATGCTTGCCCTATCCAACGGTGTTGTTATAATTCCCTATTTGCTGTGGTTTCCATAGAACTCAATGACAGACATTACTTTCGGAGCGTCACTCAGACAAAGTCGTGTTATAACTTGTAAATCTAATTAATTAAATTAGTAACCTGTTTCCTTTTCGAAATCCCGAATAGAATTAAAGAAAAGAATACAAAAATATTCGACCTGAGCTTAATACACGTAGACATTTTGTTTTAATCTTTTTATCTTTGCAATGTGTTCACAAGTGCACATAAAAAGGTTGCAGTTTTTTTCACTTTACAAAATTAAATATTAACCAAGCCGAATGCACTAGCACGTTGATCACCCTTTCGTGACCCTTGCATGAAACTGAAAGAAGGGATCCAACATAGATTTCTTTCCCAGGACCTCTCTTGCTAAAAAGCCATCACTTCTCTGGTTAGGCGGGGAGGTCATTGGCGCGTAATCATGTTTACTAAAATATGTCACTTTTTTCTCGCTTTCTGAGCGTAAAGAAGTCAGTTTATACAGAATATTCAAGAGCAGACTAATAACGTGGATTTTTATTTACGTTACTCTTGCAATTGAAGGAGATTCAGTTACGTTGGGATCCTGTAAAACAGATTCGAAATGTATACGTCTAGACATGACGGGAAAAGGATTTCGTTGTTGCTTGCCTGCCTGTTATTTCGCAAAGATACGATTTTGATAGCCACTTCATAATAGACGGGCGTAAAAAAAAGAAAAGAAAAAGAAACGTTTGAGATAGCAAAAAGACAACGATTACTAAGATCTAAAAAAGACAGGACGTTGTGGAGAGCCATGATGGCCCACATGCTGAAGGGACACAGCTAAGAAGAAGAAGAAGAAGAAGAAGAAGAAGAAGGGTAGCATGTAACATATATTTGTGGCCGCACATAGACATATAGGAGTATATAATGAAATACGTGTACATATTAACTGACACAAAAGTAGAGCATTGTAAATTCTTATCCACGAACGTAAATCAATAAGATATCAGTATGACAAATAGTTATTAGCTACATTCAAATCTGAAATTTTCACTGTATAATGTTGAATCTATATAATCAATATTCAACAAAGAATTAAGTGCATTGACATAAAAAAGTTTTGCTGAAAAATAAGTATTTGCTGTGCAAAACAAATGTTTTTCATCATAAGTCTTATTGCTTAACCGAGGTATATGCAAAATTTATGTTTTTAAACCATAAGACATATAGATTAACCCAGGTATACGTAAAACAAATGTTTTTCATCATGACATACTGATTAGCCGTGGTATACGTAAAAGAAATGCTTTTTTTATCATGACATATTGATTAATCGAGGTATACCTAAAATATATCTTTCTAAATTCAAACGACGCTTATCAATTGCAACATTGAAATAAATGACAGTAGATATGGGATTTGATGAAGGGTGATGTTAATTTTTCAAGGGCACGTATTTTACTTATTCATTTATACTTCCTGTTATCTGAGAGCAGTAATACATTATATATATATATATATATATATATATATATATATATATATATATATATATATATATATGTGTGTGTATATATATAGATATATATATGTCATTCACAGACAGTACTGTTTCGCTGTATCACAGCTCCTCAGTGCGACTAGGCTTCCGAATGCCTCAAGCCAGGATTGAAACACAACTAATTTTGTGTCAGCCAGAGCTATCTTCACTCGGTAGAGTTACACAACTAAATCTAGCGTATTGTTTTATCAAATGTAAACAAATACCAATCAGCCAAAGTGCTCCATTCATTTTACTGAAGAGCTTTGCATTAGTGCAGGTGGCTGTTGTTTATAGAATTAGCTTATCAATCAACAGTGCTCAATTGAAATGTATTTTCAAGAGCTAAATATATATATATATATATATATATATATATATATATATATATATATATATATATATATATATATATATATATGTGTGTGTGTGTGTATATATAGATATATATATATGTCATTCACAGACAGTACTGTTTCGCTGTATCACAGCTCCTCAGTGCGACTAGACTTCCGAATGCCTCAAGCCAGGATTGAAACACAACTAATTTTGTGTCAGCCAGAGCTATCTTCACTCGGTAGAGTTACACAACTAAATCTAGCGTATTGTTTTATCAAATGTAAACAAATACCAATCAGCCAAAGTGCTCCATTCATTTTACTGAAGAGCTTTGCATTAGTGCAGGTGGCTGTTGTTTATAGAATTAGCTTATCAATCAACAGTGCTCAATTGAAATGTATTTTCAAGAGCTAAATATATATATATATATATATATATATATATATATATATATATATATATATATATATATATATATATATATATATATATATGTGTGTGTGTATATATATAGATATATATATGTCATTCACAGACAGTACTGTTTCGCTGTATCACAGCTCCTCAGTGCGACTAGACTTCCGAATGCCTCAAGCCAGGATTGAAACACAACTAATTTTGTGTCAGCCAGAGCTATCTTCACTCGGTAGAGTTACACAACTAAATCTAGCGTATTGTTTTATCAAATGTAAACAAATACCAATCAGCCAAAGTGCTCCATTCATTTTACTGAAGAGCTTTGCATTAGTGCAGGTGGCTGTTGTTTATAGAATTAGCTTATCAATCAACAGTGCTCAATTGAAATGTATTTTCAAGAGCTAAATATATATATATATATTTATATATATATATATATATATATATATATATATATATATATATATATATATATAATCTGTGTATAAGAAGAGAGAGAGAAAAATGAAATAATGTGGACATAAGAATTAGCACTGCAGTTGCACACCTCAAAGCGACGTTCAAACTAATTCTTGGTCTGAAGATCGCACTGATAATCACCCTACAGTATTGATTCGTATATCTACAATATCTGTATTTATTAAAGGCATATGGACATATTGATTAACCGAGGTATAAGTATATTGAGCATGCATCCCATTAATCATATATATATATATATATATATATATATATATATATATATATATATATATATATATATATATATAGGGAGAGAGAGAGATAGATAGAGAGAGAGAGATTTCAGTTACATTGTTCACATAAACATATTCACACCTGCTACACACCCACACATATACAGTGGTGATTATTGGATTCAAGAAATTCATATTCCCACCATTTAAGCTAAAATAAATAATGAGTTTATCCTATCCTTGATTTTTGTTATATGCTTTTTGACCTAAAACTAAGCATTCGAAAATTTTGCTTTTACCTGTGATTGAACACTAATCACTGGCGCCAGAGGAAAATGAGCACGCATCTTAGCTATACACAAATCATAACCCTAACTTTTTTAGAACGAAACATGGAACGTACGTCCACTTAGAATCGAATCCCAAGCTCTTGATTAAGAAACTTGCTTGCTTACACGCACGGCATGGCAAACTTTCGTTATATAAGCATATGTATATAAATAACATTTTGACTATTTAATTTGCTGTCTCAAAAGCAGCGCATTTTTGAAAGATTTTGTACTTCCGATTTCTTGGTGAGAGAAAGGGACGAATTACCTTATTCAAATTTTGTAAAATCTGATAAAACATTCTCGCCTGTATTCTAGATACGTTTAACTATCCATACACCATTCACTTACCCTGGACCCTATGTGCATTGGTTTCAAACGAAATTCTGGCTAACCATTCTCTAGTGTTCAAATCTATCGTCTTTTCGTTTTACAAGCATAGTATCTGAATCCCATCTTTAATCAACTTTGCACTGCATCACATGGCTAAATTTAAATCCTGTGTTGTCTTTCTTCTAGACTGGTTGCCAACACTAGCTAAGAAAGCCCAGTCTTCCCAGTGAAAGTGAATGTAACAAACTTTGAATTCGAACTCTTCAATTTCTTGTTCCGAATCGCTAGCCATTACCCAATCCGCATATCCTTATCACTACATATATGTCAGTCTTCCTATGATAAGATTTAAATAAAATAATATTAAAATAGATAATGGTTAAATATCTTATTAAATTTTATACTTTATTTAACTCCTAAATAATATATAAACTAGATTATACTTTTAATTATTTACTATTTTATTTGGCTAAACACGTTTTATTTTTCTCACCGTAACTCCTTCCTTCGTTTTTATTTTCTTATCGCAAATCACTATATTTACATTTTAACATATTTCCAATGTCAAAACCTCATTCATTTGTTTACGAATATATTTTTACATTTTATTAACTGTTAAAATTATTCAAATTTACCACGGCGTTTTTATGTAGCACGATTGCCATAAATGTATTTTTTGTTACTACAAACAAGGAGATATATTTTGTTTTTTAATAGTAAAATTAATGCCAAAAGTTTTAATGAAGAAAATATGGTCCCCTCAACAAAAAAATCCATTAATTGCTTAAAATTACAATAGATAATATGTAACACCTATTTTATTATGACATGTTTGATTAAAAACAACAAAAAAGAAATTGTTTTAAATTAAGCTTTATTTTTGTCCAATTGAAGGCAGATGACTTTTTAGCGTATGTAAGAATTGTTCAAAAGTTTTTTTAGCTATTCGTTTAGACTTGACTATCGAAAATCTGATATGTGACCTTTATTTGTCTATATCTCTGAGATGAGGTATTATGATTACTTGCATTATTTACATTATTATTCGGACTGTTATCCTCATCTTCGTTACCACGTTGGTTAGATCCAGTGACTAGACCAAAAAAGTTGCGAGTTCAGTACCAAGCCACAACAGAAAAACCTGGAGAGTGGAGTTAAAGGGAAATAACTGAGACATACAGAAGAGGTATGGCTCGTGGAACTAGAACAAACTACTCTAAATAAAGGGTTCGATCGTAATTACAATCACCTGAAGAAGTCCAGAGCGTACAACACCCGAAACATTGTCAAAACATTGTCAATATGGCAATGAAGATGAGGATAACAGTCCGAGTAATGTAAATAATGCATGTGACATTTAATTTTTTAAATACCAAATTTTATGTGAAGAAGGTTGCAATGAATTGTTCTCGGATGTACTACTTCTTTTCTCTGATATCGTTACCATAAACTTCTGAATATTTTAATCTGAACACCTGTCTTGCAAAATATGCCATTGAGAACGACTTTGACCAAACGACAGGAACTCAAACAAACTTGAGGTCATTTCACTGCTGACCATTTGTATCGGGACGCTGCTGAATTAAAGTGACATTTGGCGAATTCAAAATGTTGGTAAAATTAGGCTTCATTTATATAGTCAACAGAACAAAGTTTATGATAGATAGATAGATAGATAGATAGATAGATAGATAGATAGATAGATAGATAGATAGATAGATAGATAGATAGATAGATGTATTCAAGTAGAATTTACCATAAATAACGTTTCCCTGTCAACTGTGACGACATTTTCGGGGTGAAGGTGAGACCAATTCAAACAAGACCAACATGAAGAGAACATTAAGCAAAGGCAGTGGTAATCTGTCCAATAACAACACGCACCCAAGGCCTCCAGAAATGGTAGACTGTGTCTGGAAGCTGTTGGGTTCATATGCTTAAAGTAATAAATAAACCAGATGAGGTTTCTCAGAGCCTGTTATTATTCAGCTGAAATTATTGCAGACAGATTCAAGACACAAGCAGGACATCTGTGAACATTTCTGGATAGGGTGACATTGAAGTTGCAGTGCATCAGTACATGGGTTTTGAAATGAGTAAAGAAAGAAATCATTTGAAAAATAAGCCGCACTAAATAAGAAGCATGGAAACGGATGAACTAGAAAATATTTATGTAGGTGGGTAAGAAAGAAGGACAGTTAGACAGACAGGAAAGTTTCGAGCAAAAGTGAATCTGGCGCAGTGTCATTCGGTAAAGATGTATTCAGTAAAGAATATAGATTGAAGTAGGTGCGGTTTGACAAAATACACTTGAGTTTTGACACATGTCTTGAAATATGTACAGTTTTGTAACAGACATGAACTGAATTGAGCTAGTTAGATTTGTCACTAGGTAAGTATGAGCTTGAGATAGATAGATAGATAGATAGATAGATAGATAGATAGATAGATAGATAGATAGCAATTATAATGATGAGCCGTTTTCTTATAGGGAAATATTTGGCATTCATTGACCGAGCCAGTGCTACTGCCGGTTGAAATTTATAAAATCTTTTTCTTAAAATAATTTTTTTCTGAAAAATGCGCTTCAGTTCCCAGTATTGATGGAGTTTCCTTCCTAACCTTTTGTTTGAAGTAGTGTGGAATATCAACATCTTGATTATGTCATTATTCTCTCTTCAAGTTACATGTGCTATCCATTTTTGAGTTACTGCTATTGTAAGTCCTCAAGTGGTGCGATTTCTCTTATCTGGTGCAGTTCATTATGATTCTGTAACTTCAGTTCACGAGGTTCGAATAAGGATACTCATCACTGAGAAGTACACCTTCACTCAATCGCCATTTTAACCATTAATAAGAGAAAGCGTTTGTATACAGCCAACAATTTAGATACTTCTGGACGAATTCTATGACATTCATATGAAAGTTTCTATCTGATCATGCTATTTAAGAACATGGTTCTAGATTTTAGGCCAATGTTTTGGCTTCGTGGAATCTGGTGGTGTGGGTCGAAATTACCACTAGTAGACCCTATTCTATGTTGAATTTCCATACCTCATAGATAGATAGATAGATAGATAGATAGATAGATAGATAGATAGATAGATAGATAGATAGATAGGAACAGACTTAGATAGATAGATAGATAGATAGGAACAGACTTAGATAGATAGATAGATAGATAGATAGATAGATAGATAGATAGATAGATAGGAACAGAGATAGATAGATAGATAGATAGATAGATAGATAGATAGATAGGAACAGACTTAGATAGATAGATAGATAGATAGATAGATAGATAGATAGGAACAGACTTAGATAGATAGATAGATAGATAGATAGGAACAGACTTAGATAGATAGATAGATAGGAACAGACTTAGATAGATAGATAGATAGATAGATAGGAACAGACTTAGATAGATAGATAGATAGATAGATAGATAGATAGATAGATAGATAGATAGATAGATAGATAGATAGATAAGCTTTTAAAGTAAGTAGTTTGGAAGATTTTACACAAAATCAAGAAATATGTTTATCTTGAAAAGGAACGTTAGAAACTTGTCTTTCAATTGAAAAATCAATCAACAGCGCACGCAACTATCTCAAGAGATAAAGTTAAAAGACTGATCTTGGATCAAACATAGTATGGCGAAAATTGATGTCTAGATAAGTGATTGAATACTGGAAATACTTCATAGGAAGAGATACATCAGATTTTTAAAAAATCAGTTGAAAACCGATCAAAATACGAAGCATTGAATGTGCACATGCTACAAAAGGAGACAAACTCCCGACGATTTCCAAATCCTGTGTTTGAACCATGTTTTTAACAAGTAACATATTTTTATGGCGAGTCACTACTCAGAAAGATGTGTTGTTGGGTTTCCTCCGTATTCTTTGCCCATCGTCATTCACAAGACCGAGATGATGCTGGTATGTATGTCTAAAATGAGTGGGTTGGTGGTGGATGCTTTTGTTGGCTGGATAGTCAAGCGTCATATAGAAAGCCATATATACCCGGCCCTACATGACCCCACCCTTAGTGAATTTATCATCTACAGGGTAGGGGAGTAATTCACTCGTTCACACTCCTTCGCGTTTTGTAATTTGGCGCGCGCGCACACAAACACGTCCACGCATTCACAAAAATACATACACTGTATTTGGATGTATCCTATTATATTTCTCTTGCGAGTCTAAATCACAAAAACAGTCTCGTCATATTCACCGAGGTAAGACTTGCTAATGAATTACTATTATTTATTGTACTTCCATGTACGCTCCCGTACTTACACACGCAAGCACATATATTCATAAGAAAGAAATACGTTTTAACGAAAAGAACTTGTGTATGAGGTCACGCATTTTTATGCCTCATTCTCTCGTTTAAGATGTGAATGGGTGGGCGTATACGAAATATGGATACATTCAAATAGATGTATGCATACGCACACCTACACACACACGCATATATATATATATATATATATATATATATATATATATATATATATATATATATATATATATATATATATATATATATATATATATTTATAGAGAAGGATAGAGAGAGAGGAACTTAAATTTAACGGAATAAAACACCCAGTACCGCACAAAATTATTGTAAATAAATGTAAATACAGTATATATGTATCTATTTTATTTTGAAGTTACGATATACCATTAAATAAAGTTTGAAAAGTTTTAAAGTTAAACCTGGAGTCCGCTGATATATATGAATAAATATAGTCTTAAAGTGTGCTATATTTATGGGATAAAGTGCTCAATATCAGAGATAGAGCGTGTGTAAATATAAAAGTGAACATAGAAGTCAACACTTAGAGGCGACAGTCTGTTTCATGCTAGTGCAATCGTCAGGCTGACGATTGCACTAGCATGAAACAGACTGTCGCCTCTAAGTGTTGACTTCTATGTTCACTTTTATATACATATATATATATATATATATATATATATATATATATATGAACACACACACGCGCACACACTCTCTCTTACACGCACACATATGTATGTATATACATATATATATGTACAACAATTTTTTATTTATACTCATTTGTTTAAAGACAAATGGAAGTTTCGTTAAGGATTTAGGATTACTTCCTTGGTTTCCGACACATATTTAAATATGCATTTTTGAATGTGTTAGTACCGCTCCTATAATCCAAACAGGGTCTAATTGGTAGCATCAGGTTTCGGCTTTAGGAACGGGTTCGCTAATGGAAAATCGATACACGTTCGATTCCTGTTGGATGGCACAATCTTTCTTCTCGATTTAGGCCAGTTGTTATTAATTTCCCTGTTTAAGAAAAAAAACAAACAACAGCTAAAACAATTATAGACACTAAAAATAACGTCTGTAGTAATAAGAAATAATGCTGGAAAAACATTAATATATATACATATATATATATATATATATATATATATATATATATATATATATATATATATATATATATATATAACTCTCTTCCGGTTACAAGTTTTCCAGCCAACAATAATCTGCATAAATTTAAATGCGATGTCAATCGCTATCTACTGCCCTCCTGATTACTCTTTACTCTTCCTGCCCATTCATACTTTCACACCATGTAAATCTCGTGTGTCTTACTGGCTTTACTGCTTTGATATATTGGAGAAAATAAATATTCGTACACCATGAATTTTTTTAATTAACATTGTTATAACTTATGAAAAAACAGAAAATCCAGACAATAATTCTACACCATTGCATAATGCTGCAATATCCCCCCAAAAATGTGGAAACTTTGTTATAAATGAAATTATGTGTTATTTATAAAATTTCGAGGCGAAAAAAGTATTCGTACAAAATATGTCTTTAATATCAAAAGGCTGAAATTACATTTATTTACATAATTCTAAATTGTAAGGTTTTTCTAGACGCTTCCAATTATTTTATTACCGGAACAATCTAGAACATTCCGCAATTCCTTTCTTAGATAAGTTTAGCTCCGCACACAAATCATACACAATAATTATCATCATGGGGAAAGGCAAGGAACTATCAAATTCGTAAAAAAAAATGAATCATCAAACATTGGAAGGGAGGCAAAAGATATAGGAAAATAGCATAAACCTGAATATACCATTTAGTACTATTAGTTCCGTTATTGCTAAGTATAAAAAGGTGAAAACAAATCGAGATCTGGTGCACCACGCAATATTTCTCCTAGATCAATGTGAAGAATTCAGTGCAAAGTTCAAGAAAATCCAATGACTACTCTGAGAGAAATACAGGAAGAATTAAAGGCATCAGGTATTATTGTTACGAAGCGAACAATAAGCAATGAATCTCATAGGAGTCAACTAAGATCGCGTTCTCTAAGAAAAACTTCACTGCTATTGAAGAAACATAGGGATGCCCGGTTAAAATTTGCTCGTGAGCATAAGAATTAAACCTGAATCATTTTGGGAAAGTGTTTTATGAACAGATGAAGCAAAACTTGAATTATTTGGGCGTAATTGAAGGACTCACATTTGGAGAAAAGACGGCACAGACTTTGCACCGAAGAACACAATCCCAACGGTGAAATTTGGTAATATCATAGTTTGGGGATGTTTTTCTGCTAATGTTACGGGTAATTTAGAGATAATAGATGGTAGAATGAATTTAAAAATATACCAAGATGTTTTGAACTCTAATTTGTTTGGGTCAGTAGTAAAGCTTGTGCTCCCATATGAATGGTTTTCGCAACAAGTTAACGATTAAATCTACGAAACAAGTTAACGGCTAAATCTACGAAAAAATGGCTTATTTAAAACAATGTCAGTACACTTGAGTGGCCATCACAGTCTCCAGACTTAAATCCAATAGAGAATTCGTTTATTAAAAATTCACTTTAATAAAAGAGCTCTGAAAAATATCCTGGACCTAAAGAGAATAGGCAAAGAAGAATAGAATAAAATACCAACGGAAACTTGCAAATCATTGATTAAAAACTACAAAAAGAGACTAATTGCTGTTGAATTGACTAAGGGATATGCTACAAAGTATTAAATAGGTATTATAATGTTGTACAAATACTTTTTCACCTCCATTTTTTTAAAATTTCATATAATATCATTAATATAACATTTTTTGTGTGTTTTTTTAATAATGCAGCATTATGCCATGTTATACAAATATTGTATGGATTATAAAATTCTTTTATAAAATCTAACAATGGGAACAAAAATTAATAGCGTACGAATGTTTCGTCCCCCCACTGTATATATATATATATATATATATATATATATATATATATATATATATATATATATATATATATATATATGCCTGTAAGATATTTTCTTACCCAACATAAAAATGGAAAACGATTATTTACACTAATAAAAATATTTGTTAGCCATGAAAAAGTATTCGTTAGTATTCTGATGCTAAAAGCAAAACAAATGAAGTAGTCCATTAATTTGGTATTAAATGCTTCTTTCACTGGGTGCTAGTATAAAAACGGTTTACGGAGTTTTAGAACAACAAACACAGCGCTGATCATGGGAAAAGCATTTGAGAAATAGGGTTAAAGATAATCATCTTGAAAGACTGTAATCCCATTATCTTTATCATTAGTTGAGGTCATTTTGTTATACGCACAAAACACCTTGCAAAGATCCTTGAGTCTTGGAGTTTGGCCGTCATGTTCGGACACACACAAACTTCAACCATATTAAGATATATATATATTCAAGTATATCTATCTATCTATCTATCTATCTATCTCCCTCTCTCTCTCTCTCTCTCTCTCTCTCTCTCTATATATATATATATATATATATATATATATATATAGGGCAAATTGTCGCCATTTTATATTTTTTATTTCACGGATGCGCGTTGTTTGTTTTTGATTTTGTCGACTGTACAGTATAGTAGGGTCAGTTGGGCACCGTCTGTGAGAAAACGGCATGCTGTACTGTTTGGCATTGGCGCCGGAAGCTCGAATATGAACATTTTCTGAGGACAGTGCAGTGGATTCAGAAAGTGTTGTATGAGTCTCTCTGTCTCAGTCTCTGTCTGTCTGTCTGTCTCGCTCTCTCTCTCTCTTTCTCTCTCTCTCTCTCTCTCTATATATATATATATATATATATATATATATATATATATATATATAAACCAACACTTAATAATATTAACTTTGAACATGGACATAATATCTTGACCGTGTTTTGAAACAAAAAAATGAATCACTTTATAAAACATACATATAACAAACTATTTCTATTTCTAATTCTAACAGTTGAAATATAATCCTTGAAAATGGCTAAATGTATAGCCGAAAGCGCTCGGATAAAAAGAACATTCGGACAGTTTTTATATAATTTATCCTCTGAAAAGAAAAACTTTATTAGATCGCACGAGAAATTATATAAAAAACTAAATAAAAGCACCTTGTCAGTCGTTTTTAATGAAATGTGCTTAAAAGAAGGATTGCTGCCTAAATACACAAATATATATATATATATATATATATATATATATATATATATATATATATATACTTACCTTGGTACACATATATTTTTGATTACTTAAAGTGTTGCATCCTCGAATCTGTCTCTATTTTTGATATTAGAGTAAGGCAATCTTCGTCGGTATATTTTTTGTAATTGGCCTTGTGTCGTACTGAAGTAAATATTAGAACATAGTGACAGCAAATTCTATGGAAACACCGCAACGGCATTTTTCACTTCTATACATTAAGTTTTAATTTCATTTCTTAAACCGGTTTTTTCTGTATTTAGTTTTATATCCATAAAAAAGAATAATTTCATACAAATAAAATAATTCGTTTTTTATGGATATAAATTAACTAAATATTAATGATCTTACTGGAAAATTAACGATTTAACTCTGGTGTAAATTTCTGCCCAGCCATAAATTTCGCGCAATCACAGAGGCGGCCAAAGGACATTTACCGAGTCACGGGCTTTATTAGCGGTTTAAGAATGTTTTTCTCACACTTGAAAAAAGGTTAATGAGTGTCAACAAAAGGTGAATAAAAGGACCCGACACTCCTGCCCTTAAATGGTCCCGGCGATTTAGCCCACCCCTTCCTAAAAAGAAAAAAATGGGTTAAAAGTCATAAAAAGTGAAGGGCCCAATTGATCACTTTAACCGACATTGTACTCCCCTATATATATATATATATATATATATATATATATATATGGGGGGGGAGAAAGAGAGATGAGGAGAAAGAGAATAGTGTCATAGGTGGCCCTTAAAAGCTTTCACCGTTGATTACCTTTTTATCAGCGTCTCTAGTCAAGGGCTATTTTCCTCTTCACAAACTCCATTGTTATATGTTTGCCCTCAAGAAAGAGCTGATAGCAGATCAACCTCACCTATCCTCTCTCGAAGATTTACGTCCATTCGCCTAAAAGGTGCCTTTTCAATGCTTGTTAATATAAATTCTATGAGGTTCTCGGATTTCTTTCAAGCGCACAACAATGACAGGTCCTTTCAGTTCGAAGATATGAGCTATTCTAATTTTAAAGTCCTTCTGATATCTTTATTATCTCTTTCTATAACACACTGACTACTTATCTTTGCAAGCATAGTTCCGATTTGGAGCATCGGATTGCAAGATAGTTCTCTGAAAAAGGAATAAAAACCTTGATTGTTTAATATGGCGTGATCTTGTTTAAATCATTTTGACCCTTGTTCTTTAAATAATTCCTAACCATTCACAATAGAAATGGAAATCAGAAAATTCCGATATTCTTTATTTTGCTGCTGAAGAGCAGGTAAAAAAGAATAGGCGGTTACAACAATACTCAATTACGACTTTTCTTCTCCTTCTTTCAACCACATCAAGTCTTGTAATCTATCGTTTATGTACCGGACTCTGAAAATGACAGATCACGAGACATAGGGCCTGGGAAACCAGAAATATGTCACAAGCAAATATGAGAAAGGTGCAATTAATATCATACACTATATCATAATTAACTAATGAAGACCTTTTTGTATCGTGTTCATAAATCTGATCCATGTTATAATTTTTTTTTTAAATCACTTAGGTCCACAATTTATATTTAGAATTTTTACCTACAAATATACAAAAATGGGTTTTCACCTCTTACACACACACTTACGTATATATATATATATATATATATATATATATATATATGTGTGTGTGTGTGTGTGTGTGTGTGTGTGTGTGTGTGTGTGCGTGCGCGTGTGTGTACGCGTGTGTGTGTGACGATTGTGTCTAGTATGAAACACCCTGTCGTCTCTGAATGTTGACTTCTCTGTTCACTTTTATATATATATATATATATATGTGTGTGTGTGTGTGTGTGTGTGTGTGTGTGTGTTTGTATATATATATATATATATATATATATATATATATATATATATAATTGCAGTAAGTGCATGTTAAAATCACGTCGGGATCAACAAATGTTGCCGCACTGTTTCAAATTAGACTAAAAGCAATCCCAACAATATTTTGCACATGTAAATGAAGGATGTAAAGAAATGGAAGACAATTTTATCAATGCAAGATTTTATATTTTTGCTTTTATATAACTGAGTACAAAATGAGTGAAAATATTCTAGAATGCATGGAAAAGAAAGAAGCCATTAAAAGTTAGTAATTATGTGAGTGATACACGTGTGTGTGTGTAGGGGCGAGAGTGAATAAAGTTGAGTCCCTGAAGGGAAAGTTGTCCTCATGACCAGGAGAATATGCAGGTGATATTTTCACTAACACATCCTGGGAAGAAATAGAGAGAGCAGGAAAAGAAAGACAGGAATTATCCCGTTTTTTATATATCTACATGAAAACGCCCCGTAATGACTTCTTATCAAAACTAGCGAAGTAACCCACAATAACTTTCCAATATCAACTATACATATATATATATATATATATATATATATATATATATTTGTCATCCACTGACAGACTGTTTCGCTGTTTCACAGCTCATCAGTGTGGCTAGACGTCAGGTTGCCTCTAGCTAGGATCGAAACTGAATTTGCGTCAGTCCGAACTTCTCCCACTAAGCCATCAGCTTACGGTACGGGATGAAGGTGAATTTTAGCGTGTTTATTTTTAGATTCGGATAAACACACAGTGACTGAGAGTGACTCAATTCTGTCGAAGATATATATATATATATATATATATATATATATATATATATATATATATATATATATATATATATATATATATATATATATACGATACTGGAAAGTTCGACGATCCGGATCTCTATAAATGTTCACATATATAAGATCATCGACGAATGGTTTTCACATTGATTGGTTGCTTTGAATGCCCATCATGTTCTGCAGACATTTAACCAGCCTTGATAACGACGTGTCATTCGAAAATTTGTGTTCGTCCGAAAGAATGTGCTAGAAAAATCTCGTATTCGTTAAATAGTTTGTTTTGAGAAACATTACAAATTTGTGTAGTCCATACTGTCTTCCCTACATTAGTAATATCGAGGTATTGACTAAGATAACCTTGATAAATACTTTCTTCCTTCTCTGTATTTCTTATTTACATAAGTGCGTGCGCGTTTAATTTTGTTTATTTTTTCGAAGTTTTGTCTTCCAAAGTGAAAAATAGTCCAATATGAGACAGCTTTAGAAGAAATGAATAGATACTTATCGTCGTTTTCTTCTCATTAAAAGGATTACAATGTTTTTAATTCTGTTATATGATAAGACAATGATTTGCAAAAACACTAAATGGCCACAAGGCACGCGACTTTAATCTGGTTGATATTTGCCCAGTTCGGTTTTATAAGCAGTAACCTTAAAAAAATGATACGATTTACGTATGCGTCGGCACCTCTGACTAGGATCATTGTAATAAGTGAGCTCTCTTTTACTCCCCGGTACTTCTGTTCATTTACAAAGACGCACAAAAATATGCACACAGACGCACACGGAAATATATATGCACACAACATATACCCAACGGGCATTCTGGTTAATCTTTCTACTGTGGAATTGTCCATAATTGTTGAAATCTGTTGTTTTTTTTTATTACAGTCATCGTATCTGCTGCAGATGTATAAGCCTCTTTGTTGTACTAGGTGGTTGGCTTTTGATTTCAAAGTCGTTCTTCTTTTAGACTGATTGCCAATCACGACTAGAATGTCTTGTCCGCTCTGCTGTAAGTGGGGGAAAAGAGATATGAAAGAGTATTTGTACAAAAGTGAATGTAACGAACTCAGCAGGAATTCGAACTTGACTCACAGGGTTCTCGTTCTGACACATTTAACCATTACACTACCTATATATTCACACACACATAGATATATAGATAGATACAAACACACACATACACACACACACACACACACACACACACACACATATATATATATAGAGAGAGAGAGAGAGAGAGAGAAAGAGAGAGAGAGAGAGAGATCGATTATGGATAGGAATCTGACAAAATGATAGGATAAAGAACAAATAGGAAACAGATAAAAATTAATCTGCGTCACTTTGCTTTTTATAATTTTTTTATCATTCCTACCTTGATTTTTTACGAAGCTTTAATAAAGTGAAAAGTGTTAGATTAAGATCTGTTTGCTACTTGTTCGTTTTCCTAATATATATATATATATATATATATATATATATATATATATATATATATATATATATATGAAATGGGAATGAAATGAGAAAGTGTGCATTCATGTAGCGTTTTACTACGTGTTTGAATGTAATATCCTATACTAAAGTATATATATATATATATATATATATATATATATATATATATATATATATATATATATATATAATAATTTTTCCATATAGACAAAAACATTTTACTTACTACAAAGATGCAACTTCGTTTCGGTGCATTTCAATCGCACCTCGACTGGTGAGAACCAAAAATGGTTATGAAACATCATTTCCTTTTTTCCATTTGTTTGAGAAAAAAGAAAAATAAGAAAAAAAAAGAAAAAAAAGAAAAAAAAAGAAAAAAAAGAAAAAAAAAGAAAAAAAAGAAAAAAGGTGACGGAGTGAAACAATAATGCTTGTTGATAGCAATTTGGTGAAGTATGGGTAAGGTGTTAAAGTGATGGCTAGACTGGAAGAATTCCTTGTCGATAACAACGGTTATTCTTTGTAGTAAGTAAAATGTTTTTGTCTATATGAAAAAATAATTATAAAATTAATTATTGCTCTACTATCTGTGTCGAGCCCTCTTTTGAATTAATGCTGTGAACGTTAGAATTTGTATATTATTTTCGTTCTCATTGCATTGGGTATATATATATATATATATATATATATATATATATATATATATATATATATATATATATATATATATATATATATATGTATATATATATATATATATATATATATAGTATGCGAATGTGTGTACTGTAGATGAAAGAGAAGACATTCTTTTCATTGGCTTCGTTGTCAATTTGATTTAATTTATGCCTAAAGATCAGTAGTATATTGCATCTCTATAGAGTCATAAAATGATTATGATTTGATTATTTTAAACATTTTCTATTTCGTCCCAATGATGATTGAGTCGAATGAGCCAGCAATCTTCCAACTCAAGAGAGAAATAACCGGAGACTCTGTCGATTTTTGAAATGGACGTTTCCGCCTTCTTTTTGCCATTTTTTTTAAAATCTGCTGAACTCCAGTTATTTTTTCGGCTATATTTTCCCGCCCTCGGCTTAAGTAGATTATGTTTCATCCAGATGTTTTGTCATTTACATACACACACGCTCGCGCGGACACACACCCATACATATATATATTAATGGGTTTTTTAACTCGACGTTTTTGCTATTACTATAAACGCTATATTTAGTTGATGCACGTGTTTTAGACGACAATTACATTGTTTTATTCAAAGATTTGTATCCACTAAATCTGATATTTATAATAATAATGATAATATATTATTATTATTATTATTGTAAAAATTATATTTGAGTAGATATCCCTGTTTTTTAAACAGCGCAATTGTCGTCTAAAACAGTGATGTCTACATAAACATGTATCCGGCAATTATTACATTTATAGTGGTAGTAGTAGTAACAGTAACAGTAATAATAATAATATTATAAATGTCGCATTTTTTGAATACACGTGTTTGAGTAGATAAACAGTGAGTAGATATATAAAATTCTTTGACTTCTGTTAGTCTGTCCGTCTTCATACCCTCTAAAATTACTATTGACCGATCGAAACCAAATTTTGGCGAGAAGAGCAAACAGGTAAGGGGGTACAAATACAGTTGATTTTACTAGGGTGCTTAGCTTACTACAATAAATTTTCAATCATTTTTTTTAGAAAAGATTAAAAGTTTTATTATTTAACATGCAAAATACTCCCAATTTTAAACAAAATTTAATGATTAAAATAACAAATACTTATTTAATAAAAATGCAATATTGTTTATTGCATATTTTTTCTTTATGTTTTATTATATACAAGAATCCAGTTTCCAGTTTGCAAGGCCAAACACTTAAAAAAGTTGGAATTTGGCTCCAGAAAGAAATATTTACGCATGCATGACCAATTGTATGCTGCATACTCAAGTGTAAGAAATCCTAACAGTTTATTCTTCGCTGTTAAAATGGAAAAAACTAATTTTCTTGAAAAAATATATTGTTTGCCATGAAGTGCTATAAAATTAAATTAAATTGAAGAGATTATTAAACCGCGAAGTAGCGTTTTTGTCGAACTATTTTCCCAAAAATTCACCTTATTTAAATTTTATCGATTTGTTTACGAAATTGAACGAAACGTAGAGTTTGTAAATCTCGACAAATGTTAGCGATAACTTCAACAATACTAAATACCGTGAAGATTTCAACATGCATCAGCGTGTTGCAAAATACTCTATATAAAGTGCTGAAAAGTATTCACCTCAAGCAAGAAGCTCTTTCAAAAAACAATTCTGATGTTTGGTTATTTGATCATATTCTGTAAAGAAGGACGAGTCTGAGAAGCTTTCAGCACTCCCCTTTTTGAAGGCATACCTAAACATATACCCACATGCACTCTTCATTTACCGATACTAGGATATGATTTATAGTGAAATTCGTTTTATTTTATCCATCTACGTTCAAATATATGCACCGCTTAAAAGTCGAATAATTGCCTTTTAAATCATATTTAATTTAATGATAATCATTTAGACATCATAATATAAGCTAGCTTTATTAAATATCAAGTACTTTCATATATGCTATCGTTATTAAACAACAAGTAGTTTCAAACAAATCACATAAATAAATGAAACTTCAAACTCCTAGTCGGATATAACAATAATGGAGTATTAATAACATTCCTTAATGTTTGCAATATGGTTTTTTGCTTGACTTTAAGGGAAAATATTGTTTTTTGCGGGCCAATTGTCTCATCAGTCTTGATTGTCTTCGGTGATATTTCCAGAACAAATTTTTTAATCCTTACTCCCTTATCAAGGCGATAAAGCCATTAAGACGCAAGAGTTTACTGAGGGGACAGGACAATAGAGCAAAGGAAATGGATAAAATGTTATTAAGGAAACAGGACAATAAAAATATCAGGATTCAATGAAACAGAAGATAATGATTAACGCTGCATTTAAACGTTTGTAGATTACAGTTTATAAGAATGCAAAATACTGCAAAAGAGTTCTACAGGCAAGAATTGCGAGAAAAAGATATGTGTTTTATGAAATTTATAGTAGTTTTGTTCCCGCAACAAAATTCTACTTCGCAATTACATCTTCCCAGGCTATAGAATAAAACTTAGATTAAAGCCATTTTATTGACTTACATATACCAGCAGGAATCAATATAGATCTAATTTCCAAATGTCCTCTTCAAAAAAGCAGGCCGATCATATGCCAATCAGCTTAAATTTCATGATCTGATACTTACATATAATATTCCTTCATGACCAATGTGTGTGTGTGCATGTGTATGTGTGTGTGTGTAGCAAAATCTGTAAATACAGTTTGGGCCTGAAAAGGCACATGAAAGTCCACGGGTATAAAGTTACGTACTTTTTATGTAAAAAAAAAAAAAAAGAAAACATTGCGTGGCTAAAGAGCTACCCTAGAGTTCAATTATTTATAAAGATGTTGCAATTTTATATATATATATATATATATATATATATATATATATATATATATATATATATATATATATATATATATATATATATGTGTGTGTGTTTGTGTGTGTGTGTGTGTGTGCGCGCGCGTGTGTGTGTGTGTGTGTGTACGGCTTAGACTCCATACATTTTTTGTGGTGAGAAACAAAAACCACCAGGCTACAAATTTCCAGAGAGACCATTGAAAGTAGAAGACAAAGCCCTGAACTATGTAAAGTCTTCCACCTATCTTGGTACCAAAGTCAACTACAGTGGAACTTTAGATGATGAAATCATGCATCGGATTGCTAAGGCTACCAGTGCTTTCGGCAAACTTCGCCATCGCTTGTGGAATGAGCGGGGTATTCGACTGTATACGAAAATTCGGATTTACAGAGCTGTTGTACTTGCCATCCTTTTATACGGTTCAGAGTCGTGGACACCATACAGGTACCATATACGCCAGCTGGATGTTTTCCACAAAAGCTGTCTGCGTGCAATCTGTGGAGTTAACCTTCAAGTTAGGACATCTAACGTAGACCTGTTTAACAGGTGTAATATTGGAGGAATCGAGACTTCTCCCACACAGATTTTTCTTACGGTGGACTGGTCATGTCTTGAGAATGTCTGATGACAGGATACCCAAGATCCTAATGTACAGCCAGTTAAGTCAGGGCTACAGGAATGTAGAATGACCATGGCTAAGATACAAAGACAAGCTGAAAAGCAACTTATCAGCAGTCAATATACCACATAACACCCTTGAGAGCTTAGCCTTGGAGCTGGTAGAATGGAGATCAACGTGTTTTAGTGGACTCATCAGTTTTTAATCTGCTTGTCTGAATCATCTTCAAGACCAAGAGCAAGATCTAAAAGGTCAGCCAATCTAACAGTGATCTCATCTCCCAATTCTCACTCTTGCTCCATATGTGGCCTCCTTTGTAAATCACTTGTGGGTCTTAAGTGCCACTTAAGATTATCGCACAAAATTTCATAACTGAAGAAATTAAGCTGTCAGATCCCCATACGTCGAAACCGACGGGAGAGTCCATAATATATATATATATATATATATATATATATATATATATATATATATATATGAAGAAATATAGTCTTAAAGTGTGCTATATTTATGGGATAAAGTGCTCAATATCAGAGATAGAGCGTGTGTAAATATAAAAGAAAACATTGAAATCAACACTTAGAGGCGACTGTCTGTTTCATGCTAGATGCAATCGTCGGGCCACGATTGCATCTAGCATAAAACAGACTGTTGCCTCTAAGTGTTGACTTCTATGTTCACTTTTATATATATATATATATATATATATATATATATATATATATATATGTCATTCACAGACAGTACTGTTTCGCTGTTTCCTCAGTGCGACTAGACTTCCGAATGCCTCAAGCCAGGATTGAAACTCAACTAATTTGGTGTCAGCCAGAGCTATCTTCACTCGGTAGAGTTACACAACTAAATCTAGCGTATTGTTTTTACAAATGTAAACAAATGCCCATCAGCCAAAGTGCTCCATTCATTTTACTGAAGAGCTTTGCATTAGTACAGGTGGCTGTTGTTTATAGCATTAGCTTATATATATATATATATATATATATATATATATATATATATATATATATATATATATATATATATATATATATGGATAACTCTCTCGTCGGATTTGACGTATGAGGGTCAAGCATCTCAGTTCCTAGGAACCGACAGCCCAGACACCAGCACATATGATTCGATTATAGTGGTGAGGGTTTTGTGCAGAACCAACCACACTTTTTGAAGGGCCAAATACAGAGACCTGGTGCACTACGTGCCACAAGGTCTCCAAACGAGCCTCCGCAGGATTTGAATCCAGAGTTGTCTTTCTCCTAGACCAGTTACCATCCAAGGCTATAGAACCCAGTCTGTCCTGCTATTTACCCATAGCTGGATGGAGAAGAAGGACCATACCTTTCCCATGGGTATTAGCAGGTAAGTGAATGTAATGGATTCGACTGAAATTCGAACTCGGCTATATATATATATATATAATTGCAGCATCTTTCGAGATGACTGGGGTCTAATGTAGCTCTTCAGCCCATTATATTATATATATATATATATATATATATATATATATATATATATATATATATATATACATATATATATATATATATATATATATATATATATATATATATATATATAGAGAGAGAGAGAGAGAGAGAGAGAGAGAGAGAGAGACATATCCTTTCCAGTTCTCATTTAATGCCATTTTTGCTTTTCTATCAATTTCCGGTCAGCTCTCATATTGAAACCCTTGTTTTGCAAAGGATTCTAGAACTACAACGAATAAACAAAAATTTTAAAATAACTATAAGAGAGCGCGTTCGCACGTGTTTTTCTTTAATTACCACCAAAACGGAATGCAGATTTTATCGCATTTACAATAAGCTTGTGTTTGTAATTTACCCCTGAAGATGATCTTGGAAAAGATCAAAAATATTTGGGTTAGAAAAAACTACGGCGCCTTCCATGAATTTCATCTTAACATTACTGATTAGAGAAGTGGAAAGGATCAGTATGAAAATAAATAGACACAATATGTGTACATTATTCGATGAATCATACCCCCTACATACGCCCCACCATATATATATATATATATATATATATATATATATATATATATATATATATATATATATATATATATATATATGCAGTATCGTGTACCTGCTATTTCCTCAACTTCTCATCCATACCTACTTCCTCAGTCACAGCGAACACGATTAATTATATAAAACTATCATATACCCACGGCATAGCAGACAAAGAAATAAAAAACACAAATTTTGAAAAAGAGGGCGGCTGCCTCGAAGGAAGAGTTGCTGGAAGTAAGGCAAAAGAACGATGGGGGTTAAGTAGGTGTTGAAGGGGATGATAGCCTATTTTACCTGCGCCACTAACCCAGTGTCCCGCAATTTCTAACCTACAGCCGACATTAGGGAATGCAGGAGCCGCCATTTTGCGAACTCACTAACCCAGCCCGCCTCACTTGGAATAAGTACATCAGTCAACCGCCAGGAGGCGCACTCGTCAGAGTCTAACGGCTGCTCCTTGCCATTTATCATATTCAGTAATGTCGAATACAAAAACCCACACATATACATACTTATAAATACTAACATGTCCATTAAACATAGCAGAGACTCATACAAACATATGTACGTATTTAAATCCACAAATCTGTTTAGTTGTACATATATGTGTTTCTTATAAATATGTAACCATATTAGAACGATTACAACTGAAAATAAAAAAAACACACATAAGGGATATTTACATTTTTAATTGATTTGTTTTTTACAGCTTATCAACCTTTGCAGGTTATTAAAAGCGGGAAAATATTTTCAGACTGTAAGAATTCTTTTTGTAGAAAATAATGATTTAATGATAAAGGTCTTACTAATTGACTCATAGCTGGAGGAGTAGAGCGATTCATATTTGCGTGTAAGTGAATATAACGAATCCAACTGGAAATTGAACTCGGCTCGCCGATTAACAATTCCAAGCTTTTATCTATTACACCACCCGCACATCCAAGCTTACAGCCACACATTGACCAGGCTCAATGTTGCTTAATTTCGGTAATCGGTACAGGAACACGGTGTTTCACCGTGATATGGCCGTAAGCCTGTGATATTCACGTACATATAAATTGCATTGTATAAATCTATACACTTGCAATCTTGTACATTTTCAGGCATCTGAGCCTTTTTTGCGTTTCCATTTCCTGTTTTTTTTTACCATTGACCTTGTAGTTCTCTCTTCTGTTTAATCTCTTACGTTGTTATATATTTCTTTTTCTTTTTTCTGCTTCATGTTTAACATTTTCCTCTTCATCAAATCTTTTTCAGTGTTTACTATTCGCATTTTTTCTTTTTTGTCATCATTTTAAACTCTTTTTTCCTTTCTTCGTCTTTCATGTTTTCTTTCTTTGTAGCCATTGTATCTGTAGAGACAAAGAAAAAACATTATTACTTCTCATCCATCTCCTCCTTTACATACTTTTTGAAATCCTTCCAGGCACACATTTTTCTAAGACGAACATTGCTTGACCAGACACGTCACACAGCCATACCACTAACTCCCTCTCACAGCTAACAATGTCCTCAGGGATGAGCCGTCTACTTTCACAAATACATCCCTGTTCCTAAATCCTTCATTACGATGCCAACAATTATCCGGAGACATTTCATTTCATTAAGATATCGCCCTTACCCCAACGTCACGCAACAGGACAGAGAGAACAGGGGACGTTTACTTGTTCGAGCTTGACATTAATAGGAAGCTAATGAGCACTTTATGTTTCATGCACCTCGCCCAGCACGACTAAAACGAACTTAGATTGGTATTCAACTCTTTCTTTTACAGAGTCATCTGCAGAAATTGATTGAACGGTGGTCACTGTCCAAACCCTTGGTTCTTATTCAATTGTTAATTATCAAGAAACTACGTACGATCATCTATGAATATTTGCTTTTAATGTTCCCAGTACTACTGCATTGATTGATTCGTTTTTTTACGGCTTATCAACCCTTTGTTGGTTATTTAAAGCCGAAACATATTTTGGATAGTAAGCTTATATATTATTTTTCGAGAGAATATTACATTAACAGTTTTTTTTTAGTTAACAATGATTTTCCAGGTACAAAGCCTGCTATTAAACCCATATCTGGGGGAAAGGGATAAATTCATAGATTTGCTTGTAAGTGAATGTAACAAACACGACTGGAATTCGAACTCGGCTTTCTGGTTTCCAGTACTTCTGAAATTACTGTTGAAACAACAAAATCAACATCAGCAGTATAACAATCTCATTATTATTATCATTATTATTATTAGTAGTAGTAGTAGTAGTAGTAGTAGTAGTAGTAGTAGTAGTAGTAGTAGTAGTAGTAGTAGTATTTAGCAGCCTTTGTATTTTGTATAAAATTTATAACATAAATCTTCATCAAAACAAAATACTCGTTCAGGTTGGGTTATGTATTTTATACCTTTTTGTCTTTCTTCACACACACACACAAACACACACACACATATATATATATATATATATATATATATATATATATATATATATATATATATATATATATATATATATATGCAATTTTTATATATATATTACTTATATATTATATATGTGCGGTACTAGAAAACGCTCAATATCAGTGATAGCGCTAACATATTTAGTTGGATTGATGTGAGTGTGTGACCCTATTTGCAATCGTCAGCACAAATAGGGTCACACACTCACATCAATCCAACTAAATATGTTAGCGCTATCACTGATATTGAGCGTTTTCCAGTACCGCACATATATAATATATAAGTAATATATATAAAAAATTGCATATATATATATATATATATATATATATATATATATATATATATATATATATATATATATATATACACATTTTACATACACACACACACACACATATATATATATATATATATATATATATATATATATATATATATATATATATATATATATATGAAGAGAGAAAAAAACCTCGAGAGTGCGCCATCAAACATTATCAAAATATCAATGTACCCCCCATTTTTTCCCAATCTCACCTTTCCTGAAGGAATTCCTACTTTTCCAAGCCAACATACACAACAAATATGTTTAAAAAATCAAAGGAAAACGGCTATCCCTTCAATTTTTGGAGATGTATAGTGCAAACATCCATCTCATATATCATTCGAAGAAACTTTTTCTTTTTTATTCTTTTTTCTTTCTTTCTTTTTTGAGTATACTAAATGACGTATTCTAAGGTGTGAATGCCTGGCCATGTCAGTTAACTTGTATTGAGCGTCTTTAAATTTAAAATTTTCCTTTCAAAGATGCTATATGACGTAATCTAGGATCTAAACTAAATCTTTTCAATTAACTTACTGAATATTTATGAGTGTTCTTAAATTTGGAAATTTTGAGTAACTACCAAATATATATTTGTTGCAAAATAAAACCATCACAATTTGCCTTGATAAAGTCGCTCAGATGAGGGAACGCGTCGGCTAAACTAATTATAATTTTCCTATTGTCCTTTCATTCATTTTGTCACTTCTACAGATATACTTTATATATATATATATATATATATATATATATATATATATATATATATATATATATATAATTCGAAAGTAAAACTTTTTTTATTTACATGGAAAGTATAAGAGCAAGTTCTCTGCTATAAAGCAGTATTTTTCAAAATAGCCATCACTATTCATTTTCATCAGGAATAAAAAAGGACCTACACGCTGCACTCCTAAACAACACCATTGCTGAAACGCACGAGATACTTAACTCTGCTTGCATCCTCTGTTTGGTCTCCGTTCAAAGCGAACCTCATAATTTTATTTCATGTGATTGTGAAATAAAATTCATTTTTGACAGCGGTCCATCGGCGAAATATGTCAAAGTAGAAATTATTTTCAAAATTGTCTTATATATTTACCATTCCGTTGGATTTTCCATCTAGCTTTATTCATATATATTTGTATAACATTGATCGCAAGTGTTAATAAAATAGTGCTCGATGTAATATAACAGAGCTATTTAGGATATATTAAAACAATATACATGAAACTCTGAGTCGTGCTACCAATGAGTAATAATATGTATATTTATTAATATATATATATATATATATATATATATATATAAATATATATGCGTGTGTGTGCGTGTGTGTGTATGTGTGCATACATATATATATATATATATATATATATATATATGTATGTATGTGTGTGTGCTGTAAGAATAATAGACAGAACACACGCGCTAAAATAACTGCGCAGTTTTAATTCATATTTCTAAAAAAGACTATTCAATTTCTTGTATCACAAGACCAAGACTCGCATGCACCCTACGAGAGATGCACACACGTGTGCACATGCAAACAGTAACCAAAAAAAAAAAACGCACATGCGTAAAAACTCGTTGCTCTAGCCACACATTGATAAAATCACACGGTCCGTTAATATGATCAGCTACAAAACGCCCACACTTTATCGAACGTCTGGGTGAATGAGTAGAATAAATAGTTATCTCTCCGCGTAACGTCAGACGCCAACATTTTGACCACCGTGAATATTATGTTCATCGCGGTGTATGGGAAGACTTCACAATTTTATGATTAGATGAAGATTCCACGCCTTCTCCATCTCCATCTGTACACACAGACACCGGCTTTCCGTTCAGTCGGATTCATAGTTGCCAGCTTGATCTGCCTTTCTTAATGGAAATCGATCGGTAAATGTCGACGACGGGAAGAAGGTCATTGGATCTGACCTAGTGCGCCGTTAGAAGGCCATTTTTGCCGTCGAGAAGCACGTAGGCATGTCTCGTTATAATGTGAATACCTGGCGCAACACACTCACACAAATGCATGTCAGTACGCATATGAAAATGCCAAGCTTATTCATGTTATGTCTCTTCCATAGCAACTTCAGTCGTCTTCTGGCATCAATTTACATTTCAAGGCGAAAATGAATTCTGAAAACATGCGGCCACTTTAGTAATAATCCTTTAAGAACAAAACAGCTTTACTCAAATGTACGAATACACGATGGAAGCCGTAAAATTCCAAATAGTATTTATCAGTATCAAAATTTCCGTTCCTGTACTGAGAAGTGAGCACAGTCCATCGTACCCAGAATTAAATTACATAAATGTTTATAGGTAGTACATTATACAAATGTGCTTTTCAGGTTATTTTATGTATATAGGTATCTCAAAGTATAAGAAAAATTACCTGACAATGGCGATCATGTCTCTCTAAAACACTTTATCTCTCATATCCATTAACAATTTTTTCTTCTCTTGCTAAAGCTCTCGTCTATTCACACAAACTCATCAGACTCACTGCCTTCCCGAATCAACCTTGCCCTCAATAAACCCTGTGTGTATTTTCCAATCTCTCCTTCCTCATTATATATCCAAGGAATGTTAGCTATCTCTTCTTGATTCTAAGCATAAGAGTTCTTTGTGTTGCCATTTCTCTTTAAGATCTCTTCGTTGCTTACTCGTTCCGTCCATGGAATTCTTAGTATCCTTCTATGTAACAAATTTTCTCTTCATCTGTGACGAGATTGTCCAGCATTCGCTGCCACATAATTAGATGGATAATACAATCCAACACCTCTTTTCTATGTTTCTAATGATTTTTTTCTTTTTCAGCACATTTCATAGCTCTTTCGCTAGTTCAATTCGTGTTCGGATGCCGGTGTCACATTTTCCATCCTCTGAAAGCGGTGTAGGGTTAATATTAGACAATGACAAGAGAAAATGCGCTCTGGCTACTGTCAAATCTCAGACGGAATCTTGTTAGTTAAAGTGGAAGTGAAGTCCTTTAACATAGCAATTATCGTTGTATAGAAGCAGAGACAGCGTAGAGCATAAAAGGGGGAAATAGATAACATTTAGAACTTTCTGGATAAGGCCAAGGTCCTATGTAAATCACAAGATATCACTATCATCATGGGAGACCTGAATGCCAAGGTAGGAAAAGAATGAGATGACGAAATAGTCGGCAAGTTTGGACTAGGATCCCGAAACAAGCGCGGCAAAAGAGGGGTCCAGTGGCGGAGTACCCAAGATGCCTGTGGACATGGAGACGCCCGAGAAGAGACACAAAGAACCAGATTTATTATGTAACTGCCAAGAAAGGTTTCAGAAACGCATTTCTACACTCTACAAAACATATCTAAGTTTGACAATACAGAGTAACAATTAAAAATAAATAGATTTAAAAAGACTGAAAAAATGTTAACAAATAATGGGGAGTGGACTCATTATTCGTGCAGTTAGGGTTCAAATATAAACATATTTGGGGAATACAGTTTGGTGATCAGTTAACTTTTCTCTAAGTTAGGCATGGATGGATTAATTTATGTATTCATATAGTATAAATTAAATTAAATGAAAAGGTCTTTTACTAGTAGAACTGAATAAATTTAAACATAAAAAACAAAAAAGTAATGCGGCATTTTTTAAATTTGCATTTGAGAAAAGCATTATGAAGAATAAAACGAAAGAATTATTGGATGAAAAATAAAATTATCATTTTTTAAGGTTAAGATTACTTGGTAATAGTTATATATATGTGTGTGTGTGTTTGTGTGTGTGTGTGTGTGTGTGTGTGTGTGCATGCGTATGTGTATTAGATAATATAGATTTGTATATACATAAAAGTAAAGAAACATCTTGAAGAACTAAATATTCTTACTAGATTGATTCAGTCTCTACCTATCACATTCTGTTCATATATCTATCTCACTATCTATCTCTGTTCATATCTATCTGTGTAAGTCTGTGCAGATCTATCTATCTATCTATGCTTAAATTTCAATAAAAGATCGGAAATTTATGACAGCCGTAAAAAAAGAAAGTATTTTAATCTTCCTGTCGTAGTAATGACTCTTCTTAAAGCGTTTGTTCTCGTTTTTGTCTAATTCGACCAGAGTGTATGCATGTCATGCCAGAAATATACACGTGCATTGATTATTATCAACAAAGACAACTCAAGGAAGAATTGGAAAATCTCAGGTCACAAAGAGTTCAAATGTAAAAATATTTCGGGAAAAAGGCGAAAATATTATATGAAATAATCTCCGTCATGAATATACTTCGTTCATTCTTGCTGCTTGTTTTATTTTTGCTGTTTTTACTTGTTTCATTTTTATAGTAATTTTAATTCTTCTAATTTTATATTGGTGCAATGAAAGGATTATATTAAAAAAGGAAAAGTACTTTTAGCTTTTCCGTAAACAACAACAACAACAACAATAATAATAATAATACTAATAATAATAATAATAATAAGAAGAAGAAGAAGAAGAAGAAGAAGAAGAAGAAGAAGAAGAAGAAGAAGAAGAAGAAGAAGAAGAAGAAGAAGAGGGAAAGGAAAATGAAGAAGAAGACAAGGAGACTATAATTAAAAAAATAATACTGATTTGTTACTTAATTGCCGTCAAATGTTTTAATTGATCGTAGTTGTTAGTCACATTGGTTTGGAAGAAAAGGCAGTGATTGTGGGAGATGAAAAAATTATAATGATAGCTTAAGTGTCTCCGTTTTTTTTCGTACACATATACATGTGCGGGCATATATATATATATATATATATATATATATATATATATATATATATATATATATATATATATATATATATATATGTAAGCACACACGCACGACCTCCACACCACATCCCCGTTTTGCACAACAAATATTTCTTCCCCATGTTAATTCACTTAATTCAGTGGCGAATATTAATTTTATCTCAAACATAATGAACATTTTAGATCCAATTCAACAATTATTTCTATGAGGAAATGGACATCAATAGATGAATTGCGATCAAATGGACACAAGGATAGGATAAAGAACGAATGGCAAACGTTTATAAACCTAATATGCTCGGCATTTATTAAAGATTCATCAGAGAATGAGATATGGAAAAAACAAGACCGGCCATGACATTGAGTTTAAAAATGTCACCTTAATTTTAAAAAAAATAAGGAACCTAATTCTTAATGTCGGAAGTACTTCGAGGGGGTCCTGATAAAAATTTTACCAACTGTAAAGACACGCCAAAAACAATAACATCAGTAACTTTTATTAAATCCATTCCCCAAGCCAACATGAGGACAACGTCCGAACATAAATAATGACTACTACACACACACACACACACACACGCATATATATATATATATATATGTATATATATATATATACATTATTATCCGAATCTCCCATAGACAAAGTATAATTGATATACTTACACACATAAATTATGCACACGAACACTGCTTAACAAGTCAAATGCACGTGAAGTCTGCTTAAAAAATGAAAATGAAAGAACCCCAAAATAAAAATATCAACAATTTTTCCATAACTCATTCTCTGATGAAGCTTTAATAAAAGCGAAACATGTTAGATTTATAAACGTTTCCTATCTGAGAGAGAGGGGGGAGAGCGAGGGGGAAAGAGAGTGAGATGCATACATGTATGTATGCATCTATCTCTCTTTCTTATACATATATGATAATGAGAATCATGAGCCAAGCACGAATGCAACTTCATAAAAAATGAAGAGAGAGAGAGAGAGAGAGAGAGAGAGAGAGAGAACAATAATTATCAAAGAAATAAAATAATTCACTTAACTTATCCGGTCTCCGATTTTCATAGTTGCTTTTTTATGTCAAATTCACTAAGAGATACAACGAAGATTGCATCCATGAAACCTGGAGTCCGGATAAGTGAATTATGTTATATTATGTTAGTGATATATAGTCAACATTGATTGCAAGATGTGCTATTGCTAATGCTTCTTGAAATGAATTATTAGGATGACATTCGAGATTATCACAATAGTAATAATAGGGAGAAAAATAACAACGTTAACAATGGCAAGGCGGCAGGAAGCTCATCTTAAAACGTTGGTACCGAACAACTTTCTGTTCTACTTCATTTTTTTGTTTTGACAATTTCTGCATTTGTTTCATTTTGCGGGAAGCGGAGAACGGAAAAGTAGAAACTAACATTTACTAAAGTTTAACAGAAGCGTCCGAATAAAGTGCTAAATTGTGACTATGACTATGCACCGAGTCAAATGGATTATCGTGTGTACGGATTTTCTTTTCAGACTGACCTATTGCTTCTCTTGGGAAATGTTGCTTCAAGAATAGGAATCTCATTCAAGGAATCAGAAGGATTTCGATGTGAAAACAATATATACAGAATTCAGAAGTAAAATCTCATAGAATATTTCCTTGATACATTCTTTAAAGTATGTCATGTGACCAGCTGTAATTTCTCTCTATAAGGAAGTATTGGAAATTCGTCAATGCATTCTTCACTAAGCGGATCTCATGTCACGGTGGTCGGGTCGTAAGGTGCGGTCCTCTTTTAACATTACCATCGCAACCGCCCATCATCGTAGCAGTTTGCTTATGCAGCTGCCATGACTTCCGCCTTTTTGTAGGCATATCAAAGATTACAGCAGATTATGTCTAGACCGAAACATCACGACGAACATCAGTTGTTCTGGTTTTCATTCACTTTAACCTTTTTGTACTTTTCTTTTTTTTTCAAATGTTGTACGGATTTTTATAAGATTCTTTACTTCATAAAAAGAAAGAAAGAAAGAAAAAAATGGAAAAATGTTAAAAAATGAATGCTAAATAAAAAAAAATACTGGAATGAATGACTAAAAGCAAGGAAAAAGGAAATGTTGAAGAAAAGGCGAATGAAAAAGTTAGAAAAAATATTAAAGGAAAGGAAAAGAAAGAATTATAGAAATAAATAAAGTTAAAAGAAAAAAAGGAAATTAGAATGAAAACAATTTGTGAAAGAAATGAAAGAAGGAAAGAGAATTAAAAATCTAAGTTAAAAGAAAAAAAAAGAAAGAAAGCAGTAATGAATGAGAGAAAGCAAAAGAAGAAAAACTTGAGAAGTAACATGAGAATGAAAGTTTTGAAAGAAAAGAACGTTAAAAGAAATAAAGAAGGGAATTTTAAAGAAGAAAAGAAAGAATGAAAAGTTAGAAGAAAAATGTGCGTAAAAGAAGAAGAGTAGAAAAAAAGTTGTAAAGAAAATAAGTAGAAATAAAATTAAAATAAATAGGTTAGAGGAAGAATGTGATGGCAACGATGGGTTAATGGGGGGAACCACTGCATTCAGGTCTTCTTAACGTTGAAATAAATAAAAATTATGAAAACGACAAAGTCAAAGTGAGAGTGTCTGTGAGAGAGAGAGAGAGTATGTGAAAGTCTGTGTGTCAGTGAGAGAGTGGGAAAGTGTGTGTGTGTTAGAGAGAGGGTGAGAGAGTGTGTGTGTGAGATAGAGAGGGTGAGAGAGTATGTGTGTGTGACAGAGAGAAAGATAGAGTGAGAGAGATAGAGCGAGAGAGATAGAGCGAGAGAGAGTATGCGCGAGAGAGAGAAAGTGAGAGAGAGTGAGAAAGAGTTAGAGAGAGACCTAAAATAAACTGAACCTACCAATCTTTCTTTCTACCATTCAAAAGCGTCATTGACCTGCCATTTTCTAAAATCATCTAAAATGAAGTCCCAAATTAGGGCACAATTAAACTAACGTCTGGCCCGCTTGTCCCCAACCCGACTGTCGCGTGCATGTTACCGGTCTGAAAACGTGGAAAGGATAAGGGTGATGTGGGGATGGTAGAGAGTGCCTACGTTGCGTGCTGCACGTAGCCCACTGCAAGTCACGGAGTTGGGCACACCACCACTTCTACTCCCGATCTCTTCAATATGGCACCAAGTATAGAAAACGAATACAAAATCTGTAATGCCTTCAAAGTAGAAACCAAGTGTTCCTTCGAGTCAAACACATGAGTTAATCTTAAAAGCCATTGCTAGAGTTTCACGACGTTATTAATAATTGGGACCTTGTATTCATGCAAAATTTGTCCTCCATTTTTCGATAGACGATTTCATACTTGTAGCATTTATGACTATATGAATATCAATAATTGTCCACAACAAATTTGTATATAAAAGTCTAACCCTACGTTTTAAGCTTTATTTTAAATTTCATTTATTGAATAACAATGAAGTATACTTTCAAATTTCTATATACAAAAAAGAGATTTCAAATATTGATTTTTTTTAATAATTTTTTAAGCATTTCACCCCAAGCAAAGCGGGAATGCTACTGGTTCGCAGGGGGTTACATAGAGTGAAGGTGAGAGAAAAACTGTGTAAAGAGGGGATGAGGAAAGGATAAAAGATGAACGGGGTTCAAGACATCAAAAGATGGCGATTGATGTTGCATTTAATTTTTTGAAGATTGTAGTTATCAGGGAAGCAAGTAAACGGAAAGGAATTTCACAGGCGAGAAGTGCGAGAAAAGAAGCTGTTGGAATAGAAGTGACAGTTACATTTAACTATTTCAACGGTAAAGGGGTGGGACCTAAATGCTAGTCTAGTAACACGCTTAAATTTATATAGTCGGTTATCAGGGGAAACAAGCTCGACAGAACTGTAGCCATGAAAAATATTTGTAGAAAAGACAGAGGGAAGCCACTTCACGTCTGTGAGAAAGTGACTGGAGCCGAGATGCCAAGTCAGGATCAATTACATTGCAGATCCTTCTCTGGATTTTGTTGAGAATCTCGAGATGAACAGCTGGGGCACCAGACCAGATGTGGCAACAATATTCAATGCACGGACGAATAGTAGATTTGTAGATATGTAGGATGGATTCTGAGGAGAAAAACCTTCAGGACACGACACAGTGGGTTGAATGAGAACAGCTTATATGAGCAGTGGTTAGCGTGATGATCTCGTAAACCAGTGGTCGGCAACCTTTTGAAGAGAACGGGCCAGAAAGCTATGCAACGTCTCAGGAGCCATTATATCAAATGGACTACAATAAATTGTCTCGACCTCCGACCGTTCCGTCCAGAAGGCTGCCTTGCTCTGGAGGTTTAATGAAAAAAAACAATTAAATTAATATTATATTATTTAAACAAAGTTCCTTATTTTACTGCAGGTATAACAGGATAAGAACTAACACAAACAACAAAAAATGCAAATTTCTTACTACAAACGAAATACAGTTAGAACGGCAAATTATTTAAGGTGGTACATGTTTCTGCTTATCCTGTCAATGACAGGAGCAAAACAGTATCCAGGTGATCATCAGCCAACCTTGTTCTTAAACGACTTTTTATATATTACATTTTCGAAAAAAGTTGTTCACAAGCATATTTACTTCAAAATAATGCTACCATTATTTTCGAATTATTCAATAGACTTTCATATTTTCCGCTTGGCAAAACATATTTCTTGTAGAAGTCAATAGTGGATTCGGAATTAAATTTTGATTTATAAAATCCTCGCGGGGCTGATGTGACCCGAGGACCGGAGGTTGCTGACACCTGTCGTAAACCACTGAGAGTTTGGGGGGGGGTCTAGATTTTCATAAACTTTCAAGATCCTACAAAACGATTACTATTGGAGAACAGTGAAAGTGTCTTTGTAAATCTCCAATAACTTTACCAACATCTTCACAGACTCCCAACACCGCCATAGTCGGAACAGTTTTAATTCTTCCTCGAATTTCCTATTCATTTTATCTGGATTATAGTGTTTTTTGGTACGCAAGTAATTATGGCTATGGCCATCACCTTTAAGCCCCTCCCAAATTTCGCATTGTTATTTTTTTTATTGTATAGTATAAAACAGAAATCGGAGATTAACTTAGAGGTTCAAAGCTTCACCGCACAGAATGCATGGATAATAATATTGGATTCTCGTCAAATGTACGAGAAAGAATGTGAAGACAATTGTACATGAAATGGACAATGAAATAAACAGTCACTTTGGTGAATCTTTCATTAGAGCCGAAAAAGAAATTTGGTCGAAATGTAACGGAAAACTATTGCTACACTGGGTTACTTGGCTCTATTTTGATTAATATGCTTTCCTGAAGATATATTGACGATGCTCTGAGGTTTAAGATGTCGCCTGTTTTAATTCCGCTTTGAAGACAATGGCAGTATGGAGTTAGTTGAAGTGTTAATGGCATAGACAGTGAACCGTGTTCAATTTCTAGCTGATGATTTTTGCGTTTCCGCTGTAGCTACCCCCGCACACACACACACACACTCTGGATAAGGTGCATCTTCTAATGAGTCAGGTCAAGAGGTCGCTCATTATTACTGGTTATTCTGGAAACCCAGTACAACCTGAGGCATGTTACGACGACCTGGTTCTGGAAACTTTTCTGACCCGATCCACTTCTGAACAAAACATTTGTTTTAATTCTTTCTAGATCGGGGTTGGGTGGGGGTGTAGTAGGCGAGAACACTTCAGCCCTCTCCCTTGTGTAGAAATACATATATATAAATGCACTGAAGCTTTTATACGCATATGTACATTTATGTCTACACATATATACATATATGCAGTCATATGTCCATATGTACTGTTAATTTCACATATATACTTACATATATAAAGTAAAATAAAAATGCTAGTTATTAATACTAGCAATTAGTACACGTAAAATTATATAATTTAATGTATATCAAACAGAATTTCTGGCAAAGAACGTAATTTATAGAGAACTCACGGGATTGATTGGCGAAAACATAAATTATAAATTGGAGAGCGTATATAAGTATGAATCGTATGAAATTTGGAGTCGACATCGATTTAGTATAGAACGTTATTATATCTAATTCAATAATACATATATACATTCATACATACATATATATATATATATATATATATATATATATATATATACATACACACACATATATATATATATATATGTATATATACATATTTAAAATTTGTGTATTTAGGCAGCAATTCTTCTTTCATGCACATTTCATTGAATACGACAGACAAGGTGCTTTTAGTTTTAATATAATTTCTCATGGGATCTTATTTTGTTTTTCTTTTCGAAGGATAAATTATATAAAATCTGTCCAATTGTTCTTTCTTTCCGAGCACTTTCGGCTATACATTTAGCAATTTTCAAGGTTGAAATATATTAACAGTTAACAAGAAATAGATTGTTGTATGTATGTATTTATATAATGCTTTTATTTTCAAAACACGGTCAAGATATTGTGTCCATGTTCATAGTTGATATCATTAAGTGTTATGTTTTTTGTTTTTATTAATAAGGCTTCCATTATTTTTATCCCTTTTTACATGTAGTCGATACTATTATATTTGTATTGATAATTTTTCCTCCGAAAAGAAAAAAATTATAATATCACATGAGAAATTGTATAAAAACTAAACCAAAGCACCTTATCTGTCGTATTCAGTGAAATGTGCATAGACATATATATAGTAAACAAATGAAATAAAATCTACTATATTATCTTCCTGGCTCATATTTTGCAAAATGCTATCCGCAAGATTGATTTTGGTTCATTTGTTTTTACGGCTTATCAACCTTTTGCAGGTTATTTAAAGACTGAAAATATTTTCAGATTGTAAGATTTTTTTGAGATAATAATGATTTACTGATAAAAGTCTTACTAATTAAGCCATAGATGGAAGGAAAAGAAGTGGATTGATACTTTTCGCAAAGGCATTTGCCCATAAGTGAATAGAACGAACCCGACTGGAATTGGAACTTGGCACTCCGATTTCCAAGTGCGAGACATTATCCAACACACCACCCGCATATCCTAAGCATTCACCCATTTAGATATTGACCAGGCTCGATGTTGCTTAACTCCGGTGATCGTACGAGAATCCCCTGACGTGCGGATACCATATCTGCGAAACTATGAATCGGTAATATAAATTTGAACGTTTTATTTCATTTATTTACTATCAATGCTGTATTTCTTAATATGGAGCATTTTACTTACAAAGACTGCTTTCCTTAAAGTCATTTTCTCCAGAATTATAGTAGCCAAGAGATTTTTTGTAGGACACACACTTTCTCATCCTAAAAACTACTTTTGCAACTGGATATTTCGTTCTGAAAGGTGTTTATACACTACTCTTGATGGAACTTAACCGGATTGGAATTCACGCACAAGATCTTTGATAATCCGAGCATCTTCGATGAGAGTTGTGCACAATCATAAATATCTTGTATTTTTTCTAGTGTATTAAACTCTACAAAAATAATAAGTCATTGGTGAAGAAGCATGAAAAGTTGAAAGAGATTAGGAAATTGAGTGATCATCTTTTACTGGTGGATCATGTTCTTAAGTGTCTGCATCAAAAGGAAGAATTCCTTAGATTCTTTTTCCGGCAAACGGAATTTTTCGTATGTCTTGCAAAATGTGTGGGCGTAAAACCACTTGAGCAACTTAAGGGCATTTTGTCAATTGTTATGATATAAATTACTATTGAATTTTTAGTTTCGTTGGTCCCAATTACTGATAATTATCTATTCTATTCTTCTGCTTTTTACTTATTTAGTTTTGTAACCGTTACATTTTTCTACCTTGTATCAGTGTACAGTAATTATCCGATGCCAGTGTTTCTAAGCGACAATCAATTACGTTTTCTGGCCAAGAAAATAGACATAATAATAAATAATAAGCGGAAAAGAATTCGGAAAAGAAAGGCCGACGAGGAGTAGGAAAGCAGTTTGTGAAATATGATAGGTAGGAAATAAGAAAGTCAGAGAAACGGAAAAAAGGATATGTGAACTCCGGACAGGCATCAGTGGATCCTTAAAACTGTCGGCGTCTACAACAGGTGACGCAAGACTGGGACCGCCAGTTACTGACATCGATGGTAACCCCCACCAGCCTACACCCCAAAGAATTCAGATAGCATCAAAATTCAATGTATCGTTCATTGGTCAACGCATTGTGTTTCGTAGTCATTAACCAACAAGGTTACCGGTATTGGCTACGGCATGGGTTATTCTGGAAACCTGTACAACCTGAGGCATGTTACAATGACCTGGTGATGGAAACATTTGAATCGATCCATTTCTGAATATAACTTTTTTTTTAAATCCCTTCTAGATCGGTAGAGGCAGGCTACTTCGGCACACTCTCCTGTGTAGAAATACATAGATATGCACTCAAGCGTATATGCACACATGTTAGCTTCATGTCTCGCACATCTCGCCTGTGGAACTCCCTTGTCCCTATTCCTGTTTCCCTGACAAATACAATCTCCAACTATTTAAGTGTAACGTCAATCGACATCTCCAGTTGCCTTGATCTATCCACTTCCCTTCTCCACATCTTTTCACCTTTCATTCGTATCTGCTCTTGCTCCAAATCTTCTGTAACCCCCTTGCCTTGATCGACCCACTGTGTTTCTGTTTCTCCACATCCTCTCCTTTACCACTCCTATCTGCTCTTCCTCCAACCTTTCTATAACCTCTTGCGTGATAGTGGCCTCCAGCCTTGCTTGGGGTGATACGCTTAAAAAAAAATTTTTTTTTAAATGTACATTCGTGTCTACAACCAACCAACCAACCAAACCAAACACACACATACACCCCCATATATATATATATATATATATATATATATATATATATATATATATATATATATATATATATTTCAAAATATATAAAGAAAGTGATTAAAAAATGTTGGCCTGTTTCGAGTCATGCCAATTTGTATGATGATCTTTTTGTAACTTTTAAGAATGCCCTGTAATTTTGATGACGTCTAACTAATTACTCCTTATGATGCACATTTGCGAGCGAGGCTGTTCAGTTAGGACCATGAGAACCAGGTTCGAATCTGATCACAGCTAATTTGTGAAATGGCTCTTTGATAATATTAGAATGGGCTCACGATCCCAGCGTGCGCCACCTTCGGAAAGTGGCCGAAATGCATACCCCACTGTTTGACTAAAGCCTTGTGAGGGAAATTGGGTCGACGAAACTCTGAAATATGTCTAAATTACGCTTGCATGCAAGCGTAACTTATCGATAAAACATTTTTCTGGATTCAAACCACAACAAATTCATAAAAAAGATAGGCAGCTTTTTTTATTTACACCTAAAATGACTCCTACTTTATTAATGTTTTAAAAATAGATAGATTAGATTCTTTTATAACATGGAGTCTTGTAAAATGAAAGTAAACTACAGAAAAGATAATTACTGAATATATTAATTTGGAGTTGCAATAAATAGACAAGATTTGTTCTTTATTGCGGAATAATGGATGCTAGTGAATACGTGGGTCAAAGCGGATATCTGTAGAGCGGTTATCAGTCACTGATAATTGTGTCAATGTACATGAGTGTTTCGGAAATCAGGTTAAGTGTTTCTCTATGCATCTATCTACCGTATATACTCGAATGTAGAGTGAGATTTTATTTGCAGTTTTTTTACGCAAAATATAGTGGGTCGCACTATACACAGGTAATTCTTTTGAACAGATTAAAAAGCATGCATTTTCGGTGACCTTGTTGCACTATACAAAGGTCATTTTTTCTGGAAGGGTGAAAATTCAGCCAAAATTTCAGGGTTCGCACTATATATGAACTGGCTTATGCACGAGCATGTACGGCATCTATTTATCTACCTATCTATATATCTATTTATACTTATATAAATATACTAGATATAAAATAAGGTCAAGATTTTGATAATTTCAAATATAAAAATACTATTTGTTCGAGAAGAGAAAAATAATCAAACTAATAAGGACATAACTAAATGATGGTGTTTTATTTGTCAGCAGAAAATTCTGTTTTCATTACTTTACCAGAAGAATGCTGTCCACACACGTTAAGAATTATCCTGTTTAGGGTCAGAAAACTTAAGATAAAACATTCCAAAATGCCGTCCCGTGTGGTGAAAGATATGTTTAACGTAGGTTGTTTCTTTCTTTATAACGAAATCTGCGAGTTTTTTTATTCTTGTTTTTTTACAGTGTGTGATGCATGTTATTTTATATTATTTACTTCATATTAATTTAATTCATATTTCTAGTAGAATTTGATGGTTTGCGTTATGATGTTCAATGCGTACGAATTGCACAAAGTTTCGTGAAGTGGCAAGTTAACCTATGTGAGAGTGTGGTGATTATTTGACCAATGGAAGAATTTAATATTGTTTGATTATAAGTATCGAAAACGGAATCTTCCAAATCTCAGGAAAATTCAAAAACGGCTATGCTTTTATTTTAGGAGTTATTTTTGAAGTCCCGATTTTTGAGTTACTGATTTAAAATTTATAATAATAAATGATATCTCATAGGTATCAATCCAAATAACAATTATCAATGTGCATTTAATTATATATTTCCTGTCCTAACTGTAATGGAAAGGGAAGGAAACCAAGATATTCTTGAATACAAAGAAGTATATGCAATGTTATTGGCTCTGACCTGACATCTCGGCTTCAGTCACTTTCCCACCGCCGTAACACAGCTTCACTGGGCTTTTTTCCATAAATATTTTCATGGTAATTGTTTCGCTGTCCCCTTTGACGCATAGACTACATGAATTTAAGCGCAGTAAAAGATTGGCGGCATGGCCTCGTCATCTTACTGTTGAAATAGTTAGCTGTAACCGTAAGTTCTATGCTAACAGTTTCTTCTCTCGCACTTCAGCTATAAGAAGTCTCTCCAGGGTTCTTGCTTTCCAGTGAACTTTGATTTGCAAGAAATTAAATTCAATCAAAAATCGTTATCTTTTGTCTTCTTAATTTCTGTCCTTTTGTGGTTCTCTCTCCTTAATAGTATTTTTTTTTCATATTTTCTCACACTCAGTAACCTCTTGCGCCTTGTTGGCCTAATTTCATTGCCCTTGTTTGGCGTGAAATTATTAATATATATATATATATATATATATATATATATATATATATATATGTTGAGTCTTGACTCAATGTTGAATCTCGCCAATTTGCATGGAATAATAATGCAACACAAAATGTACTTAGAACAAGAATGTATTATAACAAGAGAGTGTACACAATAAGTACATATAGTATTTCTGTATATTTCTGGGAAGACGTTCCTGGAGAATGTGTTGACTAGTCGCAGTCGATCAGAGTCTCTAGTTGGATCTCGTGATTCCTCCTCCTCGTCTTCCGGTACCAACCATTATTTATATAGTTGGTAGTCACCTATGCAGATTAGGTGGATCCTACACAACAATATATATATTAATAATATAAATAATTATATATATATATATTATATTATATATTATATATATATATATATATATATATATATATATATATATATTTTAGGCATGGGTATGATAGAAAATATACATACACGCACATATACCTACACGTACGTATAAATATAGTTCTACATCATGTGTTTTAAATACATTGCTCAATGTTATGTGACAGAGCTATAAGTATATATCAGTGTACATATATAATATCCATGCAATTACATGAGCTGCATGAAACTCCAAGTTGTGCTATCGACGTTGGATATTAAGTATATTCAATAATATATATATATATATATATATATATATGTGTGTGTGTGTGTGTGTGTGTGTGTGTGTGTGTGTGTGTGTGTGTGTGTGGATCCTGAAAACATTTTAGACTAAATAGAACATAAAATAAATATTCCATAATGGATAACTATTCACGTTTTAATGAACGCAATAGCATAACCGTCAGCCATATTTAAACGCAAAAGAAAAATTCAATAATGGATAGCTACACATAGTTTTGCCTTAATAGTTGTACTACTGATGATGATCTCAGAAAGAGATGGATAGTCCTTGGGTAATAAAAGTGATTCTCACTGTTACAATGCATTTTTTGCCTCATTCAGTTGTAATATACGGAAAAATATTCGTGAATATGAAAGGATTATGATAAAAATAAGCAGACATAATGTTTGTAACTTATTCAAACAGACATGCCTGAAAGAGAATTTGCTCCCAACATACACAAATACACGCACACGCGCGCGCACACACACACACACACACACATACATATATATATATATATATATATAGAGAGAGAGAGAGAGTAACTCATATATATCTTCGTATTTCGGCGCATCTATTTCTGTATCAGCTTGTGTGATTATATGTTTGGGTGAGAGAATGAAATATCAGATAACTTGACATTGACAAGTGAAGACGTGAGAAGACTAGAAACAGTGGGATTTCCGTAGAAAGACGCCAGAGTTATCGACTGTATACGGGAGACAACCTGACGTCAACCAGAAATTCGAGGACTACATATGTTAATATGACAGGGGTGAAAAAGACAGGGACTTTGAGGTTCATGCCTTAAAGATATTCTTTCATATGGATAAGTACAAAATAGTTACTATGCAAACAATACTGCATAATTCTTTCTTGTTCAGATACTTCCCCACACGTACATATGACACGTGTTTCATGGCACGTAAACTCCTGCTTTTGAGGTTGCAGCCGGTAATGCGCACCCCGCTCTTCACCTGAAAATTTCTCGGTCAGGCCTGAGGGATATTCATTTGTTTTCTTCGACTGATGGGGGAGGGACTGAAACAATCATGGAAATCTTTTAAAATCTTTCTTTGGGAAGTTAAAACTTGAATGAATAGCTTGTATGTGTGTTCATATATATATATATATATATATATATATATATATATATATATATATATATATATATATATATATATATATATTATATATATATAGAAAGAGAGAGAGTGAGAGAGAGACAGAGAGAAACAGAGAGAGAGAGAAAGGGTATTGTAAATGTATTGGTGCGGGAGTTAATTGAAATGTTATATTTTTTATCCAGCCTCATATGAAATTAAGAGGAATTTTTTGTATGAATGCATCGGCTCATAATTTCTGACCTTTGATTCAAAAGGTTTTGCGATCCGGGAAAGTCATTATTGCAAACTTTTCTTGTAGGCAGTGGTTGCAGGTGTTATTATGGTTATTGTAAGAGTTCTCTCTCTTTTTTTAAATTTTCCAGTTGATAGTTGGATCTTTGTTGTTTTCTTTTCTTTTAATTTCCACACATGGTTAGCTAATCTGGTGGAGTTCCTAAGACGTTCCAGCTTGAAAGACGACCTTGTGATTGTACCATCTTCCTTTGAAATTACCTTCAGTACATCCTATGTATGGTTTCTTCAGGCCATCTGTATCTATTACTTCTGCTTTATAAATTACTGCTTCGGTTTTGCAAACACCATTTAATTGACATCTATCTTTATTTCTACATTTCTAGTGTTTTGTCTTTTTATTATTGTTTCTATATTACTAGTAAAACTGTAGCTTATTTTGGAGATTAATTATATATATATATATATATATATATATATATATATATATATATATATATATAAGGAAATGGATCAATTACAAAATATTGTTATTTTGAATTTATTTTTTGTTGGATACTCATATTCCAGTAGAAGCTCTGTTATTAATTAAACAGTAATTATATATATATATATATATATATATATATATATATATAGAAAGAGAGAGAGAAAGAGAAAGAGAGAGGGTGAGCTTGTGTGTATGTATGCGTTTGTGTGTTTGGTATTGATTTAATCTTCGAAGAGACCGCATCATTTATAGAAAGCTTAATTCAGAGCTAAAGTGATTATTTAATATCAAATTACAGTAAAGTGAATTTGTCAAATGAAAGGAATAATTTACTTAGTACATTGCAGTAGTGTTCACATGTAAAGAAGTGAAACCCTATCGATTAACTGGTGCCAATGACAAATCATTTTCACATGCTGAAAAATTCTTAGAAGACATTTCAAAACTCCTGCGACAGCAGTATTCCTGAATTCCACATTCCACAGACTCCAGTTATAAACGAACCTCTCAACTCGGCAACTAAAACATCTTCAAGTGCACTTCAAATTTATCCCCTTAAAGCTATAAGCCAGACACAAATGTATCTTACAGTAGGGCGTCGGGTATTTGGCTCTTGACATTTTTAAGATGGCCGTGTCTGGATTGATTTGATAAAAGCAAGCTTCGAAGAATATTTTACGTGTTCTTTTGGACAATTAATATTTTCTATATGTGTAAATTCCTTTTTTTAAATTCTTGTTTTTCTTTCATTCTTTTCTTTTTTCATCTCTTGAACCGCCTGCCTTCTTCGTCTTCTCTCTCATTCATATCATTTCAAATCCTTTTTCCTATTCTCAATTTCCTACACAATTTCTGTTACAATTTCTGAGATGAGAACTTGTCATTATTTACATTCGGGCTAATATCTTTGTCTTTGTTATAATTATCAAAACGTTTTGGCCGTTATACCTCATGACCTTCTTCTGGTATCTGGGTAACCTTCAGGGAATTTAAAATTTAATCTTTTCTTGTCCCTTTGTCCATGTCAAGAGATATGTAATCTTGTTCTTTTTTTAGTATTGATCGCCTTGTTTCCTCTGAGTCTAAATCTGAGTAATACCCAATGACTGAATTCAGAATTACAGAACTCACAATTAATATTACCATATTAAAGAATGTACTATTCTATTGTTCATGTTCATTGTCGCTTTTATCAATCTTCATTGTTTTTGTTTATTTTTTTATTTTGTCTTATCTTATTCTGTAAATCGTACTTATTAATCTTTTCCCAAATATGTCTTTTTGCGTTTACTTCATAAATCTGTATTTTATTTTTTTAAGCTTTTCTATTTCAATTAATTTTCTTTCCATCAACGTCCTATCTAAAAATCTGTCCTGTTATTTCACGAAGCATTTCATTTTAGTATGTCTTTCTTCTTTCCTTTTTTTATTTCCCTTTTTCCTTCGTCTTTATCTGTCTTTTCTGAATTTGATTAAAATATCAGTCACTTGACCATCTTATCAGTCTCCTTCTGATTATATTTGTTTGTGTCAATGTCTTTCCCTTCTTCACTGCCATCTATTTTCCCTCGAACGCTTCTTCTTTCCGACTTTCCAATCAAAATCTTGACAACGTTCCTAGTCTGTAAATATAAACAGTAAAATGATAGTTTTCACGCTAACTGAAGAAATCTTTTCCTCTTAAGGAATACACATAAGATGTGCTTGCTTTTGCTTCTATGAAACGCCTGAGAAAGCAAAAGTACATACGTGCGTTGTCATAAAAATAAATGAAAATACTAAAGAAAAAAAAAAGAAAGAAAATAATTTTAAAATCCAAACGTATAATTTTGTGTGCTACGGGTGGTGCGGAAATGTTCTCGGCTTGATCAAGAAAGGGTTAAAAATAATTGAGGTTTGATTATTTGGTTAGATTGTGGAAATGGGTCGGACTGAGGACATTGTATGCATGCGCAATGGTTTTCAGTCGTTCACAGCTGGAAGATAATAGCAATTAACTGACCACTTGTGCCCGGGGATCCATCACCCGTTCGGCACCCCCCCCCAATCTACCAAGAATGATAGAATCAAGGGCACACCATGAATCCTGTGTCAATGACCGAGGGAACCTGATAATTTCTGAATGACCCAGCATGCATCCATCTTGAATCAAATGATGGGTACTACACACGACCAAAAACCCTGTGTCACTATAAATGTGTGTATGGAGTAAATGTACACGAGTAAGCGTGTATCCACACACTATACAAATAAATAAATTAACAGATTGTTAACACTGGGTAACAGGCATAGATCAACGTATGAAAAATAAGTATTTCCTACACAGACACACTCACACACACACACACACATGCACAGGCACACACACACACACACACACACACACACATATATATATATATATATATATATATATATATATATATATATAAGTGAACATTGAAGTCAACATTTAAAGGCGACAGCCTGTTTCATGCTAGACGCAATCCGGTGGCCTGACGATTGCGTCTAGCATGAAACAGCCTGTCGCCTCTAAGTGTTGACTTCAATGTTCATTTTTATATGTATACACACTCTATCTCTGATATCTCACTTTATCCCATAAATATAGCACACCTTAAGAGGATATTTATTCATATATATATATATATATATATATATATATATATATATATATATATATATATATATATATATATATATATATATATATATATATATAAAGAAAGAAAGAGAGAGAGAGGCGACAGTTTGTTCCATGCTAAACGTTATCGTCAGACCTAATGATTGGGTTTATCATGAAACATATTGTCGCCTATGGGTGTTGACTTCAATGTTCCTTTTTATATTTAGATCTTTATTTTATATTTACATACTTATATCGCTAATATTGAGTACTTCAAAAATGGGCAAACACGATGAAAAAATGCCCCAAACTTAATAAAAACAAAGTTCTATCGTCAAAACCTTTATTTTATTAAGAAGAAAGACCAAAGAATTTTTTTATCATTAAATTATATTTTTGATCGTTTCTAGAGCCCTAGAAATTTTACTTTGAAATACAGCAAAGTATTTTCGTTATTGGAAATATTAGATTTAATCTATTAACTTGAAATTAATACTAAAATAAAAGCTTCAAAAAAGTTATATTTTTATTTTTAAAAATGCATTTTAATACTTCGGTATCGCTTTTATTTGAAGGTACCTAATATGGCCTGTTATATTGCATTCAGTTTTGATCGAATGGCCATCTCTCCCCCACCCTAGCTATGGATTAAATAACAGAGTCGGCTGGGCTCAGGAGTCTTGGATTGTAGCCACTCTAGAAGGGAATCTTTGGATTCAAGACAGCGAAGAAAGTAGCGGGAAACCGGATTAAACGTTCTATTAAATGGAACAGGCAGTGTTTGAATTTTTGGTGTCTTTCTCCTGAAGTTGAATACGTCGTTAAATGTCAGACGTAAACAACTAAAGTAACAACTTATTATTAATTATTAGTCTGCACTAGAAGAACTCACCAAAAGGCTTAACAGACATTTCCTGTCCATTCTATTTCATATATATATATATATATATATATATATATATATATATATATATATATATATATATATATCATGTCAGAGTTTGAGAGTATTTCCTTAATAATGTATGAATATTTAGAGAAGACAGCTGCATTATCAATAATAAATTGACATTTCTATCAAGCACTCTTGAGAGAAAGTGTGTGTAGACTTATGCTATATATATACATATATATATATGTCTTTTTGTATATAATTCTATATAAGTGGGGGAAAGAAACGGAGTTATTTGGGGGCTAATATAAATAATCGGTTAGTCACTTAAGTGCTATAGGCGATACACGCTTGGGTGATCCATGACTGCCTAGGCAGAATATTTTATCGCAGTCGATTGCCGTTTCTTTCTGATTTCACCCAAGGCTATACGATCCAGTCTGTCTACTTATTCAACCCATATCTAAGGGGAGAAGAGATAGATCCGTACCTTTCCCAAGGCTATTATCGCGTAAGTGGAAATAATAAACCCGGCTGGAATTAGAACTCGGCTCTCCGAGTAACAATTCTGAGCCGTTATCCATTACACCACTTACACATATTAACTGTTCGAAATCATTGGTTATATATCTGCATGCAGAAATATACAATTATAAATTCATTTGTAATCACAGAAGATTTATATTTCCATTATTCCCTTCAAAAACCTATTGGAATTAGAATTATAGCAGAAACATTTTAAGTTTTTAAAACACTGACATGCCAAAAGTTATGGGATGACAGTATCTAAATGCAAATGTAATGGTATGTGGCGCCAAGGTACCTTGATGTCATGAAAATGCTCAAACCTATGTCCGTTAGACGCAAACATATGGTGAGTCGATGTGAACACTAGCTGCACATAGTAATGCAATGTGCATTATTGGAATTTTAATTGAGCATGATAGCTTATGACAGAAGAATGGTAGATTCAGTTTCTGAAATTGTGGTGATATTTGGCATTTTTCTATCTACGGTGTGACGTATGTATCCTGAATACCCCATGGAAAGTATTACTGCACGCCATGGGCCGGATAGTGACCGGAAACGGTTTGTTAAATCAGTATGAGCAGAGGCATCTGGCTAAAATTTCCAACGTTAAGGCGCAAGTGTGTTAGCAAACGTCCACATTCCATGAATTAGATACCAAATGCATATCCAGCAGATCAATACAGTATTTTTTTAGCTTCCACGAGATATTTACACAGTAGATTCACAAGGGTTCCTATGTTAAAACTAAAAATCGGGCATGATGTCTCACCTGACATCATAAATTGGACTCTGAAGGACTAGCAGCTTGTGGTACAGTACAATGAGTCACGATTCAAGTTGTTTGGGGCTGATAGTAAGGATTGGGGATGATGAAAACCCAGTGACGCCCAGTTGTCACCAAGGCACCATGCAAGCTGGTTTGTTTTTACGGTTTACCAACCTTCTGCGGTTTATTTAAAAACTGAAAATATTTTTAGATTTTAAGAATGTTTTTGTAGATTTACTGCTACTTGTCCTATTAATTAACCCATTGCTGGGGGATTTCTAACTTTCTCAAAGTTATTTCTGCATAAGTGACTATAATGAACCAGACTGGAACTCGGCTCTCCGATTTCCAACTAAAAACTTAATTATTACGTTTTTTTTTTTGACAAAATTTATAGATGCGTATTATACATAGGGATAGATATATTTCTTAATTTTGGGATCATTTATTGGGGTGCGTACGGCATATATATATATACATATATATATATATATATATATATATATATATATATATATATATATATATATATATATATATGAATGACACCTTAGTATTCCCAGATGTCTTTATATAGTTCATAATATTCTCATATAATCACCTTTTTTATGTATCCACTTCGAAATTGACCTGATGCGGCAGATAATGTTTAAAAGTATTTTCAATTCATTTCTTCTTCACAATATATATATATATATATATGTGTGTGTGTGTGTGTGTGTGTGTGTGTGTGTGTGTGTGTGTGTGTGTGTACATGCATTAAATCACGTATAGATAATGTAAAAAGGTATAAAAGAATAAACCGTCTTCAACAAAAAATTATAATTCAATAATATCCTTAAGCTTTTGGATATTTTAAACTCAATTACTCCGAATTTCATGTAAATTATTTTATTTCGCTTATTTTTTACTATGTTTTACTGAAATAAAACTCGTGCCGAGAAACATTTCCTGCTGGTCATTCGCCATTAGCGTAAGTAATTTCCGGCGCAGGAAACTCAGTACATCGCAGGTTTTACTTCCAGCAATATTAATCCTAGCATTAAACGAGCAACATACATTAGTAACTTTAACATTATTTCTCGTTTTCAAACTGAGCGCAAAATCTACAAGCTCTTATACATGATGTGCTACTTCAAAAAAGATTGTTCAGTCTGATAATTCTATCATCTATTCTATTCATCATTTCCCATGTCTCGCCGACTATTTTATTCATTTCTCGAATTCACTTCACGGGGGAATAAAGAATCTCATTTTCAGTTACTTTCAAGAGGAAGCTATTTCGCGTCGTAATTTTTTTTTTACTAATGTTCACCCAAGAGCCACTCAATGTAGGGGGTTACGGTGTAGAATTATATTAGCGTAGGAAAGGACAAGCATTAGGAGTATAGAGCTGAAGTCGACTTTAGAAGGAAACAGAAACCCAATTCTAAACAAGATATAAACCTCCATATATGTTCAAAAGTCCGGAGAGGAGTGTGAACCGGACGATAGGCGAACCCATCTACTCTTATTGGTGAGAGAGAGAGAAAAATAGAATAAAATAATAATTATTGAATAAAATTTCAAAATTCAGGCACCGCGATTAGCTCCGAACATATGCGTTTGGGTAGAGTTAGTAATGAGATTGACAGTAAGTTTTAATTTAACTTAGTATAAGTTCAAATTTCCTCCATCAAATAAAATCAAGCAGGGAATTAACGTTATTTGAACTTTATTTTCGTGAAAAAGAAAATGTAAAATAAGTATGCTGAGATATGCGCACATACAAGTTCAAAATTTGGACAGGCCGACATGGCCAGCCGAAGATGATTACAAGACAAAATATATATTTATTTAGCCATTTAAAAATACACTTAACTTTCATTCGACTCTTCAATAGCTCTTCTCAAACACATACACACGCACGCACACACGCACACACAGGCATATGTATATATATATGTGCGCGCGTGCGTGTGTGTGCATTAAAATCTGCTGATAATAAAGTATATATACATATATATATATATATATATATATATATATATATATATATATATATATATGTATATATATATATATATATAATTATATTGTAGGTATATCCCAAACCTTTCTTAGGTACATGATTAGCCTAAGTTCAAGCGATTTCAGAATAGATGCAACATTCTGTCATGAATAATCTAATCAATTGAATAAATATATTCATATAAATAATATATTTTTAATATTAATATAACATGAATAAATATATTCATATAGTAATTTACTAGGCGTAACTTAGAAGTGGCACAAGGCCGGAAATATGGAGCACCCAGTGAGGATCGAAGTCATTACTCCGGAGATGAGAGGTTTGTCTGTAGTTCTAAAATATAATTTCAACGCATTATCAAATCGTCTTGCAAGGAGATATTTTAGCTAATAGTCAACTCACCTGTAAGAACAAGAACTCTTCGAAATTTCCCGCCAAGAATTACAGATCTGAAATCATTCATCTAAAAATTCAATTTTTCATTTGCCGTATATTTTATTTTGAATTTTAAAAAAAAGAGTTTCTAATTATATCAGTTTTAAACTCCACGGGTTTTATCCTCGCACGGAAATTGGTGATTTATTTATTTGATACAGAATATTTTTAATTGTTGAAAAGAAGTCCATTCTTCTCTGGGGTTTTGATTTCTTCATTCTTTTCTCTTTGAACTTCATCATCTTTGTTATTGCGTCTTTTCTTTTTCTCTTCTGTACGCCTAATATCAGCCACCGTTTAATCTTCTTTCACACAAGCCTACACCTTATTGTTTTCTATTCTCTTTCTCTCTCTCTCTCTCTCTTCCTTCTTCCACCTACTATTTTTCGTTGTCTCGCTTCCATGTTCCTTTTCCTTTCATCATATAAATCTGTCAAAATCTTGGTTTCCGCGACCACTTCAAAAACTTTTCATTCTTACTTCTCTTTCCTTACGCTCACTTCCATTCTCTTACTCACCCTCTAAAAGAAAATACGTCTGTTGTTTTTTTTGGTTTTTTTTTTCCTATTTGAATCCCACTTATATCTCCCGTTTCACGGCTTCTCCTTTTCCGCCATTGTTGATTTTCTTTTCCTCTGACTTCCTTGTCGTCATTGACCGCACATTCTTTCACATCACCATGCATGGATTCATGTACAGTACACAAGGAAAGACATTTCTTTTTCGTTTTTCTTTTTATCTGTGAGCGTGCGCCGCCAAATGGTAGATTGATGTCGACATAAATGAGCTTAGCAAAAGCACGAACTCCCAATCTCTATTTTCTGTCTCATCGGCAGTTATTTCAACCATTGTTTTGAAACTGGCGTCGCACGATGTTAGACAGGGGAAATTTTAACGTGTGTACTTTTACGGGTAATCCACATTCACATGATTATTTTACTTACCCCAAGTAACGATACTATTGTGCCTCTCGACTAATGAAGGATATATATGTGTGTGCACGCGCGTGTATGTGTGGGGGATCAAAATATGAAGCTGGGAGTGTATTTTCTTCTGAGTAGAACTATTTATATTGGCGTAGCGCTTGTCGATGCACACACTTTACTAGTTTTCTCTTGAGTATAAGAGTCCATCTTTAATCAATACGACACAACGAAGGGTCATTTTTTATTTACACTATTTACATGTGGACTACGGTCCTCATCATTATTGTTATCACAACGTTTAGGCTTATGGATTAAAGCGCTTCTTCGTGAATTTGGTGACACAGTAATTGTGAGTTCAATTTCTGGGCTGGGCAGTGTGTACTTGGACTCAGTGAAAATAGGGTGTGCAATAATAAAAAAACTAGACAAGAAATCCCTGGACATGAGCATTGGAACGAGAACACTCAACTCACATAGCATAATAAAGGGTTCAGTTTGGAATTCCCTATATAATGCACCTGATGAAGGCCAGATGGTACAACGGCTGAAACGTTGTGATAACAACAACAACAAATGATAACAATAATACGCATGCAAATAATGTAACTAATGATAATCTCTCATCTAAGAAATTCAAACAAAAGGGGAATTTGTATATGTGGGACGCTCCGAAAGTAATGCTTCCTATTTATTTTCATGGAAGCTACAACATATACACGGAGCATAATAACATCATTGAATATTGCAGTTTTTTTTATCTACAAAGCATTATTTTTCTACATACGTGATGAATATGTGGAAAGATATTCAGTATGTGGCGATGCATTTACGAGGCGCTCATCATTTTGTGGGTTGAATGCTGTGCCGGACTGCGGCAAGTGGGGGCAGTCGGCACAAATGTGCCGGGCCTCGAAACCCGAGGGGCCTTAAGAAAATACGTTTAGGGATTTGCCGGGGGGGGGCTCCTTTACAAAAATTACAGAGCAAAATTACGAATTCTTATTGAAAAAAATACGAAGACTAAAAAGCATAAAAGTGCATTTTCCGAACTTTCATTGAAGCAGAATGCGCGATGAGGTCCTGAAAGCCACGTGCCAAATCACACTTGATCGCAAGGCTTGCCAAGTAAGACACGCTATTTAAAAAGGCTTGTAAGATAAATTTGAATTATTTTCCGATGCATAATTCATTACGCTGACCTAAATGGGTTTATACATTTGTGGTGACACTACGCACAATAATCTAAACTTAAAAACCAGAAGATGATAAAGAGAGAGAGAAAGAAAAGAAGGGAAGATGATGATTTCTTTTTGAATTTGTAGGTCTGATGGATTGGATCGTAATTACGATTCCAATGTAATAAATTGTAACCATGGAATATTAGTGTATAAGCCTTTTTTATTATATATATATATATATATATATATATATATATATATATATATATATATATATATAATTTTATGTTGTATGTGGTTTTTCTTGCAACAGCACGTCACGAAAGCACCTATTTTTTAGGGCATTAATAGTTTTAATTAAAATTCGATTGCTTTATTTATCTGAATGAATTCATAGCAGGGGCTATTGTATATACAGTTTTTTTTTATCTAGAAATGTGTGTGCAGAAGTTTTTATTGTTTTGTTTATTCAGTGGGTATTCAATCTCTGATCCCCCCCCCCACCAACTATTTGAAACCGAGATCGAATTTAATAGACGTTCGGGGTGATCATCGTGTTCTGTGTCCAACCAATATTTTGTTTTAAAACGTATGTAACATGTACAGACAAAAAGACTTTATTTCCAATTATACTCCGAAACACGCAGACATTCATTTACAGAAAATCTCTCTCTCTCTCTCTCTCTCTCTCTCTCTCTCTGTCTCTCTCTCTCTCTCTCTCTCTCTCTCTCTCTCTCTCTCTCTCTGTTATTTTAGGACGTGTACGATAATAGTAGTTTTTTGTCTTTTGTGGTTCAAAGTAATAGTTACCCTTTCAAAAGCCCTTTTATTCTATAACCCTTTTGCCCAATCTTCTTAAGTGGAATAGTCACTGCTTTCCTATACTTTTCCTTTCACCACATACGGTAAGTGTTAAATTCTCTGAGCGTTCCTTCCTCATTACGTGTCTTCAAAATATACATACACTCATGATATAAACTGATGTTCAATCGTGTTGCTTTCGCTTATTGTTTTCCTCTTCAGGAACATCTCCGAGAAAACATAAGTATTTATTGTAATTGGTGCAGGGAAATTCTGGCTGATGCCTTATTCAATGAAAGGCAATCGAACTAGTCAAAAGAATAGGGAACATGTGACACGTATTAGACACTTTTCTTTCGATTTTGGATATCGAGAGGCGCGTCTCAGCAATCTAGTACTGATTAATGAGGCTAAACTAGATAACCATTAGTGAGTACGATACTCACTGGGTGTCACATATTTGTGGTCTGATGCCAAAACTTAGGCTAAATAAATAAATGCTGCTAAATCGAAAATTTTGTGCACAAGAATCAAACTGTATTTATGAAAATAAGACTACACGTGACCTTTTGAATATCTTTGTCGAAAAGGCGAACACCTACAAAAAAGAAAAAATCATCATCCCCACCTCCCTCGGTCATTCATGTGGACGCGTGGGGTCACTTAAACACACACACACACACACATATATATATATATATATATATATGTGTGTGTGTGTGTGCACATAGATGTATGTATGTGCTTGTTTAAGTATAGATCCTGTATGTAGCAGCAAAGGGGAAAAGTAATGTCATATGACTTCCTCGGTTGAGACTAATTTTAAGTGGTGTTTTTGAAAAATAAAAATGAATGTTTAAGTTGAACCTGGACTACTTGATCGGAATGCAGCGTACGAAAGACAAGACGAAATGGCTGAACGATAAAACGCCGGTCTAAACTTCAGTAAGGACGTATGCGTGAACACAGCAAAGCACGACAAGGACAATGACTCAAAAGGCAGTTCAGTGTATAACTTACGACAGGTATTTTTTTTATTTGTTTTTGTTAGTTTGCGTGTATGCTCCTAAGTTAATAATCAGAAGTTTACGGCCTCATTACGTTGAAACACAGGTCCCCTGGTGATCAAATTTAAGCAACGTCGAGCCTGGTCAATGCCTTATGGGTGACCGCTTGGGAATACTTGGATGTGCGAGTAGTGTAATGGATAATATCTGGGAATTGTTAATTGAAATGAAGAGTTTCGATTCCAGTTGGGTTTGTTACATTCGCTTACACACAAATAGCCTCGGAAAAGGGATGAATTCACCTCTTCTCCCCAATCAACTAAGGGTTAATTAAGAAGACTTTTATCAGTAAAATCATTATTATCTCAAAAAATGCTTATTTTCAGGCTTTAAATTACCTGCAAAGTGTTGATAAGCCGTAAAAAACGACATCAGTACTAACCAGAATTGCGATATGAAAACTGGACAACTGAAATAGAAGAATATTTATGATGAAGCTACTGCCCCCCTGCCACATATGTTGATATACTCTTGTCATTTGGCGTTATACAGTATTAAATCTATTGAAGTGTAATTTTAAGCCTCAAACAGAAAGCTTATGTACAGAAAAATGATAACTTAGAGAATATTGTGAATCAATCGCTGAGAACCATGCTGACCGTTTGAGTTCGAAATATTTTCATTCTTTAAAATATTTTATATAAAAATGAAATGCTAAAATTTCGCAGAATGAACAAAAAAACCCTTTTAAAATATAAAAATCTGTTTAGTTATTTGTTTAGATTTAAAGGAGTGGATGAGCGAAAAAAATCTTTTCGTAAGACTTACTACACCAAAGTTCTGTGAATATAACAATGAAACATGTGGAAACTATTTATCAAGGTAGCGGTATAAATCCGTACTACATACGATTCGTGCTCGCACAGTTCAAATTTTTGACAATACTTTACACTTACCACCTATGTTCCATAATAGTTGCTATATTTTCATCCATGTTTTTCATACGCTATATATAATAACCATTGTGGGAGAAATGTAGTTTCTGTTCTACGCGACTTTATTTATTAATCACGCTTCCTGATATTTCTTATTTGTTTAGGAGATATTCGGGTAAGAAAAGAGAGAGAGACACAAATGAACAATCATACTTCACTTTCCCATAACAATAAATTTTGTAATTAGTAAGTAGGGGGGGTCAGGCTGATAATAGCTTGTTTATATGGTGTGCTGGATTTCTTTGGATTTTTTTTTTTCATAATTTTAAAAGGAGTTCCTTCTTACATATAACACTACAGATAATTTTATTGATGAATATCCTAGATTATTCACGCAGAAGATATAGCCAAGGCAACTGCAAAATTACTTTAAATATTGATGTCTTTTGTTTTTAGATCTGCTTATATAAATGCATGATGTCTACTCAAATTCATGTATCCACATGCAATACACATGTTTGAGTAAACATCCCTGATATCTCTCTCTCTCTCTCTCTCTCTATATATATATATATATATATATATGTGTGTGTGTGTGTGTAGCATAATGAGAAGCCACGTATATTTTCTTATATGCATATAATATAGAAAAAACAACTGAAAAGTTGCAAATTAAAAAAAAAAAAAAATTTTTGTGAAAGTATTTATTTATATATTTTTATATATATATATTTGATATTTCAGATCGACCCAGATCTTTCATCAGAAATAACTCGGGGTCGATCTGAAATATCATATATATATATATATATATAAAATATAAATAAATACTTTCACAAAAAACATTCAATTTTTTTAAATTTTTTTTTATAATTTGCAACTTTTCAGCTGTTTTCTATATTATATATATATATATATATATATATATATATATATATATATATATATATATATATATATAAATAAAAGTGGACATGGAAGTCAGCACTTAGAGGCGACAGTCTGTTTCATGCTAGTGCAATCGTCAGGCGACCTGACGATTGCACTAGCATGAAACAGACTGTCGCCTCTAAGTGCTGACTTCCATGTCCACTTTTATTTTTACACACGCTCTATCTCTGATATTGAGCACTTTATCCCATAAATATAGCACACTTTAAGACTATATTTCTTCATATATATATATATATATATATATATATTACTTGGTTATTGTTGTTATTAAAAGCTGTATTGATTTAGTACTAAAAGTGTCATCGTTAGAAATAAACTGATTCAGAATTACCTATCGAAATATTTTCAAAGAAAAATGAAAATATTTTAAATATTTATTTCCATGTTATAGAAAATCTTAAAAATAATCAGAAGTATTGTTTTATGGAAACAATGAGCATCAATTCCTTATTCATCCTTCGTTCATAATAATCTTAATAATGTAAGATTACCCCTTAAATTATACTGAAATTGTAGAACATCGGAAATAATCGCCGTGATAATTATTTAAGCAATAAAAACAATAGCCCGATCCTGAATATGGAGGTCGAAACAAATCAAAATCAAAATTAATAACATTAAGTGTAACATTAAAAATGTTTCCAACAAAATGTTTACAAGTTGAATTTTCTTCTTCTTGTTCTTCTTGTTCTTCTTGTTCTTGTTCTTCTTCTTCTTCTTATTATTATTATTATTATTAGTAGTAGTAGTAGTAGTAGTAGTAGTAGTAGTAGTAGTAGTATCTTCTTCTTTCGTACGGTTTTCGTTTTAAAACGGGCATCTTACATTATGGAAACTCTCCATCTCGTCAGACGTCTTTAGCTAGAGAACACTTTTCGCAGAATATTTGCAGTATCAAGCACTGTAGTCTTCTGAAACAATAGGATTCTGGGTTTTATTACGACTGTCTTAATGCAGGACTTTAGGCTGTATAGTATAGAGCTCAACGCCTCAATGATAACTGGGATATTATTATTATTATTATTATTATTATTATTATTATTATTATTATTATTATTATTATTATTATTATTATTATCTTTGATATCTGGCGTTTACACATTTCCTTCCGGGCTCCATAAGTGACCTAAGATCAGATGGCTTCATGACAGTTTCCACTGATCATTTTTATAAAAAAAGCCTAAGATCACACACATTTTTACATAGAAAAAGCTCTTCGTAAAGTGTGGGTTGTAGCTGTGAGTACATTTTTTTGTATTTCTTTAAGGCATTTTGTATTTCTTCAATGAGTCTATCCGAACTTTTCCAATTAACTCGAGGGCTCCAACTACAACTGGAATTATTGATGTCCACATGTGCCACAATTTTAGATTTCCACTTCAAGACCCTTGTAAGTTGATAGTTTTTTGAAGATTTCGAAGATACATTACAATCCGCAGGGAGTGTCATGTCAATAAGAAAGCACTTTCTTTTTTGTTGTCTTTGATCACGATGTGTTGGCGATTAGTTTTTAATTGTTACAGGCCCTGTCTCTGTAACCGGGTCTGGGGGGTGTTCATAACACTTTCTTGCAGTTTCCTTCCCGTAAAAGTTGCAAATTTCCCAGTGCAGATATTGGCTTACTCTATTAATGTCAGGGTGTATATTCAGTAGGTGCTAACCCTGCGCAACCTGATAGTCAATTGTTTCTATATATTTATCACAGAATCTGCATTTCAGATTAACAAACTTTTGCAGTGTGTGTGTTTGGTATTATTATTATTTTATTTCCTTTGATATTTGGCATGTACACATTTCTTTCCGGGTCCCGACCAGAGACCTAAGATCAGAAATGGTATCATGATATTTTCCACTGAGTAATTAAAAAAACACACACATATTTTACGTAGATAAAGCCATTCGTATGGTGTGTTCTGTACTCGTAAGAACAATTTTTTTGTATTTCTTTAAGTCATGTGCTGCCAGGAATCCCTTCAATGAATCTATTGGAATCTTTTCCAACCAATCCGAGGGCTCCAACTACAACTGGAATTGTTGATGTTCCTAAGTGCCACATGTTTTAGATTTAGATTTCAAGTTCCTTGTATTTTGATAGTTATTTTGAAGATCTTCAAAGATATATTGCAGTCTGTAGGGACTGCCATATCAACAGGGAGGCACATTTGTCTTTGCCGTCTGCAATCACGATCTCAGGACGATTAGCTTTGATTGTTCTGTCTGTGTTGTATTGTGAAGTCCCATAAAACTGTTACAGGTCCTATCTCTATAACCGACTCTGGGTGGTGTTCATACTAATTTCATTCAGTTCATTATTATTATTATTATTATTATTATTATTATTATTATTATTATTATTATTATTATTATTATTATTATTAACGCCTTCGTTTAGTATTATTATTAAAGTATTCGTTTTGATTTATACCAGGAAAGTCTAGTGGCTTTCACTAGGGATCAAGTGACATCAAGTCTTATCAATACTCCAGCATTCTGTCGTTTCGATTCTTCATTCTATTTCCAATTCCTCTATTTTCTGCGAGGCTCTCCAGACCCAACTTTTCAATTTCTATCAATTTCAGTCGATGGTTTTCAGTGGCATCACCTATCTGACAAGTTTTCTTCCCTTTCTTTACGACAAATAGATCCGGTTTTTTCGCTTGGATAGGGGGATTCATCTAATTTCCGAAATCTTATAATATTTTACTTTTTGTTTTTATTCTTTAAGGAAGTTTCTGGAATGATGTGTATACTAGTGGTCTGCATAGTCAAATCCCACCCGTTTGCATAATTTCTACTAATTCAGCGCTCCTAACCAGTTATATCTACCGTATCTGTGCTAACTTGATGCCTATTGGTAGTGACAGTTTCGTCTCAGTTTGTCTCTGATTGACAGGTGACAGAATTTTATTCTCATATTAATTTAGACATATACACTGGTTATTAAAAGGGATTCACTTTCTCTTTTCAAATGTCCTCTGCATAACTATCGCAATTACATTTTGTTTCTATTTTTGGGGGGTTGTTGCTATTACTTCCTGCGAATCTGACATCACAATTAATATTTTAACTCTTAATGTTTTTAATTTAACAATATAGCCATCGGTTTAGCTATTTCTATCAGTAGCTACATTATTATTATTATTATTGTTATTATTATTATTATTAATTGTTATTGTAATTGTTGTTAGTTTCATTTTAATATTTTATTTCTTAATAATAATTCTTCTGACAATCGAAATTACTGACAGAAGAGAGAGCAAGTAAATCAGAGATAGAGAACGAGAGAGAGAGAACGAGAGAGAGAAAGATAAAGAAAGAGTTCACGTACTATTCGAAAATAGCAAAAAGCTAGCATAAAGAATGGGATTCACTTTTATTCATCTCTCTGTACTCACGTATAGACGTTCGTGCGTGAGAGAAAGAACGAAAATGCATGAAAAACATAATTGCTTTTAGCTTATCCGAATTAGGTAGACACACTCAAAAAAGAAAAGCAACAAAACAGTCATACCACTTCCGGTATCCTTTCAGATTCAGTACAAAAACTTTGGCTAGTGTCTGCTTTGCTCATACGTCTACCATATTGCTTCCTTCTTGTAAATGATGATAGCGTTAAAAAGACAATCTTGCTTTTAACTTAATTGTTTCAAAGTCTTCGATCGTTTACGTTCCTTTTTAATTCTGTCCACAATGCATTGCAAAATACGAATGATTAAACCCTTCTATCATCTACAGATTTTCCCTAGAATCACTAATTGTATTTTTAATTGCTCGTATTGAAGGCGTTATTAGTCGATTATAAAAAAAAGTGACATCTTCATTGTATTTTGTCATGTGAAATTTACCATTGTTATATTTCTTTCGCAAATTGGCTGACTGACGAGGTCCCGGAATCAATTCGCTACTTATTTAACTTGGCAGGTCAGTCATTCCTGAATTAATTTTCAGACGTTAAGTTCATGCCTATTTTCATCCTCAATTTTACAGTTCGTTTTGGTTTTTTCCCTAAATCAATGTTAATATCATTATTTTACATTCGCATATGAAAAAACGTAAAGAACGTTGCTATTTTGCTCATAGATAATTAGGTTCAATCTCAGGTACCTGAAATACCACACCTGTGAATAAAAACAAGAAAATCCAAGGTTGGTTATTTTTTAATATTTTTTCGAAACAACAGATATGTCAGTGGCTTAACGTTTCTGTTTTCTGCGTATTTTGTTTTCGATTTTTCCCCTCGGTCAAACTATTCAGTTCTTTTGATTTACTCAAACAAACGAAATATACAATTTTGCCGTCAAAGTTTACCCCTCGGAGGACCGGAGAAGAAGTATCTTATATCCGGGTTTCTCTTATATCCGGGTTTGGTCTCTTATATATACATTAACACAGGCTCTAATTTGGGACCAGATAAAATCTATCTTATATCTGGGTTTCTTTTATATCCGGGTCTCTTATATCCGGGTTACACTGTACATCTAACTTTGAATCTACTGTAAGCGAAAAGATATTTGCTGGTCATAAAGCTGTTGATGATTATTTGTGGTAGTGGTAGTAGTAGAAGATATTTTGAAAATAATTGGCTATTCTGACAATAGAAGAAATAAACGTTGGACAAAGAATATTGTCTCTTTATTTCAGGCCATCCTAAGCGGACAAGGGATAAGTTTTTTTTAATATTTTATTTCAAGTCGCCTGACCACTTCCAACAATGTGATTATAGGGCGCCAATTCAGACGTCTAACGTACTGGACAACTGAAAGCCAAGAACAGTCTGCAATTCTTTCTTTTTAGGATTGCTTACGAGTCACTTTATAGATGAGGTACATGGTTTAAGCTATATTATCACGTGACGTCTAATTATTTGGCCACGTGATTCACGACGTATACTTGATTAGTAATGACGTGTAGTGTCCTCATTCAAATAAGGATAATTTAGGTTTGTTTATGCTTATCGGCCCCTTTTTATTTCTGCCCCCTCTTTCTTTAGTTTAATACCCTTTCCCAGTTAAGTGACAATGATGTTAGTTCTCTGGTGAATGCAGGACGACTTTCGAATTTTGTGTGTACATTCCGTATTTGTTGTGTATATTTGAGTGAGTATTTGGCCGAACGATTGTTTTTCAGTAATTTTAGTCTCGCGTTAATTTCGTTTAGTTAACTTATATTTCTGCAAGGTAGGATTATTTTATTACTAACACGATTTTGTTTTGTTTCTTTATATATATATTAACATTGTAAATAGGCATTGGGGTCTAGATTTTTCAAATTGTTATTTTTATTCCCCACCCCTACAGACAAATTGTACACATGGTGACTAATTAGGACTTTATAGAGACTCAGGGGAATTATGGTGATTGTAGTAAGAATGGTAAGTAAGAATCTGTTGTTTTAGTGCAAGTTAATTTGTAGTTTGTTTGGGTTAGTGGTTCTGACTATCTAGGTCAAAGATAAGACAGATTGAAGACCCGCCTTCCCCATCTACCTTTTGGACTTGTGCCACATATATAGCAAGAATAAATATTGTAACCTAATACAAAAACCTCTTTGCTCAAACCAAGTTTCAATTGAAAATGAAGAAAATTTATCGAACTAACCTACTTCTCGTAATCTGACCAAATGGCTGCAATATTTTCAGTACCTCTTGTAGTATTATAGTTAATTAGTACGACAAGTATTGATTTTGACCTTGGTAGACGAAAACTATAATTTTACAGCTTTACGAAAACGGAAATTATCAAAATACCTGATAAGCTATGGCGAAAGGAAATGCAATCAGTTCAAACTTGCCTAAGTTTGTATGTAACTCTCAGTCTATTTTTGTATCTAACTTACGTTTCGATATAATTTAGTGGGTGTGTTTACGTATTTTTAGCTGATTTATTTAGGATCCTTTGTATTATCCTTACGTTTTTTGTTTTTTTTTCACAACATAAAGATGTTTTTCAGTCGACAGTGTTTCATTTAACTGGGTTCATTTAAAAACATTTCACTTGAGTCTTTTTCGTGAGAATAGTTTCTTTAAAGTCATAGATGAAAAATGCTGATGTGTCCGCGAGTAAAAGTTGAAACATCGTTCGTTTGATTGGTTCGTTTGATTGCAATGCACTCACTGTCATTACTCTTACCTCACCCATCATTAAATACTATTTAAATTTGAGTAACAACAGGGATTTGTTACAGAATTTTATGATAATTTCAAATCCTTTACAAAAATAATGCTACAAATGATTTAAAAATCTACCTTAATAACAATTTGAGTAACAAAACAATGAAAAAAATACTTCGTATACACTATTTAAAACTTACAACTTTTAAATATTGACACTATTTACATTATTCGGACTATTGTCATATTCACGACGTTTCGATCTTTATACGCTCCTGCCTTCGTTAGGTGATATACATTGAAATTTCCACGTGCCATGCCTTTTCTGGATATCTTAGTTTCAGTTATCTCCCTTTAGTAACTCAACTCTCCAAGTTTTTGTTCACCTCTGCTGTGACCAGAAATTGAACAATAAAGATGGAGACAATAGTCCAAACAATGTAGATAGTATAAATAGTTACAATACCTCATCTTAGAAATATAGACAGAAACTTTTAAATAGTGTATACGAAGCAGTAATTGCAAAAACATACAGACATCATTAAGTACTTTTTAGTTTATATACATATGAAAGTGTATCAGTAAGTCTGTAGCATGCCACATAATTCAAAGCTGAATTTTCACCTAAATGTTTTCGTTGTGTAATGTTTGTTTGATGAGATTAATATTCATTGGTGAGGTGCATTGACAAAGGAAGACAATATGTTGAAAAATAAATATTTGCTGGGAAAAATAAGGGCTTCTTTCATCATTAGGTTACGGGTTTATTGATATACCTGCATATTTAATTTTTCTTCTTCATGAGCCTGTTGATTCCCGGTGGAGTATAGGACTACAGTTAAACCAAACCACACTAGATGATATCGCTGTGGTTTCAGTAGCAAGTAGGTTTCTCCTAGATTGGTTGATACCCAAGGCTAGATATCAAAGTACAACCTGCGATTTAAAACATAGCTTGTGGGAAGAAGTAAATTCATACCTTTCCCAAGAATATTGGTGCGAAAGTGATCGCAAAAGCTTCGATTAGGATTTGTACCCGGTTCGCTAACCCCACTTCCCACACCGATAATCTCTACGCTACGCGGATATCTATATTTACTTAGTTTAGCTAACATAAAGACAGAAGATTGGAGGATCGACATAACTGTATAGAAGTCATGGCCTGTACATTATCACTAACCCATATATATATATATATATATATATATATATATATATATATATATAAAGAAATATAGTCTTAAAGTGTGCTATATTTATGGGATAAGGTGCTCAATATCAGAGATAAAATGAACATAGAAGTCAACACTTAGAGGCGACAGTCTGTTTCATGTTAGATGCAATCGTCAGGCCTGATGTAAATTAAAATTGTAAAGACACTAGAAAATCGGATTAAAAAAACTTAGAAAATATTCCATGTCTGTCATAGTAGTCAACATGCATCCATATATCTATATAGCAGTCAATATATATATATATATATATATATATATATATATATATATATATATATATATATATATATATATATGTGTGTGTGTGTGTGTGTGTGTATACATATATATATATATATATATGTATACATAAATATATATGTATATATATATATATATATAAATATACATATATATATATGTGTGTGTGTGTATATATGTATGTATATATGTATATATGTGTGTATATATGTATGTATATATGCATCAATCCTATTTTTATGCATGTTTCGTTAAATATCGGGACAAAGGATATCTTGCGAGTTTTTATTCATTTTTCTCTTGTTTTTACAAGTTTTCATTCTGAACTATTGAGTATACGATGAAACTGTCCATAGTGTTGCTTACCCGTGAACTTAACAGTATCGCCATTTTCAAGACAATGGTATACATTTTCAATAGTAACGAGGATTAATAATATATATTTTAGGTTGTGTTTTCTATAATGAGTTGTGTGAGAAGCATTTCTTGAGGCAGTAATTTTCTATTTAGCGGAGTTTGCTTAGTTTCTGAATATAGTCAGAACACTCTGGTCAGTTTCGTACGCAGTGCTATTAAATGATGGCTTGTTTTTTTTTTGTTTTTTTTTATATGCTTCTTATAATTTCTGTCTAAATTTTGGGATGAAGAGTTACCATTATTCAGATTATTTAGACTCGGTCTATTACTCTCATTTTTGTTGTTATTATCACAATGTTTCGGCCTTCTTCATGTTTCTGTTGGTCCGGATATCATTCAGAGCATTTATAACTGAGTCCTTTACTTATTCTAAGGAGGTATTTATTTTTTTAGTTCCGTTAACCACATCTAAGAAATTTTATTTAGGATTGCTCAGTTAGCGATTGCTTCGTTTCCACTGAGTCTATGTCTGTACTTTCCGGCTCAGGGAATGAACTCAAAATTGCTTCTAATATCTCATATATATATATATATATATATATATATATATATATATATATATATATAGTCCTAACAAATTCTGATGATTGGTCAGATTTCTCCCCCTCGTAGGGTAGAACAACCTCTTAATTGCTGTTGTTCCCATGTCCAGCCTCACCCGGGGTGGTAGCACCTGTTAATCGTCCCAGCCATGGACAAATAGAGAACCCTCAAACACGATCAAAACACTATGAGAGAATAAAACTACTTTTTTATATAAAACGAATTGCCAACGATACATATTTATACCAAAATGACCAATAATACATTTTATCTGCAATTGAAGCCATAATACTGTGTTTAAAATATTTAGATTTCGGCATTAAATAACCCATAGAGTTTGATATGTCGCTAAAAAAATCAATAAAATTCTCTTTCTCTATATATGCATACATATATAACAACGCGCCTGAAAAGGTGGCTTGGGTTACCTAGAAGTTTAAGCGGTGCTGCGCTGTGTGTTAACACAAACATGCTAAAGTTTCCACTTAGCAGCATCAAAGAGGAGTTCATAGTAAGTCGGACTAGAGAGGTCCTCCAATTCAAAGAATTCAAAGACCCGAAAGTGAGAAGAGCAAGAATAGAGACCCGGACAGAGAGAAAATGGTGTGCCAGTAAGGAATTAGCTGTGGCAGAAGAGAGGCTAAAACAAAAAGCCTTAATAGGGATCACGGCAAAGGGGAAGGCAGGACTGGGTTACTTGCCCAGTAAACGTTACGATAAGGCCCAAGGTAAAAAAAAGGCACCAGTTATTATAAAATAAAGTTCGAGCAGGTGCTGAGGAAAACCGTTACAGTAGTATCGTCGAGCTGCGCCAGCAAGGAGCATGAACAAAATGGGAAGGAACTGAACAGCGTAAGATACATTGAACAGATTGCTGGCACGCTGACTTTAGTAGAATTCAGTTCCTAATAAAATCGGTCTACTACATTCTCCCAAGTTCAGCAAATCTGAATGTATGGGGAATGAACGAAACACCCAACTGTGCTCTATGTGGAAAGAAAGGGTCGTTGCAGCACATATTAAGCAGCTGGCCAAAGGCTTTAGGGGATGGTCGGTATGGTTGGTGCTATGACCAGGTCCTCAGAGCCTTTGCGAACGCAGTCACGAAAGAATCAGGTCGTATAAATATAGAGCAGGGTTAAGAGAGCCGCTAATATATTTTATTAAGGCCGGAGAAAAGAAAACAGGATCTGAAAAGAATACCCCAAGCATGATTTCAACAGCACCCAACTGGCAGCTGATCAGGGACCTAAAAATACATAATAGAAATTCCCAAGTCATATAGAACAGACAGCACTTCGCCCCGATCTATTATTTTATTCGAATAGCACGAAGTTAATAATTTGGGAATTATCGGTTTGCTTGGGAAGAGAACATCACGCTGGCCAACGAAAGAAAGTGTGAGAAATATCAGGAATTGGTCGAAAGGTGCCAGTAAAATGGTTGGAAAACTTACTTCGATCCGATAGAAATGGTGTGCAGAGGTTTTGTGGGACACTCACTGAGCAAAGCATTAGCGAAAATTGGGATCGTGGGAGCCGACAAAAAAAAAGAAAGTACTGAAAGAAAGCTCAGGTGCCGCTGAAGAAGGATCCCGGAGGATTTGGTTGAAAAGGAACGACCCCCGGGGATTAAAGAATAAGTCCGTTCGTTGAATGAAACGATTTTTTTTTCGTTTTTTCTTCAAGTAAATGTAAAAGAAAATGACTTACCATAACATTGGCGCATGTGCAGGAGAGGCAAAACTACAAAGCGCGCCTATGTCGCCCCTTTATTTTTATACCTCTAGACAGCAGACAAGAAAATTCTGATTGCCTAATGCAAGTCTCGTTGCCATTATAAAAGAAAGATCTACCTCCTGATTATTAATACATAGTGGAGCGAATTTTGCGGGGAGGCGACCTCTTAAAAGTCGGGCTAACTGGCAGAACGGGTCTGATGTTGCAGTACCTGAAATCCGAAGCCAGGGTAACATCACCGTTGCATTTTATAAATGTATTTTAAGAGTATATATATATATATATATATATATATATATATATATATATATATGTGTGTGTGTGTGTGTGTGTGTGTGTGTGTGTGTGTGTGTGTGTGTGTGTGTGAGAGAGAGAGAGAGAGACAGAGAGAGAGAGTGACAGAGAGAAAGTGAGGGAGAGAAAAAATAATTTTTGTTTACTGAATCCGTTTGGATAAATGTTTCCTTGAAATACTTGAACCAATAGACGGTCAAGCCATGATTTATCGATCAATTGTCTGGCTGCTGAAATATCCTTCTGGTATCTCTTTATTTCTCATTTCGGTTTCTCAATTCTCACTTCGGGCATAATGTGATACATTAGCAGCAAAAAAAATCACTATTTTATCTGTAGCTTCTAACAACGCAGCCTTTTTAGAAATCCTGATAGACAGGAAATAAGTCGGGATCGAATTTAAAAAACGTTAGTCACAGAACAACAAAAAAAAAGATCAAACGAAAGGTTAATGACCAAAAGACTTCGTAAAAAGCTGATTTATCAGAAATGCTAACTTCATCTTCAATGTTCGGGAACACATACATGCGCAGAGAAACGCGTGCGAACAAATACATGTGACGCACGAATTCACAGAAAACAAAATGCTTTCACTTATGGCAATACAAATTAGCGCCTTTCATTTACGACAAGACAAATAAGCACAAGTTCGTTTCCTTAAAAAATGACATCTGTTATATTATAATGATTGTTTAGAGAAAAGTAAAACGTGCAGAATTCTCTCTTATGATAAAAAAAAACAACAGAAAGAGAATGTGAAGAGGAAGAGAAAAAGAAACAATGTTATCGAACGAGGATTCTTCACATCTTCATCGTTTTCAATTACATAGCAAATTCATAGAGAAACACGCGTACATATAAACAATTACAAATTTACACTTTTTCTTCTATGTGCCGTGTCCTTTAGGAACGTGGGTGACCATGGCTCTAAACAGCTTGCTGCTCATAGAACTTTTAATAAGTTTTGTTTTTTTGTTATGACTCTCAATCACTGTACTGCCATCCATTTACACAAGCTGCTTTCTTCTGTCCCTCTTGTCTGTGAGTGTTAAATTCCTCAAGTCCTCTTTCCTCATTACGCGTTCTAGAAAGTTCAACCGTCTCTTTTTGATGTCATTTTTGTTCCCATTTTCCTTAAAAGTTCGTCTTTACTCACAAGTTCAGTCCATGGCATTCTCATCATCCTTCTGTAGAATCACTTTTCTGTTGCCTCAAGTCTTCATATCTGTGAGACGAATATCCACCATTCACTGCCGAGGTCCGATATTGCTTAACAGTTCGGCTATCTTTTCTTTATTTCTAACCAATATTTTCCTGTTTCTTAATACTCTTAGCTTTTGGAAGGCATCTTTTGCTATTCCAATGCGCCTTTGGATTTCGGTGTCACATTGCCCGTCCTCTGTTAAAACGCATCCCAGATATTTAAATTTTCGCACTTACTTGACTTTGGTGTCTACAAATCATCTTAGGCTGATCCTCTTGCTGACAACCCTACATTCTGTCTTCTTCCAACTGATGTTTAGTCCTTTTCTCTCGCTTTCCTTTACTACCTTCTGTAAGAGTTCTTGTAGTTCCCATTTTACGTCTGTTATCAACTCTGTGTCATCTGCATATCTAATGTTATTGAGATTGTCATTTACATTTAAATAAAAATCATAATAAAATCCAGTTCATCAAAAATCGTTTACGTCATAACGGTAAATTGTTTCTTGAATAACCTTTCACTATATTTTCATTCTCCTTACCATTAAGCTAGCTTCACGTTACTTTACGTGTCACGTAATCCACTAGGATCATTGGGCATCATATGTAGTGAATCCATAGCAGTAGCGATGTGTCTAGAGTAAGATAACCTCCCTCTTCAGGCTAGTTTTAAATTCATAGATTTCCTGCTCTTAAACTGATTACCAACTCAAAGACGTCGTCAGCTTTGCTATTTAACTCATAACTGACGGTCGGGTGGATGGGGTAGAAGAAATGGATTCAAACCTTTTTCAAGGGTATTTATGTGAAAGTGAACGTAGCGAATTCGTCTGGAATTCGAACACTGATAGGCGATTTCTCTTTCCGTGGCGCGAACCGTTCACTACCCGCATACCCCATCCCATTGAACTAAACATGCAAATGTAAGTAGATATTTCTTTAATTTACTCTAACCTGGCACAAGGTCCCAATAGTGGGATGTTCAATGAAAAATATTTTTATTTGTAGTGGTATGTAATGCTCACTATTACTCTATAGTATGCGCCTTAACTCTGTGTGCGTGTGTGCGCGTGTGTGTGCGTGTGTGTGTGTGTGTGCAAGAGGGATGGAGTATGTTTACGTGTATATGTGGCGTGGATGAGGAAGTTAACTCGCTGTTAATCATGAGTCGCAGAATATATGGTAAATATTGTGATTCTATCATTTACGGAACAGACGCTTTGTTAATTTCTTCCCACTAAGCAAACACGACAAATTGTGACGAATATTCGCCTCTTTTCACGGGTCGGACATTTGAGAAAAAAAACAGGGGGGGGAGGGGCAGACGCATTTTACCAAAGGGAAATGATAGTAAATGTCAAGGATCCGGAGCTAAATGCCGTTTTTTTCTAAATCCCATGAAAAAATGCGAACGAATAAGTGTCTCTAAGACAGAAAATATATTCATGGCAATGTGGGGGTTGGTGGGGGGCATAAGGGTCTATGTAATTATATATATTTGTAAATACATATGTCTGGTACATGTACTGACTTATTGTTATGTCAAAGATAAAAGTAATTCGTAAAAGTAATTAGTTTCATACTTTTTTGTTTGTGTATGTGCGTGTTTGTGTGTGTGTGCGCTTGTGTCTGTACTTGTGCGTGTATGTGTGTGAGAGAGAGAGTGAGAGTGAGAGAGAGAAACAGAAAGATAGATAGTATCTGTATGCCTCTTAGTAACTGAGTATGTAAAGCGCAACGCAACGAAATGTTTCAAAATGTCCCCGTGTACGTGACAACTCTAAGGGTCAAATTAGGAAACCTTGGGAATCGTCAAACCTACGGAGAAAATAAACTGTAATAGTTCGAAACGTTACCACGGTTGAAACAAAACTTCCATCCAAATTTTCACTTCCTGCTCGACTTTCACAGAAGGGAAAAACTGATCAGTGTTGGGAAAAGAAAATGCTACCCATCCTTCAAATGGTTGGTCATTTGATTCGATGATTTAGGAGATAGTTGAGTGCCATCTTGGATCGTCTTTTTGTATATCGCCAGTAAAAATTTAAAAAAAATACTTATCTGTACGCGTTTCCTCACCAAGTAATATGCAGCAGATATTTCTGAGTTACAGAGACGAGAAACATCACCAACCTTCTGATGTTTAGGACAAAGCGCATCCAACTAACTAAATAATCAGTAGAAGTACTCAACCAAAAGACGAGTACATGGGTTTGTTTTTAATTTTACACCAATTCGTTGAAAAAAAAAAGACACTTTTACAAATTATGATAATTTATTTTTAAACCGTATTTCTTTAATTTTCTTTTTCTTCTCATCACAAGTCCTAAGTCGTTATCCTAAGCAATATTAAGTGAAAATTTTTAAAATACACTAAGCCACTGGTGATAGTTAAGCGCTTATCCGCCATCCTTGAGAGCCTCTTTATGGCGTTTTATCATTTAGGCTATGAAAACTTTCCCTCCAGTTGTCTTTAAATAAAACTGCTAATACCAAAGTTCAGAAATTCGAAGACTATAATATGGAAAAATCTAGTTTATTCATACACTTGAAAAAAAATGGCAGCGTATTTTAAATCCTTACTATAGTTTTCAAGTATTGGCTTTATGTATAAGTAATGCAAGGGAGATAACTATCAGAAGAAAGTTATAGACATAACAGACGAAAAACTCTTGGTGTATTATATATTACGGTTTAAATATTAATAATTATTGTTGTAATTATCTTTCCACTGCCAGATTTCAACAATGAATACTAAATTTGTATATTATTTAATTATTTAATTGAAAATTATTATTGTCTACAAAATTAAGAGCTGACGGGTGTGACTCGCGTTGAATTCATGAGGAATTCAAGTTGAAAAGTATGCAGTAAAGTTAAGCAGCTACTGAATGTGATAAGTACTTAGATGGGTAACCACTGAGGAATGCTGAGAACTAAGCTTAGTAAATAAAAATATATTGCGGATACTTGAAATTATTAATTGATTTTCTTTTATGTTGTGTGTTTATGTGTGTAGAGGTACTATGGAAGGGCAGTTCTGTTAAAAAGAATAAATGGTTATTTTCCATTCGTCAAGTCTGGTAACTGAAAATATCAATTTTTATCAACCTGGAATGTCATAATATTGTATTCTCCTGTTCTCCTGTAAGAAAGAAACAAATTCCAATTCAGTTGTAAACCGTGAAAATGTACTGTAAAGCCTATAACAATAGGAAATAAAACAGTGGATTAGTTCTAAAAAGATTTATGACGCCATTGTTATATTGTCATAACCTGACCATCAAACTCAGTTCACTTTTAATTTAATGAGATAAAACTTTGATTTGACACGTTTTAACAACGGATTCGCAATTTCATTAAATTGGGTAGATTTTGCTGATAACTAAGCAGTCTTTTGCTGATGACAAAGAGTCTTGGCATTCAAATCAGAGACTACCTTCTTTAACTCTTTAATAATTTCTCTTCCCCACAAACAAAGCCGGTAAGTAGAGAAACAATACGACCTAGAACAGCGTGCAGCAAAGGACAACTGGAAATTTTGTGACTTCTAACCTCTAAACGAGTCCAAGCAGTGACCTTACTGCTTAGAATGATCAAACGATCTATTTACGAAAACTGGGTCACAACATTATCACGTGTAACACTTTGATTTATTTATATAACTGAACACATGCACATACGGACACAAATTGATGCATCACCACAATACACGATCACTAATATTATGCTCATACTAAAACATCGATATATATATATATGTGTGTGTGTGTGCGCGCCAGTGTCCATGCAGATATGATTTCACACACTGTTTTTTTGCTTATACTGCAATCCCCAAAACTGACCCATAAATATACCAAACTTTATATATATATATATATATATATATATATATATATATATATATATATATATATATATATATATATAAAGTTTGGTATATATATATATGTTTGTGTGTGTGTATGCACGCTGAAAATTTATGGCCCAGCACAAATATTGACTTTTTCTAAAGATTCTTGTCCTGTTCAACCTAATTACTGCTTTATTTTCTATAAGTTATTAAATTAAAGAGGTTTCTGTTCTCTATGGAATTGAATAAGACATGTCTCGTTTGATGCGAAACTTTACATAATCGATACTTCCCGGTTATTAATTTCAGTTTTGTAAAAGAGGGTGATGCATTGTTCCTTTCTCTTTGTCACCCCCACCACACAAAAATACGATGGTTCTCGGCCCGACTAAGAAGCTATCTCAGAAAATTCGGTTTGGTCATTTGGTTGGATTTTAGGAATAGTGTGCGTATGCTTATGCCTACAAGTCATTGACAGGCAGCGCAATACTTATGGGCTGAAAATTCTGCATTTCCCTAAGTATTCACGCAAACATATCTGGATATAAACACAAGATGCATAATAAATGAATAAATTTACTAATTTTAGTAAATAGGACAAATGGGCGGAAGAAAAGATTGATCTGCCTCAATAATTTAAATGGATAGAAAGACCAATGTGTAATATATATGTATACGTATAATATATATATATATATATATATATATATATATATATATATATATATATATATATATATATATATATTAGGTTGGTGCAAAAATAATGTCGTTTTTTGACGTTCTAACATATGTGAGAAAACGACATTATTTTTGCACCAACCTAATATATATATATATATATACATATATATATATATATGTGTGTGTGTGTGTGTGTGTATACATTGATAGATATATGTCTGTATATCAATATCCATTACTTTGTGCAAAAAAGGCAAAAAGTTGTCAATAGACCTGATCGCCCATGTTCTGAAAGCACATGACACATAAAAGAATATATATATATATATATATATATATATATATAAATATAAAAGTGGACATGGAAGTCAGCACTTAGAGGCGACAGTCTGTTTCATGCTAGTGCACTAGCATGAAACAGACTGTCGCCTCTAAGTGCTGACTTCCATGTCCACTTTTATATTTACACACGCTCTATCTCTGATATTGAGCACTTTACCCCATAAATATAGCACACTTTAAGACTATATTTCTGCATATATATATATATATATATATATATATATATATATATATATATATATATATATATATACAAGTTTCGACTCACAAGGTACTGCGATTAAGCCTTTTATTTAATTTTTAATGGAAGCACTAAAATAAAAATTAAAAGCCAACACTCAATAACATTAATTATGAACACGGCCACAATGCGCTGACCGTGTTTGGTAAATAAAACATTCCTATAACTTTAGACACATAGATAAAAAGAAAAAACAAACATTCAGTTAAAAATGAAAAAGTAAAAATCATCCTTGATAATGGCTAAAAGAATAGCCGATATAATATGCAGAAACTTTGGACAGTTTTTACAGACTTTGCATCCAGAAAAGAAAACAGACACGAGAAAAATAAATAAAAAGCTTAATCGTAGTATCTTGTCAGTCGTCTTAAACGGAACTTGTATAAAAGAGGGATTGCTGCCCAAATACACAATATATATATATATATATATATATATATATATATATATATATATATATATATATATATATATATATATATGATTAATGTTAGTAAAATTTATCACTTAGCTGATTAATGTTACCTTCATCATCCCGACTGTTTCGTAGATGGATTTGTCCTTCCACTCTTCAAGGGGTACATTCAGAGTGATGAGCTTGCTTTAATATGTGTAAATATGCATTTAAACTTCTTCCAGACCAGTTTTCAGGCAAATGATTGAAGCAACTCCTAAAGGTACACTTTTAAATAATTAGTATTCATTTCATTAAAATTAAAACTTGTAAATCGATTGATGCTGATCGTGAAAACCATTTTTAGAAGAAATAAATGTCAAGCAATGCGGAATGCAACAAAAACCTAAACGTTTATCATTTTAGCAGGAAAAGAAGAGAGACTTGCCGGAAATAATTGATTTTGACTAGTTATTTATTTATCTTCTTTCGATTGAAGTTTGTTGCGTCCACAAGATCCTTATTCTACGACCATTAAATGAATCGTGAATAGAAAATGATGAATAAACCCTGATGAGGTCTGAAATGATAATTGTGATAAAAAGAACACCTATTCTCACATCTTAATTTCAGTGGGTTTTTTTTTCATTGTAGATTTCAAACAATTACTCTAAGCAGCACAAATTGAAAATAAAGAATAATGCATCAGTAACCTTGCCGATTAGGTCATGGGGACCACCGCCTGTAGTAATTCAAAATTTCTTTCCATCTACTTATCTATCTGTCTATCCGCCTGTTCAGATCTAGCAACATTCCTTTCTATTTTCTTATCTGTCTGTAAATCAACTGACTACATTCCTTCTTTTCTTCCTTCCGACTTTCTTCTCGTTCACTTTAGAAAAAGAAAAATTAAAAGTATGTCTAGAAGAAAAAGAGATTGATTAATCTAAATTGTGGAACGTTATTTTATGTACATTCTTATTTATCAAGCAATCTTTGTATCCCTTGTCTACAATAAGCGCCTACGTGACAGTACGTGTTTATTGACAAAACCAAGAAGGAAATGGGCCATTGCTTCCTGTTTTATATCGACATTTGCTGCTGGCTTCAAACAACATCTATATGCACGATCCACATCAAAGATGATCCTAATAATACAATGACCTTCTGTATTTCTTACTGATTATTTTCTTTCTGTGTTTATTCAACGGAAGACCTGATTGCCAAAACAACTGCAACTGCGCCTAAGGATGCAAATCAAAAGAGAAACGCCTCTTGTTTTCCACCGAGAGAAGTCACATGACAACTGAAGCCGGATCTGACCCGTATACGTTTAGTAATAACTACGAGTACATCTTTTAGAGTCTTGTAAATTTTACGCGCAAACAGTACCATTGAAATATAATTCAGTTCACAAATTCACGATTTTACAGTATCGAAAACAGTATTGAAAACTAGGTGAATACTTAAAGTTGATTAATCAGGAAAACTGAGAGTAATTAACACCTTGTGAAGCAAGCCTATATAGATACAATTGGGTTTGTACGTGAAATTGATAGTGTGGTTATTAATGTGTAATGAGTTTCGCCTGGCTGCAAGCTAAATCTGAACATCGAACTGAAATAATGCTCTAGACACAGAGCGGAGATGACACGTGTGAGGAGGGGCTTCCTAGGCTGAAGTCAACGGTCAGGGCGGATGATTTACCCGATAGGATCAATGGTTACGTGTCCGTGACCAAAGGGAGTTGGAAGACATCGATTGTAGTATGACCTGAAAAGGGATGGCTGCCACCAGATCTATTTTATCGAAGACACACTACACGTATTAATACCTACCAAAACATGTGGAGGGAGATGTTCAGGGCTCACCTGAGTATTGACCCTACGACCACACAAATGATGATGATGAGGTTGTTCCGTTGATTTTTTCATATACAAACTAAAAATATTTTTAAAATTGTGTTCACCTTGTACAAGGCCCGAGAGCCACTCGAAGTAGAGGGTTATAGAGTAAGAGGCATAGTTTATACAGATATGTGGAATTGAAGAGGTTAAGATTGTAGTGATTGAGGAAGCATCCTCTTGGGAGTCGGTTCCACAAAGCAGCGGTTCGTGAAACTTATATCTCACCAACAAAATACAAAGAGAATGGGCGTCTTTCGCTACAATTTGCGTAGCATGGCGGGTCTAAGCCGTGACAGCAGTTTATTAACGGTTTTGCCCATTACAATTTTTAAGAATGAATTCACCCAGATGACGCATGCGTGACATGATAGGTAAAGAGGTAACGTAGCTGTGACAGTGGACCTTTGGCAGCCAATGGAGTGTAGAGGATTAATAGTTTAACCGCAGAAAGACTGTTGGAAGCAGAAAGATGGGACACTCTCTATCTCCGAGACAGTAAATGCTCTTTTTTTTCTCCGTGTAACAGTAGTAATTGCATACTAAAAATATACAGCGCTGCAAATAAAATCTACCGGCGCCTAACGGGGATGCAAACTCGGTACGGCTGTCGGCTGATAAGAAAAATAATAGCCCAATGAAGAAAGACATCGCAGCAAATAGCATCCCAACTTATACTGGTGCATTTTCACCTGATCAGTTCCTTGTTCACTACATTCCATGCTATTTCGCCGACAAATAAGGCTATTCTTATTAACAACTGCGCCTCATGTGACGTGTTTGAATAGAAATTTGTTTTCTTAACAATTAAATTAATGTCTACCGGCCTATATGTGTGTGTGTGTGTGTGTTCGGGCGCGCGCGCTCATCCTCATTGATGTGTATATTATCGATCTGATGACATGAATGGAAACAGTCCAAAGAAGATCGGATAACTCAAATAAACTCCGTTCTAAGTCCTTACTTGCTCCTTCCTTTTCCTTTACCGCCCTTTACTTCTCTTTGTTTTTCTCTGTAAATCTTCACTCTTTTCATATTCTCACCTTTTTCTCTTCACATTTTTTCTTTCTTTCATTTTTTTTATTTTTTTATTTTTTGCTATCCTTAATTGTCTCGATGGAACGTCATATTCGAGAAATAGCCATATTGGCTGTGGCTAGAGATGACATACGAAAAGTCTGTCGCAAAGTTATTGTGTTAGTAGAGTTTCTCCTTTTTTTATTTGTCACTGCTACTACTATTTTCATTCGGTTGAGAAGCAATCATCGAAAAATAATAAATGTAACTTAATGGTGAGATTATTATGAAAAAAAAAAAGTAAAAAAGACAATGAAATAAAAGAATATGCCTTTTCTCTTCTCAGTGGAAGACGTAATTTCTTTCTGCTCCAAGAACTTCACTAATTCTGTGTCGCTCAGCGCCCGATAATCAAGATTTTCCCATGTCATTATTTTTCTTTGGCGGAAAAAGCGGTTATAGTTGACCACACAATTTGCTGTCACAATTAAAGACCATTCTCTGTGCATTATTTTCACAATGTGAAGGTGGTTGAGGGGGCAACATGGACATTTCACCCGCCCCCCCCCCATTATCTTTGACTCATTTATTGTATGCTTACGATGTTCCCTTTTTTTCTTCTTCCCTTTTTCATCCATTCCTTCCTTTATTATTTCTTCCTTTATTCCTTCCTTTCTTTATTCATTCCTTCTTTTATCTCTTCCTTCTCTTATTCATGCCTTCTTTTTTTTATCTCTCTTTTATTTTTCTCATTTATCTTTTCTTTCTTAATTCAATCGTTCATTAATTCTTTACTTGGAAGTTTATTTTTTCTTTCTCTCTTCCTCTCCTTCGTTTTGTTTTCTTCTTTATTCTTTTCATAATCAGTTGTTTCATTCAAACTTTCATTCCATTTATTCTTTGATGTCCTTCATTATTTGTCATTTTTTCCTTTTCATCCATATCTTCAGTAGTTACTTTTTAAACATTTTAATTTTACATAATGCAATACAGTTAACATATTTTTTAAATATTTTTAACTGAATCAGAAGAAATATTTTTTAGAAATATAAATCTGTCCCATAACAGTGAGCAACTCTTTCGGCGCAGACAGAAGAATGCCGACAAAGCATAGCAGATCGCCTCATCTATTTGATAGATTGTTCAATGTGCTAAGTTTCTACAACATAAAGTATGTCGTATTTTTGGCTGATTAATTCTGTTCTAGTTTCATCTAACCGCAAAACATTCATATGTTTTGAGTTATTGATGTATACTTTCACAAAAACCTATCGTATTTGAAGCCTTTTCTTTTGAACAAGACTCCTTTCGGGCAACACAAACAAGTTTTACACAAAACACATGAAATTGCGTTACTGTATACTTTAACTTCAAGGCCAGCCACTGAAGTATCCATTTTGTTTTCGAAGTTAAAAGTGGATTGACAGTAATATATTAAAATGTTTTATTAGAATATCCAGACTTAGGCAAAGACTTTATTATACTGAACTTTACCCAGTTTCGAGAGTATTTATTGTTCTTATAGATAAATCCATGCTTTTATAGTGGCTTCCTCCATTCTGCTTACTCATAACACTATCTCTAGTTTCTATAGGTAGTTTCCTCCCTTTTGTAAAAAGAATTACCAGCTGATTATGTTAACCGCTATTTTTATCGTTATTCCCGTGTCAGATGTTCGGATGAGCGCTCCATCCTTTGGTTCCACCAGTTTAGACATTTATTGCTAGGACATGACATACTACTTCCACAGAGCCGAATCCTTTTAATTTCCTCTGTATTATCAATGTAAGGAGAAAGCTTCATTCAGACAGATTTTTCCTTTGTGGAACCGACTACCGCGTGGATGCTTACCTGAGCACAACAATCTTAACCATCTCAAGTCAAGATTCATCGTCTTTATCCTCATAATCTTCATTTCCTATCACCTTCACTTTCATTAAAACCATTTTAACTGTCAATCTCTAGCTTGAGTGTCTCTTGTGCTTTGTATAGGGGAAACTTGAATATCAAAAATGAATCATAAAATGCAGAGATAAAAGCAAATATCAAGCAGTTTCAATGATCAGATTTTTTGCAAAAAGTGACTTTACTTGAATTTTGCAACACGATTGCTCGTAAATTATTTTTAGAACCAGATTTCAATGTTGCAGTGCTTAAATATCGAGATTAATTAACTAAATATAGTAAAGAAATAAATCAAAGTGGATGCAAACATTTGAAAAGACATTTTCAAGGAAAATTTTTATTTTCACTAATGTTTCGTTTTTAAAAAGTATTTGTCACTCAATGAATAATGGTATTGTTCGATATTTTTTCTAAAATTTGTTCGGTCTTTCATATTGTTTTGTGCATCTGCATTTGCTTAACGGAAAACCGGAAGAGAAAACAAGATTCACTTAACTGAGGCGAATAGACAAAGACAACGAAAGTAAAAAAAAATTTTAAAAAATAGAAAGGATATTAAACACTTTTCCGGCCTATCATGCATCTACATTTATTTTAACCTTTATCATTCTGTATGTAACTTTATTTACTGTACAAAAAGTTTACCCTGCCACTGAGTGTGACTGATCCCTGAATTTGTTTGAATTTCATAGTTGTGTTATCATATCCTGCTATGGAAACAGAAATCAACTTTGAGTGAAATAAACAATATGGACACTGCAATTGAGAGACCTTGAAAAAGAATGCAGTGGGAAGAGAAGAAATATTAATAATGCAGTGGGCTAATGATAAAAAAAAAATAATAACAATGTGTCCTCAAATAACCCCTATGTTCATGAATGAGTCCTTTTGCTTTACTTGTGTGTCTGTGTGTCTCTTTGCTTTTCTTGTGTGTCTGTGTGTCTCTTTGCTTTACTTGTGTGTCTGTGTGTCTCTTTGCTTTACTTCTGTGTCTGTGTGTCTCTTTGCTTTACTTGTGTGTCTGTGTGTCTCTTTGCTTTACTTGTGTGTCTGTGTGTCTCTTTGTTTTACTTTGTGTGTCTGTGTGTCTCTTTGTTTTACTTTGTGTGTCTGTGTGTCTCTTTGTTTTACTTTGTGTGTCTGTGTGTCTCTTTGTTTTACTTGTGTGTCTGTGTCTCTAAGACTGACAAATGTTCATCTGATACACGAAGAATAAAAAAAATGTTTGCGAAAACTGAAACTTTTTGAAGATTGAAGGTTTTTCTTAACAGAAATGCGGTAATTTTAATTAGACTAATTTTAGTCGTAGCAGTAAAATTATCTTTATGGAAATATTTCAACGTCGCAGTGTATATATAGATTACGTCAAAACCTTTGTGCAGATAATTTATAGCTTTAATAGTAAGAATATTGTCGCGAAAAAATATAACAGATGATGCGGGTAGAGGGAAATAGTGAGTAACCGACCCAACGGAGCTTGTGTAAATGGCAGAATAGGGAATTGGAGGGATAAGAAAACGGCAAACAATACTGAGAACTACAAAAGTATAGGGATTTGTGGAGGGCTATAATCGTCCACGTTCTGATGGAATGCGACAAGAAGAAGAAAAACATTTCCGCCTAGAACATTCGTAGAACTTTTCAGTTCGATGTAGACATAGCCTTCACTCTAAACTGATTTTCTACGAATAGTTGATAATGTGCCCACTGTAAGATTCCAAAGAAGTCAGATGAATCGGTTCCTCTAATCGAAGACGGCATTCAGAGAAGGAACTATCGGCTGTATGATAGTTTATTAGCGGGTCATTAAATTAACTATGATAGTTTATTAGCGGGGCATTAAATTCCCACCAAGTGAATAAATTGTTTGCCAACCAGATGAAATGGTTCAGAAAGTATAAGCGAAACTTTGAATACGCTTCACAATGTACGACCATTGGACCACTAGGTTGACGAATCGAACAGTTTATAGTTGAGCAGCTGGGAATATCTCAGCATTTTTACTGCATCCACCTCGCCATTCTGTTATTTATCTACAATCAGCAGAGTTTCTACATTCGAAAACTGTGTACAGCATTCACTGACAAATGATAACATTTTTGATTATTCTGAAGTGCAGACAATATTAGTTAGGTACTGTCATTACAGACGTCTAAAGATGGTACCTGCAATTCGGAAATCCGCACACGGATTCCCGCAACCATGGCAGCCGTGGGCAAATTAGCAAGAATATGGAGGAGCAAAATCAGCTTTCATACGAAGTACAGAGTTTACAAATCGTTGATAGTTTCCATTCTCCTATATGGATGTGAAACTTGAACACTGTTGGCAGAAACAAAGAGAAGGGTCCAGGCATTTGAGGACAAATGCATGAGAAAACTCATTGGCATTTTCTATTGGGAAAAAAATAATGAGTTTGTGCGGGAAAAGATTGAAAGTTTTGTGGGCCACCAGGAACCTCTTCTCGACACTGTAAAAAGGAGAAATATGGCGTGGTTTGCACACCTTACAAGGCACTACAGCCCGTGAAAGATGTAGGAGAGGACGCCAACGCAAAAAAAATAGTTGGACAATTTCAAACAATGGAAAAGAATGATTATACCAGAATTGCTAACTGCCGTTGATAGACCGTTGTGGAGGAGATTCAATATGGCTTCTGCATTCGGATTCTCCCCTATGATTACAAACGTTAAGGGGATGACGACGATGATGATGATGATGTCATTACAAGGAATGACATACACAGGAAAGCGGACAGCCAAGAGGATTTATTTTAACCAAACTAGAGTTGCATTAGAAGAAGTAATTACGTTCGTAAAATATGTCTCATTACAAAGTACTGCTCGATTCAAACTAAAATCAATGACAATTATATATAATCTGCGAGTTACGCAATAATTCCATATTATACTTTGCATGGGAATCCTGTGAGAAAAATTGATTTTGAAAATTCTGCCGCAATCGCTCAATTTCGTTTCCTCCGGTTAAGAGAGTAGCGTTTCAATTAATATAAATTGAAGCTTCGAATGTAAGACGTCAAATATCTATAAGCAGGAAAAGAATACAATTATAAAATATTTATAAAATATTATCCTGTGAGGTGCTCAGTGGATGCCACGGTCTAATGGTTAGCAAATGAATTGAGGAATTGGAGAGTCGGCTTGAGTTCATTACTCTCCCTTGCAAGCTAATACCCTTGATAAAGATATAAATATAGCAAGAGAGATTGGACCCTATAGCCTTGGTTGGCAGCCAGTAGAAGGAGTAGAAAGACCCTTAATTCAAACCAACCTGGAGAGGGTTTGACTCCGTCAGGCTATCTTACCCAAGCCATACCACTGCTGCTATAGCTGCAGTACATGTGGTGCTCCTACAAACCTCAGAGGTTACGGCATCTTTGTCGTGTTGTTTCGCGGGGTGTTAACTATATGAAACCTTGCATTAAAATGTAAAACATCTTTCTGGATATTTTAGTTAAGATAATTAAGAACTGATTTAATCTGATTTAATTTACTTCATCGAGTATCAATTGCATCCGTGTTAGTCTTCTCAGTCGTGAATGTTCATCGATGATAAGATCAGGAGATATCATAACACTAAATCAAAATCAAGATATTTGCTAGAGTCAAATTTTGACATTTATCGCACTCACTCCATTGTTGGCTTGCAAAACTAGCAATTTTTCTCCCACATTAACGAAGATGATATTTTTCGTATAATCTTAAAGTACAGGTTGATCCGAAAGTCTTGTCACCTCCTACCAAACAAAACAAGTAATGAGAACAATACAAATATTAATGAAGTCATGTCTAACATCCTCCATGCTCTTGCCAGCATGTACGCGATCATGTGTCCATACGCTTGCAAGCAGCCTCACTTCCAAACTGTAGGAGCTCGTGTCAGCCATCTGAAATAGAAAATTATATTATATAGGGGTGACAAGAGTGACCCTGTAGAATATCAATACTTTCACTGTTTGTTACTAAAACAAGGAATAATGAAAAAAAAACCGCTGCCGACTGATGAGAGTCGACAATTGTAATTGTGTTATGGATTCGAATAAGGATGGGTGAACATGCGAAACTAATGCCGGCCGCGAGGTGAAGCAGACGAGGGTAAAATGTAAACAAATGACGTGCATGCTTATATTGATAGCACGCACAGACTGCGAAACGAAATGTGGAAATCTAACATACGCACCATTCAGGCTTACTATTCATATAGCGCAATCAACAAACATGAACATAGCAATGGACACACGTAGAAATACACCCATACGTCTTCATACGTTTTTCCTCTCTTTCTCATTCAAGCATACACAGACAAGTGCGCAAAAGTCAACACACAGAAAGTAATTATTTGACACACACACGTATACCCACACATTGAGATATATCAATTCCAAGAGATTTGGGCGTCGGGTAATGGTTAGTGATCTGGTGTGGCCGACCATTACTACTGAATAGTGAGATCGGTCTTCACTAGATGCTCTATATGTGTGGCCTTGCGCTAAACTATGCTAAGCTTAATAAATCAGGTTGATGCGACGTGGTATAATGATTAGCAAGCTCGCCCGTTTGATTATTGTTCCCGAGAAGTGTGTTCGATTCCAGGCTGGATGCTACACAATTGCGTCCTTGTGCTAAACCGAGTCCTTTAAAATAACAACAGATTACCTCAGATACGCGTGCAAAAATATTCTGGGATTGCCCTTGATTAATATTCGGATCAATTACAAAAGAAACCAAAGCAAAAATGGTGAAATGTAATAAAGGATTAAATGATCGGTTTATATTTGTTCATCAAGAAAAAGAAAAAAAAATGTTTTCGATTTTTTCTCGCAAATCTTAAAGATCAATATGTAGTACATGATCTTCCAGTTTACCAAAATATTTTAACGTTTCTCGGAAGTTAGTGACCGTCAAATTCCAAATCATTTTTAAAATGTTTTTGAAGTCTTAAAAATCAAAAGAAAAAAAAAAATCAACATTATCGTCGAAACTTCTTAGCTGAAAAGTTGTCGTTATTAGTGACATCTAAACACTATTTCTTTCAATTTGTGTTTTTCGACGCCGCTGTCAAAACAACCTGAAAGTTACATTAATGGAAACCAACAAAAACAAATCAAGAAAAATAGCAATCATAAAATAATAATCAAGAATTTTAAAGAATTCGTCAAAAGTCAAACTGCCTATTTCATGATTTATATATAGGGCAATATTCTGACTGGGTTATTAGATTAGGAATGGGGCTATTTTCGATAGCCAAATGCTACAAAATTTGAAATTTCACTACTTGCGATTTGGACTTCTTTTTAAAATGAGCTGATCTGACTTTGGATACGCAAAAGAAGAAAGTTAATGCAAAATTTAGGAGCTTTCTTATGTAGTCTAATTCGCTATTTGTAGCAACCCGACTTTCTAAGTGGAAATTTCTACACGGTTATTTTTATTTTGTACTTATCAATTGCTAGTAAAAGGAAAGACGGCAATGATCAAGTGTGACAACATAACGGGGTTTTGGGGTTTGATTCAGATCTCGGGAAAACACACCAGCGAGATGAAGAGGGAAAAAAAATGTCAAACTCGAACAAATGTTGGATTCGGTTCGCTGATCTAATTTTCGTGTAGTTGCCGAGCAGGGGCACGCACGCATTCAGGTCGGAGATGCTATTTATAGATTTGATAAGGCAAACGGAAACGAATACTCGAAAGGATGATATGCACCAATGTATGCGACGCGCAGACAGGCACACGTGCCCGCGTGTACAGACAACGCCAGATATACACATTATGTATATATTAACTGTTTTTATCTAATGATGGCAACACATTCATGCATACACAAAAAAGCCTATGTTTACACATAATGGGATAGTGTCTTGTTACAAGAATTTGAATTAAAACATCAGTGTTCTTTTTGATAAACTAATCTATTAGTGTTTGATAGTAAAAACAATGGGTACAAAACCACGGAAGTTCATTGATATTATTATCATATCTTTGCGTGTATGTATGTAGAATTTAGCAAAGTGAAATATCTTGAACTTACACTTCACATTATAATTATTTTACAGAGATAAAATGTTAATTTTTTTTAAAGTTACGGAATCATTATCAGAGTCTTCATCCATTTAGGCAAACTGCTAACGGAGGAGTTATCTATGTTCCTGGTATTTACAGTGCGGGAACAAAGTTTTTTCTGTTAGCGTTAATACCTCTTTCGCAAAAAATAGACATGATTTCAATGAATACACAGATGTTGACCTTGGAAGATTCATTTGAACATTTATACGATTCCATGCCGTGCGTACGCAACGCGAGTTTGGAGAAAAAGGCTGAAAGAGATTGAGGAGAAAAAAAAAACATTGTCTGCTTCGGCTACTATCAGACAAGGTTAGTTCGCGTGAGAGAAACGGTGACGATAGACACGCTTCCACTACTTTTCGTACCGAATCACAAGGTGAAGTCCAAACGAAGGTTTTTTTTTACCCTTTCTTTTACGTAGTTTATTTCGTTTCACTTAAAAAGTGTTAACTCACTTTTGCATAAATATATTTTTCGTTTCTCTTCAAAAGTAATTTTATTCCATTTTATTTTGTTATTCCTTTCAATCATTTCTACATTCATTATTCTTTTACACAAAATGTGAAAAACATTTAATAAATCTTATTTTTTTTATTTTTTTTTTTACCCTATTCTGTTTTTCATTAGAAATTTCTTCATTTTGTTTCATGTCAGCCAAACAAAACTTCACGTTTTTTAATTTGGAAAATTGTTTGTTTTTGTATTAATTTCTTAAAGAACAGTTTCATGCGTTATTTCCTTGTTTTAACGTTATTATTATTATTATTATATGCTTGTTTTTCATTGTGTTTTTTCTGATGCTGAAATGTGTTTTAGGACTTTGTTTTACATTTTGTACCATTTTTCTCAACTTCGCGAAAAATTACGTTAAGTTTACTATTAGAACTCTTCAAGAGAGGGTTATATACATTTTAATCTTGTTGGTACTAAAAGGGACAAAAATGACTTATGACACTATTTTTATTGACTAATACATTTCCTTTCATAAGAAAAATTACCTAAAAGTCGAAAAATCAGTATAAAACTTATTTATTCCAATTTTTAATTTCATTTTATTATTGTTTTTGTATATTTTTTAAATATTGTAATATAGGTTCAGCGTCCCGGAAAATCTATGGCAGCCGTCTAAGCTCCTTATAAAATTAAATAAGCCTGTCTTTGCGTTAAATAAAATTGATTGATATTAAAATTGCTCTTTTTCTAACACGTGCTACTTTTTATATGGATACATCTAAGATATACTAAATCTAAAATCTAAAAAGTTTCAGTTTCTGTTTAAGCGGAAACTTTATTTTTGAAAACGAATGTCTGTTTATAAACAATGTGTAAATGGGTTCGACATTAATTTTTCCAAACAAACAAAAATCGTTTCAACTTACCTACCGGTTACTGGCTTCACTTTCCTGGAGGAAGATGACGACTTGATTAAAACAGTTGACTAAGTGAAATTTATGAACTCACACACAATGTTGATAATTACGGTCACAAAGAAAGGAAAAAAAACGAAGACTAGCAGTTAATAATTTAAATAAGATAATCACGCCTATTATTGTGTGCTAGATCTGCCTTCAGTAAGCAATTATATTCAACCTAATTACAATTAATGGTAAATTAAGTGGCAACAATAGTTCAATTATTGTGATCCGATTATTCAATGAGGCCTGATGTATACTTGTTAAAATCGTGTGATGAAATTGCATCACTAATTTCGTCAATTCGACTTAATCCATTTTGTCAAGTATTTTTTTTAACTCCAGGGCCGTGTGCCCATTAAACAGTAGTCAAGTCACGTTTCTATCGATAACATCCCAATTTTAGCAGTGTTGGATTAAATTATGAGGTATTGTTGTCCAGTGGGTACGAGTTCGAATTCGGCTAAAGACAATTTTTGCACTCACTTTCCATCTGATTTATATGTACTTATTAAATGCCTTATTTACTTGAAGTTTTAATATTATTCTTATTAAGGTCTTTTATAAACAGAACAGATTGAATTTTACTTAAAGTAGTTTTTAAACAGAATACTAGATAATTTAGCCTTTGCCTAAAGTATTTAGTTGTCATTATTTCAAGAAATGTTAAAACGAGTATCTTAGTGTTTGTTTTTTTCTTCTACTAAAAGAAAAGAAAATGAAGACACTAATAATACAAAGAATGAGTTAAACCTTATTTTCTAAATATATATATATATATATATATATATATATATATATATATACTCTTCAAGCACGAATTGAGTTCTCTTAGCCGCTGGCGTATTCCGTATAGAAAACGATAAAATTTCCCTTTTTCTCTCCCGTTCGCCGACGGCTTAGGGGTAGGATCTCTGCCAAATCGGTCGAGTTTCAATCCCTGCTTGAAAAAATCGGACGTCTAGCCAAACTGAAAAGCTGTGGTGCAGCGAAACAGTCTGTCTGTGGATGACATATATATATATATATATATATATATATATATATATATATATATATATATGTATAGAGTTCAGGTAGATCCATTGGTATATAATCCCGGTGGATCCTAGTAATATCAGATACTAAAACTGATCCACAGAGATTGTATTTTTTATAACAGAGCATATATTATACAGCAAAAAAATTCAGAATTACTTCATGTGGGTATAGTCTATTTCAGACCAGCACGAATATCCTTACACTAGGGTTATAAGTGCACATAAGTTTTCCTCTCCTGCATTTCTATATCTGCATATATGAAAATATATTTGAATTTCATATACCGACCATGTGTGCATGTATAGAAAAAACAAACTTTTGTCTACTTTTCTACCAATTATTAAAGTAAATGAGTTATTGCCCAATAAGCTGTTTTTATGCGAATCAAACTGAAAAGTAAATACAAAAGAACCTAAATTCTTAACACCAAGTTGACTTATTCGACTTATGCTAAGACCGTCTTAACAAGTAGTTATTAGTTGAATTTCGATCTAAAATTTTCACGGTATAATGTCCAATTTATGTTGATGTTCCACGCTAAACTAAGTTTATTCACAAGAAAGTAGCAAAGTGTTATATAATATAAATGTTCATATCACTATCAGGCTGCAGACTTATTGATTTACCCACATATTTATTTAAATTTGCGCCCGGAATAACATGTGTGCATTCAAACCATGAGTTGTTTTGTTTTTTTCATTGACATTGTCATATTTTTCATTGAGATGTGCGTGAAGATTTTTGACATTTTTCGACATGGGAGAATTTCCTGAATAAATAAAACGAAGATATTTAACAAATGATCCCGTTATATCAAGGCAATCGTGATCACAATGCTTAATGCTTTTTCTTTTGAAAATATTCCTTTGGCATCTACTCCATACATCTGATTCTCTGTTTCAATTATGAACATCTTGCTATAAAGAGCGTTCCGTTGGGCATTGTTAACTTTAACGCTCCAAACTAGTTCTGCATAACAAACACTCGCTTACGTTCGAACTAGTCTCATATTGAGTTCTCTTTTTCGATTTGAACCATCAAGTTATTAAGTTTTGTAAAACCTGATGATACCAATATACAAAGTCAATCAGTTATGTGCCATGCGTAATATACGCTTAGGCGATCATGTATCTTTCGATTCATGACTGACGCAGTAGGTTGCCATTTCTTTCTGCGGTAGACCAGTTGCCATCCAAGGCAACTGGTTCTGTTCCGTTCTGTCCTGCTATTTGCCCATAGCGGGGGCGGGGGGGAGGAGGATTCATACCTTTTCCCAAGGGTATTAGCACTGAAATTCGAACTCGGCTCTCCGATTCCTCAATCCGAGCCGCTATCCATTACTCCACCAGCAAAACTAAAGTTTAAAATCCCTTATAAAAAGGCCGCAAAAAATCTAAAAAACTGGAATGGTACTAGCCAAGAATTATTTCAATCGTATATGAACTAATGTACGTGGAGGTGGGGGGGGGGTATTTCCATGAATCGAAACAATGACATCCTCCTTCTTCTCTGAGCTTACGACCTAAAATAAACTTCCTATATAAACTGAAATGTATCCGCGCATTTTTCTTAATGGCGCATAAATTATATTGCATTTTTTATGTTATTTTTCGTGCATTTCTATGTATTACTTTTCACATCTAGAGGAGGGCTCAGAATATGAGGTTGGTTTAAAATCGTAAGAGAATGAAAGTAAGATAATTCAATGTTTGCTATGCAGAATTTGTTTGGAGTGGCCAACTTAACAAAGTGTGACCTATCTGTAATCTTCCTTCTTCACGGGCGTTTTCCCCTCCCAAGCTTTTTGTCTTTTTTTTTCTTTCTCTTTTCATGCCCGCCATTTCTTCTCTTGTCTTTACTTTCATCCATTTTTTAGCCTGATTATTTCTTTCTCTGATTCTTCGATGTTTTTTCTTCCTTTCAGCTTATTTTCTTTCCAGTAATTCTTCCACTTCTTATTTTCCATTTTTTTATAGTGATTATATCTTTAGTCTTTCAAATTGTCCCCATAGTCCTTTCACTTTTATTACTCAATAAGATTAATTTTCTTCTCATTATATCTGATTTCTCTTCCTCTTACATTCTTTACTTCAACAACTTCATTATTCTTTTGTTTGCCTACGTGCTCACCTTCCTTTTTTTTTTCGTTCCTTCTCACATACCATACTTCTGCATTTTTCCTTCCAACATCTTCATTTCTTCATCTTTCTTTTCCCCTCCACTTGCTTTCTTACTTTCTCATTGTTCTCTCATTTCTTTTTCCTCTTCCGCCACCAGAGTTATTTTTTTATATATTTTATTCTTTTTCTTTTGCTTAATCCTTGCATGTCTATCGTCTGCCTCCTTCCCCACATCAGTTCTTTCGCGCTATTGTTTCTCTTCATTTTCGTCACCATCGTCTTTCTGCATCGCCTACACCCCTTTCTTCTTTCTTTCGACTCTCTACGATTCTTATTTTCATTACCTCGTTCATTGTTTGTCTTGGAATCTTTCCTGGTGCTTCACTCAATTTCGCCCTTTCACGAAACAACATTGCTACCAGTCCTGGGTGTTCCATTATTTCAAAATCAACCAAATTCCCACCGTCACACACGCGCGCACACATTCTGCCATTGTTGCTTAGCAATAAAAGCAATTCACTGGAAGCTGTACAGACTGTGTGGTTCAAACCTAATCCAATGCAAACACCGCTTAAAAAATACAATACAGCGACAATTTTCATTTGGATCTCATCTGACGAAAGCAGTGACTCGCTAACGCTGCGCAGACATCCAGCTTTTCATAAGGTGATACCCCCAAACACTTAGGCGTTAAATTAATGTCTCAGAATAAAACTATTAACGCCGTTAATAGTTTTATTCTGAGACGCCAAAGTTATTAAAAAATAATTAAAACCGTTTAGTATCGATTGTAAATGATTATCAAATGCATATAATATTTACATTCGGAATGATTTCCTCATCTTTGTTGTTGCCATAAAGTTTCGACTGGCGTGCTCCCCGACTTTCTTAAATGTCTGTCGGTCTGAGTAACCTTCAGGGAATTTCAAACTGAAGCCTTCATTTAATCTCACTTAAGCCTTTAGAAATTTTCTCGTTTTACTGTCTATTTCTAGATATATCTCATCTTGTTTTTATCTGGTACTACTCATTTGTTGCTCGTCTTGTTTCCATTAGCCTAGTGGTGTAGAGACTTCGTTCGTGAAATTGGTGACATGGTAATTGTGTTCAATCCATGGTTTGGATAGTACAAACATAGACTCAGCGGAAACTGGATTATAAATATCTGACCAGTAAGAACAAGTTGAGATAGCCTCTAGATATGAACAGTGGAACGAGAACAATCTACCTGCGAAATTAAATAAAGTGTTCAGTTCGAAATTACCCAACGGTTACCCAAATCGACAGACACCGGAAGATGGTCGGAGGGTACAACGGCCAAAATGCTGGGATAACGATGACAAAGATGATGACATTAGTTCGAATGTAAAAAAAATGCCAACCGAGAATTTCAAATAAAAATGAACGATTTATGTCGGAACTTTTCAGATTATGAATTTATATTCTTCTCTTTTTGGTTGCTATCTCAGAACATTTCAGTCGTTAAATCCTACGGCCTTCTGAAGAGCCTTTATTAAATTTACTGTAGTAAATTGTTTTCATTCCGCCTTTCAGGTATAGGAGATATTGCGTATCCGTTAATACTCTCTCGTCTATTTTCCTTTGTGTTGCTTGCTGTCTATTGTCTTGATCTCATTCTACAGTAATATACCGCCTTTTTCCTAGACATACATAATCAACCATTCAGCCTTTCGAAGTTCCTCCACACTTAAATTCATGATTCGTTGATTTCCTTGCCACAACTGCATGGGATGGAATACTTACAGTTCTTGGTCATGTTCTACTTCCACAGTAGACCTAGCATAAAAATAAACATCATGTGAGTGTCTCTGCTTTAGAAGAAAAGGACACTCAGAAATTGCATAACATGGATTGTCCATGATGAATAAAGTGTTGGTTAAAACATAACTAGTTCTGTAGCAGTTGTGAGTTAAATCTCTGAGTCTGCTAGTACGGAAAAGTACTATATTTTGGTTCAGTAGAAGAGAAGGGTTTGTTTGTTTAGCGGCATGCCAACTCCTTTTGTGTCATTTAATGCCGAAATTTAATTTTCTTGGAAGTATTAGTAATTTCATTTACAAAAATGTATTGCTGGCAATTTTTTTCCCAAACTGTATTGCTAGTATTTTTTACTATGAAAATGTATTTTTACTTTCATAGTGTTTTGACCCCAGTTTTGGGGGTAACTATTTTCCCATAGCTGGGACCCTAACAGGTGCTACCACATTGGGTTCAGGTGAACAAGGGAAGAACAGCAATTAAGCGGTGGTTCCACGCTCCTCAAAAACTCCCTTGCTGCCAGATGTAGTTTATCGTCATACCCAGAACAGTTCAATGGAAGAAACGGATAAAGTGAGTTTTCTAACCTAAGAGTAAAGTATTGATTTGTCATGCCCTGGAACTTTAGTCAGTTTATAGACCGATAAGAAAGTTTTAAATTTCGTTCTGAAAAGTTATGGTCTAGATTTAGATTCTGTTAGATTTAATTCAGTATATATGCATTTAACTCGTAATTATGCTTCACAAAGAGGCAAGCAGACATTTGGGATTTTTGGCCCGATTATGGAACAGTATTAATGTTGTTTGTACTTAAGAGGCAGATTAAAAGAAACTTTCAGATTCCCAATTAAAAAATATAGGTTGAGATCTGAAAAACCTGGACTGCAGTGAAAAGCCCAAATTCCAGAAAAGAGTTTCGTATTAAAATTATTGTGGGGGCTTCAGTGTCAAAGAAATGGCTTCAGTACCCTCCGCCTAAAAATATCGGTTTTTTTTTTCTTATAAATAAAAGGTAAGTTATGTCCAGAACTGCTATATGGTGCCCGGCATATGACGGGGAAAGCAAGTAATGATCATTTTAACATGTTAAAGGAGCTGAGGACGTTTTAAATATCTTCCGGAGAATAATTATCTTACACATTCAGTCAGTTATGTGCCATGCGTGATACACGCATAGGCGATCATGTATCTTTCGATACCTGATTGACGAGGCTGATTTTTTTTCCCCGCAGTAGGTTGCCATTTCTTCCTGCGGTAGACCAGTTGCCATTCAAGGCTCTTACACATTGCAGATTTCAATTGTTCTAATATTTGGGAACTTGCACTAAAATAATTTTGTTTTTGGTCATTTTTGTTAGCGTTAGTCGAAGTTGGTAAGATGATCGGAGACAAAGATTCTGGTAAAATATTGTGCTAATTTAACTGAATTTTGTGTTTTTATGGCCCCAAAATACACTTACACTTGATATAAGTCATTTTTTAAAATGAAAGTGTCACTCATTTCAACAAGATTCCAAAGCAACTATCCAGAACTGATCATCTAAGAAGAAATGATTAAACATGTTTTTATTAACTTCACTGGATCATAACTTGATCAATATTTTGAAGTTAGAAGAAATTTAGACCGGTTCGGAAATCATGATACTCTCGACTTTCAAACAAGAAAATTTCCAAAAGTGCCAAATATCTGCTTGCGAGCCGACTATGTACTTCTAAAGTCGAAAGATTGTGTCAATCAAGAATAGATTGTTTTCCCTAAAGATCAGTACTTGAAGTCTATTCTAGTCGACTATTACTAGTGAATTTGATTTTCACTGAGTGCACAATACTTTTGGCCTTGTTTCAAACTAAGCTGTCAACTACTCGAATTTATGGTCAAATATACTATTATATTATCATTTTCAGTGGTTACGCTTAGTATGAAAGGTAAATACCTTATCGCTGACAAGGTCAAGAAGGTAGGATTAGAGCTGATAGACAGTGCGTTGTGTCCCCACTCTATTTTTCACCGGGCTGGCTTTCCTGCTTTAAAAATGACTATTCGAAATCAGTCTTTATCTGAGTCCCAATGTTGATCACAGGTGCTCACATCTACCTCACGTGATCGTCATATGTCTGACATTGGGATTTCCTAAGCATAGCTTAGATCGAAATTATAGGACACTCAGCGAGGATCGAACTCATTACTCAGTGGTAATTGTTCTAGAGATTTTCAAAGCGTAGCTTAGATGTGGCACAAGGGCGAAAATATGGGGCACCTAGTGAGGATCGAACTCACTATCCAGTGGTAATTGTTCTAGCGAGACACACTTCCTGACCATTACAACATGTCGAAGTGCCCAATATATCTGGCATAATGGAACACTAGATACAATGATATTAGTAACATGGTTCAGTCCTTCGCTGAGATAGAAGAAGAGAGGAAAAGTAAATGATTTTTAATAGATTATAGCGACACATCTTATCAGCTGAAATGATTATAGTGACACATCAGTTGAAATGATTATAGCAACACATCTTATCAGTTGAAATGGTTCCTGTCAAACAGTACTACAATATCTCGCATCAACCAGAAAGTTAATTGTTCGAAAAGTTAGGATAAAAAAAGAAAAATCCTCCAGTCAAGAACGAGACTCAAATGTTTCCTTGTGTTCAACTTGAGTCTTCATATTTAATTAAAGCAAGCACTAAACTAGCAAAATAGTCATTTGGTATAACGAGTTAGTCGCATACTAAGGGAATTCACTCATGCTTCTAGTATGTTCATCAAATATTTATTACCTAGAAGCAAGTTCTTCTGCTTTCCATTCTTCAACATATTGAAAAAAATGAGTAACAATTTAGTAAGAAAATATTTGAGGAATCCTAGTTTTATTCAGTATATATTCGCATCAGTAAATACGTAGCCTAATAATGAATAAAAACAAAACTATTTTGAAAAAGTATTTATTTTTCAACATAATCTCCTTCTATATCAATGCCCTTAAGCTAAAGTTTCTCTATAAATAACTTACATCGTTCATTATACAGTGGAAATTTTCAATAGAAATTCAGATAATAAATACATATATGGCTACGGAATTATTGATGCTCACTCGTATATTAATTGAAATATTATATTTACATTAACGATATACGTGTTTGGCTTATTTTTTCAGATCTTCACAGTATTTTATCCAGTCCGACAAAGGTGACCAATGTCGATGTTCAGGCAGTGCGCCTAGTGCTTGCCCTTGTCGAAGCGGCAGCACCGGAAGTGTACATAACGACAGAAATTACGCATCACAGACAAGTACTTGGATTACCTGCGACAGCGCTACCCGAAGTAGCGACAGTTTTATTCCAAAATCTAATCCAAGCGACTATAGCTTCATCGGGCCTCGCACTGAAAACAGTCGGACTCGCGGTCCCTGCGATAGAGACGAGCGTGAATCAGCAGACAGAAACAGTGTCTGCTTACCCCAAAGACTGTGTCGTTGTTTCGGTAGAATCCATTGTATCAGAGATAGTAGTCGAAGAAGGAGTGCGAACGGCAGTGGTGGCAGAAGCGGCACCTCCTGTTGTACATCCAAAATGATACGAATTTTGGTGCCATTACTTATATTATTTGGAATCAGTATTAGTTACTCAATGTTGAGCAACGGATCTGTGGGTAATAAAGAGAAACTTAAGCAGGCCAACACGACGATCCATCCAAATTTTAAGATGGTAAGTATTTGGTCCCATCAAATGTTATATCTTCAACTTCCCATGAGATAAAAGCAAGTTACAAGATTTTTATTGACATATCTCTTACGACTGAATTCATCACACTCATGTCAGATATTAACTTCATTGAATTAAACCTCACTCGAAGTAATGTGTAAAAGTTAATTTCATTTTTTGGTAATAACCCTCGTTGATACTAGCAAACAGCGTGCTGCGCGTAGGGTTTGAACGTACACAGACACTGATCCATTTTTGAAATGATGGCCAAATAACTGAACGTCAGATTAATATTTTATTTTTTTGAAAGTCTTCTAAGTTTGAGAATGTTTCAACAACAATATATATATATATATATATATATATATATATATATATATATATATATATATATATATATATATATATATATATATATATATATATATATATATATATATATATATATATATAGTTTAATGATCAGAGTTGAATTGGAGCAGGAAACAGTAGTATTAAAAAGTCCTCAATACACCTGTGGAAAAAAAAATAACAAGTAGAGCTTTGAACTTTAAAAATTAGGAAATAGGTTCAATCTGCTACCTTGGTTTCAACTTTACGGTATAAATTTGGTTTTCTCCACGAATAATGTAATGAGCTTGAAACCAAGGTAGCAGAATCAACTGATCCCATAATCTTTTTAAGTATATATATATATGCTTTAAAAGAGTTTTTATGGCAACAATTTTGTGACATAAGTAATTATATCAATAAGTTCTTAGCCTGATGATGATGAAAAGCAAAAAGTCTCTACTATTCTGGTATAGACTTAGTGGAAATGGGACTAGCAGAAACTAATCAGTAATAAAAAGATTAATACGCGATATCCCTAGACGTGGACAGCGGTTCGAGGACAATGAATCCCAGTAGAATAAAGGGTTCAGTTCTAAATTCACTGACGCTATAGCCAACCAACTGAACAGGGTAGCAAAGCACAACAGGCAAAACGTTTTAATAGTAAGAAGATGAGGGCATTAGTTCGACTTTAAATAATGTAAAGTATTTATTTTTCAACATAATTTCCTTTCTTGTAACTTAATTTAACCTAACACTTATCCTATGGTTACATAAACTGAACTTTGCACACATATCAGCTAAAATTGAATCTAATAACCACGCATCCAGCTTTGGATTGGTTGCTCCTCTCTGGCATACTAAGATGATCTTTAAGGCTTCTGAACGTTGATCGCTTTTGGAATGTCTTCTATTATCTCTATTGCTTATTCAGTTTCAGTAGTTTACGCTTTTTAACTATAAGTACACTTTATGGACTGCAGTTGTGCATGGTGCGCATGCGTGTATGGAACTTACAGCTATCTAGATTTTTCATAATACACATTTAAGTTGGGTTATTTTAAGCCATTTGTTTTTGTTTGATATGAAACAAAACAGTGCACACGTTTCTAAGTTTTACTGATAGCAGAATATCTTTATAACCATAGCATTTATAAAAAAATTAAACAGCATTCACAGATTCGCACACGTATGACCTTTTACCAAATATAATAGTCAAACATAATAATGTTTGACTATTTACTATATTTGGTAGATTTGTTGTATTTGGTAAAGCAACATTTAGAAACCGATTCTTCGCGTACAACTATGAAGCAGAGCTTGAAAACTTTCCCAGTTATTACTGAACATTCTGCAATACAAGGGAACTAAATTGCCAATGATATATTTGTTCGTTTGCTCGTGAAAAGAGTTACGCTTAAATGTGTAGACAGCCAATGGCGACCCTTTACGAATACAGAAATATTACTACGTCACTTAATTTGTTAATGTCGCCGGGTAATGCATCCACCGAGTAGATACAGCTTGAAAATCATTAGCAATGATTTTCCAATAACGAGTTCAGTGTACTTCAACACGAGGTAGTATATAGTTATCTTAAAAGGGGGCCCACATAGAACTTACACCACTATATTTGGTCTTCACAAGTTAGTTTCCTTTTTAAAAGCTGACAAAAATATGAAGATTATATTTGATTCCTCACCTGGTATCAAGTATGGTCACACTCTGGTTGGTTGAAAGGTAGAGGAAGGAAATGAACATGATTTCAAAAAATAAAAATTGTTTAAAATCAGAAATCGAACAATAGCATAGCCGAATCATAACGCCTTAAAAAATGACTGAACAACTTCCCAAAAGAAAGATATGGTCCGGTTGAAAAGATGTGGTCAGGTATCATTTTCTGGGACATGTCATTAATTTTCATCAGTACTCTATAGTCACAAGTATTTTGAGCATTTAAAGTCTTGCTTAAGGTCTTTGCTTTCATCTTTACAGCTGAGATGGTAAAACTTATTACTCTCTTGCCGGAAGGATTAATTTCAATTAAACGCACACGCAAGAAAATCTTTCTCTGGGAAATCAGTTTTGTACTTGTAAAATCTGTAATAACTTCTTTACCTAAGCACGCAATATTTAAGGATTTTAAAACTCCAATGTCCTGTAGATTTTGACTATGTCTCCTAGCCGTTCTAATAAATGTTAATAGTCATTCCTTTTATTACAATCGTGACTTTTCCCGCTAGTCTTTCATTGGAGCTTTTCTGCTCGATATTATTACTGATCTCACAGTATTGTTAGAAAATCTGAATTTATTGTGTTTACCCATTAATAGTATCTTGTGGTTTGCACTGGCGATTAAATGACAGCACATTTCTTCAATATTTCAACTAACCTTTTTAGTGAATTATGTAAGTAGTGTGGGAAAGAAAGAAACATTAGCTGAAATTGATCGAAGATCGATAAAAGTGCCGTCAGTAAGTGATTTGAATTGCCCTGCACAATTGAAAGGTCATTTATGTCTAAATTTTTTGGATGGGACGCTATCATTATTTACATTTGGACTAATGTTTTCATCTTTGATGTTATCATGACGTTTCAAGTTTTGTGAACTACTTCCAAGTAGCCTTACATTGTTTTAAAATAAGTCACATACAGATTCATTTTGCAGGCATTTAGTAGATGTGACCTATACGGGGGCGTATCAAAAATACTTTTACAAACTTTGGTGTCTGGGTTCCTTACACCAACGCAAGGACAAAAGTCCATAAAAACATATGGCCGCAAATCTTTCGTTTTTGAGTTATTAAGTTTAAAGCAAGTTTACGGTAGATGGCGCTGTGTTACCATGTAGACTAGGTTACATTTGTCATTCGTGTACATTTGTGGCTAGTCAGTCTTCAACGTTTAATGTATGTAGTAGTGAGTTAACGGAGAAGTGTTCCGTTTAACAATGTCAGGATATTCATATCGTGAGCAGGCAGATATAATTTTTATGTAACGTCGCGCGAATGGTAATGGAGGCAAGGCTGCACGGCTGTATCAGATGGCGTTTCCAGACTGAAAGCAGCCGAGTCATCCAACCTGTGCTGCTGTTTATCGTTGCGGTGCTGAGACATGATCCGTGGCACCACAAAATATGGATCGAGTAAGAACGAGATCCACTCGCACGCCTGATCGCGAAGAACACATTCTACAGGCTGTCGGGGACGATCCAGGTACCAGCACACGTCCTTGTTTTGGAGCGAGGAAGCCGCACCACAACGTTTGTAAAAGTATTTTTGATACACCTTTTATATGTTTGAATATACGTACTTATATGTATAAAATCATATGCATCCTTATGAATTATATATATATATATATATATATATATATATATATATATATATATATATATGAATCATTCATACAAAAAGCAGATAGTGAAGTTAATGATATAAATGGCAAGAATCAATCTCACAAACAATTTTTAATAAAAATACATTAACCTCGAACCTACAAATGGATGTTATGATCCCTGTTTAAACATTTGTAGGTTCGAGATTAATGTATTTTTATTAAAAATTGTTTGTGAGATTGATTCTTGCCATTTATATCATTAACTTCACTATCAATTACACCACATACTTTATATATATATATATATATATATATATATATATATATATATATATATATAAACTGAAATAACATGTTATTTGTTGTATGCAGTCTGACTTGAGAAACTGCGTCTATAATATGACCATTTTCGTTTTGCATGTTGGTACATTTAAATACTTGTAAAATCCGGAACGTCTAATGCTTTATATGTATTCAACTTGTTGCTTATTTTGAGTTCAACTTTTGGGTGCGACATTCGTGGTTTTAGATAAGCGTGGTCCGTCCTCTCTGCTCAGCAGCGCATAAGATAACCTACTTGTAAAATCTGCGATACGAATAAAATATGTATCGCGATAAGAATGTTGTGTCTGCAGTGAGTAATCAGAAATATTTAGTAGGGAGGGTGGATTGGAAAATATCTCAGTCTCCGTGTGGTGGTCTTTGGTATTTTAAAAGACCTTATGACTCAACTATGCCAGGTCTAATGCTTAGCGTTCACTTTTCATCTTTGACCATTTTTGGACGTGGCATTAGCCCTCACTCACCAAGATATATTTATAACGAGAGAGGGGATAGATAACTATTCATTTACTCACCTATCTTTGTTTTTCAAAGTATATATGAATATACATGTTTATTAAATTTATCAATCTTTAGATCGGCTGTCTGTTTGGATCTAAAATATTACCGTTCCCTTAGATCATCGCTATTTGGCGCCAGAATTCAGAATTATGAATGTTAATTTGTGAAGTAGACAAACCTCCGCCTATTCTTCCTTCTCCTCTTTTATTCTGTAGCAAACTTTCTATTGAAACAGTTTTTCAAGAAAACAGGTTTCTCAAGTCCAGTAGTATTTATTTCTCTTTCACATATTGATGGGAGTTTCCTTCCTAACCTTCTGTTTGAAGTAGTATAGAACGTCATCTTCATGATTATATCATTAATTTCTCTTCGAGTTACCTATTAGTTGTTGCTGCTGTTGAAAATCCTCGAGTGATGAGGCTTCTGTTATTTAGCACAGTTCTTGGTAATTCTGTAGTGCCAGTCCACAATATTCGAAGAAGAATGGTTTTCGCCAAGACCCACAGACTTCACTCGCTCAAAGCCATTTTTAACCATTAATCTGAAAAAGATTTTGTAAGTATCTGCTGAGCTGTACTTCGTCTAATATGTATGGAGAAGAACTTAATAGATGGCGGTGTTCAAATTTACTATCAGTGGCTTGGGAGGCGGCTTGCGACGCAGCAATGAATATAGATCCCATTTTTACATGTATCATACAGTGATTAATATCCTATAATCTGTTTTTATTGATTTTGATTGATTGATATAATTTTCATTGGAAACAGTCATTCTAAAAGACATATTTTGAACAAATTGATTTTAACTTCGACACGAACCCCAAACCCCTGAGATGAATAATATTCCATAACAAATATAGAAGTGGATGTTTTTGTCTATATTTATTTACTACGTTAATTCCAAGCAGAGATTATCGGAGTGGCTTCTTGTAGTGTTATTATTAACATGACTTTAGTATTTTTTTAAAGTTTAATAAAGACGTCCAAACAGTAAACATCAAGGGGAACCAATAAGACGCATATTTTCACGAAAGTCTCATAATGAAACAATTGTTGTCAGCAACCACTCCGCTCGCATCCGAGCACCGTAATCGTCATCATCTCTCCCTATTCTATTCATCTCCCCTGGTGGCAGAGATGACTGTAAATCAAAGAAAGTTTGACGAGACCATTCGTGTGAATTTGATTCTTGGTGGACAATTTTGTGCTACGGAGAAGCCCGCACATTTACCCAGAAGCGCCTCCTTCTGGTTGCATAGGGCTGTCGGATGCTTGGTCTGTCAATGTCTGCCTTGGTTACGACAGCCCGACTTGCGCTGCCCTCTTCCGCCTGTTTGGCCGTTGAGATCGTGCAGATCTTTGCCTATTGTACCGTTAGGCTATTCAGGGGGTTGGTCTCGTTCAGTCTGGTGTCTTAGACCTTACCGCCATGGGTTGCAATATAGGAGTTGGACCTCCAGACAGTTTCGCCCTTGGTATTACTGGAACAAGTAAGCCTTCTACCATGACAAGGAGTGATCACGAAATAATTAAAAATGTCGATACACACATTTGCGTATTGCTTTAAAAGCGATGACGACATATGTTGAGGAAATTCTGTTTTAAATTCAAGCTAATTAGGGGTTCGTACATATTTCTTAGTTATAAAGTCTTCTTTAATCTTATCAATTCCATTAATGTATTGGACATGTATTAATGAGGCTCAGATACAAATATCTGGCACCAAAGAATTTTGTCATATTTTAAAAATAAATAGTCGGCACCCGCTCACATCGGAACATCGGGATCGTCATCCTCTCTCCTTATTTCCCTTTCTCCCCTCTGGTGGCGGTGGTGGAGATGGCCGTGAAGGCCCAGCTTATTCCTGAAGAGTAGTGCGTGTGGTGGACGCGGCTGAGCAAGTCGGGCCACCCTGACAACACGTCGCAGATCCTGTTCATGGACTCGAAAGTCTCGGCCCCTCCCCCCCCCCCCCACTCTGATGGTCCTACGCCAGGAAAATCGATTTGCAGCAACGGTTTCCCAGGTCTAAGGGTCGATCTTGGCTTGTGTCAGGGATGACTTCAACTTATCCTTGAAGCGTCGTTTTTGGTATTTGCGTAGTCTCTTGCCAAACTGAGTGATACCTGAGTATTCTGGACACGTAACCCATCCAGTGGAAGCGATGTTAAAGGATGGTAGCTTCGATGCTGGGGAGAGTTGTCCGTGAGAGGACATCGTTGTTGGTGATGCTCTCCTCCCAACTGATGGGAAAGATTCTTCGGAACTTCGTTTACTGGAACCGCTCCAGACATTTGATGTCCCGACTATACAAAGTTCATGTCTCGCAAGCGTACATACGGGTGGAGAGGATCCCGGCTCGGAAGACCATGATTTTGGTTTTATGGTGAGCCCGTGATTGTTGAAGACCCGGTGCGGGAGCGTTCCGTATGTAGTATGAGCCGCTTTGATTGTTGCCAAGATCTCTATCGCGGGTGGTATTATTCAAGATGATACTGCTAAGTTAGGGAAATTCATCGACGACATCGACCGGCTGTCCGTCGATGTTGATGCCGACCTTCGTTTTATTTAAAAAAAAATCATTAAGCATCTTAACTATAAACTTAAAAACTATAGCATACATCACTATTTCTTCGGGAAGACTGTTTTGCCAAACCTGCAACTTTCAGTTGGGTACCGATTTGAGTTCATGCCTCCCCGACAGATTACTTTTCTTTTTCGATTCGTGTTTACCAATGGCCGTTGAGTGACGGTTTGAAAAGTCAAAATAAGATGAATAGTATTTAATAATGTTTGGCTATTCTGTGTATGAAATAAGAGAACTTCAGCAGATTAAACAGCTTTATCCAATAAATTAAGATATTAAGCTGATATATGAGAGTTCGCAGAAAATACGCATACGTGTTATATATATATATATATATATATATATATATATATATATATATATATATATATATATATATATATATATATATGAGATAACGATATATACTTTTACATATCAAGAAACAGTATTGAGGAAATTATAAGACAAAATGGAAAAGTTTACTTGTGACGCGTTTCATCCATTAGGACTACATCGGACTGAGTTTGGTGACGTTGTTATGACGACACAAGCGCATGAACGAGACACACACACACACACACACACACACACACACACACACACACACACACACACACACACACACACACACACACTGTGATTAGTATGTTAGTGTTTCGAGCATGAGACCCTGGTTCGAATCTCACTATAATCCATTTCTCACGAAGGTGATTTCTTGATAATATCAGCTTAGGGAACAATCCCATCGTGCGACACAGTTGAAAAGTGCCTGAAAACCATGCCGCAGGTTAACCCAAGCCTTTTGAGTGAAGCTGTGTAGACGAAACGAAAATTTTCAGAAGATAATGGCTGTGCTAGCACGAAGTCATCGTGACAGAGTGTTTGAATGGACTGGCCTTGATTATGCCAGATTATGCGCGCTCTCTCCCAGAAACTATAAGGTCTAGTCAATATAATTTCAGTATAAACCACAGATTCGTCTCTGCGGGTATTGAAAAAACACAAATGTGTATGAGCAAGGGTCTACAACATGGATTAGCAAGTCACCCTAGCATACTCGGATATATATATATATATATATATATATATATATATATATATATATATATATATATATATATGCATGCATACTTACATACATACATACATACATACATACATATATATATATATATATATATATTAAAAAATATACATAATGACTTACATTAATTGCCCAACTCCGAGTTTCATGCCGAAGTAATTTTCAAGTGCTGAAAATTACTTAACATTGAGCACTGTTTTTTATGACACTATAGAGTATTTATATGTATTTGTATGCGATCGTTCGCACGTATACCTACCTATATTTACCCATTCGGTTATATATATATATATATATATATATATGAGTGAGTGAGTGCTGAAAAGTTCTCTGTCCGATCAAGAAAGGAAAGACTTAGTGACATGAAATGTAAATTATTCAACTTGCTGCTTACTTACTCCGCAGTTCCACGGATGGCAAATAGCGTTGCGACTTTATTCTATTCACAGTTATAACTACTTTTTTACCTTCCTTCACAGTAACTCTTAGTATTTTAGTAATTACCACTGGACAATATCCTATTGAATTAAAGCGTTGGTTTACGAATTTGGTGAAATGGTGAATTCAATCCTTAGGCTGGGTTGTACCGACTTAGACTCAGTGGAAACGAAACGATCAATAACTGTGCAGTACTCGACATGGTCAGCAGAACGAGAACAATCTATCTCTGTAAATGAAATAAAGTGTTCAGTTCGAAATAACTTGAAAGTTGCCCAGACCGACAAGCACTTATAGCACTTAGAGCACAACGGCCAAAACTTTGTGATAATTACAGCAAAGATGAGGACACTAGACTGAGTGGAAATAATGTAAATACTGATAGTAATAGCCATTCTATAAAGGATATAGTAATTTGCTGAGGAAGCTTAGATGTGGCACAAGGCTGAAAATAAAGAGCCCCTAGTGAGGCTCGAACTCAGTCGTAATTGACCTAGTGCGATAAGCTTGTTAACCATTACCTCACGTCAAAGTTCCCAGTTTGTTAAGAATATAAACAATAAATTTTGAACCGTTTTCGTTTAATCTTAACAGCTAAAATCCTCAAAACAATTTTAAAAAATTGTCAAACTTATTGATCTTGAGTTTTTTTGTAATAATGTTCACCTAATACAAGACCCAAGAGCTACTCAAGGTAGAGGGATACTCTGTGGACTTATATTAATGCAGGGAAAGATAAGCGTTAGGAGTATAGAGCTAAAGCAGACTTTAGAAGGAAGCGAAAACCCAATCCTAAACAGGAAACAAGGAATAAACCTCTGCTCCTGTTCAAAAGAACGGGCAATAGGCGAACCTTGCCGTATAATATCTCGGTAAAGAGGTTGCTGAACTCCGTAGTCAAGGAGACGTGACTGGTGTAGGATTAATTGCTTGTGCTTGCAATCCACAGTGGATGCCTATCGCACTGTGCTTTTTACTAAGCTTCGAAATCTTTCTCCGTCTCTCCAATCTACTCACATGAAAAAGTGAAAAGATGCAAAGCAGTCATTGCTATGATTACGATAATTTCAAATGACTTCAAGAACTTCAATTAAACGTCTTCTTTCGAGACAACCAGTTATGTTAAACTTTTCCCGATAATTCGACTGTTTTTGCCGCTACAAATAGAAAGTAAGAAAAAAAGGGTACAACAAATACAAAAAATGTTAAATAACAAAGACACAATTTTGACACATGAGAAAACTGAGGGAGGGCGAGGCAACCTAAACAAGAGAAACAGCCCAAGGGGCGGGCAATATCATTAGTCCTGATCTGGTGGCTCAGCTTCAGTCACTTTCCCACCGCCGTAAGGTTACCTCTCTGTGTCTTTTCTATAAATAAATTCATGGTAATTGTTCGGGTGAGCTCTACGCTATGGTAACGAGACTTTTTTAAAAATTTAAGCGCAGTACTCGACTGACGTCAAGATCCCGTCAATTTACAGTTGGGCTGGCTAGATGTAGCCGTAAATTCTGTGCTAACAGTATTTTTCTCGGACCTCTCGCTTGTGGAACTCCCTTCCGACTCCATGCTTTCCAGCCAACTTTAATCTGCAAAAATTTAAATGCGATGTCAATTGCTATCTACTATCCTCCTGATTACTCTTTTCTCTTCCTGCTCATTATTAATGGTTCTGTTCCTAATTCTTTTACACCCTGTAACCCCTTGTATCTTAGTGGCTTTACTGCCTTGTATGGGGTGATACCGATTAAAAAAAATGCTACGTATATCGGACTCGAACAAGTACAGAAATTTAGTTATCCAGAAAGTGTTGCAACAGACGGTGGAGAATGAAGCACAAGAGGCATTGAATTAACGAGATGCCTCCCAGAATATAAGAAACAGGAAAAATACGTTAGAAACAAAGTGTTGACCTACTTTGTAATATCAATCCTAATATATGGCAATTAACGCTGGGCCGCTTCTTCGCAGATGAGGAGGAGATTTGAGGCAACAACTTTCTACATGGAAGGAAGCTGAGAATACCATGGAAGGATCACGTTAGCAATGAGGAAGTTCTAAGGAAAATAACAACAAAGGGAACTAGAATTCGTGAGACAGACGAAATGTCTGGGACACTGAAGGAAGAAAGAGGTCTTGGAGGATGAGACATTCACAGGACTTATTGAAGGCATGAAAGCCCAGCGGGAAGCGTCAACCAACTTAACTAACGAACTTGTGTAAATGGATGGCAGAACAGGGATTGGCAGATATAGTAAAGGATACAAATTGCTTAGTCACAAAAGATAGGAAGTTGTGGAGGGCAATGATCGTCCACGTCCTGAAGGAATGTGGCACATAAAAGAACCAAAAAGACGAGAAAAAAGAAGGGATGAGTAAAAGAATTGAAAGAAATTTTTGGGTTTTATTTTTACCCAAAATATCAAATCAAACTATTTACGTGTGAGCAGGAAGTCTCAGGTGCGTTCGGTGTATGTCTTCAAATTCTTGCTTCTGCCTGTCCAAAGATATAATTGACTCAAAATAGATTCATAAGCCCCATCTTAGTCATCTCATGACCAGTGTGTGTCTGTGAATGATATACTGATTTTCTATGAATAATGATTATGCGTATAAATAAAAAATATTGCTTGGATTACTTCACAAAGAAATGCGCTAACTCCTGTCTACTTTGCAAATCTATAGTGGATTTTGCGTCCACACGCATGCGTGAGTGAATTTTGAATATGTCAGAAATTCAACAGAAGCTTGAAATCCTGACACTAATTTATATATTACAATAATATTCTAATCTGATCAGATCGTAACAAGATATTCTGACCTATCCATCTTTTCTGTTTCCAGCGAGAACCGCCACGCCTGAGAGCAGTACCATTCTCAGAGTTCAGCAGAGCCATGCGATCTACGTATAATGCCACGCAATTTCTGCGTATTTTTGCCGGCAAGGAAGCTACTAAAGAACAGCTTGACATGCTCCTGGGAAACCGACACTTTGACTTGAGTGAACGACCACACTCAGACAACATGCCCGGAAGAGGAGTAAGGGCAAACGAAGACGATGACGATGACGATGGCGATGAGTACAGCATGAACCCTCGCTCTACAGAAACAAGTGAGTCTACAATACGAGTCAATTTTTATTTCAATGTCTTTTTTCTTTCTTTCTACAACTATAAGTTGAATGCTTTGAGACTTGAACAAGTCTTACTATTTAATTTACATCTATCATAATTATTTTATGCTATGTCATTGTGTTGCATATATAACGATGTGGATACGTGTCTTACTCAAGGGGAAGTGTGAGATCACAGTGTGTTGTTCAAAATGAAGCAGCAATATAAGAAACCAACTTAATCAGAAAATTATTTGCCAAAGTTTCGCCGGCTATTACTGTTGCTAGCAATTAGAAACGGTAATATTCAATAGAAGTATACTTTTTTGCATTTCTACATTGAAATAATTGAATGAAATGTGTGGACCTTGATATCCATCCCTCACTAATTCACATATTAAAATATTTTTATCTAAACAAGAAACGCTATAAGCCAGCCAAGGATATAATAATAATCGTCTGGTTACTCCGACAAGCTGTAATGGCGAGCAGTTTACGACTGATTAGTGAGTTGGATCTTCATTGAGTACTCCATACTTTCGGCTTTGTACCATATCTAATCTAAGCTTTGTAAATCGCTGTAAGAATTATCGTTTCAAATAGCTTACCGCGCGAGGCCCTTCATAATCTCCCCATAACGCAATGTACGTGTCTTGTAAATAAATAACTTTCAGAATTGCACGCAAGCACTCTAATCGTAGGCGTAAGCGCTGAACAACGCGTAAGTAATCCCATCTTTTAGAACAGATTGATGTAATTGCTACTAAAAAAATACCGTATTTTGTTTTATATATGACTACTACTTTTACTACTCATTATTACACAGCCGTGCCACTAGATAGCAGCAAACCACCCGCCTTCCCTCCGTTTTCCATCAGCGAGAAGTAAGTTCCACTCAAACAGCTTCTTCCCGTGAATCACTGATCTGTGGAAAAGACTCCCGAGGAGATGTTTCCCTGATCACTACAACCTTAACCTGTTCAAGTTTAGAGTTAACCGTTATCTTCCCCTCCCCTATCCATATAAATCCACCTCTTAACATAACACTCTGCCACTAGTGCCTTCACTTAGGGCCTTGTACAGCGTGAACCTTACCGTAAACAAGAAACAAAACAAAAAATCATTATTAGTAGTAGTATTTCGGTCCCGCCGTCGCTTCACTGATGGCAACAAAATCAAATTTCAAATCTTAATTTTTTGTCCATTTAAAACACTACCCTCATTAGAAAATATATTCAGTTTAAATATAGGGGGGGGGTCATAAAATTACTTCGAGGGGGGGGCGTTGTTAGACAGAAAGCGAAATTGGTGCTAACGACATTAATTTCAGTTCCATTCAAATTATGTGCCTATGTACATCTGGGCGTGTAATTCATTGACAGACCTAAAAAAATATTAAAAATAAATCCGTTTATTACCGGCTTACGGCCATATCACGATGAAACACCGGTTCTCGTACGATCCACCGGAGTTAAGCAACGTCGAGCCTGCTCAGTACTTAGATGGGTGACCGTTTGGGAATGTCAGGTGCTGTAAGCTTGGGTGTGTGGCACGGAATTGGAAGTCAGAGAGTCGAGTTCTAATTCCCGTTGGGTTCGTAATATTCACTTACGCGCAAATACTCTTGCGAAAGGCATGAAGCCACATCTTCTCTCCACCAGTAGGACTAGTATCAGTAAATCATTATTATCTCCAAAAAATTCTTACAACCTAAAATATTTTCTGGCTTTAAATGACCTGTAAAAGGTTGAGAAGCCATATCGGTTTATTAATGAATAATTTCCAAAAAGTTTCAGCTTATAATTATTTCATTTTCTTTTCTTGTCTCCAAATTGATTATTTTATTGTTCAGCCCAGAGCGTGACTTTTCAAATGGGAGGGGGGGAATGTTTTGTTGCAAACTCGGTGAAACTATGTGTAAAACATGTAAGTCACTTAGGCACACACAACACAGGCATATACATTATATACGCGCATGGAAAATCGCACGCACACTGTGCGTGACAGACAAATAATCAGCTTTTCTTTTATATTATTATAATTATTATTATCTATAAAAACCGAAACCTGGATCAAAGGATGCACAAGCAAGAATGCTAACAAGATCCCGGGTTGCCGCTGTTATCAAAATTCAAAACATTGCGCAGTCTGCAAATACTGCCCATCTACTTATCAATGTAAAGAAAATATAAATATAAACAATATATGTTAAAAATCCCTTAAAATCAGATTTCGTTGTTTAACGGCACATCAACTCCTTATGGGTCATTTAATGCGAATTTAATTTTCTTGGGAGCATTAGTAATTTCTTTTACTAAAATTTATTTCTGGTATTTTTTCAAAATATGGCAATTTTTCTTTTACAAAATGGTATTTTAGGTAATATCTTTTTTATATAAATATGTACTGCTGGCAATATTTTATTCTTCCTTAAAAAAATGTATTACTGGTAATATTTTTTTTTCTTACAAAAATGTATTGCTAGTAATAATTTTACTATGAAAATGTATTGCTGGCACCTTCAGTATAAAAGTTTCTACACTTTCATAGTGTATTGGCCCGAGTATGGGCTTTATTATTTGCCCGTAGTTTGAACTCTAACAGGTTCTACCATCCTAGGTCAGGGTGAACCTGGGAACAACTGCAGTTGTGGTGCCATGCTCCCGTTCAGAGGCCTTGCTGCTGGATGTAGTTCTGATCATAAGCCTGCATATACTATCTTGCATTACACCCGGTCTCTGGTAAACACCCGGGAAGGAATGTACAAAATACAAAGCAAAATAAAAACAATACTATCAGTACCTGCAGGTATGCATATAAACTGTTTCTAATGCACTGTTTATGTGACCACGTGATCGCCTACCGAAGCTCGAAAAAGACATCTCGGAGATGAGGCGACATGTTGTGATCGGTCTCTATGGCTGGTCACTCGTATCCGAGTACGTCTGTCTACTAAGTCGGTTAGCCAATCCCTATTGCAGACGCCTGCTCAGGCATACTTGTGTTTATTAACACCCACCCTGCCAACCCTGCTGAACGGGCCTTCCTTACAGTTTGGGGGAGAGAGCGCATTATCTGGTATGATCAACAGTCTGAACAAAGACAAGACGAGGACTTGCACAATCATCGACGGCTCTCAAATATTTCCCAGTTTCGTTGACAAGACTTTAAGTCGATCCGTGAGATGGTTTTTCAAGCACTATCGAAAGATGCCACTGGCTGTGATCTCTTCCCCAGACGGATAACATGAAGAAGTCGCTTTCTTTCTTTCAAATCGACCATCGTGAGATTCTAACCCAGGTCTCACACAATCATACGTCTATTTGTGACCAGCAGTCCTTAGATAACTGTGTAACTTCCTTATTTGTATTAATATTACTCTTGATTGCGTGCAAGCCAAACGAGTCACTTCTGGTATTTACAAGTTACGACATAAAAATGACTGAGTACTCGAAAGTGTTCACATTGTCACAGGTGATTTCTTTTTCTTTTTCAAGGGTGTATTGCAGGCCCGGGATCGGAATCAGGCTTGTCTTTTTTTTCTTACCACGCCATGCTGGAACATAGGCTCAGGAGTTACTTACTTGAACTTAGTGAATTTTCCAGTTCAAGATTAATTCCACTCACTGAGCAGAAAGACATTTTCCTGAGGTTCGTAATCAAAGAAAACACTCGTGGAAACTATGGAGATAATCTTATTTAATATAGATGTTCGTTTAACATTTTATGCTTAGAAATTCAAGTGGCTGAAAAAAAAAACAAGATGACGAATCGAAAATCCAAAGATAAACTTCGCTGATGGATTGAAAAGGAAAACAAATCAATTTGCTTAGAAAATTCACCTTTGCGTTGAAATAGATTCTGCTTAAGAGACCGGAAATGAGACGGAATCAATGAAATAAGCCAATGAGCAATCGGCCAATATTCTGGCAAATAACTTTGCCGTGTGGTAAATTTTTATATCAGCTATATAGATAAATATATGTATAAGGGAAAGGTGCGAGTAGGGGGGGAGAGGATTCTTCGGGAGGGATTGAAAGAGGAGGAGAATAGGTTTTTTTCTGTCGGGATGGATGCTGCAGATGAAGTATTAGTTCCGTTCCGGAGGCCTTCTTTCCTCCCTTGCGTAACCCCTTCGCTGCGTAACATCTGTTGCGTAGCGGTGGTATGACCGGCTATTACTAGCTTAGTCAAGCTTAGACAAGCTATGACCAGCTAAAGCCAACTTAGACATGCTTAAACCAGCGGCGCGAGTAGAAACACTCGGGTCACCACGTTAAAAACCGACCTTGTGTCAATACCAGACTCGGGGATGGTACGAGTGTCTATGGGATATTTGTTTGGTATTATTGTGCACGTCCGCCACTCTCTATCATTCACACACACACACCCTATATATATATATATATATATATATAATATATATATATGCGTGTGCGTGTGTATGGGAGAGCAGCAGTCCTTTTACGCATGTTTTGTTGACTATGATTGAAAAAGAATATTTTAATTTTTAATTATTATTTTCAGTATTATTACACTTTTTTAAAGATTGTAGTGAAATTGTCTGTAGTTTTCATTTTCCTTCCTACTTTCGCTACATTCTTTAGCCATTTACATGATTTTCTTGTTTTTAATTTGCATGTTAACAATGGTTGTTAGTATATTTGTAGACTTTGCTATACTGTGTTGTATGTGAGCAGTAGTAATTTTATTCTTATTGGAGTTTTGTTCCATGACCAAACACAGTCAGGACACCCTGTCTATGTCCGAAATAAAATGCTATTCAAATAGTTCTACTGCCGTTGTCTTTTATAAGTAGAAAGGTAGTTGCAGAATAAATCATAGTTAGGCTCTGTTAATTTCGGGAGAAAACACAAATGCACCTAAGCAGGCGTTTACAACAGTGGCTAGTTTGCCATCCTAGCAGGCCGGTGGAATCAGGAACGAGTACCCATATATATATATATATATATATATATATATATATATAACGCTAGTTTTACCGTCATACTGAACAAACGTACAATTATTGATGTTCCCATAATGGAATAAAATATTGTTCATTTCAGTTATGCGGGAAGGTGAGCAGTCAGCTTAAAACTGTAAGCCAAACTACATAATTTCAAGAGTTTGATTACCGAATAGTCAGAAAACCTGTGCTAAAAATTAAGGGGACATTTACTTATTTTTGTGAGGGGGGAATGATTAAAAAAAGGAATAAAAATAAGGAAAACAATAGTTCCATAAATTTTTTGAATTTTCAATTTGTCTTGTAAAAGAAAATACCCGTAACTACTTTTCAAATTGTCTCAATTCTCAGACTTCAACAAGCGAACAGAAATTGTTCAATATATGTATTCATAAATATTTATTTGCGTAAAAAAATACACAAAATATGGCACATATTTTAATAATCTTTGAAACAAAAGAGTAATACTGCAATAGTTTATTTCTACGCCATAAAAGTTATGCTGTTTTATTCAGAAATATTTGTATGTTAAATTTAAGTACCTCCGAAAATTCCCTAAGCAATGAGCATGCATGATAAAAACATGCCCCAAACTTAATAAAAACAAAATTTAATCATCAAAATCTTTAATATTGATAGGAAAGATCAAAGGATTTTTTGATTATTAAGTTATATTTTTGATCTCTTTTAAAACGTTCGAAATTTTGATTAAAAATGTTTCTCTTGCGAGAGCGGGGAATCAAAGATAGGATATTTTAGCGTCTTTTTTTTTTCTTTGAAGTGAAAACACATAGATTTAGAAATTCTTGCAAAACCAAATAATTGTCAGATTTTAATGAAACTTTCAGGACTTATTCAAAAATGAATTAAATTATTTTAGAAATTATTTTCTCTACCAAATTTTGGTAAAAACCTTTTTTTAACTTCTGTTACTCCCCACTTGTTTAATTTTATGAAATTTCTAAAAAATAAAATTTTGTACCGCTTAATGTTTATATTAGTTTCCCGCAGAAATCCTTGTAGAAACAGAAAACTCAGTTACCGAAAATCTGCTCTTAATCGTAAAATAAAAAAAATGCAAAACTAAGACATTATTTAATCAGTAAACCCTTTAATTGCATTTATGAATAAAATATATTATGGATGCTACTGTTTTAAGGGAATCAAATTTTATGTATAATGAATTTTCTACAAGAATTATGTTCAATTTTCAAAATTTCAATTAGAATAATTTATAGTTTTAAATCTTTTAAAATTCTGTATTTAATTTTTACCGGTTAGGTGATATTGTTATTAAATAAAAAACCATATTTACTAATTATAATTGGAAAATCTTACTACAATTCAGTGACCCCCAATATTTCAAGGAGAATTTAGATGTGTGTGTGTGTGAGTGTGTGTGTGTGTGTGTGTGTGTGTGTGTGTAAAGATGACGATTTTTTTGTAAATACGGGCGTCCATCACGACATTATCAAAAAATAAGAGCCGTAACTATAGTAAATTTAAAGCCAAAATACCTAAAATTCATTAAAACTTTGTTACGGAGAATATTTTCCAAAATTCTTCAGATTACTGGGTAGTTAAAAATTATATAAAAACGCTCAAGTAATTTTTACAGATATGTCCCCCGTAGAAAGAAATTAGATAAACTTCCGGTCGTCAGTCTGTCAAAAAAGCTGTCAATACCTAATCAAAATACCTTCATCTGTGTTAAAAATTAATTTCCACGATATTTTAAACAAAAAGTAATATTTGTTTCAAATCAGATGAATTAAACTTTAAATCAGTTAATATTCCTCAAATAATGTTTCAGAAAAGTATATTTTTAAAAGATTTTTTTTAATAAAGAGACTTACATTGTTCAGACAGTTGACTAAAAAATTTTTTTAGTGATTAAAAAAATACACGTTCAAGTTAGTATCAATTAGTTTTGAAATTTTGCTTATTGGAAATCAAGCTAATAGATTAAATTTAATTTAGCTTCAAGCTAATACATTAAATTTAATATTTCCATTAATTTAGTTCCATTAGAACTATAATGAAAGGTTCAAGAAAGATTTTTCATTTTTTTAAATTCATTTTAAACCTTAGATATCGCTTTTCTTCGGAGGTACCTCGTTAAATTTATATTTATAAAATTAGAATTTTTTAAAATTATTTTTTATTTATTTTTTTTTTAAATGTACTATTGACTCTTTGAAATATGTTTATCGTTTGTATTAAACTTTGTTTTGGGATAAGACCAAACTATTAGTAGTAAATAACGTTGTTTTCTTTTATTTTAGAAGGATTTCTTTATCTTTTCTATCAAGAAAGCTAACATGTTATGTTTGCTCGTGTGCTTTATGAGCCTATTCATCAAGATAGTGTCTACTACTATCGACATTTATACGGTTTATACAGCCTTTCCGACCCAGGAAATGGTCTGGCAGCCATTGCTAACCGACAAAGAAATGTACTAGAATGTCGGGACTCGAAGATTAAAATCTGGAAGCTGATTCTAGGAAAAGTGCCATTCGTAATCAAGGAAGAAACTATTGGGGTTCAATCTTTTTTCTAAGACGAATTGCACAAAAGAACTTTAGTAACTGGTCACTTAAGTGACCCCCACCTATCTAATGGTGGTAGTGGAGGGTAACTGCGGTGACCAGTTACTAAAGTAACTTATTTGGTATTGTTACCAATATTATATATTCATATTCTAACAAAAATATCTAAAAGCGGAGTGTGAAGCAGGGATTCATATCAGCAAAATAATGGCTCATACACACTGACATCTTTGAATTGACACTATTTACATTGTTCGGATTGTTTTCCTCATTTTTGTTGTCATATTAACGGCGTTATCCAGGTGATCGGAATTTCGAACCAAACCCTTTATTTCGTTCACCGGGGTAGACTGTTCTAGTTCCACGTGCCAGGACTCTTCTGGATATCTCAGTTTCAGTTATCTCCCTTTGATTCAACTCTCAAAGTTTTTTGTTCACCTCTGCTGCGGCCAGGTATTGAACTCTTTGGGTCATTTCTGGATTAATTCTATCAACGATTTTATCCACTTTTAAGGCAGGAGCCTACAACGACCGAAACGTCCTGAATATGACAACAAAGATGAGGACAACGGTCAGAACAATGTAAATAGTTTAAATAGTTACAATACCTCATCTCATAAATAGACAGATCCTGAAGGAGTCCGGAGCATACAACGACCGAAACGTCGTGAATATGGCAACAAAGATGAGGACAACAGTTAGAACAATTGAAATAGTGTAAATAGTTATAATACCTCATCTTAGACATCTTTGAATCTGTTTTCAATTTTAGTAGATAAAAGCGCAGTTTAGTTTCGATAAGAAGGCTACACATATGCGGCACCCACTAAGGATCGAAATCCTGTCCAATGATCAACAAGTCCAGGTTACTGACCATGATTCCATAATGAAGGGCCCATATTTAAATTTTATGAAAATTCTTAGTTTTTCATTTGTTATATATATATATAAAGTTGTTGTCAGTTTCAATTTTTGTTGTGTGTGTAAATATTTGCTTACTCACATGTGAAGAATGTGTTGCTTCAAGTCTTTAATTTTGTTTTCTCTTGCTACTTCCGGTCTCTTGTAGTTCTTAATAAGTTTTTTCTTTTTATTATTTCTCCCAATTCCAATTCTGCCATCCATTTGCTCAAGACCAAGTCTGTTACGCTCTGCTTTCCACTGTCCCCCTCTTTCCTTCAATCTGTCCCGTGAGGATCAGATTTTCCAAGCCCCCCTTCTTCATTACATGCCCCAGAACTTCCTGATGTTATGTATAAATTTCCTTTTTGTTTCCATTCTCTCCAAAACCTCGTCGTTACTCACATGTTCGGCCGACATTTCTGTTGCTTCAAGTCTCTTTTTCATCTTTGAGATGTTTGTCCAGCATTCGCTGCCATACAGGAGGACACTGTTATCACTCTTTTCTAAGTTTCTAACGAAACTTTTCTGTCCCTTAATACTCTGCTTAGCTTTTGGAATGCATCTTTGGCTATCCCAATACGTCTTCGGATCTCAGTGTCGCACTTTCCGTCCTCTGTTAGAACACTTCCCAGATAAGGCAGGCAAACAATAAATCGATTAGTCATATTATTTATTTTGTCCGATCTATGGTATCCTCAGCATCTTTCTGTAGAACAACATTTTTGTTGCTTCAATTCTTTTCTTCATTTTTAAGGAGATTGTCCAGCATTCGCTGCCATACAGGAAAACAGGTATCACATAATAGTTCAGTACTCTTTTTTTTCTAAGGAAATGTTTCTGTCTCTTAATACTTTGCTTAGCTTTTGGAATGCATCTTTGCCCGTCCTAATACGTCTTCGGATCTCAGTGTAGTAATTTCCGTCCTCTGTTAAAACAGCTCTCAGATATTTTAATTTCCGTAGGTAAACAATAAATATATATTATTTGTTTTCTTATCGGCAATTTAACTAAAAGGTAACGAGAATAAAATGAATATTACAATAGAAATATTAGCATAGGCAAGTAGATTTTAATAATAACTGATAGTTGATCATTTTCTCTGCAGTAATTATTATTATTATTATTATTATTATTATTATTATTAGTTATTAACATAAAAACAAAACTGAATGAATGTTAAATACGTTTTTATATGTTCGCCCTTAATTTAAGAATGGCTACACATATCTCAACAAAATATTGTTTGATTGCAAGTTCTTTCTTGTTCACACAACAACGTAACCAAACGAGAAATACATTCACGAGTCATTTGCATACAGCCCCCAAAATGACTTGATTATTTACAATATGGAACGGTACTTGTGCCTAGTATCAGTGCACTCTGCTACAGGCATTTCTGTCTATGAAAGTGAAGTATCTATCTCTCCATATATATGTTGAACAAATGTTCAAAATATCCCAAGCTTGCATCCGTCGGATCATAGACTGGTGAACCCTTTCAAATACTCCCACACGGTGTCAAATGGTTTCGCAGCCCCACCCCCATGACACGTTGATGAAGCGTCTTTCATCATTAATGTCTGCTGTGTAAACCAATATTTTAAGTGGCCCCACAGATAAAAATTCAAATGCCATGCAACCGGTCCCACCTTACCTATGCATCTTTCATGGTAGATGTCAGCTAGTGTATCGCGAACAATGTGACTAAAATGTGATGAAGCCTCCTCATACATGAACCATATGCGTCTTTGTATGAGCAGGGTTACATCTTCTAGCAGGTCTGGAAGTGTGTTCGAAATAAAAGTCCCTGTGAACAACTCCTGTAAGACGTGCTGGGAGAACATAGGGACAGACAGTCACGTACAATTCCAGCCGACACATTAATTGTAAACTGATGCTGGCGTCTCGCCTGTATTGTACCGTAGCGATTCCGATCCGTTCACAAATATTAGTAGTGTAAATTTGTTATTCCATCCCTTCCAAATTTGCTCAGTGACAGACACTGAATGTGAAAATATTCGATCAGAGGTCTTTGTTAGTAAATTGAATTGTTTTGAATAAAAGTTCCATTTTGAAAAAATATATGCTGTTCGTACCCCACCCACCACAACAATAGTTAGAAAAATATTCACAATTCCAATGTTGACATTTTTTTTCTCATAAGATACGTGAATACTTAATGGAACGCGCAAAGACAAAAACAAAATGGCCGCTAATATGCGCTAATTTATCTTTGACGTTTCTTGTCTTCACACAGTAATCGACAAAGCCTTGAACCATGTTCATGAAATGATGCGATCACCGTTGAACGAGTGCAAATATCCACAGCCAGAAATCGTCTATGTACAGGATAATGAGGCCAAAAACCGCGTCTATTTCCCATCATGCACTGTAATACATCGATGTCGAAACGTCACAGGTTGTTGTAAGAATGCATCAAGTGTGTGTGGACCGAAACGAGTGAAAATCATCAGCAAATACTTTGTGGTGAGTATCTTCATTCTCATTTAATTACCTTCTTTGCAAAATTTCTTCAAGACAAGAAAAAATGAAATACAACCACAAAAAATGTTCAAAAGGCTGTTTTGTAAAGAAATCAATATTTGATTTTTTTTTTTTTTTTTTTGTTTTATTCGTTTACGCCTGTACGCTGAGGTTTTTGTGTGGAAGGGAAGGTATTATTTCGGACAAATAAGTCCAGTATTTTTTCTAAGTGATCCCTTCAGTTTAAAAGGATTTATTACCATAACTTCTGTAACTGTATGGGAATTATTTTTGTATTTAATTTCAAACCAGATAGCTTTCTCACGCATTTTAAAAGTTATATTATTATAAATGTAATCGTTATATCAGTTTTTTCATAATTATTTCTATTAACATATTGTTTTTCTAGTGGTGTTCCGACTGACCCTCTTCCCAAAATGATGAATGCCAAATCATCAGAAAACTGATTTGGAGAAGTGAGTCGAGTTGGGAACGTTTCGGAACTTCTTATATAAAAATAATCTTCATTAAAATTCATTTCTAATATCTGCTTATTAATACAAATTGCAGCATAATATTTCATTAATTATTTCATTATTTCATTATTCTCGTTATAATCATTTTCTTTTTACAAAATTCGGAATTCCTCATTTGAGACATTTTTGAACTCCGATATGATCCAGTCAATGAAGTGAGAATTCATGACAAATGAATCGCCATCATTATTCTTATGCTAATTCAGTTGTAAATGATCAAATTCGGTGAAAATATGAATAGTTATTAAGTGAAAAAAAGATTATATTATCGCAGTCTTCCTCTATCTTCCATCCTTTTAGGTCTTGGAATATGCAAGCAAAAATCCATCCGAAGCTAGGCTAAATACCAAGATGGTCGAAGTCCGACAATTCATGAATCATACTGAATGTGAATGCAAAGAAATTATTGGCTTGCCCGGGTAAGAAAATCTCTCTCTCTCTCAATATATATATATATATATATATATATATATATATATATATATATATATATATATATATATATAATTTAAGGACAAAAACAAATTTTGGTTGTTTCAAAATATTTTTTCAAATTTTTCAGTTCTTTAGTTTCAGTATCTTCTTTGATGCACTAATTAAAAAAAATAATTACCGCACATCCGGAATATATTTTATTGTTTCCTACCATTAAATTCACAGTTCCTGATAATGACTAATGTCTAGTCGAAAGCTCATAATCTAAAACGTTTTGACACATATTAAATAATTAAAACTTCCTTTGCTGTTCGAACCGGCATGTTCATACGTTTTAACCAATGCTCTAATCCAAAAGACCCTGTGTGTCTTAGAAGATCTAGTGTTGAAATTTCGGTGCCTTAAACTCAGTTGATGGAATTGTACGATGGCGGCAGAAGAAATTTTCAGTATCCATTCCTTTTTAATCAACCACCCCCAGATGGTATTTATCTCTATGCTAGGCCTACCGAAGGAGTTATCAGTGCATAACATGTGTACTGATTCATTCTGTCGACTTGTTTCTAGTGTCAGTCATATTGACTTCATAACCACTCTTTTCCATCCATTTATGGCCAGCTAGATCTGGTTTTAATGCCTTTCCCCGGACAATCACTTTTCGATGTTTCTGCACCTTTAATTTTATGAGAGGACTGTGGGTGGTCCTTTTTATTTTCCGCCACAACTCTATGGAATGGAATACAGAAAGTTCTTGGTTATATTTGCTTCTGAGGAGTGCTTGGTTTGGGGTGGTTATCTCTGAATAGTTGAACTGCTTTTGAATACCATCCTAATGCATTATTGGCAGCCGACTCTGCATCTTTTCAAATGTAGCTCATGTATTGTAGGTGAGGGTACAGTGGTTGAACCATTGTCAGCATAATAAGCAAGATGAAGATGCTGGTCCGAATGGCGAAGCATAAAATAATGTTAATACTTCATCTAAAAAATTACGACAAAAAAGGTGTCAATTAAAAAAATTTAAAAAATTCTTTGTCTGTGAAGTGAAACATAATAAATTATTGCTGACTATATAAATATATTTCTCGTGGATAAACTATATTAAGTAGTTATAGTTAACGTATATTGACGTAGCAAATTCTTATCTATGCAAGTATTGTTGAAAGTAGCAATGAAAGACGGTTACAATGTAACGTTTTAACTCAACTGCTATTGCTGAATTAAACTTTTTACATTAGATGGAAATAGGTGAATAAACAGTTCATTGTTGAAGTGAGAGGAAGGGTGGAACTTTCGACCATTCCATCGTCATCACGAGGGAGGCGGCATCGAAAAAACATAGCACTCATTCTTTGTCTGTTACATTAAAAATATCTGTGCGTATGGACTCCTGTGAATAATTCCTTGAATAATTTGTAGAAACACGGTTTGTTTTTTGTGCTTTTTTAAAAAATCAGTATCACTACATGCAAGGCAGTAAAGCCACTAAGACACAAGGGGGTTTCATGGTGTGAAAGAATTAAGAACAAATACTTTAATAATGAGCAGGAAGAGAAAATACTAATCGGGAAGACAGTAGATAGCGATTAACATTGCATTTAAATTTTTGCAGATTAAAGTTGGCTGGAAAGCATTGATCCGAAAGGGAGTTCCACAAGTAAAAGTGCGAGAAAAGAAACTGTTAGCATAGAATTTACGGTTACATCAAGCCAACTGAACTGTAAATTGATGAATTGACGACAGTCTAGTACTGCGCTTAAATTTTAAAAGTCTAGGTACCATAGAGAAAAGCACATCCGAACAATTACCATGAAAGTATTTGTAGAAAAGACACAGAGAGGCAACTTTACAACTTAACCTTACGTTAAACATTGTAACAGTTTTTTTTATTGGTTTTCAGAAATCGTTTTTTCTATTTTTATTTTCCTACGCTATGTAGTCATTGACACAATGTCAGTTAATAGAGAACTCGCTGGAATCGCTTTAGATAAAGACTGAAAAACCCAAAGAATCTAAAGTTGAATCGTTTTTCAATGAATTACTATTTTTGATTTTGATTTCTAATGTTTTTCAGCTGCAAGAAAGAATGTCCAAGTCCGTTCAAAAAGACGCGTGTTGGTTTGGAATGTCAATGTGATTGCGTTAGAAATCATCAAAATTGCCTTCTGGTTAAAGATGGCATAAAACCTTTACATGAAAGGTCGCTAGTGTAAGTATCAATGTTCATCATTGCAGTATCACACGGAGTTGCCATGTGAATCTTTTAATGGATCATTTCTAGCCGGGTGAGAGTTAATAGGCAATTTAGGCAAGAGCTTTTGGTCCAAGATCTATATTTTCAGTTCGCAAATATTGTAGATATCAGATGATCATTTCGAACATTTATACCAAAAGTGTATAGCAAATATTAATACAGAATTCTACTGACAGGTGGGTCCGTGGGTAGCGTAGCTGTTATTAGCACGGAAAGAAGAGTACAAATTCCAGCCTTATCTGTTGCGTTCAGTTTCGTGCAAATGCCCTTGGAGGAAGACAGGGACTAATCTTCTAACTTAAGATGTCGGATAACTGGGCTCTCTAGCCTTCAATAGCAGCCAGTATAGAAGAAAAAGACTCTGGATTCAAATTAATAGAGTTAGACTGCTCTAGTTCCACGCGGCATGCCTCTTCTGGATGTCTCAGTTTCAGTTATTTGCTTTTAGTAACTCAACTTTCCAAGTTTTTTGTTCACCTCACTTGTGCCCAGGTATTGAACTCACAACTCTTTGATTCAAGTCACTGGATTACTTCAATCAATGCTTTTATCCACTGGGCCATGTGTACCTGAGGAGCCCGACAGCGGAAATAAAGGGTTCGGGCCGAAATTCCAATCACCTGAAGATGGCCGGAGCGTACAACGACCTAAACGTCGTGAATATGACAACAAAGATGAGGACAGCAGTTTGAACAATGCAAATAGTGTAAATAAGCATTGGAAATATTTAGTTGAAAATCCTTCTTGATTATTTTTCCTTCGTCTCTGTTCATGTGTATGACTCTTTCTAAATTACAATTTTCTAAAAATAACTTTCAAATTTAGAAGTCATTTATGCCTCATTTTGTTTTAAAGGTTAGCAATTTGGTCAAAAAATTCATCACACGGGACTTCATACATTCAGCTGATTGCTTCTTGGCCTTTTAGCTTTGAAGTTCAAGCCAAACCAAATTCCATTTTCACGCTACACCTTTCCCATTGAGGGGAGGTCTTTGATGTCTGTGACGACACCCCACCAAAACAAAAAAGGGAACTGGACAATTTTCTAGTATTACCCATATATACGCCTATGAGGCGCCACCGGAAGATCGGGATCGGGTAAATAATTTGGAAAGTGCAGAGTATATATAGTTGGTATTTTAATGGTGTCTTCATCTGACCATTTTCTGAATCGCTCATCGTGCAACTGTTTATCAAAATATGGAATATACAATTTTCTTTTACTAATCGATTGCTGAAAATAATAGCATTTTATATGCTGTTTCAGGTGTGAAGCTTACAAATTGGTGAGACTTCAGCTGAAATCATATTCGAAACTTTTAAAAGGGCGATTATGATTTTAAAACTCTCAAAACAAATTCGATTCCATCGCTTGGACGATGTTTTTAATCATTTAACCCCAAGTGAGAGAATGTGAGAAAAAATCATTACTCAGGAGAGAGAACAAGAAAAGAAAAGGAATTAGGAAGACAGATGACAATTTTTGAAGATCAAACTTGATTGGAAAGCAAGAAGCCGGAAGAGTACCACAGGGGAAAAGTGAGAGAGAAGAAACTGTTAGGCAAAGAACTTGGGCATTTCAACTTTAAAATTATGACATCCTGCTGCCAATCTAATACTGCGCTAAAATTCATAGGTAGGAAAGTTTTTCAGAACAATTATCATGAGAATATCTATAAAATGACAGTGGGGAAAATGAATGAAATGAATGAGATACCAGGTTAGAACCAATAACATTGCAGATTCTTCTTTGGATTTTACCAAGAATTGCTAAATACATGGCAGAAGCACCAAATATGGCAGCAATATTCAATGCATAGACGAATGATAGACTTATAAATATGTAAGATAGATTCTTTTGAGAAAAAAATGTCTAGCACGACACGGTGAACCAACTTTCTTAACAGAAGACCTAGCAACTGATTCAATATAATCTTCCCACTTTATGTCAGCCAAAAATGTTAACCCAAGACGGTACAATGTGTCACTAATCTGGAGATTAGCAACAGCCATATACTGATAGAAAGTAAAAAACGTTCTCTCAGACAATTAGAACCAACAGTTTTGTTTTGGAGGCGTTAAAATTAACAGGCCATTCGTTGCCCCAGTTAACAGCACAATAACGTAGTGTCTTAAGTCATAATAATTCAGTATTACATTTTTTTCAATTTGTAGACATAACTAATGGCTATACGCAAGTTGTGAGCTCTTTGACGAAGTTGAGCTTTGAAACATCGGTAATCAAAAAAAGAACAGCTAAGATGCTGATCCTTGATGTAATACGTGTTATCAATTTAACTGTAAAGTATTTGATCAGTTTTTCAATTCTCTTTACAGATGCATCAAAAACAGAGACTGTCAACGCCCAAGTTGTCGTTATGGATTCTTCAATTTAAATACAGGGTTCTGCCCACATATACAATCAGGTTTTAACAGGAATCGACGGCGGTACCGGCAGAAAAAACATCGAAGAAATGGATAAAATAAAAGACAAAATAATTTCCATATAAGGAAATTTTAAAAAGCCTATGATCAAGAATTATTTTATTCTAATTTTTTTAACACAAAAAGCAAAAATTCAAACTGACATAAACTGAAAACCAAACAGACTAAAGAATTTTATTTGATTTCGATGTTTGGTTAGAGGAATTGCTCCTTTTTGAAGTTTGCTTAAAAAAACAAAACAACCACTGTACGAAACTGTGACATAGAAAGAAAACAAAAAAAATTTAAAAAGAGAATGTTGAGGAAGTGAAATATTTAAAAATGAATGTTGCTAGAATGGATGAAGTAGAATATTACAACAGAAAGCAAAATATTCTCTTAAATATAAAAAAGGAAATGGAGGTTTTTTGATATTTTCACCGAAGAGTGACTTTTTTTTTTTTTAAATATCAAAGAAAATTTTATATGGAAAAAAGTGGGAACAGGTCAGAAATAAGAAAATGAAATAATAGTGAGAGAGAAATACAAAAGACTTTATAAAACATTTTGCCTTTTGTTGCATTGGACTGAATATTATTATTAATCTTTTTATTTTTTTTTTTTTATTTATTTTTTTTTTTGTAAAATAATTGTCTTTCTCTCCTTAAAAACTTAGTATGATAATATGATAATTACTATTATTCGGACTCTTACCAAGACGACAGGAAAAGACCAAACATGGTGGTTTGAGAAAAGAAAATGTAAGACTGAACATGTTGAAGCACACAGGAAACATTTGATGAATTTGCATATTCTATCTCGCTCGATCCAACTGCATTGAAAAAAAAACAAAAAAACTGTGACCCTCCAAATTCTTCAGTAACTAATATATATATATATATATATATATATATATATATATATATATATATATATATTCTTACATGGTATAGATATTATACTTTCATAGACCTTATCTATGCATACATGTATGTGTGTGCTTGCGTTTATGTACATATAGATATATGGATGAGTTTGGATGGTAGTGACATGGGAAAATATTCTCTGTAAAAGATGTTTATTTTAACAAATTTATCTTATCGTAGGATATTTGGTTTGATGTATCTGTTTTGAAAACCTATTCGTGTGCGTATAAGCAGAGAATATTTAAATATATTTTAAAAAATAAATATGCACATATTCGGTGCCTACGTTAAAGTAAGAGTAAGCATGCTAGTATAGCAGAAAATGCATTAATGTAGTGAGATTGATCCTCGCTATTGCAGCCCTGTGTTAGCTGCGTGAAGGTAGCGTAAAGTTTAACGGCATTATAGTATATTCCTCGGATGTTCTTTTTTTATATGGGCGATATTAGTAATTGCAAAAAATATATTTTAGATGAACTATATTTAATTAATATTTTTGAAGTAGTAAATTAATAAAATTTTATAGTTTATTTACATTTCTTTACTACTTATTTCTAAATCATGAAATAAATGTTTCGTCCATTTACATGCAAATCAACCATTTATAAAGATGGCGCTTATTATATGTAGAATGTGGATGGAAAGAAACTCCTTATTTAAAATTGTTAATAACTTTATTAATTATTGGTTGATTTTCATAGAATATGTTTTATTTTGAACAATATAATGGCAAATGCACAGTACAGTGTTAAAATTCTACCTTTTGCATATTTTCATCCAATCTCGATGTTGATAACCGACTGCTTCTGTTAGTATCTAACACTGATGATGTTGGAATCTAAAGAAGCTCGAGGTCCATGAACACTGCACCACCATCTCTCAACTTCTGCCACAGACTGCAACTCATCGTAACGTGATGATCATGCAATGTTAGGTGTAGTGCCATTCTCGACTAGATTTATCACTGAAATAAAAACCAGAAATTAACAATGAAATTCACCTACTTTATGGATCACATTTTGATTCATGCATATGTTGTATTATTAACAAAAGTTATAAATAATTTTCAATAGGGAGTTTCTTTCCACCCGCCCTACATATATATACATATATATATATATATATATATATATATATATATATATATATATATATAACAAATCGGAGACATCAGAAAGCCATGGTAATATTATATTTCGCGAGACCGATAAATTTCGATTTCGCTTCGTCAGACCTGGCGTTATAAACACAATGACCCCATTAACTTTATCATTATATATATATGTATATATATATATGTGTGTGTATATATATTTATATATATATAATGTATATATATGTGTGTGTATATATATATTGCATTTACACGGGTTGGACAATTTTGCTGTTATACTCGGTATATATATATAATATATATATATATATTTCAAGGTTTCAAGATTTAACTGATTTCCACATATTACATTTTTATGTACTTTGCCGCATATTTCACATTAATAACTTAACACATATACATATGTATGCTTAAAATTTCTTATATCTATGGCGGAAGAGTGTACAATAACCGTTTGTAGATATAGAATATGTGATCATAATGATTAATACTATATAGTGACTGTCAGTTTTCCACTTCAAGCCATTTTCAGACTTTTTCTTTGTCTGAAAATTGCTTGAGGCGTGAAACTGACTGTCACCATGCTGTGTTTATCACTATGTACACACACACACACACACACACACACACATACACGCGCATATATATATATATATATAGAGAGAGAGAGAGAATGATGAAAAACATACCTTAAATCTATGTTATATTTATGTGCTCAATTTCTGGTTTAGAGCGTGTTTAAATATGAAAGTCAACACCAAGTGACAATAGTCTGGTTCATGCCTGAAGATTGCGTTCAAGCATAAAACAGACAGTCGCCACTCGCTTTTGCCCTCGTTTATTCACTCATATAAACCTCATAAACTGACACTTACTCATTATAGCTAACTCGATAAAATAGGATGATAACTCTCCAAGTTGGGGTAGTAATTGTTTGCAATTCAAAAATCTTTTCTCAGAAATTAATTTTTTTAAGAAACGAACACTTTACGGTCATCAGGTATGTCAGTAATACTACATATTTATTCAGTTATGAAATCTCCAATGTATAAATCTTTAAAACAGAAAAAAAACAGCTTTCAATTCATTTTGCCAGTCCATAGACTTAAAAGTGTCTGTCATAAAGCAATGTCTGTTCTAATTTAATCTTAAAAATATTAGAATTATTTTTTAATTTAAAGAAATAAATTCTACATTGTCTTTAAGTCCAGGGGACATCTTTATGGAGTGACTTTCTTTTTTCCTACGCATAATGCGCTTGACACTGTAAAAAACTGCCATATAATTTCTGCTTTTAGGAGAAACTGCTGCAAACATTCATGCAACGGCTGCACTTGATGTAAGCAGAGTAAGAGGATAGATCAGTAGAGTTAATGACGCTCCTGGAGAGAAAGGAGAAACTTATCTTAGTTGCAGGTGAGCTACTTTTGTGTCAACTTAAGACGTATTACAGCTAACAAAAGATTTACTTTGGCAAAACACTTTAAATGTCTTCATGTGAGTCGTGTTATTGCTAGCGATCTAGAAATTCAAGTGGAGTCTTAGAATGTTGACAAACTCCATGAAGGAGCCGAATACGGTTACTGCCTAAGAGCTTCTGGAGCCACACAACACTGATAACATTCAGAGGACAGCAGTTCCCTAATGAAGATGACGTGAAAAAAAACAATTAACAAAGGGTTAAAAAAAACAAAGCAACCGGTAAAGGTTTTTCGATGTAGCTATACATGCCCTCATTTAAACGGGGATTACCATGATGGCGAAGGAAGGAGACGATATTGAGAAATAGATTTAGAATTCCGAGACATTTGTTTTGATTTTGGTAGACATTGATTGCTTCTACAATTAAATCTATTGTAATTAAAGAATAAGCATTATTTTTTGACCGTACATTTTAAATGGATTAATTCATTATTTACGACTGTGTGTGTACGGCGCCTGTGTAACTAAATTTTAGTTGATATCTGTATACACGTGCAAGTTAATATTTCCTGTAAATAGAATAGTTGGCTGTTGCTAGAAAAATCTAAGACTTTAAAGGCCAAAATCGGCTCATTCGCCATAACATCTATAGAAATATTTGTCTCCAAACCGCGATATAAATAACCCCTTCCATTCGCATCATTGCTTTTACATGTATACCATTTTCAATCCAGTAGTCTATCATTTCAAATTTCCCTGCGTTTTCTGCCGAATATTCATAAGTTTATGAAAATCCTGTGTATGCATGAAAGTTAATGTACTTACTGAGCGTGAACATTGAATAAAAAATGAAATAGACAAAGCTCATAGTGAGGATCGAACTTACTAACCACTGCACTGTGGATGTTCTAGAGGCATTTGTGTTTGTTCTGTTCATATTAGCAAATGAATGTGCATATACATTTATGGATTGATAAGAAATTTCTTAACAATTAAGGCACGTCTGTCCCTATGCACACACGTGTGTGTGTTTGTGTGTTTTCCTTTTTTTATAATACTGAATTGAATATTTCAGAGTATTAATAAATACTGATTATTACCATCGGAGTAACTGGAAGCCATGCCCTATGTATATTTCCGATTTTTTTTCTAACCTTTAGTTACGTCAAGCAACTTCTTACAACAGAAGCAAATTACGACGCAAAGCCTCTTACGTGGATAGGTGCCGAAAATATTTAAGTTTGTTGGATTTTGCTTATTTTTAGAGCGATTAGGAGGTGCTGTCTTGGGGATTCAAACTGACCAGTTATTAGAGAAAGAGGCAAAAATGCTTTTATCAATTGTTGCTATCACTCTGAAAACAGCTACCATTTTTCTTTTTTTTCTTTATTCTTTTTTCTTTATTCTTTTTTTTTTGTTTATATACTTAAGAAATCATTCATATTTCCACACTAATCTTTTCATTGTTTAACAGCTCCATTTATACATGCATGCATTAGTTTCCATAATATGTGCAAGCATATTGTTACAAGTGCTTATCACCATGTGCAACAACAAAAACGTATATGTGTATTTAAGTGCATTCGTATCTTCAAATCATATTTTGTTACCTGGCTGTGTAAGTGCGCCCATTGTTGCATCACTACGTAGAGAGATGAGCGCCTGTAAGTATATAATTGATGTGGGCGTGCTAAATACATTTGTGTGAATGTTGACAAATTTGTTTCTTTTGTTGGGTGTTTGAAAAGAGAACTTTTTTTTAATAAAAACGTGTTTTGTTTTGTTTTTTTGTTTTCATAGACATGTCATTAGTTGTGGGTATGTTGGAATTAATGTGTACGTACGTATGGGAGAAAAAGTATCTGAGAAAAAAACTATATCGATAAATAGATTGACAACCAGTAAGCACATTAGTAATTGGTCAAATATTTATAATTGCTTACTTTGCAGACGAGAGCCATATTCAGTCAAGTTGGTTTGGCAAGGAATCTTTCAAAAATATTCCGAACTATTTTGTTCCAGTCCTTATCTCATAGGAAGAATTTTTTTTTAAGGTCAATTTGCTTTGCAAGATGACTGGGAGTGTTACACATAAACTATATTCATGCAGGTTTCCTAGAAAGAAACGATAGTTTCTTAAAACAAAATACAAATTTAAAATAAAAGACGTAACAAATAAAAATGATAAAAACCAAATGTGTTCGTTCGTTCTTTTGTTTTTTGTTTTTTTTTATTTACTCTTGTGTTTTTTAATTATTTTACTTTGTGCGGGTTTCTCTAAGGGTGGATGTTGGTCAGTACCAATTGGTGTAATTGTTATTAAGAAGAAACAAACTGCAAATCAAGTTCGAAATGTACTGGAAGCTGTTTATAGTCACATCATTTCTACTGTGCTCTATCACTTCATGACGTGGGCGATCACGGTTCTCAACAACTTCCTATCTTTTGTAGCTCTTGTCTTTTCGCTTTTTTCTTATCTCGCGTGAACCATTTTCTGTACAATTATTTTTTGTAATATAAGTTATTTACGAAGCACAAAGCTCCGAATATAAGGACCAAACTCATAACAAGACTAACTTGCTAACCACTACTCCATATATTTTGTCTATTTTCTAAGCTTAACTAAGTTGGTGGGCTGCCGAGGGCTGCTACCGGAGGACCTCTGGCATTGCCATCGGTGGCTTGCGTGTAGGGTAGTTCAGTTTTATAGATAATAATTACAACCCACTGCCAAGCAGCCGAGTGATTAGGATGTTAGTATTCGACCCTAGTTCTGTGAGTAAAACTGTTCAAAAACCGACGATAGTTGTGTTACCACGGGCTCACAAGGGATGGTGATGATAAATTTGAACGAACTGTCCTTGGTCTAATTATTGATCACGCTAGATTATGAACTTCAGTATATACGCTCAGTATAGTTGCAGTATAAACCATAGCTTGACTCTGCGGGTGTTAAAAACACGAATGTGCCTGTGAACGCGTCTGTAACAGATATTAGCTAACCACATTAGCAGACAGGGACACAAGTGGCCAACCAGGCTTCCTTGTATGTAACATTGAACTTTGGAAACTCATAAATATTTTTCTTGAATATCTTTTGTATTTTCTTTATTTCGACATAGAATTAACAGTTAATTTTTCATATTTCGCCACATCCTCAAAAGCATTTAATCGCCCACATATCTTCTGTATTCATTGTTAAAAGTTTTGGCTGTTCTTTATAATCGATCAGCTTTTGACGTAATTGTTTAAACCTGCCAATTTCGCCATTTTAACCCATAAAACTAGGTACTCCCAAAGAAACGTGATACATCAGGTTTAAAATAAATTTTTAAAAATGAAAAATCTTTCTGGAAGCTTTTACTTTAGTTTTAATTTCTTGGCGGGGTGGACAGTAAATACTGTCTGTAATAGAAGAGGGTAGCACAAGAGTCATAGTTAGCGAGCACGTAGACTCAGTAAGGAGTCATCCGCGATACTTCAATACCAAGACTGTATATATATTAGTGCTACTAACCCGCACTCCTGGATCTACTAACCCGTATTACCAGTTTGTATTATTACGTTAATACATTTATTTTCCTTATCCATTCCTGGCGTTTGTTACTCATTGATATCGGATTCATCCCGGAATCCACAACAATTATACTAATGAGTTTCAAAATAATCAGTTCCAGACTGATCAATAAATAAGGTTTCTTATTCATGTACAAGACAAGTTGATTAATAACTTTATTTAAAAATGTAAATTTTAAATAATTTCACTTGTATAATTAAATAAATATTTAAATAATTTCACTTGTATAAATATAATACAACTTTTGTGAAAACTATCATTTTAAATCTTTATCAACCAAATCAAATAAATTAGGTTTTAATCACAAACCCAGTATTTTATTCTGCTTCATACATTTTCCAGTATTTTTAACAACTTTATATTAGGGCCCTAAAAAACGACACCAAAGGTTTAAACTTAAAATGTTTTAAATTTTAAAAATGAAAAATATTTCTTTGAGCATTTATTTTAGTTTTAGCTCTAAGTTAATAATAGACTAAAGTTAATATTTTTAATATGCAAAATATTTTGCTGTATTTCAATCCGAATTTCAATTGAGTGTAATTATATCTTTTTTGAAATCGCCAAAATCGGCCATATTAACAAATCTGTTAACACACTATGATTTTCTTTATTAAAATGCCTTTCAAAAATAAAATATACTTTTCTCAAATTTTACATGATTTAGATTTTCAGATTAACTGATTTCAATTTTAATTAATCTGAATTGAAACAAATATTATTTACTTTTAGTTTAAATGTCGCAGAAAAGCATTTTGTAACACGGGAGTGAATGTTTTTTTATGAGGTGATGTTAGACTGGTCGATAGCTTAACGTTTGGCATTTGAAAGTAAAGGGCATATAACTGTAAAGATTACTTGACGAATACAATGTGAAAGTCTTTTTTATATAACTTTTTAAGTACCCAGTTTTCTTAAGAATTTAGGAAAATAACTAATTTAATATTATTGAATTTTAGATATTTAGGTTTTGTAGTCTTACTTACGAACACGCTTGTTGAGGAAATATTAGAAAGTTACCAATAAATTTTAAATTTAGTATAGTTATCGGTTTTATTTTATGATGTCGTGTGCCCATATTTACAAAAGTCAGCTCTTTTATATAGACAAAAAAATTGAAATTTCTTTTTAAAATACTGTGGTTCGCTGAATTGTAGTAAGCTTTTCCATTTATGATTAAGAAATTATTTTTTTAATAACAATATAACCTAATTGCTACAAATTAATACAGAATTTTAAAAGATTTAAAACTTTGTAAATTATTATAATTAAAAAAAAATGAAAACAGTTCTTGTAAAAATTCATTATTGATTGAAAAATCGTTTTCTGAAAACAATAGTGTCCATAATATATCTTATTCATTGAGGTAATTAAAATCTTTTCTAATTAAATAATGTCTTAGTTTTATTGCATTTTTATTTTACGATTCAGAGCAGATTTTATGTACCTGGAGTTCTTGTTTTACAAAAAAAAATTAATGATTTAAATTCTCCAAGGACTCATGTTTATAACTAATATGAACATTAAACTCTGAAAAATGAATTTCTCGAAATTTCATAAAATTAGATATATAGGAGGGGGTAACAAATTTAAATAATATTTTTACCAAGATTTTCTAAAAAAGGAAACGTTTCAAAGTATATCTCATGCGGATTTTTTATATATATTCATTGATTTTTATGTATTAGAAAAACATATGTTAGATTCAGGAATAATGGCTCTGCAGAAAAATGGTGAAGTAGTGTTGCGTTAATAGCTCTGGTAGTATTTCTATAGATATGTTTTCTTAACATTTTCTTTTTATAGGGTAATGTTCATTGCGGTTTAAGACGAGAGAGTTTGAATGTTTATCTAAACGCAAGTCTCTTTTTAGTTCCTGGACGTGGGATTTTAGATCACGTGATGACTCCCATATGTGCATGTTATTACCCTGTAACACTTTAATGAAAAATCAAACAAAAATAATATTTTTCAAAACATCCAACTGCATCTTACTAACTTTTACACACTTTAGTGTTGAGAATGTTTGCCACACATATTTGAATATTATCTGTTACTTCATTACACGTAACACGTATCTAACCAATAAGAATTAACCAAACAGAACATACCATTAAGCTGCGCCTCTTTGCTTTTTATCATTTTTTTATCATTTCTATCTTGATTTCTGACGAAACTTTAATAAAGTGAAACATGTTAGATTGAGATCTGTTTCCTACTTGTTCTTTATCCTATTATTCATATATATATATATATATATATATATATATATATATATATATATATATATATATATATATATATGTCTTCCATCGCGGGAGTGTGAAACTTAAATAGCAGTTCGAATTATGTCTCTTCTGAGGTGTGACGCTGTGAAATGTTTTTTCCCTGTTTTACTAACCAAGATATGGAGAACTGTTGCTTTCTATTTGTGTAGGGTTTGTCCTTTTCTTAGTTTGTTTATTTTCCCATTTTTGTATTGGTTTTCTTGATTTCTATTGCTATTAAATTTAAGTTATTCATTTATTCTTGTTCATATATATATATATATATATATATATATATATAATAGTCATGTCATTTCAGACAGCAAAAACTCATCATCGCATTATAATAATCATCACAATTTCAAATTAATAATAATAATAATAATAATATACAACATCAATAAAATAAAGTAAATTAAATAAAATAAAATAAAAATTTAAATAATATAAAAAATTAATTAAATAATTAAATAAACCAAGAGATAAATTAAGAACAAATTTAAAGAACAACTTAAAACATATATAGACAAGGATAAAAATGATAAAGATAATACTATCAATAATATTAATATAAAAATAATATTAATTAATAATTTAAAAGTTTAAATGATGTAGGCAAGACAATCACATAAATGACCACATACAAAAATGTAAATACACGTACACATACATGTTAGTACCCATGTAAAACAGAATCAACACTTCAAGTGTATATCGCCCAAAGTCAATGATTTTAGGAAATTTTAAATCTGTGTTTGTGTCTACACTTGAAGATAAGTTCGTATACTGGTTTGAATGTTCGAGAAATCTAATTTTTAAAAATTGCACTCTTCTGCAGAATTTTTCTTCAATAGGATTTCTCGAACATTCAAATCAGTAAACGAAAATAAATAAACATACTGTTTAATAAAGAAACGGACTGCCTACTCAAATACGAGTAGCCATTAAGAATAACGTTTAAAGTGATAAAAATCTGTCAGGTTAATAAAAATTATATTCTAATATATATATATATATATATATATATATATATATATATATATATATATATATATATATATATATATATATATAAATCAATTTTCAAAAAAGTTTTAAATTGGCTACAAATGATATTAATGTCGAAACATTAGAAACATTCAACAAAATCGATGAATGAAAGATTAATGAATTTTATAGACTCAGAGCCTATAATCAGTCATATGGAAAATAATTTATTCTTGTACATAGGATATTGTGTTAATTATGTTTCTGTCACCTCCATTTTACGTTGCACTTTGTATGGAAAAAATAATATTTATGAATAGGAACTTAAACCCATCTTGCAAATTATGCCAATGTCAAATTTTTAATATTAAAACTTGACTTGCACAATAAAATAAGACATTGTGCTGTCATATCAGCGACAATTTAATTTCCGGAATGATTGCTGCGCGTTATTCGTTGCCGAACAGTAGAGAAATATGCACGTGTTCAAGTTATACTGTTTTGTTTTTTGCTGTTTTTTTTTTAAATCGAGTTCATCTCAAGCAAGGCAGTAAAGCACTAAGACCCCAGGGGTTACTGGCTGTGGAAGAATTATAAAGCAGAAACATTACTAAGGAGCGAGAACAAAAGAAGAGTAATCGGGAGGACAGTGGATAGCGATTGACACTGCATTTAAAATTTTGAAGATTAAAATTGACTGGAAGCATGGGGCCGGAAGCGAGAAGTGCGATAGAAGAAGCTATTAGCATAGAACTTACGGTTACATGTAGCCAACTGAACTGTAAATTCATGAAACCTCGTTGCTTGTCTACTACTACGATTAAATTCATAAAGTTCAGGTGTCATGGCGAAGTGCTCATCTGAACAATTACCATGAAAGTATTTATAGAAAAGGTTCAATGAGTCAACTTTACGGCGGTGGGTAAGTCATTGAAGCCAAGATGCCAGATCACCATGACTAGGAGTTCGCAAGTTCCTGGTTAAGAAATCTATTGCAAAAATAGGTAATCCACGTTATCCATTAGGCTTAGGTATGGTATTTTGACTGTTTTTAAATTTAAAAAATACTCTGAAAGGATTTGGAGCCATCCTTGACACCCAGCAAATTGTGACTACATTACTGAAAGATATTCTGGAAAACAAGTACCAAGAATAATTCCATGAATGGCACCATGGTCTCTCGAACGGCATATCTTCATAAAGGAGGTAATTTTAAGGTGGCGGCAACCAATAGCCACCAAGTAAATAAATTTTTAATTCACGGAACAATTTGGGGAATCAAATTATTATCCCGCATATAGCAACTAGGTACGCAAACACACAAGAATTATACACACGAATGTTGCTTGACAGGACAAATACATTTGAGGTCTGCTTAACCAATGGAAAATAAACACAAAAATACAAAAAATACCGAACTTTTTCTTTCTCCATATATCATGAATGAATCTGATGAAGCTTAAATAAAAGCGAAAAATTTCAAATTTATCAATATTATATATATATATATATATATATATATATATATATATATTGTCATCCACAGACTGTTTCGCTGTATCACAGCTCATCAGAGTGGTTATACATCCGGTTGCATCTAGCTAGGATTGAAACCCGGCTGTATTGGTGCCAGTCGGAGATTCTACCTCTAAGCCGTTGGCGCACGGCGGGGATGGTGAATATATATATATATATGTGTGTGTGTGTGTGTGTGTGTGTGTGTGTGTATGTGTGTGTGTGTGTGTGTGTGTGTGTGTGTGTGTGTGTGTGTGTGTGCAGTTTTAAGGTATGCTATATTTATGGGATAAAGTACTCAATATCAGAGATAGAGCGTATGTAAATATAAAAGTGAACATTGAAGGTCTGACGATTGCATTTAGCATGAAACAGTCTGTCACCTCTGAGTGCTGACTTCAATGTCCACTTATATATATATATATATATATATATATATATATATATATATATATATATATATATATACGCACCGTACATAAATAACTCCGTCGTCTAATGATGATTAGTTCAGTTTAGTACCATACTAAATCATGTACCTTTTGATACATGACTGACGAGGCAGATTTTTTCCCGCAGTAGGTTGCCATTTCTTTTTGTGGTATCCTGGTTGCCAACCAAGAATAAAGAACCCAGCCTTTCATCCTATTTAACCCATAGCTTGGATGAATTCATACCTTTCACCGCTGAGTTCCTCAAAGAAGGTGGGGACTGCATGATAGACAGGATGGTGAATTTCTGGTCGGCTGGTGACGCGGTATCGTCCTTCCATTCAGCAGGAGGAAGGGTGACCATCTCGTGTATGATACCCACCCTCGCCTTTATCTCAGCCAAGCTCTTCACCCGGACACTACATGATCGCGTCATCCCCGTCACCAGATCTAGACGTCGCCCTCAACAGGCAGGTTTAACGTTCGCCTTTTCCACCTCTGCTTTCTGCTCTTCGGTTCCTCATCGAGAATTTCCGGGAGTACAGCATGGACCACCACGTCTACATCGCTTTCATCGATCCGAAGGCCACCTTCGACACAATTGATATTGTGGAAATATGTTGTGGAATATCCTGCGAACTCTCGTCTCCCTGCGGAAGATCTTCCCTGGCGTTCGACTCAGATACTACGACCTAATCGACCTAGCCTACGCCGATCTGGAGAGGGCACACGACGTTTTCAACGAGGTGACAAGGCTTCGGCTGCGCGTAAACCGAAGCAAAAGCTGATGTACGTAGGAGACGGTCCCGATCAACGACCCATCATTATTGGTGTCGGTTCGTTTCGACTACCTGTGCTGAGGAGTTTCCAACACTGGTGACCTCCTCAGGGAGATCTTCAGGCGTCACTAGAGGCCTCAGGAGACAACTATGACAGCGTCGCGACATCACCGATGTCTACTATACCGCCGTCCGCTATAGTATGTGGCGCCGAAACCCTCAACTCCTATATCCATGGCTTCGAATCACGCACGCTCAGGACTATCGAAGGAATGCACTGGTCCGATCTTGTGTCCAACGAGGAGATCCGCCAGAGCTCTAGTCAGTTATGAATCATTCAGCGCTGTTCGTTGGCTCGGCCACGTCCTTCGAGTTTATCTACCAGTTCGGCCCGACGTCTGCAGACCGGAGACGGCCTCAAGGAAAACCACGCAATTGCTGGAAGGACGCTGTCCGTCATAACCTCTAGCAGGTTAATCTCGTGCTAGATGATGTTCCAACGCTCTGCCAAGACCGTGAAAGCTGGGGGAGCAAGGTAGACCTTCTATGCTCAACGCCTTCATGGTATGATATTTAGGTGTTATCTAGTAATCTTAGCTTCGTTTTCTCACAAAGACACAAGTATGCTGCAATCAGTTAGGATCAAACTCATGATTCAGTAGTAATGGGGAATCCAATGATGTGACTGACTATTATCCCATTCCGAAGTAGGCAAAATCCGTTTCAAATTGCGAACCTACTGATGCATCATCGTACATTGACGTACTGGAAATGTGAAAAGTGACTACTATCATGTAGGACCTCCTCAAGCCCAGTACAGCAATTCGACGTGCCCTCTATTCCACAAGAAGTCTGAAGACTCCTTGGGAGATATTGAGTCATACCGTATCGATAACTGTAGCTCTTTGATATTTGTAGGTGTACCTCTACTGCACGTACTGAAAATGCTCGATTCAACTCATGCCGGGAGGTTGTGGAGGCCACAAATCATTCGTGGAAAGTTTCCAAAATGCTTCTCAAACCAATTCTGGATCAATTAGGTCAGATGACAGAGTGCATTATCCTGCTGGAATAACCCATTATTGTTGAGGTGCATGGAGTTTATAAATGGGGGCAAATGTTCATGAGTTGATATAGTGATGAAGTCTTTAGGAAGGAACAGTAGGCCTAACACACATGCCGCGTAAACACACGCTACCTCATTATGGAACAACTACGAGCCCCGCATTGCGCGGTGTTGCCAACTGGAGTACATGGCCTCATAGGGTCTGTACCATACCTAAACCCTACTATCAGCTCAAAACAACTAAAACTGTGACTCACCGGACGACGCTAAACCATTACCTGCCAGGGTCCAATTAACGACATCACGGGGCACTGTGTCCGGTGTCGTCGTATATCCCATGAAAACTAAAGAACACTGAATTGACTTGATACATGATTGGTACCTCCTACGTTAAATGTGAACGTAATTTTAGCTAATGTCACGTGCCTCTTATCACAAGCAATTCTATCCAGAGGTCTCTGGTCACGATCAAGAATCTGTTTTCGGCCATTGCGTTATTCCTAATAATGCCTTCTGTCAGGTAAGGGATGTCAAATAGCCCCACAGTTTCAAAAATCGAATGTCCTGTCCGTTTGGAACAGACCAAAAATTCCAATAATCCACCTTACTTTGTCATAAACAGCTTGACTCACTAAATATCAAAACATAATTGATAATGGTCTCAGAATGTCTATGATGTCAACGTACAGTGGTGACATCCACTATTGCCTTTATATACTGACAACACATGACTTTTGCCACACCAGTGTCTATATCATCAGCGTGTGTGGGGGTGATTAATCGGCAAGAATTCGTTGATCTCGTTAATTGCATCCGATCTATACTTTCCATTTAACAAGATCAAATATTCCATGTTTATTACTTAATTAAATGTCTATTTAATAAAATAATATTAAAAAACACTTATGTCGAGTACATTAGCAGCTGTTACCGTTTGTCAATAAGATCAGAAACAACTGTTCTTTCTGTAAAATGTGATAACGATGCGAGGGGGAAAGGTAGAATGGGTTTGAAGAGTATAAAAATTTAAATAAAATGTTTTATCGACAGGAAAACTGTCGGAGTTTGTTGTAACACTACTGGTATATTAAGAGCAGTAATAGATTTGTACGCATTCCTTGTTATTGGAGGAGACAGTCTCGTCAACGTTCCTTTCGCGTTTTTACGTCTGGGGGTAGATTCGTAAGTTTTCCTTTCAGATTTTTTGACTAGGGATCAAGTTGTAAACGTTCCTTTCAACATTTGCGGTTTGGGATCAAGTCGTAAGCTTTCCTTTCGGTTTTTGGGGGGCTTGGAATAGAGTTGTAAGCTTTTCTTTCGCTTTTTGCGGGGTTTGGATTAGAGACGTAAGCTTTCCTTAGGCTTTTTGCGGGGTTGGAATAGAGTCGTAACCTTTTCTTTCGCCTTTTGGAGGCTTGGGTTAGAGACGTAAGCTTTCCTTAGGCTTTTTGGGGGGTTGGATATAGTTGTAAGCTTTCTATTCGGCTTTTGGGGGGTTCGGGAGAGAGTTGTGACATTTTCTCTCACCTTTTGGAGGTTTGGAATAGAGTCGTAAGCTTTCCATTCGCCTTCTGGGGTTTTAGGATAGAGTCGGAAGCTTTCCTTTCGCTTTTTCGGGGTTTGAGATAGAAACTTAAGCTTTCCTTTCTCCTTTTCTGGGCTTGAAATAGAGTCGTAAGCTGTTCTTTCACATTTTGGGGGTTTGGGATAGAGTTGTAAGCTTTTCTTTCGCCATTTTGGTGTTTGGAATAGAGGCGTAAGTTTTCCTTTAGGTTTTTGGGTGGTTTGGGATAAAGGCGTAACCTTTCCTTTCGTTTTTTTGGGGGGGTATTGGGATAGAGTCGTAAACTTTTATTTCAGTTTTTGGGAGCAAAATAGACTCGTAATCTTTCCTTTCGACATTTTTGGATTTGGGATAGAGTCGTAAGCTTTCCATTCGCTTTGTGGGGGTATAGAGTCGTAAGGATTTCTTTCGCCTTTTGGGCGCTTGAAATAGAGTCGTAAGCTTTCATTTCGCCTGTTGGGGGTTTGGGATAGAGTTGTAAGCTTTCCTCTCGGCATTTTTGGATTTGGTGTAGAGTTGTAAGCTTTCCCTTCGCCATTTGGGTGTTTGAGATAGAGTCGTAAGATTTTCTTTCGCCTTTTGGGCGCTTGAAATAGAGTCGTAAGCATTCCTTTCGGCTTTTCGGGGTTTGGGAATAGAGTCGTAAGCCTTTTTTCGACTTTGGGGAGCTAAGATAGACTCGTAAGCTTTCCTTTGGCATTTTTGGGTTTAGGATAGAGTCGTAAGCTTTTCTTTCGCTTTTGGAGGTTTGGGATAGAGTCGTAAGCTTTCCTTTCGCTTTTGGAGGTTTGGGATAGAGTCGTAAGCTTTCCTTTCGCTTTTGGAGGTTTGGGATAGAGTCGTAAGCTTTCCTTTCGCTTTTGGAGGTTTGGGATAGAGTCGTAAGCTTTCCTTTCGCTTTTGGAGGTTTGGGATAGAGTCGTAAGCTTTCCTTTCGCTTTTGGAGGTTTGGGATAGAGTCGTAAGCTTTCCTTTCGCTTTTGGAGGTTTGGGATAGAGTCGTAAGCTTTCCTTTCGCTTTTGGAGGTTTGGGATAGAGTCGTAAGCTTTCCTTTCGCTTTTGGAGGTTTGGGATAGAGTCGTAAGCTTTCCTTTCGCTTTTGGAGGTTTGGGATAGAGTCGTAAGCTTTCCTTTCGCTTTTGGAGGTTTGGGATAGAGTCGTAAGCTTTCCTTTCGGTTTTGGAGGTTTGGGATAGAGTCGTAAGCTTTCCTTTCGGTTTTGGAGGTTTGGGATAGAGTCGTAAGCTTTCCTTTCGGTTTTGGAGGTTTGGGATAGAGTCGTAAGCTTTCCTTTCGGTTTTGGAGGTTTGGGATTGAGTCGTAAGCTTTCCTTTCGGTTTTGGAGGTTTGGGATAGAGTCGTAAGCTTTCCTTTCGGTTTTGGAGGTTTGGGATAGAGTCGTAAGCTTTCCTTTCGCTTTTGGGGTTTGGGATAGAGTCGTAAGCTTTCCTTTCGCTTTTGGAGGTTTGGGATAGAGTCGTAAGCTTTCCTTTCGCTTTTGGAGGTTTGGGATAGAGTCGTAAGCTTTCCTTTCGGTTTTGGAGGTTTGGGATAGAGTCGTAAGCTTTCCTTTCGCTTTTGGAGGTTTGGGATAGAGTCGTAAGCTTTCCTTTCGCTTTTGGAGGTTTGGGATAGAGTCGTAAGCTTTCCTTTCGCTTTTGGAGGTTTGGGATAGAGTCGTAAGCTTTCCTTTCGCTTTTGGAGGTTTGGGATAGAGTCGTAAGCTTTCCTTTCGGTTTTGGAGGTTTGGGATAGAGTCGTAAGCTTTCCTTTCGCTTTTGGAGGTTTGGGATAGAGTCGTAAGCTTTTCTTTCGCTTTTGGAGGTTTGGGATAGAGTCGTAAGCTTTCCTTTCGCTTTTGGAGGTTTGGGATAGAGTCGTAAGCTTTCCTTTCGGTTTTGGAGGTTTGGGATAGAGTCGTAAGCTTTCCTTTCGCTTTTGGAGGTTTGGGATAGAGTCGTAAGCTTTCCTTTCGCTTTTGGAGGTTTGGGATAGAGTCGTAAGCTTTTCTTTCGCTTTTGGAGGTTTGGGATAGAGTCGTAAGCTTTCCTTTCGCTTTTGGAGGTTTGGGATAGAGTCGTAAGCTTTTCTTTCGCTTTTGGAGGTTTGGGATAGAGTCGTAAGCTTTCCTTTCGCTTTTGGAGGTTTGGGATAGAGTCGTAAGCTTTCCTTTCGCTTTTGGAGGTTTGGGATAGAGTCGTAAGCTTTTCTTTCGCTTTTGGAGGTTTGGGATAGAGTCGTAAGCTTTCCTTTCGCTTTTGGAGGTTTGGGATAGAGTCGTAAGCTTTCCTTTCGCTTTTGGAGGTTTGGGATAGAGTCGTAAGCTTTCCTTTCGCTTTTGGAGGTTTGGGATAGAGTCGTAAGCTTTCCTTTCGCTTTTGGAGGTTTGGGATAGAGTCGTAAGCTTTTCTTTCGCTTTTGGAGGTTTGGGATAGAGTCGTAAGCTTTCCTTTCGCTTTTGGAGGTTTGGGATAGAGTCGTAAGCTTTCCTTTCGCTTTTGGAGGTTTGGGATAGAGTCGTAAGCTTTCCTTTCGCTTTTGGAGGTTTGGGATAGAGTCGTAAGCTTTCCTTTCGCTTTTGGAGGTTTGGGATAGAGTCGTAAGCTTTCCTTTCGCTTTTGGAGGTTTGGGATAGAGTCGTAAGCTTTCCTTTCGCTTTTGGAGGTTTGGGATAGAGTCGTAAGCTTTCCTTTCGCTTTTGGAGGTTTGGGATAGAGTCGTAAGCTTTCCTTTCGGTTTTGGAGGTTTGGGATAGAGTCGTAAGCTTTCCTTTCGGTTTTGGAGGTTTGGGATAGAGTCGTAAGCTTTCCTTTCGGTTTTGGAGGTTTGGGATAGAGTCGTAAGCTTTCCTTTCGGTTTTGGAGGTTTGGGATAGAGTCGTAAGCTTTCCTTTCGGTTTTGGAGGTTTGGGATAGAGTCGTAAGCTTTTCTTTCGGTTTTGGAGGTTTGGGATAGAGTCGTAAGCTTTCCTTTCGGTTTTGGAGGTTTGGGATAGAGTCGTAAGCTTTCCTTTCGGTTTTGGAGGTTTGGGATAGAGTCGTAAGCTTTCCTTTCGGTTTTGGAGGTTTGGGATAGAGTCGTAAGCTTTCCTTTCGGTTTTGGAGGTTTGGGATAGAGTCGTAAGCTTTCCTTTCGCTTTTGGGGTTTGGGATAGAGTCGTAAGCTTTCCTTTCGCTTTTGGAGGTTTGGGATAGAGTCGTAAGCTTTCCTTTCGCTTTTGGAGGTTTGGGATAGAGTCGTAAGCTTTCCTTTCGCTTTTGGAGGTTTGGGATAGAGTCGTAAGCTTTCCTTTCGCTTTTGGAGGTTTGGGATAGAGTCGTAAGCTTTCCTTTCGGTTTTGGAGGTTTGGGATAGAGTCGTAAGCTTTCCTTTCGGTTTTTTGGGGAGTTTGGGATAGAGTCGTATGGTACCGTGCCCCGTTTAAGTTTTAATTATGGTTTAATTCAATTGCAATTGCGATGAAAAGCGAAATTAAAGCTTAACCTTTAATAAAGAACTGTTTTTTTAATCTTTCACTCTGTTCGATATTTAAATTTAACTTTAAATGAGTTATTTAATTAATTTTTAATCGTGTGTAACTACAATAGTTACTACTTTTTACTTCAGGTTGTTTATCATTCGCCGAGATCGAAAAATGGATGGACAGACAGACACACGTACACTGCGCTTTATTTATATAGATTCACGACGGTGGGCGAAATAAAGGGTTCGGTTCGAAATTCCAATGTATATCACATGAAGAAGGCCGGAGCTTACAGCTGGCGAAACGTCGTGCATATAACAATAAAGATGAGGACAACTATTCGAATAGTGTAAATAGTTACAATATCTTATTTCAGAAATATAGACTGATATTTGTATTACAGTGTAACCCGGATATAAGAGACCCGGATATAAGAGAAACCCGGATATAAGAGTGATTTTCTTTGGTCCCAAATTAGAGCCTGTGTTAATGTATATATAATAGACCAAACCCGGATATAAGATAAACCCGGATATAAGAGACTTCTTCTCCGGCCCGACAACTCTCTTATATCCGGGTTACACTGTATTATTATTTCAATATCGTACACTGTTTCTTTTAAAACCTGAATCTTTTAAAACCCAGCATGATACTATACTATAGTTTAGAACAATGTTTCTCAACCTTTTTTTTTACTTCAGGGCACACTTGTAGAATAACTAAAATTCTCAGGTGCACTTTAAGTCTTAACATTTATCACTCTGTATGTGACTTTATTTGCTGGACAAAAGGTTTACCCTACCACTGAAAGAGATTGATTCCTGAAGAATAGTGTGTTTGAATTTCATAGTTGTGTTGTCATATCCTGCTACGGCAACAGAAAACAACTTAGAGTGAAATTAAGAAGAAGGATACTGCAATTAAGAGCCTTGAAAAAGAATGCAGTGGGGTGTAATATTAATAATACAGAATGCTAAAGGTTTTAATAAGGGAAAACTAGTCAGGCAATCTTGGTTCATTATTCCCAAATAAGATTAGCAGTACTGTTTTTATTTAAATGGATTTATGAAGACTCTGCTTCTCGTTTTTCAGAGAGGCTAATAATGACTGATTTAAATCCTTTGAGGAAAAAGAAAGGAAATGGATTACCCACTCCTTTTTAAAGATTAAAGTATTTAGCATTCAGTTTAAAATATCAAAAGAGAAAGACTTGATTTAGATATGGAAGCCATGTGCTTGGTGTCTCTAGCTTTTTAAAAATAAAGAATATTTAAAGATAATAATAATAAATGCTCTTCTGTTAATTTGGTTCGCACCTGGCTACATTTCAGAGCGCAGTAGTGGACCCTGGCCCACTGGTTGAGAAATAGGGGTTTAGGATATTGATTTTCAATGTTCTGCTTTATAGTTTCATAACGTAATTTTAAAAGGCGTGTTTTCGTAAAGTTCTAATCAGACCCACCTATCTCAAGATCTCGCCTTCTATAAATTGTTTTCCTGTCTTGGACTTACAAAGACATCAGTTGAAATAAATTACTGATGGTAGCATGTGTGTATTTCAAAAGCATATTTTATAAATGCATTTGATAATCGTAATTGTAAAAAAAATAGAAATGTGGGAGGGCAAAGAAGTAATGAGTTCTCCAAAGAAGTTCTACAAAAAAAAAGAAGAGGGCACTGAAAGTAAGTAGGATAATGAAGGGTGAATGAATAGAGAACTGGAAGGAATCTTAGATACCTGTCAGGATGTAGAGAACGCAAATCACTTGAAAATATTACTGTAGCAATAAAATGCAATGTTTTTACTATCGACAACAGCTTTCCCATATTAATGAAGACCCCGAGTAGCCTTCAAAGCAGTAAATCCTCAACACTTGACATTTACATATCACATTCATTTTATTATTTTTTTATGAATTTGTTTTATTTGTATATAAATTCATAAAATTAGGTATATTTTAATTTTTTGCAGCATTATTTATTACTTAACAATTTTAAATTGCTCATATTTTTCTGACATTTTTGTTATTTTCCTATATCATTTTTTCACTTATTCAAATTATTTGTAAATATCGTTACTTTATTATTATTATTATTATTATTATTATTATTATTATCATTATTATTATTATTTCCTGTGATTTCTGGTGTGTATTCATTTCTTTCCGGGTCCCGAGCAGAAAACTATCGTCATAAATGACATCATGATATTTTCCACTGAGTTTTTTAGGAAAAAAAGAACAAAACAAAAAACCTAAGGTCACACATATTACATAGATAAAGCCTTTTGTAAGGTGTGCGTTGTATTTGTGAGTACAATCTTTTGTATTTCTTTAAGGCTTGGCCTACCAGGAATCCAATCAATGGAACATTTTCAATCAACCCGAGGGCTCCAACTACTAGTGGAATTGTGGATGTTCTCATGTGCTACATTTTGGAGATTTCAATTTCAAGGTCAATGTATTTTGATAGTTTTCTGAAGATTTTTAAAGCTATATTACAGTTTTCAGGGACTGACTTGTCAATAAGCAGGTACATTTTTATTTTTGCGGTCTCTGATCACGATGTCTGGGTGGTTAGCTTTGATTGTTCTGTCTGTGTGTATTGTAAAGTACCATAAAATTATTATTATTATTATTATTATTATTATTATTATTATTATTATTATTATTATTATTATTCCATAAATCTTTTCATAGACTATGCAAGCACAGATGCGAATAGATGTCCACTGATCATTTAATCATTCCATACCACATCACAAACGAATCTCCTAATAAAAAACAGCGTTCTTGCTTTATCTTTCGAGGCCAATGTACAGATGATGAGGGGTGGGGGCAATGCACAGTGGGTTCCCAAGTGGACATATCGAATTTTGACAACTTCCTCAAATGACTTAAAATGAAAAGTTCAGTTTCTGTAGTATCAAAAAATGGTCTTATTTGTCTTCTAACTCCAATTATTTCTCAAGATATGCCCATTTGAAGCTCGTGAATTTCAAGTTTTCGATACATCCTGGAAACATAAGTGTTTTTCTAAATATGTCCCATAAGCCCCTAAGATAAGGCCAAATGCCCAACATTTGATTCAATATAAAAAATTGGGTATATGGACAGGTTTTTGACATATTTTTATGAGTTTTCCACAAAATTTACTGTAAAAATGGGCATTTTTCCATCAAAAAAGCCCCAAAATTGGCCCCCGCTGATAAATTGTGATGAAAAATTGCAGAAAAGCCCCGCGATGAAATTTTTCATGCTTCACATATAAGAATCTAGACATGTAGGGCTATCATAATCCATTTGGGTGAAAAGATTCACTCTGGGGAACCATTTTAATTCTTTTATTTTGAAAAAAATTGGGACAACCTTCAATTCCCTTTGAATCCAAAATCCGGATAATTTATGTAATTCTCACTCAAATTTCATGATCCAGCCCACTTTTCCCATGTTTTTTGGGGTGCTGAATCCAAATCTGGCATCAGAACACCATAAAACTGCACCATGCTCTTGGTATAAGTGATGTTTACCCTTTTTTAAGCCCTTTTAAGACCATGGAACGCTTGTCTTGCAAAGGGACAGGGCACACCATTCGCAGCTGTGAGGAGTTGAAGGCTGCTATGTATGGTTGTAACAGTCATTATGAATCTTTGTTGTGCTTCCTCACAGATGAATAACTATTAACTTTTTTTCAGTAATCTTTGTGATAAGTTGTAGCTGTATATGATTTATTGTTCATTTTTAAACTTGAATATTTGAAACGCTCATTGTCTGTAGTGTCAAAAAATGGTCTAATTTGTCTTCTAACTCCAAATGTTTCTCAAGATATGTCTGTTTGAAGTTCGTTCGTAAATGTCGTATTTCCGCAAAATTTCTACCCTTCTATCTTTTGGCCCCAACTTGGATTTTTGAGCCAAAAACTCATAAAAAATCATATCTCAGTTCTTGAAAATCAATTCTTTTGCATACCACACCCTAGAATTTGTCTAAAATGTACTTAAGCACCTGAAGCAGGTGCTTACCGTATGTTATTGTCATATGTCCGCTTGACCCCCATTTAAGACCACTGTGCAATGCTGATGACATGGATATTCATAATTTGGATAAGAATGATCTCAAACAAAAACAAAAAATGAATATCCTCTACCAAATGTTCCAAGAAATTGGTCTCAAGATAAACGTTACTAAAACAGAAAATATGATCTGAAATTAAAATGAAAGCTGAGATAGCACCTACCAACCCTGAATCTTTCATAACAATTAAGGATGCGGAAATAGTAATTACGAAACTCTTCAAATAGCTCGGTGTATGAATCAGTTATAATAAATTCAGTAGAAACAGAACATAAAATAGGCTGCGTTAGGGCTAGTTTCGTACGACACTGCAAGTTGCTACAAAACCAAGCAAACGTCTAATATTGCCACTACAACCATTAGCATTTATAAAATGCATAAACTGCAAACTGCTGCAGATTAGATTGCAGTAGTTAATCTGTTACAGTTCACGCTATGTTGCCACTTTGCTTAGCTTCAGTTAGCATTTTAACTTCTTACCAGTCACCAAGAAAACGAAAACTGACTTAAAATGGAAAAAAAATAGGAAGAAAAATAAATTTTGTTGCTGTAAATCAAGACTAAAAGTAACTATAACTAAAAATAGACTTAACAGATTTTAGAAAGACTTAACAGATTCTAGAAATAGGCTTAACATATTCTAGAAATGGGCTTAACAGATTCTAGAAATAAACTTAACAGATTTTAGAAATAGACTTAACAGATTCTAGAAATAAATAATTGTACGAAAAACGCAAGTGACCCACAAAGCAGCGCAATGTTCTTATTTGCTTAGTTCTATTTCATCTGTTACTCGTGCCTCAGCCTGCTTGTTTTCCCAAGCACGGCGCCACAAAACAAGAAGTTGGGGTGGAGACCTAAATAAGATGTTAAAATTTAGGAGCTAAATCAGATGTCAGAGCTGGTGGGGTGCTAAATCAAATATGACATTTTGAAGATTGCTGATTTTGTATGTTTTTTCTGATCCTCTCATAAAAATGGATATTTAAAAAACATATTTTATTCTGCAGAAGAGGGATGGGGTCCGTTATAGTATATGGCCCTAGACGCGCCCTAACCCTAATCCTAACACTGTTACTTTATTAAAAATTAAAGCAGCAGACTCGTCCTTACATGAACCAAAGAATAGAAATAATTTTAAACATTACACTTTGTAAATCAAATACCAATTTCTTTATCTTTATTGTTTTTATTATAACGTTTCCGCCTTCTCAAATGTTTGTCGAATTCAATAATCTTCTGGGAGTATCGAATAATGGACGTTTCTATTTAATCTAATATTTTTCTTAATTTTCAATTTATGCTTAGTCTTTTCTTCACGCTTTCCTTCACTACATTCTGTAGGAATTATTGAAGTTTCCTTTCTGTCTCTGCTATCAACACTATGTCATCTGCATATATGAATGCTGGTAGGACGTCTATTTTTCTCAGAATCGCCTAACTAAATTGGTTGAATAAGGCAGGTGAGAAGACAAATTCCTTTACATTTTTGTATATTTGCTGAATTCATTTTGTATCAGTATGCATATGGTTTGTCGTCCTGGGTATGACGATAAAGTACATCCATCAGCAAGGTTTCTTCCCAAGTTCACCTTGACTTGGGGTGGTAGCAAATAGTGAACCCTATGGGCAAATAGTGAACCCCAAACAAAAAGAAAACACTATGAAAGTATAAAAATACATTTTTATAGTAAAATTACCATCAATACTGTATCTGTCTATATATCTGAGATGAAGTATTACGTACACTATTTACATTATTCGGACTATTGTCCTCATCTTTGTTGCTATATTTATCACAACGTTTTGGCCGTTGTACGCTCTGGCCTTCTTCAGGTGGTTGGAACGTCTAACTGAACCCTTTATTTCGCTCGCTGGGGTAAACTGTTCTAGTTCAATGTGCCATGTCTAATACATTGATGTCAGTTATCAGTTATCTCCTGTTAATTCACCTTGCCAAGTCCCCCACTGCCTAACCGACGCCTTTATCCACTGTGCCATGTGTCCTTAAGGATCCAGTGACAGTGTGAGTTCAATAGCTGGTTAAGGCAGTTGAGAACATGGAGAGGTGAATTAGCAGGAGATAACTGATATCCATTAGACATGGCACGTGGAACTAGAACAGTCTACCCCAGCGATCGAAATAAAGGGTTCTGTTCAACATTCCAACCACCTGAAGAAGGCCGGAGCGTACAATGGCCGAAAGGTTGTGATAAATATGGCGACAAAGATGTGGACAACAGTCTGATTAATGTAAATAGTTTACCATCAATACATTTTTATTTTAAATAAAAATTGCCAAAAATACGTATTTATAGTAGTATTATCTAATTACTTCAAAGCTTCCAAGTAAAGTAAATTTCGCCATTAAATGACCCATAAAGAGTTGATATGCTGTTAAACAAACAAAGCAATCGATCAAAGCTAGAACCAATAATGGTGGAGGCCCACTAGGCCTCCACCATTATTGGTTCTAGTTTATTCTAATATCCTTCCTAAATATGTGAAGGTTATCAATTACGGAAATTATAAAGTGTGAAAAAATGAATAATGTATAGAATGAAATATTAAAACATAATATTCTAGATACGAAACATTCTAGCTCGTCAGAAATGAAATCCTTGTTTTATTCCAAGAACTTAGTTGCTGCGCGTTTACACGATAAGGTAAACATGTTCTTTTAATCCTCTCAGTTCTTTAAAATTTGGTGCAAATTTCAAAACAGTAAAAAAAAAAAAAAAAAAACTTTTCTTTGCATAAAAATTGTCAGACAAAAATTTATGAATCTTTTTCAATAACGTTCACATAATCCATCTCATTTGTGTTTCAACTTGAAGCAGACGGGTCAAAAAAAGATCAAACACCTGCGCGTATGGGAATTGTTCAGCCCAAGTTGATTGTCAGAAAAACATTAACCTCTGAACCTGGAAAACTCAGATGGGAAAATATCTGAAAACATGTCAATCGTTAGGAGCCTGCAGTTATATTTTTTACATTTTTTTTTTTTTTCATCTCAGTTGATTCATAATTTTCGACCGATCTGTCGAACTTCCGATCTGAGAAGACGCCGAAATTACTCAAAATGTATTTACACTGAAAGCGACAGAAGGACACGTCATTCGTCTTTCACTTCGGTTGGACTCAAACAAAGTCATGCCACGAACAACCAAGAATAAAATAATCTCAAATTGTTTTAATTTACCAATTTTTATAGCTTTGTTTTAACTTCTTACTCTAAAATATTAATTTTAAAAGTGTTTCTTTTTTAGAAAATTTTGATATTTATTTTTTTACATCTATTATTCCCACTTATTTTATGAAATTTCAAGAAATTCGTTTTTGTACCGCTTAATGTTTAGATTAGTTATATACAGAACTCATCGGAGAATTTAAATCATCAATTTGTTTTTGTAAAACAGGACCCCCAGTTACCGAAAATTTGCTCTGAATCGTAAAATAAAAATACAGTAAAATTAATTAGAAAAAAAGATTTTAATTGCTTTTATGAATGAGATATATTATGGATTCTATTGTTTTAAGAAAAAATATTTTCGATAAATAATGAATTTTTACAAGAATCGTTTTCATCTTTTGAAAATTTTAATTAGCACAATTTATAGTTTTAAATCTATTAAAATTTTGTATTAATTTGTAGCAGTTAGGTGATATTGTTATTAAGTATAAAACTATATTTACTATAAATAGAAAAGCTTACTACAATTCAGTATTTTAAAAAGAATTTTGTTGTGTGTGTGTGTGTGTGTGTGTGTGTGTGTGTGTGTGTGTGTGTGTGTGTGTGTGTAAATATAAACATGACGATTTTTTAAATACGGACATTCATGCACAACATTATCAGAAAATAAGAGCGCTAACTATACTAAATGTTAAGCCAACGTAACTAAAATTCAATAAAACATAAAATTACAGGGAATATTCTCCTAAATTTTTAAGATTATTGGGTAGCTAAAAATTATATAAAAAGACGCTCACATTATATTCCTCAATTAATTTTTAACAGCTATTTCCCCGTAGAAAAAAAATTAGATAATCAATCTCTCAACTCTTAATCAAAGCACACACCTTTCTGTAATATTTTAAACTAAATATAAGTAATATTTTGCTTCGAATCAAATTACAGCTAGATGAACCCAAGAGAATCAGAAATCCTACCAGGATTTATTACTGGCGAGCACAATCAGCATAAGATACGCAGATATATCCGGGTTGGTGGCGGACACAGAAAAAATGCAGGATCTCCTAGAAAAGATCATAAAGGAAAGCTGGAAGAAAGGACTAACTAACCATCAATTATAAGAAGACAGAAAGTATGGTCGTTATCAAAAGGGACAGCGAAAGATACGAGACACTAACTAGAAAAAGTGAAAATCCCCAATAGTTACATTTCTTTCGAGTACAGAAATTTAACTACTTGGGAAGTGTTTTAACAGACGATGGAAATAGTGACGAAGCAGTTCAAAGATACATTGGAATAGCGAAAGGTGCCTTCCAGAAGCTAAGTAAAGTATTAAGTAAAAGGAAAATTTCGTTAGAGACTAAGAAAAGACTGATGAAATTGGTTTATATCAGTCATCCTTTTATATGGCAGTGAATGCGGGACAATTTCTTCACAGATGAAAAAAAGACTTGAAGCAACAGAGTTGTGGTTTAACAAAAGATTGCTGATAATAGCATAGATTGAACATTAGAGCAATAAGGAAGTTTTAAGAAAAATGAAACCAAAAAAGGTACACTTGCAGTTAGAATCAGAAAGAGAGATACACTGAATACACAATGAAGAAAGGTGGTTTGGGAAAATTGACACTCACAGGACACACTGAAAACAAGAAGGACAGAGACAAATCCGGTAACTAACGATCTTGTGTATGTGTAGGATAGGAAGTTGTGGAGAGCCATGACACTACGTTCTGAAGAGACACGTCACATAAAATAAATATTTAATTCACATATAAAAGTGAATGGAAGTACTCGGAATGTAGTTACTTTTTTTCGTTGTGTCGATTCAAAAAAAAAAGAAGAATATTCAAAAGAATGTTTATTCATTCTCCGCCGGTTTTAGTCTCGCCGTCTGTCTGTATGTCTCTCTCTTCGTATCTCTTCGTCTGTCTCTTTGTTTATCTCTCGATCTGTTTCTCTGCCTCCTCATCTGTCACTATGGGTTTTTCTTGTTTATCTTTGAACCCCTGCCCGTCCGTCTATCTGTCTCTCCAACGGTCTCTAGCTGGTCGTGTGCTACATCCTCTGACCTCCCACTGCGCTTTCGATGCACACGTATTTAAAATATTACCTATCCACTGATCTTTGTCTCACTCCTCGTTGTTGACAAATGACACTCAACATGTCCATCGATAAGGAAAGAAATAATTTATATAGGATGAAGTGCCATCTCCGTATATTGGTCACCGAGTGACGGAAGAGAGATAAAGAAAGTAAAGACAAGATAAGAGGATGTGTTCTTCTTTTGTGTACCGTGTCCGTTCAGGACGTAGGCGATCATGGCCCTCCACATCTTCATGTCCCTTGTAGCTAAGTTTTGACTTTTTATTGATTCTTCCAAATCCTGTTCTACCATCCATTAGCTCAAATACGTTACGCGCTGCTTTCCTCTGTTCCTCTGCTCTTTCCCTCAATCTGTCCTGAGAGTATCAAGTTTTCCAAGCACGTCTTCCTCCTTATGTTCCCCAGAAATTTCAACTGCCTCTTCCTAATGTTAAATATAAGCTTCCTTTTTGTTTCCATTTTCTCACATCTTCGGTCTATATTATCCTTAACATCTTTCTCTAGAACTGCATTTCTGTTGCTTCAAGTCTCTTCCTCATCTTTGAGGTTTGGTTTGGTTTGGTTTGGTTTGTTTTACGGCATATCAACCTCAATAGGTTATTTAATGCCGATAAAATTTTTATTGCTGGTAATATTTTGTTTTATCAAAAATCCATTTCTGGTAATATTTTTTCCTTCAAAAATGTATCGCAGGTAATATTTTTTTTTTGTTTAAAATTTATTGCTGGTAATAATTTTTACAAAGTATTTCTGGTATTAAAACCTACTTATAATAATTGACCCTTGATCCTCTGATATTCTGTTGGATTATATTGTTCATGGAAATTTAATTTTGAGATTTGTGAGTTTTTTTTTGTTTTTCTTTTAGGTTTGCTTATTTGTGGAGTTTTATTTTCAATCTTCATTTCCTCAAATTTGTTTGATGTGCTCATCGGGGTGGGTTGTGTATTTTTTTTGTTTTTTAATACCAATATCTTTTATTTTATTTTCAACTATGTCTTTGTTAATATCCGGAGGCCGAATCAGTGATCTTTGTCGCTTTTCATTTGTGGATTCAGTCATAGAATTTTCTATGGGCATTTCTACATTGGTTTCATTATTTAATTTTGTTTTCGTACAAGACTCAGTTTGTTTTATTTCTGTTGAATAAATTCTTTTAAGATTTTCTTGGAATGTTTGTATTCAAATTTATTAATTTTTCTATAAGTTTTTTATACTTATCTATTGGAGTGATGTCCTGGGGTTTGGGATTTGCCTTTTCTACTATATTAGCATAGGTTTTTGTTCCCATACAGCTTTCAACAATTTTTCTGGCTTCTAGGAAAGGTATATTTTTCGTGTGCTTTACATACATTATTTCCTTTTCTCTCTTGTAGATATCACAGGTCCTTGAAAGTGCAGGGTGTTCTTTGTGGCATTTAGCGCATTTCACATTACTGCATTCATTCTCTGTGTGGTTTGGATCACATTCACTTCCCACACACTTGGCGTCCTCTTCAAATGTTTTTATGGTGTCCAAATTTTTGACAATTGAAGCACCGCAGGGGAGCTGGTATAAATTACTCTAACATTTCTATAGTATAGCCAATCCTGATTTCTTTTGGTATTACGGGTTTTTCAAACGTTAGTATATATGTATGGGTCTCTATAATATCATTATTTCTTCGAATAGATATTATCTTATATTCTTTTACACCCTGTTTTTAGTGCTCTTTCAATTTCTTCTTGTGTTGCTAACGAAAGTTCGCGGCTTCTTATAACACCTTTGAAAGGGTTTAACTTTTCATGTGGATACGCTCTGTATTTGATGTGAAATTTATCCATTTCGAGTAAATTTCCACATGTTTTTTGTTTCAACTTCGACTAGCAAATTACTATTTTGAAGTTTTTTTTTTACGTTTTTTGTATTCGACCTACTTGATATGATTTTCTCTATCAGGAAAGGTGATAACTTATCCAATTTGATTTCCTCTAATGATTCAATAATAATGAATCTTGAATAATCTGTTTCGATCTCCAAGTCAGAATCTGATACATAACTGTTGGATTTTTTGAAAGAAGCCATAATAAGTATATATTTTTCACTGGTCCTATGCTCCACCACCCACCACGGAGCATGAATTTGTGTTGGGACTGAAGCAAGAGGGAAACCCATTCGCCTTGGCTGAGACGGGGATGCAATACCAGTATACTCATTTCAAAAGCAAGATTCTGGGCCTCTGTCAAATTCTGGTTTTTATTATACAACAATCTAACAAGGTCAAAAAGTCTTTTCCTCTTAACACAATTGACCCTCAGCCCGTCTAACACATATAAGATAAAGGGTTGCAGATTGAATAGTACGTTCGGGAGAAAAGAAAGACACATGTGCTAGGGCCTATCCAAACACCCGTCAGACCAAGTAAGGGCCAAAGTGGTGTGTTGCAAGACATTGACCACTCTGTCGCCGAATCAATGACTGCTCAACCAGCGGGATTCCGTCCTAGCGCCTTACGGGTCGCCACTCACGGCCAACAGGTGGTCCCATTGGGAGGATCTTACCCATCTGTAGAGGTGCAGTCGGCGTATTCTACAGCCCTCTGTAATGGAGATTGCACAACATTCGCTGCCGTATAGGAGGACAGATATCACACAACAGTCCAGTACTCTTCCTTCGTTTCTAAAGAAAATTGTGTGTCTCTGCTTAGCGATTGGAATACATCTTTGGCCATCCCAATGCCTCTTCCGAGTGGCACTTTCCGACCTCTGTTAGAACACTTACCAGATATTTAAATTTGTTTGATTTTAGTATTCCCGATTTGTAAGTTACATTTTGGGCTCATCCTTTTGTTGATAAACCTGCATTCTGTCTTCTTGTAATTGATACTTAGTCCTTTTTTCTCTCTTTCCTTCGTTATCTTCTGTAGGTACTTTTTTGTAGTTTCCTTTCTGTGTTTGCTATCAGCACTGAGTCATCTGCATATCTTATATTGTTAAGATTGTGGCCGCCAATAATGAATCCTGGTAGGACTTCTAGTTCTCTCAGAATCGCTTCACTGTATAAGTTGAATAATTCCGGTGAGAAGACACATCCTTATTTTATGCCCCTTTCTATTTTTGTATTTCTGCTGAACGAGAAAATTGTGTGTTTATAAACAGTAATTCGGACTTTACTAACCAGACACTTCTCTCTAGTAGAATGGTAGAGCACATCAGGTCGAATATCGAACGTGGGTTTCCGTACACTATTTACATTGTTCGGACTATCATCCTCATCTTTGTTGCCATATTTAAAGATGAGGATGATAGTTCGAACAATGTAAATAGTGTACATAATACCTCATCTCAGAAATATAGACAGATACTGAGGGTTTCCGTACAGGTCCGATCCCTGTCGGAGAATGGATATTTTCTACGAAATTTCTCGAATGATCAAGCTTGTAAATGTAATTAATACTGTTTAATTTAAAACGGAGCATTTACTTAAATAAATTGTATCATTAAATTAAGTTATAAACAATATATAGATAGATAGATAGATAGATAGATAGATAGATAGATAGATAGATAGATAGATAGATAGATTTCTTATTATTATAAGCGTTACATTTATTGGCTAGTCGTGATTGAGTTGACATACCTATTAATACGTGAAATTAATATCAAGCCTAGAGATCTAGATGCCAACTAAAGAAAAAAGGTTCTCCTGACAAGAATCGAATCGAATCCAGCATAGAAACAACTTTTAAAATTACATTGTTTACCTTTCGGGTAAAAAAATGAAGTTAGCAGATAAGGATTTCAAATGGTGCCGCCGAGATATAGATCTAGATTTTTGGTCTTTAGAGATATTTTGATATTTACTAAGTTTTTAGCTCGGCAAAACACAAATCTAAATGAGAAGGAATAATGATAAGAAAATTGTGTTGCAACAATCTCCCAATTAAAGAGGACATGACCTTGAATGAATACTAACCCCTGAAACCATTCAGAAATTTGCTACTATCTAGTCCACCAAGAAGACAAATATTTAATAAGGTTATCTTCGTTTGACACAATGCTCCAAATATGAGGCACCTGATGGGAATTGAACTCGTCACTCGAATGGCGAAAAAGCTTACTAACCATTTTCACTGAGAAAGCAGCAAAATGATACCTGTTAATTTATAGTTCCGAGAATGGGGAAATCGAAATATTTTAAACGCAATTCTATGCGTTCAACTACAAATAAAAAGTATTGTTTATAATTCTACTATAAAATGCACTGCTAGTCATTTTGCTTTAAAATTGTATTGTTGACAATTTTACTATATCTATTGTTGGTATTTTTTATTAGAAAAATTTATTTTTATACTTTCATAGTGTTTTGTTTTCGTTTGGAGGTTCGCTATTTACCCTTAACTGGGGCCCTAATAGATGTTTTATTTAGTACCGCTCATTTATTGCTCGGTCTGTTTTCACTAAGTATGCAATACCCGTGCTAGGGATTGAACTCAAAATTACTATTATACGAAATTCACGAACGAACAGTTCAACCCAACATGTTATATATTGTCCATAGCAATTACTGAGTTGAACTAAAAATAAAAAAAAACAAGCCAAGATATCCCTGGACATGGGCAGCGGAACGAAAACAATATAACTTTTTAAGGTTACCCGGATCGATAGATAACGAAAGAAGGCTGGAGTGCACAACGGCTGAAACGTTGTAATAACAAAGATGAGGACATTAATCTAAATGGGAATAATGGGAATGTATTTTTAGGGGACTCTCTTTGGAATCTCCAGATCATTCGTATATGTGTCTCCGTCTAACTCTCCTCAATTTAATAAGCTATCTTTTCTCTCTTTACCGTTCCCTTCCTCTCCAGACTTGTGTATTCGGTAGCATTTCTGATAACATAGACAAAGCCATCTCTCTACATCCGCTTTGTGTTCGGTGACTTTAACGCCCACAATACCATGTGGCTTAAATACTCTGTAACTGACCTCGCTGGCATTCAAACCCTTAACTTTTCAATTTGCCGCTGGTGGCTAGCTGTTGTGTCACCAGCGTGTTCGTCTCAGCAATGTTACCACTAGTGGACCGCTAGAGACGGGCCGCCAACAGGCCTCTAGCGCCTTGCGTGTAGGGTAGAGTAGAACTTAGAAATTACATCTTGCAAATTTATCATTATATTAATGACACCGAACTACCAATCTAGCACTGCGCTTAAATTTGTAAGATCACAGTATCAAGGAGGAAAGCTCATCAGGACAATTACCATGAAAATACTTATTGAAAAGGCACAAGGAACCTACGTTACGGCGGTGAGAATATGATTAAAGCTGAGATGACAGGTTAGGACCGATAACATTGAAGATTCTCATATGGATTTTGTCAAGAATCTCTAGATACGTAGCAGAAACACCAGGCCAGATGTGGCAGTAGTGTTTAATGTACAGACGAATGCTTGACTTATAAAGTTATGAAATAGATTCCAGTGAGAAAAAATGTCTAGTTCGACACAGTGAACCAACTTTCCTAGCAGCAGCCTTAGTAATTGATTCGATTTAATCGCTCAAATACATATCAGTGGAAAGCGTTAGACCAAGAAGCCATAATGGGTCACTTTGCTGATGGAAGGCTTTTTTAAAGACGATTAAAGAAGAGCAGATTTGTTTGGGAGGCGTTAAAATTAACAAACCATTTCTGATGCTTACTTGCATCTTTTGCAGACGTAAGGAAATCATTTAACACGATGAACAATATGAGCAATTTCATCCATACCATTAAGTCTAAACTGGTAATCAAAGCTCAACTTTGAAACAACGAGTGCAGATGACAGAAGCAAAAAAGAAAAAAAAAACTTTACAGGTTTGTGGGTGAGACAGAGTCTGTAGAGAGGTAGTATGTTTTCATATGCGCCTATGTTTGCCGTCCATATGAGAATAAATGTGCGATAGGCGTTGAGATCGGAGGGGTCTATGTTACTTCCTCCGCAAATGTTTCAATCATTAACTCCATTGTGCATTCCTCAGGGGTCTTTGCGTGACTGACCAACGTGGATGCAAAAATAATAAATCCCTGCTAAATTAATTCGGCTCATACGTTGAGAAATAAAAATGTTAGGCACAAAAAGAAAAGGAAAACTGAATATGATGCAATGAAAATGTTATTTTCACGGCAATTGAAAAATCTATCTCAGTTTGTTCATATTTATCTATCTATCTATGATTTTTCATATCTATCTATCTATGATTTTTCATATCTATCTATCTATCTATCTATCTATCTCGGCCTTTTCATGTCTACCTACCAACCCAATCTGTTTAGCTCTCTCTCTCTCTCTCTCTCTATATATATATATATATATATATATAGAGAGAGAGAGAGAGAGATGTATGTATAAATAGTGTTAGCCTTATTATGTTTACCTACCTACTTAAGTCAGTTCATATCTTTCTATGACTTTTCATATCTATGTCAGCCTTTTCATAGCTACCTACCTACCTAGTCTGTTTACCACAATCTTTCTTTATCTATGTCAGCCTTTTCTTGCCTACCTACCTACCCAGTCTTATTTATTTCTCTTTCTCTCTCTCCCTCTCTATGTCAACCTTTTCATGCCTACCTACCTACCTAGTCTGTTTATTTTCTCTCTCTCTCTCTCTCTCTCTCTCTCTCTCTCTCTCTCTCTCTCTCTCTCTCTATCTATCTATCTATCTATCTATCTATGTCAGAATACTTATGTCTACATACCTACCCAAGTCTGTTCATATCTATCTACACCAGCCATTTCATGTCTACCTACCTGCCTAGTCTGTTTATCACTTTCTTCTCTCTCTCTCTCTCTCTCTCTATCTATCTATCTATCTATGTCAGCCTTCATATTCCTACCTACTTACCCAAGTCTGTTCATATCTATCTGATTTTGTTTCTATCTATCTATCTATCTATCTGTCTATCTATCTATCTATCTATCTATCTATCTATCTGTCTGTCTGTCTGTCTATGTTCATTTCTATTTATTCTCTATTGTAGTGAGGTTTTATTTCACTTTATACTTAAAAAAGTTATAATTTGAACCTAAAAAGAATTGCTAAGCTAAAACTAATAAGTTTCTCTATTGTACCTCATAGCATTAACGTTCATAATAAAACTAAAGCTTGTCGAATATACTCGAACAATAACATTATGAACTTTTCATAGTTTCTCTATAAAATTTATCTGGATGTATATGGCAAGAAAACTGTATTATTAAAATTAAAGGGAAAAATTTAGTCTTTTTTATTAAAACTTGCATTTGCGTGTGCGTTTTGTGTAAAGACACACAACAAGAATGAACAAAAACTGAAAAGAAAAAGGTTACTTCCGGTAGATAGATGCGCAAAATGTTGTTATAACGCATCTACGCTGATGACACAACCATTTACTCCTGCCTCGATATTAAGGCTCATCAGTCCGAGAAGCTCAAAATGGCATCTGAGTTCCAAAACGACCTTAAAATCGTTTTTAAATGAAGCAAAAGATTGCTTGTTAATTTTAACGCCTCTAAAATTAAACTTCTCTCCATTAATCATCTGAGAGACCCCTCTCTGCTTTTCGGCAGCATGGCAGATGCTAAGCTCCAGGAGAGAGACTCGTTGAGCCTTCTCGAACGAACGTTCTCAGTTGACATGAAGTGGAAAGACTATGCTGAATCCATTGCTAGGTCGGCTACTAACAAGTTGGTTCGTGTGAGGCAACTTTTCTCACCAGAATCTGTCTACCATTCACCCATCCATGCTTAGAATATTGCTACTATATATGGTTCGGGACCCTTGATATTTTCCTTAAGCTCCTGGATAAAATCCAAAGAAGAATCAGCAATATTAATAGTCCTGATCTGGTGGCTCGGCTTCAGTCACTTTCCCAGCGTCGTAAGGTTGCCTCTCTGTGCCTTTTCTAAAAATACTTTCATAGTAATTGTCCGTATGAGTTCTTTGCTATGGTACCTAAAAATTTTAATTTATATGCAGTTCTAGACTGGCGTCGGGATCTCATCAATTTACAGTTGAGCTGATTATATGTTGATGTAACTTCTATGCTCACAGTTTCTTTTCTCGCACTTCTCGCTTGTAGAACTCCTTTCCGGTTCCATGCTTTCCAGCCAACTTTAATCTGCAAAAATTTAAATGTAATGTCAGTCGCTATCTACTGTGTTTACTCTTTTCTCTTCTCGCTCATTATTAATGTTTCTGTTCCTAATTCTTCTATACTCAGTAACGCATTGTTTTAGTGGCTTTACTGCTTTGCATGGGGTGAAACCGATTTAAAGAAAATCTCTTATCTACTGCCGTTGATTATTTATATATGCCAATTCAAGTATACAGTCTCGATCTCACATCTACATAGTTAGGTAGACACGCGAAGTAAAATCATTAACGCCTCGCCTTTTCCCTAATGACCCTTGCTGTCCATTAAAACAACTTAAAAGAACGGAATAGTGCAAAAAAGGTTGTCATCCTCCTTTTGTGAACAACATAATTTATTAGCCTTTATGTGACCACGGCTCTTCTTTATGTGCTGTGCTCCCTCGGGACACGTAGGCGATCATGGCTTTCCACAAATTCCTGTTCCTTGTTGCTCTTAATAATCTTTGTCTTTCTGTTATTTCGTCTATTACTTGTTCTGCCATCCAATTACTGGAGCTTCCGAAGTATGCGTTGTTTTCCTCTGTCTCTCTTGCTCTCTATATGTCTAGTGAGTATCAGATTTTCCAAGCCTTCCATCCTCATTATATGCCACAGAAACCTTAACTGTTTTTTCCTGATGTTAAGTATTAGTTTACTTTTTGTTTCGATTTTCTCCAAAATTTCGTTGTTTCTTACCTGTTCGGTCCTGCGCGGTACCCTCAGCATCCCTCTGTAGAAACATATTTCTGTTGCTTCAAATCTCCTTATATTCCCCAGAAACTTCAGCTGCCTCTTCCTAATGTTAAATATAAGCTTCCATTTTGTTTCTATTTTCTCACATCTTTGGTCTATGGTATCCTTAGCATCTTAGATTTTAAAACCCATGCCAAATTCACTATAGTTGAGAGAATAGGCGGATAACATTAGAAAGATTTTAGAGTTCCATGAAAATAAGTGGAAACAACGTTTAAAAACGCACTATCCAGCCGAGCTTAACCATAAATTTAACAATATAGATAGTATTAATATATAACCATACAAATCAAAACCTACCCATATTTCTCACCCACACAAGACAGACATGCTTACGGAGGTGCTGAGGCCTCACACTTATACACACACCCACACGATTATACACACTTACACACATCATACTCACTCACTAAGAACCAAATAACACACACACATTTAACAGAAACACATCCCCTTTGCAGGAACCAATAAATTCAGAGCAGCGTGAATCCATCCAGCTTTTATCTCAAATAACAACTTAAAAGAGACTGTTTGACCAACACAAGGACTGACAAAATTCATGTTAAAAAAAATAAAAAACAAATGAAAACTACAGACAAAAGTTCATTTTCTCCATCAAGACATTCATTTCTGTAGTTCACTGCTACCAGCAAGCAGAAAATTATTTTTTTCCTGATGATGGCCATGTTGGCCGAAACTAGTCGTGGAATCTAAATGAAATAATAAAAACGAAGGACTATTAATATACAACCCAGTGTGTCTGAAGATTGTAATTTTTTAATATTTTTTATTGTTCAAGACACCGTAGAGTAATGGATAACGGCGGAGAGCCGAGTTCGAATTCCAGTCGAATCCATTACATTCACTTACGTGCTAACACCCTTGGGAAAGGTGTGAATCCTCTTCTTCTCCCTCCAACTATGGGTAAATAGCAGGACAGACTGGGTTCTATAGCCTTGGATGGCAACTGGTCTAGGAGAAGGACAACTCTGAATTCAAAACCTGCGGAGGGTCGTTTGGGGACCTTGTGGCATTCGTTGCATCAGGTCCCTGTATTCGTCCCTCCAAAAAGTGTGGATGGCCCTGCACAAAGCCTTCACCACTATAACCAAATCCTGTGTGGGTGTCGGGCTTTCAGTTTCTGGGAACTGATCTGTCAGGCTCTCATACGTCGAGTTTGACGGAAGAGTCCATCATATATATATATATCCACGTTTACAGTACGACTCCGAGTTTCATGGCTTTCCCATTCATCATATATATATATATATATATATATATATATATAGGATGCGCAAGAACTACCAACGACATATACCTCCCAGAAATACTTCCCATATAATAGTAAGATAAAAACACTAATGTCTTACTGTTATATGAGGGAATTTCTGGGAGCTATATTTGGGAGATATTTCTGCTACACCCTGTATATGTGCACACACACACACACACACACACACACACACACACACACACAATGTTGCATTAGTGACTCTATAACTTGAGTGGTAGTCATTATCTGAATTTTAATCTGAAACTTTCACAATAATTTACGTGACCCGTGTGAGTTGATATTCCCCACTGATGGGGGAAGGAGATTATGCTGACAAAATCTAAATTTGCTTCATGAATTAAATGCTTTTTTTTTTCATCATTATTCTACGGACTTATTGACGTACCAAACATATAATATACACACACACGTATACACATATATGTGGAAGTGGTAGGATGGGAAATTGAATTTATTTGTATATTTTTATAAAGTCGTATGCCTTGCCATCTCTTCTCATCATCTACGTCCATCTTTCTCTCTCTTACTCTCTGGTAGGTAATCATCCCATATTGCACTAAATGCCTCCTCTTTTTTTTTTTTTTTTTTTTTACTCAGCATCTTCTCACTCTGTTGATTTCTTTTCTCAATACTCGAGCTGAAATAGAGACAGGGATGTTGGCCACCAATTGACACACAATGGCGCTGGCGAGTTTTAACACAGGCAATTAAGTACCGTCTGTACCGGGCGCAGGTTGACTTTCTCGCCTGTTTGCTTTCAATCTATCTCTTCCGACATTACTTCCGGTCCCGAACGCCGCCTACTTTCCTTACATCGCTTTTTTATATCTGATCTAAGCGTGTATAGCGGATCGAAAAGCACGCACTTGTGCGCCTGCACGCCCGTGAATGTAAATCTTAAAACTCGCGAAAACTTTCTTTTATCTGCCGTGTCCCTTCAACACGTGGACGATCATTGGTTCCCTACAATTTCCTACCTTTTTAGATCTAAGCAATATTTCTTCTCTTATCCGGCCCCTGTTCTGCCATCTATTTACACAAGCTCATTAGATAGGTTATGCAATGTTTCTCGTTGCAGCTTTTGCCTTCTCTTTTCCAGGCATTCTTTCCTCATTAGGTGCTCCGTTGTACTCTCTCTCTCTCTCTCTCTCTCTCTCTCTCTCTCTCTCTCTCTCTCTCTCTCTCTCTCTCTCGTCCAGAAATAAAAGAACTTTAACACAGGTAATTTTACCTTAACTATTTCATTAGCTTTCATCTCACTGAGATGCCGTTTCAGACACGAAAGGAATCACGCCGACATTGTTTGGCGATTAAGACTCGATTTCTGAAAACCCTTTCTCAATCTATCATCCCCAGCCTGGTTCAGCCAATCAACATCTTCACTGCCATACAGAAGGATTGAAATTATATAACAAATAGACACTCTTTAAACCGTTGGAGATTGTATTTGTCAGGGAAACAGTAATAGGGAAGGGATATATATATATATATATATATATATATATATATATATATATATATATATATATATATATATATGATTTAAGAAACAGCAGATATTTTATATATAGTGCTCAATATTAAATAATATTGAAATAATATTAAAAATAGAGTGTTAATAATATTATATTAAAAGATTTCTTAATTTTTAAATATCAATTTTATCCGGATTTCAAAGCTTCTTGTTAAAATTCCCAATCTTCAGGGCATTCTGGTTTTAAACGATATTTCCAATTTTTTCAATTTATTTCTTTTTCTTTTTTTTTTCGTAAAAATTGAAAAAATTAGAAATATTGTCATATATTTATACAAGGTAACCAAAAAAGTTCTGTCCGTTTTTTGATTAGTCATTGAATGAAGTTGAAATATATACGAAATGCGCGTAGCAATTGTTTTCAAACTCGGACAGACGTTATAAAAAACACGCGCACCGTGCCCGGCCATCAGTTATAAGCCGGACAGCTGTGAGAAGGATGGAAGTGTCTAGAGATCTCGTTCGGGGCTGTTTGCTTTACGACTTCAAAGTGGTCTTATCAGCAGCTGTATCAAGTCGCCGCATATGTCAAGCGTTTGGGGATAGTGCTGTGGATGAACGTACTGTAAGGCGTTGGTTTCGAGAATTCAAGTCGGGAGATTTGTCTCTCCATGATGAGCCTCGCAGTGGACGACCACAGGTCTTGAATGACGGAGTCCTGAAGGCGGCCATTGAAGAGGACAGTAGTCTAACGTGTGGTGAACTTGCAAGACAGTTCAACGTTTCCGGTGAAACAGTTAGACTTCACCTGCACCGCCTAGGTAAGACGTACAAACTGAGCAAGTGGGTTCCGCAAACGTTGTTGGAGGTCCACAAGGGACAACGAGTGGCAGTCTGCGCATCGCTGCTTTCTCGCCACCGTACCGCATCCTTATTCAATCGAGTGCTTACCAGTGATGAAAAGTGAGTTCTGTACGAAACTCCCAAGGGTTCCAGACATTGGTTGTCTCCTCAGGATACTGTCCCTCACACCGCAAGACCGCCTATGCACCCACGCAAGATTATGCTTTTTGTCTGGTGGACAGGTCGTCTAGTGGTTCATTATGAACTGCTACCAACGGGTCAAACGGTCACTGGAGACCTATACTCGCAGCAATTGAAACGTGTGCAACAGGCATTGCACCAGAAGGAGCCAGCACTGGTGAATCGCAAAGGTGTGCTTTTCCTCCATGACAACGCCAGGCCGCATGTCGCGCGAGTGGTCAGGGATACCATACAGCAACTTGGGTGGGAGACTTTGTGCCATCCACCTTATTCACCTGACCTTGCGCCATCCGATTACCACCTCTTCCACTCCCTGGATAATCACGGACTTCTTTGCGTCAATCCCCCCCTCCCCGAGTTCTACCGCAAGGGCATTGAACACCTGGAGACACGTTAGCAGAAGGTGCTGGATGCCGATAGCGATTACTTCGAAGACTAAATATAAGTTACACATACTGTGAAGCGTTTTCTTTTTTTCCTTTAAAAATGGACAGAACTTTTTTGGTTACCTTGTATATTTTTGGTTACCTTGTGTGTGTGTGTATATATATATATATATATATATATATATATATATATATATATATATATATATATATATATATATATATATATATATATATATCACGTCAAACGTTATTTTAGTGGATCCTCATAATTTAATAGACGCTCTATTTATTTATTAAACTGTATATTTATTCATTTACTTATTTATTTATTTATTTTCGTGTACCGGCCTAAATATTCGATAAATTTCATACTCTCCGGTATATATTTTTTAATAAGATTTCTCGAATATTCAGGCCAGTACACGAAGATAAATAAATATACTGTTTAATAAATAAATGGAGTAGGTACTAAAATATGAGTATCCACTAAAAATAACTAACTAATTTCTCAAACTAAATTAATATGAATAATAATTACCATATAACTATAAAAATTCAATAGCAACAATAACAGCATTTACTCATTTTCGTTTATTAGATAACATCACTTAGCCGCTGCTATAATTTACATTGAATTTCAGTTAGCATTTAGTATATTTATTAACGTTCTTAAAGTTAAAAATTCTGGAAAGCTAACGGCATTTTTATTTCTGTTTATAAATACTTGTTGCAAAATAAAATCCTTAAATTTGTCTAGATAAGGTCCATCACAGGACGAAGCATTTCGGCTAAGATAAGTTTTCTTATTTTCTTTATACACACACACACACACACACACACACACACATATATATATATATATATATATATATATATATATATATATATATGTGTGTGTGTGTGTGTGTATGTGTGTGTGTGTGTGTGTGTGTGTGTGTGTGTGTGTGTGTCATTATTTTAATGAAATGATCTTTAAGGACGTAGGCGTTCAACGACTGCCCCAAATTCTTTTCCTGCGTCATCTTTGAATTGACATGATTTTGGGGGAGAGATCATTGCTTTCTATACAGTTTTGAATTCTGAGTTTCCTTCTCCTAGACTAACTGCCACCCGAAGCTCGAAAGCTTAGTCTACTCTGCTACTTAACTCTTGGCTACGAGTAAAAGGGATAGATTAATTCTTTTCCCAACGGCATTAGTGCTAAAGTGAATGCAATCGGATCGAAATGGATTTTGAACTGCACACTGATTCCATTTTTCCGTATCGATAAACGTTACGCTCATTACACATTCGTCAAGATGTGTGCCTATGTCATTTTTTATTTATGTACAAAGGAACGAATGTCAGGATGCAATAAATGTGAATATTTTTCAAACGTTTTCAATTTATAATTTCATGGCTGATGCTAACCCCCAGGGAAGTGACTCATTGCGCCTTTTCCGGCTAACGTTCTCAGCTGACATGGAAATGGAAAGACTATATTTAATCCATTGCTAGCTCTGCTGCTAAGAAAGTTTGTTCACTGTCTCGCGTGAGACAATTTTTCACTCTAGAATCTATCTTACATATTCATCCATGTTTCTCCCAGAATCTATCTTACCATTCATCCATGTTTAGAATATTGCTGCCACACATGGTTCGGTGCCCCTTCTATTTATCTTGAGCTCCTTAATCCAAAGAAGAATCAGCAATATTATTGGTCCTGATCTTGTAGCTCTATTTCAGTGACGACCATAACGTTGCTCCTCTGTGTCTTTTTCTATAAATATTTTAATGCTAATTGTTCGGATTAGCTCTTCATTATGGTGCCTATACTTTATGAATTTAAGCCCAGTACTAGACTAGCGTCGAAATCTCATCAATTTACAGTTGATGTAGCCGTAAATTCTATGCTAACAGTTTTTTCCTCACACTTCTTCGCTTGTGGAACTCCCTTCTGGCTCCATGCTTTCCAGCCAACTTTAATCTGCAAAAATTTAAATGCAGTGCCAATCGCTATCTACTTTCCTCCAGATTGCTCTTCCCTCTTCCCGTTCATTATTAATGTTTCTGTTCCTAATTCTTCCGCGCCCTGTAACTTGTGTCTTGGTGGCTTTACTGAAAAAAATAGAAAAAAGATAACATTCGACTATACTTTTAGCCATTATCAAAATGATATAATAACTGTAAACTTTATTTGTTCAATTTTGAAATATGTTTGCTGTTTGTCATGTACTGGATTTGTGCGTCGCGCACAAGTCAGCATCCAAATGAAATTCTTCATTATGTTCAACGAATCTATCATTTATTAAATACATTTAAAATTTCCTTCATTTTCTTTTCAGTTAGAGTTAGTCTTTTTTACTAATGATCGTAGAATTATGGTCTAAGTCGTTGTGATAAAAAGCAGTTGAAATTGAAATAAAAGAAATACGCATCGGAAATAATCCAGAGTTAATATTTTAATTTAATATACAGTAAATTTCCCAGGGTTGATTTCTATGTGGCTCATCTGTAACTAAATCGCGTAACTACAGTTTTCACAGTTGCCATCGCTTTGTGCCAGACTTACGTTGGTCAAGCAAATAATAACAAACTGAAAAGTACAAACTACATCTTTTCCCACCAACTGCAGCAGACGATATCTTTGTCTGCTTTGAATCTGTTTTTACTTATCGTACATGGCATGCTAATTAGTTTACGTCTTTAGTCTGAAATTAATCGTTGAAAATATCTTCTTTTCTGTTTTATTTTTTTCTGTTCTTCCATCTCTCTCTTTGTTTTCGTTCTCTGTCTCGATTCTACCTCTTTTTTTCTTCACATTTTTTATACTATAATTAATTCTTTCCGTTATTTTGGAACGGAGTAGATGTCATAAGGTACATGTATATCCCATATTAGCGGACAACTATTATTTATCAGTGTCTACTCAACGGGACAGATGCTCTTGCCTGTTATTCGGCAAAAGGAGACAATTACCAAAAAGGATCATTATAAGTCATTTTCAATAGGTATGTTTTCAATTTAAGGTTTGTATACGCGTAGCAGAGAACACTTCGCACTATCCTTTCTTCTGTGCAAAAAAAGCTTAAAAAAAGGGCGGCTGTGTGTTCGTGTTATTATTTTTCAAAAAAGGTTTAGAAATTTACCTTAAACAAACAGCTACACTAATCTGTTTGTATAAACATATACCTCCATTCATATATATATATATATATATATATATATATATATATATATATAGATATATATATATATAAAATAAAAAGACTTAAACACTAATATTCCATGGTCATAATTTATTCCATTGGAATCGTAAAAACGACCCAATTCATCAGACCTACAGATTCAAAAAAAATCTTTTTTTTGAATCTGTAGGTCTGATGAATTGGGTCGTTTTTACGATTCCAATGGAATAAGTTATGACCATGGAATATTAGTGTTTAAGTCTTTTTATTATATCCTTACTCTGTCCTGGACATCGAGTTCTACCTGGATCATATCCTCTTGGAATTATTTTTATACACATATGTGTATGTGCATATATAATTGCATATGTATGTGTATCTTCACCACTAATATTGTCTATATATATATATATATATATATATATATATATATATATATATAGTTCAGACCAGCTCAGTTTCATATCCAAACGTAAACAAAGCAATTTGTAAAAAAGTAATGAATTTTTTTATTTATTAAACCGACAGATTTTATCATTATAAACGTCATTCTTAGTGGATACGTTTAAAGTGATAAAATCTGTCGACACTGAGGTCAACATCGTGCCTCGACATTCTGTTTCATGCTTGAGCGCAATCGTCAGGCCATATATATATATATATATATATATATATATATATATATATACCTCGCTATCGTGGTAGACAGTCTAGGAGAAGGGAAATCAATTAAGCGTACATATTTAGTGAAAGCAAGGAAGGCATTTTTGCATCGAAGTTTGTCTGTAAGATACCCCACAAGCCTTTCTCGCTGGATCATGGAAAGGATTTCGAAATCCATACCTCACTCACCTAAAAATTCCCTCATGCACACACCTTCCTTGAAAGAAAGCATGTTGGATAATAATATGGAAAAGAAGAAAAATAGCACCAGCTTACAACGAAAAATTAAAACAACTTCGCCTGGATATTAAGCTATAATCACGTTTTCAGAAGAAGATAAATTGTTAAAAAAGATCTAAGCTGATTTCCAAATGCAGACACAAAAACAAATTCCTACTATGCTACACACAACCCCATCATGACCAAAACGGCGTAATAAAATCTCATAACCGAAATCTAATAATTTTTATTTTAAATACAAAACTTTAGAAATAACGAAAAATACGGAAAATATACATAACAAATAAATAAATAAATAAGTAAGCAATCATGTCATGACCCTAAATTGCCCCAAGCATTATCCCCAAAGGAAAGTCTGAGATGGGTCAGTTTCTTACGCTTACCACTTTCCTTAATCTTCCAGTGGTATCTAAGGAGTAGTGATATACGCTCTTAAAATTATGAAAATATTCAATAGGTTTAAGTAATATTACTAAACCTCAAAATGAACTTATTTTAGTGCAAAATGTAGGCTCCAGATTTGAATTTCCACATGCGTATTTATTAACCAATCAGTGCTGAACCCCATTGTGATAACGGTAAAATGTCGGACAACTATATTTATCGTCTACTACGAAATTTGCAGGATCACTCAGAAAATGATCAATATTTTCCCTCCTAAAAATAGATATTTAAAAATTAGGACAATATTTATTAACCAATAAACAACTGAGTTTAGTAAGCTAATTTTTAGCTTCTTCGTGCCTATTCTCAAAACCTTTCATATATTTTGTTACGTAACATTTCGTAAATTTTATTCGAGTGACTACTTATAAAGCCTTGCGATTTTAATGCAAATTAAGCACACTTGAAACATACGGAGTTTGTAAACAGAATATTAGGTAGTAGTATAATACAGCTATCGTTCACTATTACTGCTGCCTACTAAAAAATTACACTCATCCATAAAACAACGTAAAGATTCTTTGTTTTGCAAAGATTCTTTGTAATTCGTTTCTTTCAATTTAAATGAAAACAAATAGTCAATAATAAAATTTATTTAAATTTGTAAAACCTTGTTCGAAGATTGTTTATTTCTTCGCTTTCACTGCTACACATTAATTTATATATTTATCTGCGGTGATACATGTCTTCTGTATCCTTTATGATTAGAAACGTATTTTTTTTAAAAAACAAGATGGGTTTTCGAATTTCTAAGTTCTTGGTAATCTGTTTCTGTGGTGTTTCAGAATAGTTATTTTCAGTTTTCTGTATCTCGGCTTGTCGTCACTTTGTGTCTTCCAGAACTTAATTTCCGGGTCACAGAAACTGCAACTTGAAATGTCCTACCAATTCATTGAATTTGTAGATTTGGCTATTATCAGATTTTAAAAGTCTCTAAATACTCGGATGACGTTTTTTGTTTGACGAAGACCAGCGATGCAACTTTTGAACAGAAACTTGGAATTTAAACTTTTTGGAGATATTTTGAGACAAAACGATACGTAGTGTGACAATACACAGGGATGACAGATGTTTAACGATTTATCACTGGTGTCAGGATTTAGGCAACTAATTTCCATGGCCAACTTTAAAGAAGTTATATATGAAGAAGAGGGAAAATGATGTTGTTAAGGAACTTGTCTAAATTTTACATGTTCTTTGCCGAAAAGATTGTCTACAATTTCAAATATGCTGGCATGCATACATACTTAATGGATTATTTTTGGATGTTATTATCACAGAAAGTATCTCGATTCAATAAAACAAAAAATTAGAAACACATCATATAAAGAAACCGTTTGCCCCATTTTTAAGGAGTGCAACACACACACACACATATATATATATATATATATATATATATATAAGTGAATATTGCGGTCAACTTCGAGCCGTTCATGCCATCATGAAGATTGCGTTCAAGCATAAAACTTTGTCAACTTAAATACGCTTTATCCTTGATATTTTATTTGTTTAAAATGAACGCATCAGAATGGGCCAAAATTTGAACATGGCTTGCTGATCCCATTCTAAGTATCGATAACCGTTACGCTACCCGTAATTCTTTTTTTTTTTTTATTCACGATTTTTTTCAGAAATCGTCACTAACTTATTCATAGTATCTATTTAAATGATTGCATGGTTAAAGTGGTCGAGTAGACATATTCAATTCACGTGAAATGGAAACATTCTGAGAATCAAGGAATACCGTGGTTTCTTTTACCAGAAAACCGTCACAATTTGCATTTTGTGAAAATAGGAAAATAAATAATGGCGATTCTAACAACTCTCATGCTTGAAATGATTCGTTTTATTCATGCTTTCTGGCTAGATTTTCTTTAGTTCCATCTTTGCTATCACAAATTTTAGATCGCGACATAGATCTTTTCTGTTAATTCACCCCAAATGATGTAAAGTTACTTTTATCGCAAATATTATTTCACCCCAAGAAATTATAATTCAAAGTTTGTTCATTTTTTTTATCAAATTTTTGGCAGTCTTTTGAAATTATGGCTAATCCAACCCACAGAATGAAAAAATTACCAAAAATCAGGGAATTCCTCACATTTCGTAAGTGTGGATGATATTTTTACAATTTAAAAAAAGAAAAAAAATCTGTTTTTGGTTTGTTTATCGGAGTGTGTGCAAACGGAGACCCCACACTTAGAAATAGCGCACCCGAGTCGCCTAGATTTGAGGCGATAGCAAAGGTCAACCCAACCAAAATGCAATGGGAGGGCCTCGCTCTGGGAGAATTTGGTGTGAATTTTAGTAAATATAAATTCTTTTCATTTTGGGATGCATTAACAAAAAAAGATTCCGCTAGATTCTACGGTGTATGCGTGTTTTTTGTCTATTTTTTGACTTTTTAAAAAAAAAAAAGTATAATAGATAAAGAAATAATCTCTGATGAGATTTGAAGTTGCATCCCGTGTATCTGTGAGCCAATCATATTGATTTACTCCTAAATTTACTCCTGGTTAAGCAGATTCAGAAAGTGATAAAAAGCAACAATATGACGAAAGAAAAACTCCTAAAAGATTTTATAATAATAATGAAAATAATTCGTTTAAAGACATCAGATATTTTAAGAGCAATTTAATTTACCATTTAATTCAACCTGGAAGAAAATAAGCTGAGGAAATGTTCTTGCAAAATAAATGGAGAAGATTTTGTTGAAGCCGTTATTTTACCAGATTAGTGAATAATGATAAAATCTGAATTTATTTTTAAAACATTGCTGTTATTATTCCTAAAGGATGAGGGTATTAGTTCGATTACCACTAGAGGCCACATTTTTTATGTCCGTTATTCATTCCTTAAATAACTAACGGTCGTAAACGCTAATTAATCAAAAACAAAAACTGACAAGGATTTTAAGAAGTTAACATGCTATAAATTTAATACTACAATTGTAATGTAACTCATTTTCAGCACATTTCGATAAGTAATTTTGAAAATTAACGAAAAGGCATGATTTAATTATAATTTTGAATTTAGTAACACAGATTCCTAATGAAAGCAAATCCTGCAACTCTTAACGAGTAACCACTGGATTTTGTTTAATTTGACGCATTAATTTCTTCGAAGTTCTTGAAGAAATTTTCCGTGGAGCAGCAGTTTTGAGTTTTTATACCTTGCAAGGAATGAATTAATGGTAGTAAATGAAATATTCAGATTGGTTGAGATTTTTCTGTAATTTTTACCTTCTTTCCAGAGCTTAACAATCAGTTCTTTACTTCTTGTCATAATGATAAACTTCTTGAACGAATATCAATTACAGAATGTTGTTTGTATTTTTTAGGCTAAAAATAACTACTAAAAACATTACAGGAACATTGTGGAATATTCCACTTGAATAATCTAGGGTATTAAAGCAATTTAAAAGTTTTAAAATTTGAAATTTACATTGTACGAATCCTTTTTTCACCCATTAAAATGAATAAATGGGATTTATTTCTATTAAATCAAAAATTTGTATGTGTACGACTATTTGTCCCCCCCCCACTGTGTATATATATATATATATATATATATATATATATATATATATATATATATATATATATATATATATGTATGTGTGTGTGTGTGTGTATGTATGTATAAACAGCTAGGCCAAATTAAATTATTGAATTATTTCAGCATGACTAACAACAAACTCTGGAACGGGATAAACGAAGCGGGTTTAAAAATAAATCGGCTGAAAGATTGACAAGGAAAAAATACAACAAAAGAAAACTGTCCATCTCTTCTCAGGCAAAACTGTCTTATTTAGTGGTATTTGTAGACGGGGAGAAGGTAGAAAGATACGCGGAACATAGATTCCAGTCAGATTGGAGACACGTTATTATCATCTATTTTGGTCGAATTAAACATAGTGCTCTAAAAAAAGACGTCTTCCATATCAGTTAGTCGTGACATTACGAAGATGGCTTCTGAATTAAGGTGATTTAACGACCATAAATCTGCTATGTGAACAACAATTCTTTAGAATATAATGATTTAGCATAAAATTCTTGTCTGTAATAAAGAGTGTGCAAATTATATACTTGTCCAAGTTCATTGATTATTTTCATAATGTAAGGTTGATTCCGCCGGGTTGATTCTTTCAACCATTCAATAAATTTCTTCTTCTCGATCTTATTTCTATTTTCTTTGGTTATTTCTTCAGTTTTTTAAATTTTCTTTCTTGTTTTTTATACGATTTTTGCTTCTCAGCTTTTCCTTGTGTATAATGTTTCATTTTAGTTTTCTTTTTGCTCTTAATCTACTTTTGCTTCTATATTTTCTCTTATTGTCGTTCTTTTTTCTATTATTCTTCCCTGTCGCTGTAAAACCTTTCAATTCGATTCCATGTAAGAATTTATTTAGAAAGAATAAGTGTTTCAAACTCTTTCCCATTTTATGGTGCATATTCACTTTTTTGTGCAACTAAAACATCTTCATTATTTCGTCTAATTAACTCTACTTTTTAATGATGTCGATAACAGCGCCCTCAGAGATATTCACAGGCATAGTTTTAAAAAAAATGAAAAATATCCTAAAATGTTTACTACTTACCAGAAAATATTTTATGATAGCAAAGATAGAAGCGATTCATCAAATCCACCATGTTGATTGACCCCGTAACAGAGGAAAATCTGTGCAACATTTATATTTAATTTAAAGAATATCTCTTCAAGCCCCAACAAGCGATGAGTCACTTTCGAACTTTGAGAGTACTTCTCTTTCTGCGTTTTTTTAATATAAAATTTGTGTAAATTTTAAATAAGTTTTCAGTTTTCTATATTGGGTACGTTGTCTTTCATTTCCCAATTTCTTTTCCCTTTTTATATTATCCTATAGTTTGCAAACGGTTTCATATTGTGCAATTTTATAGTCTTTCTTTTTCTGCACGCTGTTTTGAATTTTAAGTTAGTTAAGACTTCATAATCTATAAGACAGAATGCATCGTCATCAGTGAGAAGATGAGCCCGAAATACGATTTACAGGTCGGGGACACTAAAATCAAGCAGGTGAGGAAATTTAAATATCTGGGAAGTGTTCTGACAGAGGACGGAAAGTGCGACGCTGAGATCCGAAGACGTATCGGGATGGCCAAAGACTCATTCCAAAAGCTAGCCAGAGTATTACGAGACAGGAGGATTTCGTTGGTAACAAAGAAAAGAATATTGAACTGCTACGTGTTATCTGTTCTCCTTTACGGCAGCGAATGTTGGACAGTCTCCTCAAAGATGAAGAAGACACTCGAGACAGCGGAGGTATGGTTCTACAGAAGTTTGCTAAGAATACCATGGACCGAACATGTGAGTAACGTTGAAGGTTTGGAGAAGATGCAAATAAGGAGGAAGCTTATACTTAACATCAGGAAGAGGCAGCTGAAATTTCTAGAACACGCAATGAGAAAAGAGGGCTTGGAGAATATGATACTCACAGGGCGTATACAGGGAGACAAGGGAAAGAAATGCGTGACATAGTAGCAGGCATAAGCAAGTGGATGACGGAACAGGGTTTGGGAGATGTAACAAAAGTACAAAACCTATTGAGAGCTACAAGGGATAGGGGAAAGTGGAGAGCCATGATCGCCTACGTCCTGAAGGGACACGGCACATAAAAGAAGAAGATAGAAATTGAAGTGTTATGTTGTCTGAGGTATGACAGAAACATGAAAATGCGACGTTTTGGTGATAGGAAAAATATTCGTGTAAATGGTTCATTGATTAGGTTAATTTAAGTCATTAACAACCACCATTTTAGACCTTATCCCCATTTTAGACCTTGTGCCATACTTTTTTATTTATTTAAAAGACTAAATATCCTGTTTAAATCGTAGGTGGGGGCAAAATAAAGGATAAATTCGAAAACAGCTAAATTTTCTGTCCCGCCAACAATTTTTATTGTCTCATCTGAGTCAGAGTAAATAATAATAAAAGAATAATGAAATGAATCACACTAGACATCAATTTTAAAGAACATGACGAGGAAAACAAAGAGTAAGTTTCAAACAAATCTATATTAAGAGATTATTATTACAATTATTTGGTGGCATTGCGATAGGAAAAAATTCTCCGTCGGTTGAAGTTAATTGGTTTTTCTAAGTTCATGGCCATAAAATAATTAGTAGTCGATAAGGAACTTTCTTGAATTCAAACCTCAGCTACCTGAAGCTTTACAAAGATGGCATGGAGTGATTTCAACAATTATGAATGATCCATTGAATGCTGTTGACACCAGTGCGCATTGGGCCTAAGGAAAATGACAAAGGCTCATTCTTCTTTTTATCCGAGACGTTTCGATGTGTATCTAGACATACGAGTGTCTGAATGGAAAAGACAAACATTAAGGACCCACATTTTATATCTGTGAGGGAGCGATTCTGATTTTGATGGGAAAGTGTTCTTTTAGATATCATTATCATTTTATCTCTTTCTTTCTCTCTCTCACTCTTTCTTTCTCTCTATCTCTCTCTCTCTCTCTCTCTCTATATATATATATATATATATACAGTGTAACCCGGATATAAGAGACCCTGATATAAGAGAAACTCGGATATAAGAGAGATTTTCTCTGGTCCCAAATTAGAGCCTGTGTTAATAAAACAAAATAGACCAAACCCTGATATAAGAGAAACCCGGATATAAGAGAAACTCGGATATAAGATACTTTTTCTCCGATCCCTACAACTCTCTTATATCCGGGTTACACTGTATATATATATATATATATATATATATATATATATATATATATGCATGCAAACAATAAGTAAAGGGGAGAGCCAGGGTGTTTCTAGTTGTTAAGGCATCCACAACGGCTATGGCTCTACCAAAAACTAAAAAATTTCTACTGCCCACCCACATGATTGCAAAGTAGTTCAATGGTTATTTTTTTCTTTGCAATTTTATTCGCTTATCAATGTTTTTCTTCCTATTTCTTTAATTCCCACATATTATTTATTTTTTTGTTCTTTTTTCTTTCTTTCAACCCTTCTATTTTTTCCCTTCCTTCCTTCCTTCCTTCTTTCTTTCTTTCTTTCTTTCTTAATCTGTTCATATATGCCGATATATCAAGTTATTGATTTAGCTTTATATTTCAGCTTTACTTCCTTTTTTCAATTTTCTCTTTTCTTTCTTCCAGTTACCAGTTTCTTCTTTCTGTTTTTCCTTTTATTTTTCTTACGCCATATATATTTTCTACGATTTGCTTTTAAGGAACAAATTGCTATTGTCTCTCAGAGTAAAAAAACAAAGTTCTAATCCGTTGCTTCCATTTGCATGTAGCCATCGCCATCATCATTATTATTATTATTATTTCAATTCATATTTTGTCCACAACACCAAAAGCCGAATGAACCAATTTTACGTCTTACTTTCCTTTCTAATGTCAGTCAGAAAAGTTTATACAATTCTCTTTCCATTTCGTTTGGGCTTTGAAAGTTTTTCTTGTTTTGTTGTAAGAATAAATTATGACTTTTTCTCGAAGATTCTTAATTGTTGGATTTGAAGTGATTTCTTTTCTAGGATTGTAATTCTGTATGTTCACTCTCTTTAAGTCCAGTTTTAAAAGGATGAACATAAGAATTAAATCACTGTATCTGGCCATTTTGGACAGAAAGACAAAAGGGAAAATAGGAACAGTGACTGAAAAAATGCAAGTTGGAAATATGCTTGAGTTTTAAAAAAGAGATACAAGAGAGTGTGTTAAAGAAAGAAAAAAACAGATCAACTGCGAGAAAGAAAGAAAGAAGGAAAGAAAGAAAGTGTTGTATCGATAGACTGGCTAACGTTCTCTACACATCATTGGAACATGGACACGTCCATCTGCTATTAGTAGAACGTTTGCTTATGGAACAGGGGCAAAATTGGGGCACAAAGGCGCAGCGCTTTTCAGTCCTTCGCTTGTCTCAATCCATGTTCTCGCTTGATTAGCAATTTTCCAAGCGTAGCTCGGATGTGGCACAGGGCCGATGTTCTCGCTTAATAAAATCCTTCTTCACTCAACCATTTGTGTCCAGCGTTTACCTTACAGTAACCAGCAACTATTAGCTTTATAACAGAAAGAAAGAAAGAAAGAAAGGATGAGTTAAATGAGATCGGTCTAGTGAAAGAAAGAAAGAAACAAACAAATGTGTGATTAATGGTAATAATTATTCATTGTATAATAAATGTAAATAAAAAAAAACAATGAATGACAATTTATTAAAGTACTTTATTCCTGTTTTTAATCTTCTGTTTTGAAAGCGTCCCAGTTGCATGTTTTTGTTTCCTGCTTAATTCTTCTCAACCTTCTGCATCTTCTTCCTCTTCGAATTCGCCTTCTTCTTCTACGGTTGCATCCTGTGGAAAATGAAAAAAAAAACTGTTACTTCCAACAATACATATTTCTGTACAAAAATCCGGTCAACATATCAATATGATAAAAGTCAATCCCACCACCATTACCATCGCTTATCTGTATTTAATGATTAAGGGAAATATGGATGCTAATGCAACCTAAACTGCTTGAAAGCGTAAAACAATGAATTGCAGTTATTCAGTGAAAATATATATTCACGGATATAGTTCATCAATATCAATTCTGTAGTCATATTATTATTATTATTATTATTATTATTATTATTATTATTATTATTATTATTATTATTATTATTACTATTATTATCGGATCATTGAAAGGAGTTCTAGATTAAATTTGATATGACTTTTTAAAGTGAACAAATGAAAAATTACTGACTTAATAACGAAAAAAGTTGTATGTTTACCGTCAGTAAAATGAAACTAACATACGCTCACATGTACACACACACAGATAGATAGATAGATAGATAGATAGATAGATAGATAGATAGATAGATAGATAGATAGATAGATATGGTGGAAAGTTTTCCGTCCGGCCAAGAAAAAGCTTTTGTTTCACAAAAATTTGTTTATTCTATAAAATTTTAACAGCCTTCACGTATGTATGTAAGTATACGTATATATATATATATATATATATATATATATATATATGTATGTGTGTGTGTACGCGTGTCTGTGTGTGTACGCGTGTCTGTGTGTGCGAGTGTCTGTATGTGTGTGTTCCTACTATATGCCCAGAAAAACACTGACATGCATTATCTTTATTTGACAATATTTGTATCTCTATTATCTATCTACAAATTATATATATATGTGTGTGTGTGTATACGTATGTGTGTGTGTGTATGCGTATGTGTGTGTGTGTAGTTTAATCTCCTTAGCATTCATCATATGTAGGCAATAGTAGGAAACAACAAAACTCTCATCCTTCTTTTTTGTTTGTTTGCTTTGTTTTGATGGTGTTTTTGATAGAGACGCTATTTTTTTGTTTTTTCGGTTGTTGGACTCGGATAAGAAAACTTGAAACACGAATAATAAATACTGTCGCCATCAAGTTTATGCCATTTTACATTTCCACGTTCTACACAGACAAAAGAATTTTATGCATTTGATAGATCCCAAATTTGCACACCTGATATTGTTGATACTCAGACACTAAATCGTTCATGTTTGATTCGGCCTCTGTAAACTCCATTTCATCCATTCCTTCTCCTGTATACCAATGCAGGAAAGCCTTTCGCCGGAACATCGCTGAAAAATTCAAATTAAAACGCTCATAATGTGCCATGATTAAATGCGAGAAGATATCAGTTACAATGCTACGTCTTTTTGAGTAAGTGCAAATTGATGGGTGTGTGTTTTTTTTATCTGAATGTGTCCACACACAAATAAATATAATTTCTCTCGCAGTCATTCAATCTTCTTAAGTTCTACATTTATTACATAAAAAACGTATTCACAATTCTACAATGCTAAAAATTCTGAAGATCTATGTGTAACTGATTTGTTTTTTATTTGGTTATGTTTATTCATATTATAAAAGAATAAATCCTACAAAAGTGGGAGATTACTATAAACTTAGTGATAATCTCTTAAAATAATTTTACAAATGGAGAAAACAAACATTCGAAAACGTAGAAAAAAGGACTTTTGTTTATTTGGGTATACTTATTATACGTACAAGCATACATACATACATACACACACAAATAGATAGATATTGAATAAATTGAGATAAATAAATAGATAGATAATGAACGCACTTGTATAGATAGATAGATAGATAGATAGATAGATAGATAGATAGATAGATAGATAGATAGATAGATAGATAGATAGATAGTCAAAAGTATACTTGACATCCTTATGATATACGTGTCAGAATTCAGGAGATCTACATTATTTACGTCTACATATGATTTCTGAAAGCGACCAAGCTAACCACAAAGATGTGTGGAATTAAAAAGAAGCGGAAGAAGGAAAAGTCAAAGCAAATCAAAATTCCACTTGGTTCCTGCCGCTTTTTCGTTGGCCGAGGTTGATCAGAAGAAATTGCTTCCTTATTGGACTGAATATGTAACCTCATCCATCGTTTACTCTTTCTTTCAATAAAATGTGAACTTCTAGTAACGTGAAATATATTTTTTATTACATGCTTTGCTATTTGGATCAATATGTTCACTGTGGTTATTATACTCACAACGTTTCGGTTGTTGTACTTTCTGGCCTTCATCACGCACCTTGTTTTCGTACTCGGTAACCTTTTGGGAATTTTGAACCGAAAGCCATTATTCAATCCAAGAAGGAAGATTGTTCTTATTCCGTTTTTATGCTTGGAAAATATTTCATATCAGTTAATATTCACTAGTCATTCATTTTGTGTCGTTTGTTCATTAAACTAGATTATTTAACTTTTCCGACATAGACTTTTTATTTCTGTGTCGTAGATTCAAAATATCAATTTATTTATAACTATTGCTAACTTATCATCTTAAACATTTACACCAGTAAAAACTGAGTTGGTTGTATAAAAGATGGGATTTTTTAAAAATTGCTTTAAATTTAAAATATCCTCAATCATCTAAGAATGATTTGTATAAGGAATTCGCTGTGCGTTTCATTATGTAAAAAAAAAACAATAAAATTTTATTTGAATATCTTCAAATTATAGATTACATTACAAAAGTACCTGGGTAATTTGGATCATTTTCTTCTTCCTTGGTCAAAGACGTGAATTCTGTGGTTTTTCTTTTCGGGTTCATTTCACTTTTCACTCTTGCTTTCCTTCTGTTTCCCTTGACTACTTTCTTTCTTTCTTTCTTTCTTTCTTTCTTCCGCCCAGAACTCTTTTACTTGTGTTATTGTTTGATTTTTCGTTTTTTCTTTATTTCTTGCTTTCAACCGACCAATCTCCTTTTACTTGTCTTTCTTTCTTTCTTTCTTTCTTTCTTTCTTTCTTTCTTTCTTCTTTCTTTCTTTCTTTCTTTCTTTCTTTCAGCCGCTCAGTCCTCTTTCACTTGTCCTGTTTTCTTTCTTTCTTTTTTCTTTTTTTCTTTCTTTCTTTCTTTCACTCGACTGGCCTCGTTTAACCCATTCTTTCTTGCATACATACACACACACACACACACACACACACACACACATATATATATATATATACATACATACATACATATATACATACATACATATATATACATACATATATATACATACATACATATATATACATACATATATATATATAATAAGTCACATACATAGCCACAGATATTAGCTCGTTCAAATTTCTACTTGACATTTCTATTAATCCTGCAAGAGAAATAATTTGGTTTCTTATTTTCTTTTTATCTGCCGTCACCCGCGATAACAATGGAACAACCAGGATCATCATTTTCGTCTCATTATGTAAGCAATAAACATAATTAAAAGAAATTGAATAGAAAAAAGATAAAAATGGACAAAACTGTTAAATTCACTATGAACGCAGTGTCTGCATAAGTTTTACACCGTTTAACCCTATCGAAGGTCGTTAAGTGCTTGTCTTGAATAAATATTGAATTTTTTTTCTTTCTGAGTTGTAACGAGAGTGAAGGCAGATGGCAAAAAGAACCAAGGCAGGTTTTCAATGATGTTCTTGAAGAGTCATTTCAAAAGAGATTGATTCATTTAAACACACCTACACACACAGATATTAGTTTCTGTGTGTCTTTCTTTCTTGTACTTGTTAAAATTTTTAATTTTTACTTTTATTCTTTTTTACTTTCCCTCCCATTTTCCTGGCTTTATTATTGCTTATAAAAGTTGTTTTTCCTCTTCTTTTTCTCTTTCATCAACAGCTTTTATCATCTTATTTTTCTACTTCTACTTCCCCTCTTTCATTCGGACTTTCTTTTAATATCAACTTCTTTCACCCTTTACTTTTTTGTTTCATTACCTTCTTCGCCATCATCATCATCATCATCATCATCATCATCATCATCATCATCATCATCATCATCATCACCACCACCACCACCACCACATCCACCACCACCACCATCATCATCATCACCACCACCACCACCACATCCACCACCACCACCACCATCATCATCATCATCATCATCATCATCATCATTATAACCACCACCAACAACACCACCACCATCACCACCACCACCACCACCACCACCATCATCATCATCATCATCATCATCATCATCATCATCATCATCATCATCATCTTCATTTTCTCCTTCATTATCCTTTTTTCATCATTGTTTTCTTCTTTTATCCTAAACTGTTTCATTTCCTCTCTCATCTCCTTTTATTGTCAATCCCCCCCCCAGCATCATTTTCTTATTTTCTTCATCACCTTCTTCTGGCACCAAATTCTTCATTTTCTTTTTCATCATCACCGTCTTCCTTTCTCACTCCTCCTCTTATCAGGTTTTCCTTCATCAATGCCTTCTTTCTTTTCTTTTCATCACCTTCTTTTTTCTTTCATCCACATATTTTTTCTTCTAATATTTTCTTTGATTTGTATTTTCTTCTCTCCACTTTTCCATCTCTTTTCTTCCCAAAACTGTTTTCTCGCTCTTCCTCTTATCGGGTTTATTTCCTTTCTTCTTCATTCTTCTTTGTTTCCTCTTTACTCTTTTCTGTTCTTTCTCTTTCTTCCTCCCTTCCTGTCTTCTAACACTTTTCTCGTTTTATTTGTACCCTCCCCCACTTTCTTTCCTCTTCTTCCTCTAAGAGAATTCCAGGCCCCTCTACGTACCCTTTCCATCTTCGCAGATTTTCAGATTCTATCTTTTGATGTCAACCAAGGAGGAGCCAAAGGGCGGCTGAAAAAGCACCGACCGAAAGTGAACCGGACTCCTACCAACAGAAACGGCACCCCTGCGTTAATTATCAACGCATGTTGCGGTAAGGTGGGATGAGTTGGGTGTTTCACATGTAGGCAGTTGAGTGATATGGCCGAAAAGGAAGGCGGGTGAACAAATTCATGACTGCAGGCTAACGATTCGTCTCATTAGAACATGTGTGTTGGTCTATATATGGCTGAGAAAGAAAGAAAGAAAGAAAGAAAGAAAGAAAGAAAAAGAAAAAAAATTCTATGCTATGAAGACAGAGAAAGCTGCCAATAAATATATTTGTGTGCATTTTATTTATTACTTAAAATCCTAAATAAGGTTAGCTTTAATATAAATATACTAGCTTATACAATACTATGCCAAAGGATAAAGCCTATCTTTAAGATCTTACCATGACTAGAATATTCTCACATTTGAATCGTTAACTATATAGTTTCCAGTTGTTATCATCGTGGAGTAATGGATAGCGGTTTCGGATTTAGGGATCGGAGAGCCGAGTTCCAATTCCACTCGAATCAATTAGATTCATTTACGTGCTAATACTCTTGAGAAAGGCATGAATCCTCTTCTTCTCCCCCAGCTATGGGTAAATAGCAGGACAGACCGGGTTTAGCCTTGGATGTCGACTGATCTACCGCAGAAAGAAGTGGCAACCTACTGTGGGAAAAATCTGCCTCGTCATTCATGTATCGAAAGATACATGATCGCCTAAGCGTGTATCACGCATGGCACAAAACTGGCTGACTATCTTCATACATTGCTCATTCTTCTTCTACGTGCCGTGACCCTTCAGGGCGTTGTCAATCATGGCCCTTCACAATTTCTTGTCATTTGTAACTCTTAACTTGTGTCTTTTTTATCTCCCCTAAACCTTGATCTGCCAACCCACTAGGTAGGTTATGCATTGTTTTCCTCTATCCTGTTTGTGTGAGTATCAATTTTTCCAAGCCCGCTTTCCTACCCTAGAAATTTCAACTCTCTCTCTCTCTCTTTCTCTCTCTTTCTGATGTTAATCATAAGTGTCCTTTACAACGCGTAAGCAACTAAAATATTTATTTTTGTTTTGAACACTAATCTCCTCACAAATGAAGAAGAGACTTAAAGCAACAGAAAGGAGGATGCTCAGTATACCGTGGAATGAACAAGTGAGCAACGACGAAATTTTGAGAAAACGGAAACAAAAAGGACACTTATACTTAACATCAGAAAGAGACATTTGAAATTTTTGTTGCTTTTCATCTGTGAGAAAATTGTCCGGCGTTTACAGCCTGGATTGATATTACATAACCTTTTAGAGGTCTTTTCTTTGTTTCTAAAGAAATGTTACTGTTTTTAAATACTTTGCTTAGATTTTCGGAGGCATATTTTGTTATCCCAATGAGTCTTTCACTGTTGCACTTTATATCCTTTGTTAAAACATTTCCTAGTTATTTAAATTATTGTATTTGTCTGATTTTGGTATTTTCAATATGTAATTTGCATGTTGGACTGTCCCTTTTGTTAACAGCCATAGACTCCTTCTTCTTGCAATCGATGTTTAGTCTTCTCGCTTTCCTTCACTACCTTCTGTAAGAGTGCTTGTAGTTTCCTTTCCATATCTGCTATCAATATTGTGTCATCTGCATATTTTATGTTAAGATTGTGGCCGCCATTCACTTTGTTCTTCATTGTCAAAATCACTCTTTCCTCATTTTTCTATGACTTAATAAGGAAAATTTATTTAAATATCGAATTAAAAAGCAAAACGAAACTATTAAATAACCAAAGTTTTGAGCCGTGGATCAAATCCTAAGTCAATTACTTCTTTTATCGTTGAATGAGGTAGAAATAATCTTAACTCAAATCAACTGAAGTAATTAAAATAGATTCTATTAATTTTCATCTTAAATTAATCTTTTAAATATTTGCTTTAAATTCTCTCTTTATTGGCAGTTTCAGAATTCCTTTTTATCCAAATGAATTACTTTATTTATAAACTGTGCCACAATGCTAACATATTCATTTAGGTGAGTATTGTTGCTGTTATCAAAATACAGAAGAATGAAAAAATCGATTTAAGTACAATTTGTAAAAGAAAACCATTTCTTGAGATAGACAAACTGAAAATTGATCAAATGCTTATAAAGGAAATATACCGTTTCAATCTTATATAATCTGCAAATCAAATAAATACCTATACATATAGACGCGGGGTCACAAAAATTGAAATTAGGCAGATGGAAATTGGGTAGACGGAATGACGTTGATGGTTGTGCAAGCACGAAGTTAAAAGTCAGTGTGACCGAAAGTTTGTGTTTTGTTCAAACTCTTGATCTCGCCAGATGAGCTCTGTAGGTATTGAACAAACACAAATGTGCCTGAGCAGGCATTAGCTAGCCGCCCTAGTAGATGGGTGTGGTCGGAAAGTAGTAGCAGGCCATTTTGACAGATTTGTTGGTGTTATGTAATTTTGAATGCACTTTTTGGTTTCTTTCTTTCTCTACTTCTTTCTTTTAATTTCGTTGATATTTTTCGATCTTTTTTTAAAAATATTTGTTTATTATTCTTTGTTTCTCCTTTCGTCAAATAACCTTTTTATTTTCTAGATTTTTTCTTTTCTTTTCCATTTTTCCTTCTCGTTTTCTTTCTTCCTCTTTCTAGTTCTTGTCGCCATATTTATTTACCGTATTTTTACTTCACTGGCATTTATTTTACCAACGCCTCATCATTCTTACCTAAAGTTTCATAGACTCTTTCAGCAATAATCGTTAATAGATCAGCAGTTGACCTAGAGAAGCGAAAGCCATATTGCTTATCCGAAAGAAGCCCCTGTGATGTGAGCTGCTTAACCAATTCCGAGTTAATTAGAGCCTCCAGTACTTTGCTAATAAGAGGTAGAAGGCTAATAATTAGAAGGATCAGATGCCTGAGTTCTTAAAGACTGAAACTACAGAAGAGGATTTCCAACAAGCAGGAAAGCAAGAAGCAGCGAAGCATTTATTGTGGAATTTAGAGAGAACAAGAGCGAGTTCAGGAGCACATTTCTTAATTACTAATGCAGGGATACCATCAAGTTCACATACTTCGTGTGGATGCAGTTTGGAAATGATATCAGAAACTATGGACGGAGTTAGATGCATATCACATAATAGAGACTTTGTTCTAAGTAGAAAGCTTGGCAAAGATACTCCAGATGAGTGAAATGTAGGATTTGAAGAGAATTTTACAAGTAAATTACTCTGTTTTAAGAGCAGAATATGTCAATACCTCAAATTGAGTGAAGAGAGGTGGAATACACTTATTTAACACACTATTACAAATCCGGTGGTAGTCAGGAGAACCAAACTTGTTTGAGACTATACTCTGCATCATTGTATCACCAAACAAAAACTTAGCCTCTTTGAAGACACGTTTACAATTATTACGATCAGACACAAGTGATTCCTTTGGGCTACAGCAGCTGAACAGGCCGATATGAACCAAGAAGTAGATTGTGGTTTCACCTGATATTTCCGAGAATCAATGCCTGCTTTAACCCAAGAAGAAACCTCTGTGGCATAATTCTCAATAGGAATTTTAAGAATATCAATCCAAAAAGGAGTCTCGAAGAAAGTGAATCCCAGTCTGTACGCTGATAACAGAAAGAGGTTTTTGTGAATTGGTGATTTCTTTCTAATAGATGACTCAAAAGATATATCAACAGATACTACAGCGTGATTCGAATTGCCAAGAAGACAAAGTTGTGATGCTTGACAAGAACTAAGGGAGGATATAAGGAGTAAATTAAGTAAAGAAGCATTTTGACCAGGGAAACGAGTAGGGAAATTCATTATTTGACTGAGAGATTAAGCAATGGAAAACTGAAAGTTTGAATACCCACAACATTGGTAACATTAGAATGTTTAAGCCACTTGACATGATGAGCATTAAAATCACCAAACACAAAAATATTTGCAGATGGATGTAGATAGAGAGAGCCATTTCTATATTCAATATCTATCTATCTATCTATCTATCTATCTATCTATCTATCGTTTGTTCGTTCGTTCGTTCTTTCAACACTTCTATTTTATATCTGTCTTACATCTTTTTTCTGTGTATTTTCTACTGTTTTGAAATTTACATCATCGGTTTTATATTATTGATTAATATAATAATTTATGTTATTTATGTTTAATTTATTTCATAATTACATTGGTTATTGGTTTGTAGGAATTAATTTCAAGAAATATTCATGGCAAAGGTTGGCATAAAAAAGAGGCTTTAGAAACCTTACCTATTTTGTTTATTGGTATTTATTACGTTTAGACTAAATCCTAGTGATAAAAAAATAAAATAGAAAATAATTATTATTTTCTTCAAACCATGCACCATACCTTCAAATTTAGAAATAGTAATTATACGCAAATAAATTTCTGTTTAAAAATCATGCGCACATGATTTTTGCAGACAATATTATATTTAGCAATTGGCGGGAATATATTTTAATTTTTTCACCTTTTTTTTATATTAATGAAATAAAAATACGTTGTGAGCGAGTTTGTTTCCAAGGAGAGAAATGTAATTACCAAAATAAAAATCGATTTTTTATAGACAAAAATTTGAAATATAAGGTTTGTTCTTTTCGTGATATATTTACCGTTTTCAACAAAGTTCACAATAAAACTCGTTTCAAGTTTTAAATAATATATTATTTCTTCATAACAGTAATATAAACTTTATTCCATTCCTTTTAACTACTATTTTGGTAAATATGGGTAGCTTTTTCGAATTATTTTTGCGGTTGATATTTTTATGGTCAAATTAGTTATCTCCAAACGAGACAACAAAGAAAAAGTAAGATTTAGACTTAGAAGTGCAAGGTAATTCAGTTTTGAAAACCAAAATGAGATTTATTTAAATAGATTAGAACTATTGCTTTCATTGTCAAACACGAAAATTTTACTTTTAAAAAGCAGAAGAATAAGTGAGAACGAGAAAGAAAGAGCAGAAAACATTTTTTCTATGGGGGAAGTGATAAAGAAAGAAAGAAAGAAAGAAAGAAAGAAAGAAAGAAAGAAAGAAAGAAAGAAAGAAAGAAAGAAAAAATAAATAAATTAAATGGAATGGATGAGCAACGTGGGAGTCATTTGCGAGATTCATTCTGACTTACTTATCCGTAGTGATCCATCGATATAAAATATTTAACAAAATAAACCATTGCTTTATTCACCCTAAAATGTTGTGCAAAACTGTGCTCGCTTCGACAAGATTGACTTTATCCTAATTCAAGCAATAATCAGACTAAGTGCTTATTTTGAGTATCAATTTTTATGGAAGAAAAAGCTTTCTTCTTCTATGTGCCGTATCCCATCAGGTCGTGGATAATCATGGCTCTCCACAACTTTCTGTTCATCGTAAGGTTTGTCTTTTTACTATCAGTCCTACTCCGTGTTCTGCCAACATAAGCACGTTAGGTAGGTTATTCGCTGTTTTCCTCTGTCCCTCTTGACATATTGAAGGCAAGAGGAACAACGTGGAAATCTGCCAAACCCCCTTTCCTCATTAGGCACCCTAGAAATTTCAACTGTCTCCTTTCGATTCTAAGTAAGCGTCATTTTTACTTTCATTTTCCTTAAAAATTCCTCGTTACTCACATTTTCCTTAAAAATTCCTCGTTACTCACGTGTTCAATTTTCCTATCTCTTAATACTTTGCTTAGCTTTTGGAAGGCAACTTTCGCTATTCTATTCGGTGACCGGACTTCGGTTAAAACGCATCCTAGATAATTAAAAATTTGTACCTACTTGATTTTGATGTTTTCAATTAGTATTTCGCGTCTTAGGTTATTCCATTTGCTAACAGCCGTACATTCAGTCTTTTCTTATAATTGAGGTTTACATTCAGTCTTTTCTTATAATTGCGGTTTACATTCAGTCTTTTCTTATAATTGAGGTTTACATTCAGTCTTTTCTTATAATTGAGGTTTACATTCAGTCTTTTCTTATAATTGCGGTTTACATTCAGTCTTTTCTTATAATTGAGGTTTACATTCAGTCTTTTCTTATAATTGCGGTTTACATTCAGTCTTTTCTTATAATTGAGGTTTACATTCAGTCTTTTCTTATAATTGCGGTTTACATTCAGTCTTTTCTTATAATTGAGGTTTACATTCAGTCTTTTCTTATAATTGCGGTTTACATTCAGTCTTTTCTTATAATTGAGGTTTACATTCAGTCTTTTCTTATAATTGAGGTTTACATTCAGTCTTTTCTTATAATTGAGGTTTACATTCAGTCTTTTCTTATAATTGAGGTTTACATTCAGTCTTTTCTTATAATTGCGGTTTACATTCAGTCTTTTCTTATAATTGAGGTTTACATTCAGTCTTTTCTTATAATTGCGGTTTACATTCAGTCTTTTCTTATAATTGAGGTTTACATTCAGTCTTTTCTTATAATTGAGGTTTACATTCAGTCTTTTCTTATAATTGAGGTTTACATTCAGTCTTTTCTTATAATTGCGGTTTACATTCAGTCTTTTCTTATAATTGAGGTTTACATTCAGTCTTTTCTTATAATTGAGGTTTACATTCAGTCTTTTCTTATAATTGCGGTTTACATTCAGTCTTTTCTTATAATTGAGGTTTACATTCAGTCTTTTCTTATAATTGAGGTTTACATTCAGTCTTTTCTTATAATTGCGGTTTACATTCAGTCTTTTCTTATAATTGAGGTTTACATTCAGTCTTTTCTTATAATTGAGGTTTACATTCAGTCTTTTCTTATAATTGCGGTTTACATTCAGTCTTTTCTTATAATTGAGGTTTACATTCAGTCTTTTCTTATAATTGAGGTTTACATTCAGTCTTTTCTTATAATTGAGGTTTACATTCAGTCTTTTCTTATAATTGCGGTTTACATTCAGTCTTTTCTTATAATTGAGGTTTACATTCAGTCTTTTCTTATAATTGAGGTTTACATTCAGTCTTTTCTTATAATTGAGGTTTACATTCAGTCTTTTCTTATAATTGCGGTTTACATTCAGTCTTTTCTTATAATTGAGGTTTACATTCAGTCTTTTCTTCTCATGTTCCTTTAATATTTTCTGTCAGAGCCAAAACCTGCTTTCCTTATGTCTCATATTGCCTTTCTTTGTAATCTTTTTTATGATGTCTCATACACGAAAATCCAAAGATTATATTTATCCATACGTTCCTTTTCTTTCTTTAAGTATGATCTCCTTTCAGGATGTAGCGAATCATGGCTCCCCACAGTTTCCTTTTTATCTGTAAACTGTACGTTGCTATGATTTTGATGGGTAAAGAAAGTGAAACGCTTTTTTTCTTGCCTTCTCCACGGTTTTTAATTCAACGTATTTCTTGTCCTAGACATGTTACCAAGCAAAGCTATAGAGCTTAGTTTACACAGCTACTTTAGGGATAGCTCTTGGGCGAGAGAAAACGACTTCATGTCTTAGTAAAAAGTACCAGTGTGAAGTGAGCAGAAATTGTTTTCACCGTAATTTCAACCCGGCTTGCCAATTCCATTTCCTGTGCTCTTAATCGTCAATCCGCTCCTCACGCCTCTACTCTAAATATTTAAGTCTTCGGAGGGGGTCTGAAAAAAGAAGTCAGAATCATACGTATCTCTCTCTCTCTCCCTCTCTCTCTCTCTCTCTCTCTCTCCATATATATATATATATATATATATATATATATATATATATATATATTTCTCTCCCTTCATGGATGAGCACTTTTTTTACATTTATGTAATACTCAAACATGGAAAAAACTACTAATTTCGGAATTTCGCTAAAGAACATTCCCAATACAAACAAACGGAAATATTTTGAAAACTAGTTTTGAAGACTGAAGATCTTATTAGAAGAATGAGATGGAAAGCTCATTTCTTCCTTCTTGATCGGGATGTTTCAAATATATCAGATCTTTATGATTTCAAAAATTTGAAAACTGCATTCCCATTGAGCGCTTACACAGCTTTGAAAACGATCTACTAATCATTATTAACGATATCTCTTTTCAAAAAAATAGGAATCATTTTCAGAGGCATTTAGATTCTATTGTTAAAGATATTAATGGTTCTAACAATATCTTTGTTAAATCTGACAAACTGCCAATTTTTATAAATTTAATCCTAAAGATTATAATGGTTTCATTTTTTTAAAATTAACTAAAAACTATAAGAAGTTGAATATTAACATTATTAATTTAGTTGATAGAATTAACACTGCCTGTAAAAATATAACTGATAAACTTAAAATTAGCAATAAGTTTAGTTAGCTCTGTACCAAAGAATCGTATCTCCTAATTAAAGATCATAAACCAGATTTTGAGATCAAACTACCTACGAGGATTATCAACCCTACCAGACCAGAAATCAGAAAGATAAGCAAAGTTATCCTGAATAGAGTCAAAAAACAAATTATACGACTAGTTGGACTTTTACAATGGACTGGCACCGCAGATGTCATTTGTTCAATGGAATTAACAACAAAAGAAGGTGCACTTTTATCCAATTTGATATCGTCGATTTTTACCCCTCCATTTCAAAGGATCTTTTTACCCTAGCTTTGGAACTTGCCAAAGAATACTCTAACATTTCCAGTGATGACATAAATATAATAATGAACTGTAGAAGATATGTTCTCATTAACAACAATGAACAGTGGATTTAAATCTCCGATATCTCTATGGGATCATTAGATTCTGTACAGTCTTCTGGCCTGGTAGGTTTATTTATCCTATATAATCTTAGTGCTTATGACGATGTTAATGTTGATAGTATAAGGTTATACAGAGATGACGGTCTTATAGTAGTAAGAAATTCTACTAAAATGAAGGTTGACAGATTGACAAATTAAAGGGAATGATTCATAGGGAATTAAAAAAAGCTTAATGTTGATTTTCTTGATGTTACGTTAGATCTTGTTAATGATGTATTCCAAACTTATATGAAAAATAATTCTAACCCAATATATATTCATCCCAATTCTAACCACCCTCCATCTCTATTTAAACATATACCTTTATCTATAGAATGTAGTATTAGCAAAACCTCATCTGACAAAAATGTGTTTGATGAATATAGCGGTGTTTATAATACTTTTTTAAAAAATAGTGGTTACAAATGCGCTGAAAATCGAGTATAAAAAATGTGATAATATTAATCTAAGGAAAAGGAATAAACATAAGAAAATAATTTGGTACACACACCCATTTAACCAATTAGTCTGTACTAAGTTAAGCCAGAAGTTCCTCCATTTAATTGATAAACATTTCCCAAAAAGTAACCCTCTTAGTATAATATTTAACAGAAACACACTAAAACTAAGTTATAGCTGCACCGATAATCTTGAGAAGATTATAATGAAGTATATTAATAAAATTTTAAACCAATTTAAAAATTTGGATAATAATGATCTTCCCAAGTTAAATACTATTAATAATATTAACTAATGTAATTGCAAGGATTCTAATAAATGCACATTACGAAATCAATGTTTAACCACCTGTCTTGTTTATCTAGGTACTAATTCTACAATAGAGAATCCAATTGTTGAAAATTTTTATCTTGGTAGTACTAATTCTTTTAAGACTAGGTGGTATCAACATATCTTATCCTTCACCAATAGTACCTTTAAAAATAGTACATCTCTTTCTAAATATTTTAGAATTTAAAAGAAGTTAATAAAACTAGTAAGGTAAAATGGAATTTTTTAAAAAAAGCTAGAACATGTAGATCTTTAAATGAACCCTATTTTCTATGCCTACATGAAAAATTAGAAATTATCAGATTTTCTGATAAATACTCCTTATTAAACCAAAGTGAATTGACTGTAAATTGTAGGCATATGCTACCATTTACATTACATTATGTTTAAACTTTGATAATACTTTTTCTTATAGTAATAATCAGTAGATGAACTGTTGTGCGCCTTATATGGTTTACTATTCTATTTGTATGCTTCATTTTGATTTAATATTGCTTAGTATTGGTGTTTAGTTAGCATTATTAACATCTTATATGGATGTACATGTGATTTATTAGTATTATTAACATCTTACATTGATTAGTTGGTATTATTAACATCTTATATGGATGCTCTTTATTTAACAGTTGCATATTAATTTGCCAAAGCATTTCTCTATTTTTTTATTCGTTTTTTTTTTCGAATAGTTATTTACCAGTTTCTTAAAGGAGACTTTTATTTATCAACTACAAAATTTTATGTAAAAAGCTGAACGAGCATATAACTAGTTAGCATTATGTTAAATTACCTCCCCACCTTTTTTGTTTTTACTTCTTTGGAAAGTTGAACCTCAGACTTCGATACATCTTACGAAGTAATGTAACAACCGGTATCTACCTATAAGGAAATTGTCTAGGATTTATATGCAGACAACTTCGTCTCATGACCTATATTAAAACATTTTTCTGGTGAATTTGAATTTAGCGTAGGTCACATTCGATTGGTTAATTACGGCAAAGGTCACAAACCTATTCTGCTTTTGAAATTAAATTAATCTTTCACTCGCCACTAGTTCAAAATCGCTCGAGGAGACACAGTTGTAGTGTCGAAACGTAATTGTCATTATGTACCGAATTTTAACATGTTTTAGTATCCTAAAATAAATAATAATTAGCTGAAGAAATCATGACAATTCACACATTTTGTGGGGAGTCATAATCGTCTACATTCTAAAAGTACATGGCATTTTTTTTAAATCAAGATTTATGGCAGACCAGATACTAGCAGAAAGTTTACGAGTGTGAAGAGGAAAGAAGAAAGTGCAGGCAAAAACAGAAAAAGGGAAACTGAGTGATTAATGACACAGAATAATATATTACGAACATGTTGCTGATTCAACAAAAACACGAAAGCTAGGGTTCCAAAAATATTCCATTTATTATAAACCTTCCTGATTTTTGGTAATCAGTCTATAAGATTTTCGAGACATCTCACCTATTTGAGATATTTCTAATGAAAATACCAGGAAAATAATACTGAGTGTTTTTAGTAATTTATTTTACAGTCTAAGATTTAAGTTAGTAGACATCAATCAGCTAAAATTCAGCGATGACCCCTTTTCACAAAACAACACTCGTGCAGATTATTAATTGTGAAGAGGTTAAATGAGAAAGTTTTTGTGATTCATTATATCGGAACCAGAACAATTTAGCAAATGGATGGGATTATGTTGTCGGTAATAAGGGGAAATACTATCTTGATTAAATATGTATCAATTATGACCAAAGAATCATTCATTTCTTTTCCATCTTTAAACGTATGTATGTGAAGTTTCTTCTAAATTGAATCGGCTAAGGTGTAGAAATTCCTTTTCAGAAATTTCTTACTTTAAATCTGAGCGTTATCATCAAGCTGCATGATAATTTCCCCCACAGTAATAAAGTCTACTTAATGTTGCTTTAATTAATTTACATTGCCAGTAGCAGTTGTTGTCGGACTGGTTTTAGGCTCCGAAAGAAGTTATGCTTACTGAATGAGGATAAAATGTGAAAAGATGAGATGCTGCTTGAGATGTTGTTAATGCTGGTTGAAAAAAAAAGAGATTCCGTGAAAAAGGAAAAAATTGCTTTGAGACAATAAAGAACACTATACTGCGAACCTGGATATTATCTGGGTAGGCGGAAACCCGTGGGTGGAGAAAAAAATCTCAGGGATTTCAAAGCAAATTAGATTGGATTAACTTACATTCGTGACACGTGAAGTAGATTTAAATATAATTAAAAAAAAAAGAAAGAAATATTCTTTCTGTAAAATAAGTTCAAGGTCTAACAACGATGTAACTAGAAATAATTTTTTTTATAACAAAAGAATCATGAGAGGAAAACATTCCCTGCTTTATCAATACATTTATGAGTCATGTTAACTAATGCAATATTTTATGTCATAGATATCAGCCACGATTTTGCTTCTGTAAATATTATCTCTCATGGGAGTTTAAATTAAATTACGGAATATACGCAGTTATTTATTTGTACGTCACACTGGATCACGACAAGGGAGGTAATAAATAAACCTAATTCCCTGACCAAGTTTCTTGTAAGAAAAGTATGATTTACCCCCAGAAAGCAAATTCAAGTAAAACGGATTAGTTCAGTTAGATTGATTAATTTTACATGTCACCACTTGGGTTATTTAATGTATGTGGCACCCAGGGAGGATCAAAAACACTATTCACTAATATTTGTCAAGAGGACTAGTGTCACTAAATCTTTTCCCACGACGAGGCGCCTGAATCAAAAGCATAAAACTCAATGGGAAAAATATAATATTTAATTTAATATTTAATTTTTATATACAAGAAAAATATTAGGAAAATTAATGACAATGTGAAAACATTTTCTATATGACGCAGGTGGTCCTTTAGGACATCGTCGGACTAAAGTCATGTTTATGTTGATGCATGCACACAAAGGAGAGAGGACGCTGAAACATTTTAATATATATATATATATATATATATATATATATATATATATATATATCATATCTGTTAACCAATTTCATTTAGTTTCTTTTCCTATTTGCTTATATTTTATCAGCTATTGTTATTAAGTCTCCCATATTGTGATACTAGAAGATCTGCCAAGAAAGGAGAAATGCTGAAAGAACGTGGGCTCAAATTTAAAGCGAGTGATCTAAAGATTAAAGCACGTTCTAGAACACTCAATTAAAAGCATAACACAATCTCCATGTAGCAGTCTTTAATCGAATTCAGGCGTAATTGCCTAACAACACGAAGAATTTTAATATCATTGTAGCGAAGAAGAAGATTCTAGGATAAATAACTTAATAGTACATACAATTAAAAAAACAACATAGATAGATAGATAGATAGATAGATAGATAGATAGATAGATAGATAGATAGATAGATAGATAGATAGACTCACCTGTAAATTGTTCCGAGACACGTTTAAAAAGTTCTTGAATGGCTGTTGTATTGCCAATGAATGTGGCCGACATTTTGAGTCCGCGTGGTGGAATGTCGCACACAGCTGTTTTCACATTGTTTGGGATCCACTCAACGAAATAACTGCTGTTCTTGTTCTGCACATTCATCATTTGCTCATCGACCTCTGAAAAATCAATCAATCAAATACGATTGAATTAATAATAAAACAACAAGGCAATTATTCAATTAAGAAATGTTATTGGTCTTGCTCTAGCGTCTCAGCTTCAATCACCTTCCCACCGCCGTAACGTAACTTTCCTGTGCCCTTCTGCAAACATTTTCACGATTATTGCTCAGATGAGCCTTCTTCTTCGATTCATCAACTTCTTGAATTTAAGTGTAGTATTAGATTGGCAACTAGGCCTCATAAGTTCACTGTTCAAATGGTTAGATGTACCGGACGTTCTTTGCGAATAGTTTCTTCTCACTCGATTCCGACTTCTTCCTATCAACTACAATATTCAAAAATTTAAATTCACCGTCAATCGTCGTCTTCTGTTCCCTTGATTCCCGTTCTTTTATTTTCTTTCCTTCTCAATAAATTTCTCAATTTCTTTCACACTCAGTAAGCACTTGCGTCTCATTGCCTTTTATCACTTTACTTTGGATGAAATGATTAAAGTAATATTTTTACAAAATCTTTACCCTTAAATTTTCTACTTTTCTTTAAAACAGATATTGGAGTTTAAGAGATTTTTAAATTGTTTTGAAATTAATTTTTAATCGAACTGGGAGTAAATGAGTTTGCTTTTACTTGTTTATTTTAAAAAGCAATATCTAAAATATTAACTACACAATTGACTCTTCCTAACACTATGTATACTACGCCTCTCAAGTGAGAGAGAGAGACGAATCGAGTTGAGCTGATAGTAGTTCACTCCAAACCAGACTGACAGTCATACTAACACCTTCCACATCTTGTATTATTATTCCGTGTAATATATCTACGCGAAGATTTAAAAAAAGATTTTGGGACACCAACCTCAACAGTGGTAACAAAGACACGAATTTTACCTGTCAGCCAGAACATAATCGAATTCTACGCAGGAAAATCTTTTTGTACTAAGGTTCCAGAACAACAGGCGACAAAGACATGAAGTCTACACTGAGAAAAAAGGAAAAATCGTTACACAAAATTACGGTGTAAACATGGAAGTCGTTAAGGCAACCATATTGGAACTAATGAAAATGCAATTCGAGCAGCAACAAGAAAATGAGGAAAGGAAAGACAGACTAGGCTCGAAGAAAAATAATTAGAAATTCAACGAAGAGAATCAACTCGAACTACAAGAATTACTACTACAGGCAGTAACAAATAAAGGACAAAATTCTGGAAATGGAGCGGCAAAATGCTATATGGAGCTCTATCAAAGACTTCACTTATGAACTGAACGAAGACAAAACCTTCGCGGCTTACTTCAGAAGATATGAAAATTCATATGAGTTTGATTGCGGGAATTGGTCAGACGCGAAAAAAGTACGTCTACTACTGAGGAAACTAGGGTCAAGGGAATACACTAAATTCGTAGACTACATCCTACCGAGGAAAACGAATGAGTTGACTTTCAAGGAAGCCGTGAAACTTTTAACGGATTTATTTAGTCCGAACTCCGAACACTTCACTATTCCACAAAAGGTGGAAATGTTTAAATTTAACAAAAAAGGATAGCGAAGACTATATAACATTCGCTTCCATAGTAAACAAACACTGTGATGACTTTAAGTTATCTGAAATCAGCCCTGACAATTTTAAATGTTTGATATTCATCCAAGGCCTGGTTTCGACTAAAGATGCGGAGATCAGACGGAGAATTTTAACAAAACTTGAGAGTGAACCAGAATTGACGCTACAAAAATTGGCTGAGGACTGTCAGAGATGTATAAGCATAAAAAAGGACTCGAAAGATATCGAAGAGTCTGGCGTCGCTCACATACAAAATGTACAACGACAAACACGTTTTTCTCCCTCCTCAAAAACAAACCAAACAAATTATTTTACTACAAAAATTCAAATGAAAACTCAGAAGAAACCACCACTCAGTCCATGCTATCGCTGTGGGACTTTGCATTGGTACAAAGATTGCCCATACCACTATAAGACTTGTCTGTCGTGCAATAAAGTGGGACATAAAAGTTCGCACTGTAGAACAAAGAAAGAAACAAAAGCCGAGTAAGTGTCACTAGAACTGACCAAGCGGACGGGATAAATATACGAAAATACGTACAAGTAGAAATGTTAAACAAAAAAATCAGATTACAATTAGATTCCGGATCAGATTTAACCATTATTAGCTTACAGACGTGGAAGAAATTAAACAAACCGATCATGTTGAGAACAGATAAAAAGCCAGGTCGGTAACAGTAAGAAAAATCAAATTTAGGAGGAGATTATCACAAATGTGACGTTCAACGGAATGACCAAGAAATTAAAGATGTATGTTCTAAAAAATACGGAAAATTTATTTGGAACTGACTCGATGCAGAAATTTGACCTCTGAGATTTACCGATAAATACGTTCTGCCAAAAAGTGGAAAGGTTATCGACCGAGGCAGAGAAATTGAAGGAGAAATTAAAGGAGAGTTTCCCCAGCGTATTTTCAGCCGGCTTAGGAGGGTGTAAAAAAATGGCGGCCAAAATCGAACTAAAAGAAAATGTACAACCCATTTTCAAGAAGAAAAGAAATGTACCTTTCGCATCATTAGAAAAAATAGACGAAGAGTTGGATAGACTCGTGAAAACCGGTATATTGACAAAGGTGGAATATAGTCAATGGGCCGCACCTACGGTTTACGTGAAAAATAAATCGGGTGAGATACGAGTATGCGCTGATTTCTCGGCGGGATTGAATGCAGCGATTAAGGATTATCACTATCCTCTCCCTAGTCCAGTGGAAGTTTTCACAAAGTTGAACGGAGGAAAATTTTTCTCAAAGATAGACTTGAGCGAAGCATACCTACAAGTACCCGTAGATGAGGAAAGCTCGAGGTTGTTGTGCGTAAACACACATAAAGGGTTATATAAGTTCCAGAGATTACCATTCGGGATCAAGGTCGCACCGGCGATATTTCAGCAAATAATGGACACTATGCTAGGCGGACTGGATTTCACGATCGTATACCTTGATGACATCCTGATAAATAGCAAAAATATTGAATAATACTGGGAACACGTTCAAGAGGTTTTCAGGTAGATACAAAATTACGGTTTAAAGGTAAAGGAAAATAAATGTGACTTCTTTATGAAGGCGATAAAATATCTGGGCCATATTATTGACGAAGAAGGAAGACCAGACCCAGAAAGAGCCACGGCAAAAAAAATGCCGGCTTCAAAAGATTTAGCCGAGTTACAAAGCTTCTTGGGCTTAGTAAATTATTATCAATAATTTATTCCTAACATGCACAAATTAGGCGCACCCCTAAACGAACTGTTGAAGAAGGAAAAAGTTTGAGAATGGTCATATGAATGTCAGAAAACTTTCGACAAAATCATTAAGACTCTAACAGCAGATTTATTTTTAGCGCATTATGATCCCAAATTGGAAATAATAGTCGCGAGTAACGAGAGTTCCTATGGTGTTGAGGCATGTATACTTCATAAAATGCCGGATGGGACACTAAAACTCATCGTGCATGCGTCAAGAACGTTGCTACCAGCCGAACAAAATTACTTGCAAATCGAAAAGAAGTGTGGGGATTATTTTTGCGGTTACGAGATTCCACAGATATATTTACGGTAGATTTTTGTCCTTACAGACGGACCACAAGCCGTTATTGACAATATTTGGATCAAAGAAAGGTCTACCTGTCTATACTGCTAATAGATTGCTAAGATGGGGGATGATTTTATTAAACTATAACTTTAAAATGGAGTATCTTCCATCAAACAAATTCGAGACTAATACCAAAGAAAACGGAGCCAGAAAATAAGAAACGAAGCGGTAAATGACGAATTTATAAAGGAAACGAAAACAAAAATTGTAGGAAAAGATAAGCATATATCAGACAGTTTTTCGTTATGTGATAATGTTCTGCTATATAATGAAAGAGTAGTAACCCCGAAAACGCTACAAAGGCGAATCCTCAAAGATTTTAACATGGGCCACCCAGGAAAGAACAGGATGAAAGCCTTAATGCGAAGTTACGTGTACTGGCCAAACATGCATCAAGATATTATACATATGGTGGACAAATGCAAGGGCTGTTCCTTAGCAGCCAAGGCACCTCCGATCACTCATAAGCCTCGGCCTAAGACAGACCGACCGTGGTCGAGAATCCATGTAGATTTCGCAGGTCTATTAGAGGGTTTCTACTACTTGATTGTAGTAGAGAGTTACAGCAAATGGCCAGAAGTATTTCGTTGTAGAAAACCTACTTCTTAGACTACTTCACGAGTTGTTTGCTCGTTTTGGAGGGGTTGATTGTTTAGTCACTGATAATGGGACACAATTTACATCTGCGGATTTTCAAGAATTTTTGAAACTTTTCAGGTGAAACACATCAAATCCCCGTCATATCACCCAAGATCAAACGGGCAAGCGGAGAGGTTTGTAGATACATTAAAAAGAGCACTAAGGAAAGCTTATGACGTACCAACAGAAAAGGCTTTACAACAATTCTTGCAAGTGTATAGAATTACACCGAACAGTACTACGCCATCGGCATTATCGCCGGCGGAAGTGATGTTCGCCCGAATAATTAGATCGGTATTCGACAAATTACTGCCAAAACAGACAAAGCAATCACCAACGTCGTTTGTACCAAAAAGAAAATTTAACCCAGGGGAGAAAGTTTTTTTTTTAAATGTTCAAAAACAACACATTCTATTGGGAGACAGGTACAATAGAGAAACGAATCGGGAACGTGATTTACATAATTCAGGGTCCAAAGTTCTCGCATAAAAGGCACTTAAATCAGATCAGAAAGAGGCTGTTAGAGGATTCTAACGGTCTACCTCAGGAAGAGGAGGAAGTAATGGACACAATATTTGACGCATTCAATATGCAAAGGTCTCAAGCAATTTCAGAACCGCGGAACTCAAGCAGAAAAAGAAAATTTACAGAGCCTTTGATGATTAATCCGAAGAGGAAAAAATATTAAAGACCGCTGCGAGGTAAAAGCTAGGGAGGGGGGTGTTACATGATAGTACAGAATGAACTCTTACTAACACTATGCATACTACGCCTCTCAAGAGAGAGGGACGAATCGAGTCGAGCCGATAATAGTTCACTCCAAAACAGACTGACAGTCATACTAACACCTTCCACATCTTGTATTATTATTCCGTGTAATATATCTTCGTTATATCTACTCTTCTGTTCGTGTTGTTTTTCCTAATCTGGACCATAGCAGATAGATAGATGTGCGGCATTTAGTGGAAAGTGGTCAATATCACTGATAGAGCTAACATATGCAGTTGCATGGATAGTAGTTTGTAACCCCGGGTTTCACGCTTTTGCAATCTCCAGGAGAAATAAACCAGTTAGTCTGATGATCTCGAAAGTGTGAAGCCAGGGGTTACAAACTACTATCCATGCAACCGTATATATATATATATATATATATATATATATATATATATATATATATATATGGTAAGTTTCACACGCAAAATTTTTATACTTAACTAAAGTTTTCGGTTTTAGAATTATTTATATAAATATTATATATTTTCTATTTGCGTAAAATGTTGGAACACGCTATATGTGTGTTTGCACGCGTGCATCTCTATGTTTATGTGTGCGCGCATGAATGTGTGTGTGTGTGTGTGTGAGTGTGTGTGTGTGTGTAAATATCAGCAAAGATATTGATTGATTATAACTGTTTTACAAACAAAAATAATTAAATAAATAAGCCATGAAAGTTGTAATCCATATTGCAATAAATATTCCGAGTTCCCGTGATTCCTCTTTTCCTCAGTCATTATTTTTAGCCCTGAACCCGGTCCAAAAAATGACGATTATTCACCCGGACATAAATCAATAGTAGAAAATGCTACTGCAGTATGACGTCGAATTGTGAACAGATCTTAGCGCATCGTACGAGTTAAGAAAAATAGCAAGTCTCTTAAATTTGAACGGAGGGTGCTGTTAATTGAAAACACTTCTGGAACATTCTATTCTTTCATTGTTTAAAATATTTGGCTCCATCACGTTTTGTGCGATCATTTGTAGCATCATTTAAAAAGTATATTTGGGTTTCTTGTGAATATTACGAATGTAATCAATTTTTACTGATATACAGATGCATAATAAATATATTATACATACATACATACATATATATATATATATATATATATATATATATATATATATATATATATATATATATATATATATATATATATATATATAAGTATTTTGAATATTATGTGAGAATGTGGAAAAGAGTTTATTTGTGACGCGTTTCATCCTTCAGGACTGCATCGGGCTAAATATCTATGATACAGCCAAACAATCTCTCTGTGGATGACAATATATATATATATATATATATATATATATATATATATATATATATATATATATATATATACAATCCATTAGAAGTTATGAAAATCACATCGACCTCAATAACTAGAATTTGTTTTGATCACTTTTTGTCAAATATTAAAAACAAATTAATTTCGATGTCAAAAAATTTTTGGGTTAAATGTTTAGGTAATTTCAATGTGTATTATTAAAGTTATTGGATTTATTATAAAAACTGCAGTCTGAAATTATTATGCAAAACCAGAAAATCACAAAAACAAACATATATAAGCCTTTCAAGCATTTACATCTTGAACCTTCCTCGCAATAACAGCTAACAGCTATTATTCATTGACTTTTTCTTCAAAAGGTTTACAGTTTCTGACATGATGGTTTTATTTGCTTCCCATAGTCCTGCTTTACTGTCATATTGTTTTCTACCTCGATATAATTTCATCTTCACAGTTGACTATAAATTTTCGATTGGACTTGATGGTGACCATTACATTGTCTTCTCTGTAAACTTTTTACGCTCAAAAATCCCTGGCAATCTTAGATACGTGAGAAGGAGCATTGTCGTGCATAAATACACACTTTTCTTTGAAACTGCGAGGCTGGAATTGTAGCATTCAAAGAAAATCTTGTCCATGAAATCACAATAGTTAGCACCGTTCAGTTTAATTCATTCATTGACTATGAATAGTTTAATAATATTTTTGTCGACAATTCCAGCCCAAAACATCACATTGCCGTCTCCTTGTTGCTCTCTTTTAGCCACAGGTACATCTGCATTGAATAAAGTCCATTGGCAAGGCAAAGGACAATTTTCAAGTACTTCGTGGTCCAATTTTGATGCTTTAAAATATTTGCTTTACTGAGAGGAGTTTGCCTAGGAGATTTCTTGACAGAATTCCTATAATCTTTTGTCATACTTGACTCTCTCATTTCCAATCGGTTGAGAACTGATCAAAAATGGTTGTTCCGCTTTAACTCGTTGCTCTCGAGAAGATAAGTTCTTAAAGCCTTCGAGTTCTCAACTTAGTTATATTTTAAACAGGCCACTTTATTGTTTGATAATATCTGCGAAAATCTATATAGATATATATATATATAATATATTAAATATATATTTGATATATCCAATGTAAATATTACCTCACTCAATAACTTTGTTAATTCCTGTTTTTGAGCATTTTAAATCCTTTCTATTGCACATGTTCTAACATATATTATAGAAAAAAAGAAAAAGAAATTATTAAATTTCAGAGGCCTTAAATCAATATTAGTTTAATGTGCATAATAACTTCCAACTGCAGTGTTTATAAGAAACCCAATAACATGTTGAGGCTAAAAATATAAATCAATGTTTGTTTTGAAGTCTAAATTAATAGTTTATAAATTAAACAAAATTGTTCAAAGCAAATTCAAGTTATTGAGGTTTATCTGATTTGCATAATAATTTCAAACCTGGCTGTGGTTTAAAAAATAGTCTTACTTATATTCTGTATTTGAAACTAATAATATGGACTTAGTCAAAATATAATGATCTCTTGGGGAACGAATTCGGGGATGGGGTCCGAATTTATATATATATATATATATATATATATATATATATATATATATATATATATATATATATATATATATAGTATTTCCTTATATATTTACCTTCCCATCTTTCACTCAATAAGTTATTTTTTCTGTTATTTTCTCTTTTTCAGCATTTTTAGGTCATTTCCATTAACTATGTTTCAACATATGGAAAAAAGACAAAATATTTGTTATTAGATTTCAGAGGCCTTCAACTACTATTAGTTTAATCTGCATTAATAACTTCAGTCGACAGTTTTTATAATAAATCCAATAACCTTAACAAAACATGTTGAAAGTACTTAAAAATAAACTCAACCTTTGTTTTGTCGTCTAAATTATTTCTTTTCAAAAATTAACTGTAGACTTTTCAACGTATATTCAAGTTATTGAGGTTTAAGCAATTGTCATAACTCCAGACGGATTGTATATATATTAAGCAAATGAATGACAAAGAAATTTTCTCACTTCGTCATTCATTTGCCTAACATCGATCTGATATATAGAAATTTATACATACATACATACATACATACATATATATATATATATATATATATATATATATATATATATATAGAGAGAGAGAGAGAGAGAGAGAGAGAGAGAGAGAGAGATAGATAGATAGATAGATAAATAGATAGATAGATAAATTCCCAAGAGGATAGAATCCAGGTAGAACTCAATGTCCAGGACAGCATAAGAGTATAATAAAAAAGGCTCAAACACTAATATTCCACGGTTATCATTTATTACATTGGAATCGTAATCACTATCCAATTCATCAGACCTACAAATTCAAAAGAAACCTTTTTCTTATTCTTTTTTTGTAGGTCTGATGAATTGGATCGTGATTACGATTCCAATGTAATAAATTATAACCATGGAATATTAGTGTTTGAGACATTTTTATTATATATATATATATATATATATATATATATATATATATATATATATATATATATATATATATATATATATGTATATATATGTATGTATATGTGTGTGTGTGTGTGTGTAAGAAATATGCATGTGTGACATTTCACCGCGCTATCTTAAAAAATTGCCAGAAAACCTTTTCTTAATATATTTCTTGCATTTGTCTTTATCTCATCTCTCTCTCTCTCTCTCTCTCTCTCTCTTACTTTTTATTGCTTCTCTATATCTTCTTCGTTTCTCTCTCACACACTTAGTTTCTCTATTACTCCCTGTCTATCGATTTTCATATATCTATCTCTCTTTTCCATCTTTTACTGATAATTTCTCTCTCTTTTCTTTCTTGTCCACTAAGTTTCGCTATCTCTATCTTTTTTCTCTCCCGTTCTTAATTTCTTTCTCTTACCACTCTCTCTCACTCTTAGTTTCTCTATCTCTCTTATATACGTTCTTCCTTTCATTTTTTCGTTCATACTTTTGATTTTCTCTTTTTGATTAGTTATGCCAGCAATGTTAAATTAACAAAAATATTATCAGATAATAATGACAACTTTCCCCTGTGACGGGACAGCATAGTGACATTTTCTCAACCCCAATGACAATCAGGAAATCAACTCACTAGTACACAGTGAATATTTCAAACAGTGCTTTGTCATTTCCTTTCTCTCGGGCTTGAGGATTATTCATTATCACATCATCTTACATCAACATTTCGTTTTTACTCTTTTACTCAATTATCTCTCTGCTTCCACTAACACGATACTATCTTGCTACCAAAAGAAGAGAAAAAAAGATTTTTGTTCTAAGAATGCGACCGAACAACAGAAATTTGAATTCAAATATTTCAAATTACTCAGATGAAAATCAGTTGATCTTACTAACGGGACTTTCTGTGCAAAATCTAAGGTTCTCTAAAGAATTTTGTCTTGAAAACTTCACCATTATAATAAAAGGATAATGTTGATGTTAACGATACTTGACTATTATTGATGGTTATATGTCATCATTTCTAAACGTCAAGATTTTGTCTCTCGAGATGTGGCAGAAGGTAAAACCTGCACACGCGCATCCAGTCTCACAAGAGCCACGCATGCGTTCAAATATTCACAAAATAATTCTCTTCTAATCATAAAGGAATATACAATAATTTTTTTCATTCTATTTACATCATCATTTTATTTCCATAGCCACTAAAAATCATATATAAATGTACCCCTGAGGACGATTTTGGAGGACATCGAAAATACTTGGATATGAAAATCTAAGGATCGGTGTAAAAATAAATAAACATAATATGTCTATATTATTCAATGAAACATGTTTGAATGAAGATATGCTACCTAAATAGTATATATATATATATATATATATATATATATATATATATATATATATATATAGTTGGATTGATGTGAGTTTGTGACCCTGGGTTTCACGCTTTTGCGATCGTCAGACAAACTGTTTAATTTTTTAAAAATTTTGGATTTATGTAGGGTTGCGTATATTGGTGTTTTTATGGAAGCGGGACGAAAAATTGTCGCCGTGTCGCAACTCATACTTACGCAAACATACATACACACCCGTACACCCTTTGACGTACGCAGACACACACACACACAGACGCTCGCCCACCGGAGCTCACACAAACATAAACATATGTGAACAGTATGAGACTTGGCATATATATGTATATATGTGTCGTTGTGCATTTGATTACTGTATTCAATGTTGGATTGTGTAGCGAATGATTTTTTCTGATTGTAGAGATGTCAACGCGCAGACCGTTTTTCTATTTTTGTTCACTGAATAATATTTTCTCGCGTGCACGTATATACGTATAATGGGGTCTGTGTAAAACTGTGATAGGTAAAAATTGCTATTATTTAAAAAATTTTAAGGCTGTTTTGTTATTATTTTAAAGCCGGTTATTTGCTTGTTTTTGATGATTGCGCATATGTATATTATACAAATTGGGAAAAAGTTTTTGTGTCGCGTTTCATCCGTTAGGATTTCATCGGACTGGGCTTTGTAGATGTTGTCACGTCTTCACATGGACGCAAATTTACCGTGGCTGAACTAGCGATCAAGGCACTTTCCAGACATTCGTCTTAGTAGATTATTTTCTCTTCTAATCGAGACGAAAATGTCTGGAAAGTGCCTTGATCGCTAGTTCAGCCACGTTAAATCTGAGTCCAGGCTCTTACAATATTCTTGGTAGATTTTCTGTTGTCACAATGTGGAATAATCAGTAATAAAGGTGATGGAGAGAAAAAGAAAAAGAATACAAATGAATTTGTCTACATTAAAAAAATATTCTTACAAAAATTTTGAAACTACAAGCGTCTCTCGTTTCGTGCGCATGTTTAGACGTGGCAACATCAACAAAGCCCAGTACGAGAACAGGGTGGAGGCGCAAGAGCGAAAGAAACACCGCTGCTAATCGCTGCGATCCCACTGCGTGGAAAAAGGGTGGACATGCCATGTGCTACTTATTGAAGTCGGGTCCCGCGATTCTTTGGACGGTCAGTTGTTTCCTTCCTTTCGAAAGTGGACATCACTGGCCGGTGCCTGAAAAGTGCTTCACATCGTCTCCAGATCACAACTCAACAGGCATCGAGTTGGATCTGGTCAAGATCCAAAATGAACAAAGTTAATTAAAACCACGCTCACAACAGAATACAACTTCCGACGTAAAACACATCTGTTTACCTTCCATTCTACGTCATTGATAACGGCCGCTACGAGCGCTTTGTGTTTTGTTTAACACAACGTTGAAAACCTGACTTGCAGTTGCATAAAAATTGCATAGAATGACACATCTACACAAAAAATAATACCATGTTCATTGGCAAAATTTGCTGGTGGCGCCAGGTGTGACAGTACCGCCTTAACCACCAAAACTATGTTACCTCCTCTGGCTGGCAACTGACACACATTGTATGTAGAAAAAAATATATATAATAGAATGATCTCTGTAGCTTTGTTTAGTAACTCGTCTAGGAAAAGGTAAACTTTGAGTTTCAAACTTTGTGGAAACGTCATAGCAAACTAGGTACTATTTCTCTGTTATCAGTTCTTTCGAAAAATACAGCAGATTCTACACATACCTTCTCTATTATAATCAAATCATATGCGTGAGTAGTCTGGTGGTCCAGTTCTAAAAACTGTCGATACGTATATCATTCAAGGAATTTCGAATTGAACGTTTTATATAATCTACGCAAGTAAATTGATTTTGTCCCGCTGCCCAGACATCTCTTGTCTTATACGCCCCGATCCCACTGAGGCTAAGTCTATACTACCTGGCGCCAGGATTGAACTAATTAGTATTATTTCATTAAATTATTCCGCTGTAATGTATTTGTACAGACTTAGATTCAGTAGAAATCAAGGCGATTAACAACTGAGTAGTACGAAAAAGAGAACAAGATGAGATATTCCTAGATATGGATAGCGGAACGAGAAACATCTGTCTCGTAGATTAAATGAAGGGATTTGTTCAAAATTTCCTGAACGTTGTCCGGCTCGACTGACACCTGAAGAAGGGCACAATGACCGAAACGTTGTCATAACAACAACAGAGATAAGGACAATAGTCAGAATGTAAATAATATAACTTATTATAACTCCTTATTCTAGAAATTCAGAGAGAAGTTGGTCAGATGATAATGACAAGAAAGATGGGGATAACTGTCTGAAAGTAAATAATGATAGCTCCTGATCTCAGATATTCAGGTAGAAGACGATCAGTCAATAATAACAACAAAGATGAGGATAGTAGTCTGAAAGTAAATAATGATATCTCCTCATCCCCTAAATTCAAACAAAGTAAGCAACTGTTGGTTTTCTTATAAGAATGGATTATCTGAGTAGATCTTTTCTTCCTCCATCTCTTCACGATCTACATGCTAGAGATAACTGGTGATGGGATCTGTTCCAGTTCTTTTGCAAAATGTTTCACCATGCAACTGTGGTTTTGACTAGAATATTAAATTCGTCACTTCGATTCTGTTTTTGAATACATTTATAATTCAACCTTTACAAAATTATATGGGCACCTCGCAAGATGTTATCTCAAATGATTATTATTACAGTGAGTCTATCATTGCTATAAAGTCTCTGGACAGCGCACTCTCTATCCGTCCCACTCTCGTTCGACTACCTAAGCCGCGTGTTTTATTATGCAATTGGGTTACCACATGTCAAATACTCTTTTCATTACCATCAGATATGTCAGTCCTATCAGATGACAAATGCTTTTCGGTATATAATGCTTGACTCTTGCATGTCTTCTCTGTGCCAAAGATTTAAATCTTTTGTCTCGAAGGTAAAATCAGAGGGAAGATTGAATTGTGATAAAAAGGAAAAAATATTTTTATTTAGCATAAGAATTGAAAACACCAGTAAATCTCAGAACAGTCAAAAAAAGGATGCGTGCATATAAATATATACAATACGTTAAATATACATATGTATGTGTGTGTATGTGTGCTTTTTATTAGTAGTATACATGTTTACTGGGTACGCGTGTTTGAGTAGATATCTCAAGTTTTTTTAAGGTAACACTAAAACTAACGTCTACCGGCCTAGATCACCAAAATGCACCAAGCGGAACATCTTTTAATGAGACTTTCTATTAACTCCCACTTCCATCATACACACAATAAAAATGTACAAATACCCCTCTCTCTCTCTCTCTCTCTCTCTCTCTCTCTCTCTCTCTCCATATATATATATATATATATATATATATATATATATATATATCATCGTGGTTGTCCTTCGGGCCTTCAGTGGACTCGGATTAATTATCAAAACGAACCTGTGCGAGAAGAATTTATAGTGGGAAAATCGTTGCACTGTGAATAATTCCACTCTCTCAGCCTGGGGAGACTTTATCCGGTGGCACGAGGAACTGTTACAAAAGGAGATTCCCAGGCTCCAGTAGGTGACCAGGACTTCTACGTGTCACAACCTCCATGCTCTGAGGCAATCCACGGCATTTGCTGACGCAGTCTTCATGGTCGTTAGAACTGTGACTGTGCGAGATCTCATCCACCCACTCTGCCGAGAATCAGTCTTCACATGGAATAGAGAGTTTGAATTACCCTCATCTTATTTGCCGGCCAGCCGAACCGATTTACCGAGTTGTGGCCGCTGTTGACGTCAGAGCAAACAGAACGTCGCCAAAAATGCCAATTACTACTATTATAATAAAATATATTTAAATGATAAATACTAGAAAATGATGAACAAATAATAAAAAATGATATAAAATGATCACCAAATATAAAACCATTTTAAATTATTCTTACTGTTATAATTGTTTAAATGTTAAGCAACACAAAAGAAATAGCAAAAATTTTCAAAACGAAGCAGACGTTAGGATTAACGTCTCTCCGACACATTCAAAGACACGCCTTCTATAAAAAATTAAACATAAATAATCAACATTCAGTTATTCATTCTAATGTATGAACAAATTAGCAAATATAATATATTCTTCTTCTATGTGCCATGTTCTTTCAGGACATTGGAGATCATGGCTCTCCTCAATTTTCTCTCCTTTGTAGCTCTCAATAAATTTTGTTTTTTTGTTACCTCTCCAAAAGCCCTTTTGCCATCCATTTACTCATGCTCGCTAGGCAGGGGTTATGCACTGTTTTCCTCTGTCTCTCTTGCCTTCAACTGTCATGTGAGTATCAAATTTTCCAACTTCTCTTTCCTCATTAATAAATATTACAGAATAAATGTAATATAAAATATTCGTAACAATATATGAAATATTAGTAAGCTCACCAGATGATAGTTTTTAAAAGACAATTGATGTATAACAACTAAACTTAAAGAATAAACAAATAGAGACTATAATCAATAAAAAATGTATATTTTAATAAATAGCGAATAAAAATATTTAATATAATAAGATCTCTCCATTTCTCTCCCACACTCTCTCCATATATATATATGTATGTGTGTGTGTTTCATTAAAGACAACTGACAAGTTACTGCTATCAAGCTTTTTATTTAATTTTTCTGTGTTCGAATAATTGTTTTCTTTTTTGTACATAAAGTGTGTAAGAATTGTCCAAATGTTTTGTGTGTGTGTTTAAATGGGTTCTGATCGAGTTGTGACTGGATAGGTGTAGCGTAAGGCGCCTGGATAGGCATGTAGTAGTGTGATCGATTATACGATTTATGAGTTCGGTTTAATAAGGAACACACTTCCTTAAGGCGCATTTTCAATTTTCCTATCCTACCTCCTTTTGACACTAAAGATGAACTGAAGGCAAGGATTATGGCAGCATTCACCAACTTAAACAAGAAGACAGTCCAAAAGAGTTGCATGAGATTCCGAAGTTGTCTAGAGACCGAGGTTGAAGCCAATGGCGATTTTATTAAATAAATTTACTCTTTCAAGATATTTTTGTGTAGTTTTGGTAAATATATCTGTTAAACTAAGATGTCAGTGTTATTTTCATTTTTGCGGTGCGCGCACGCGCGCGCGCGCGCGCGCGTGCGTGTGTGTGTGTGTGTGTGTGTGTGTGTGTGTGTGTGTGTGTGTGTGTGTGTGTGTGTGAAAAGTTTGAGCCAACCTCTGGATTTCGAAGAAACGCCTAAATTAAATTGTAATTTGCATACCTTTTTCAAAATTAATTTACTAGATCACTTCGTACCAGAGGGACTTTCTCTTCATGAAGGATTTTATCATATACTAGCTGAATTACCCTCGCCTTGCTGTGTTGACACATTTTTTATTTTTTACTTTTTTTTATCTTGTAAGAAAATGATTGATTTCAAATCATTGTTATAATTTGTGGAGAAAATGATACATTTCAATATTATTCAATGATCGTGTCGATGTGACCTCCATCTTCTGGCTTTCTCCTATATTTTGGATAGGAGTCATTCCATTGTTCAAATTTAAATTTAATTTAAATAAAAAGGAAAGAGAATTTCAGGGGGGTGTTTGTGTAAAACAGCTTGATCTGAGCCCTTTGAAATGTAGTTGATGCAATACTTGATTGAATGAATTGATGAGCAGATTCCAACATTGATATGACAATTGAATGGTCGCAACAAGTATGTATTTTAAGTCACTACCTCCTGATGGGTGAAATTTCTTCCTCAACTTAACGTCTATATTGTCTCATTTTGATCTTGCCGATGTGACGTCCATCTTCTGGTTTTCTCTTGTATTTTGGATAGGAATCATTCCCTTGTTCAAAGTTAGATTTAATTTAAATCAATGGAAAAACATTGGAGGGTTGTTCCACCCCCAGCAGTCCCTTTGATCAAAATGAAATATATTTATTCAAGTACCCTAGCAGTGATTCCCTTATTCAAATTTAAATTTAATTTAAATCAAAGGGGAAAATTTTCAGTGGGGGGTTGTGCCCCCCTGGGAGTCCCATTGATCAAAATGAAATATACTTATCCAAATACCGTAGGAGTCATTCTCTTGTTCAAATTTAAATTTAATTTAAATCAAAGGAAATATTTTTGAGTAGGGGTTGCTCTCCTCCCGGGGACCCCATTTGATCAAAATGATCTTTCCGGTGTGACCTCCATTTTCTGGCTTTCTCCTATATTTTGGATAGGATTCATTCCCTTGTTCAAATTTAAATTTAATTGAAATCAAAAGGGAAAAGATTTTCAAAGGAGGCTTAGTGCCCCCGTACCCCTGAGATACCCTTTGATCAAAATGAAATATGCTTATCCAAGTACCTTGGGTAATTTTGTTTCAGAATATGTATGGTTATGGGGGTCTATCTCCAAAACTCTAGGAGGAGTTCGATAACAAACAGACAGAGGGTACAACTTTATATATATAGATTCAATAATAATAATAATTTAATTTAATTTAATTTAGCTTCCTTAAAATTTTGTGTGTGTGTGTGTGTGTGTGTGTGTGTGTGTGTGTGTCTAATTATTTCGAAACTTGTTTCTATGTATGAACATCCCCAGCTAACAATATAAGCATTCATGTATAGACGCACACACATATATCGCTTCTATTTATTTCCAAAGCCAATCTATCAAACTTGGACTCGTCTATAAAATTCACCAACAAAATTTACGATAGACTGTGAATGTCAGCTTTTTGCCATGAAATATTATTTTAAAAAATAGCTGATTTCAAGTCTTGAATGGTCGCCATGATGGATGATATATCGAATTTCATGAGCCTTAGTTTCAAGCCTCTGAAGAATGACCAGAACCTTGGAGCTATGAATTTAATAGCTGCTTTGAAAGTCCTTGAAAACTTCTTTGACATTCATTCATTTAGTTTCTACTCCCTACTCGCACTCCTTGTTTCCCTCTCCTTCTGTTCATTCCCCTCTCTCTTTCCCCTTCTCTCTCACCCCCTCTTTCTCTCTCACTCTCTCTCTCTCTCATGTGAGAAATGATTTGCAGTCTTCAATGTTTATTGTCTCGTTTGATTTTTTTTATTATTAAATATCTCACAGCGATAAAGCGTAAAGTTATACAGACTTGAACGAAATAATGTTTCTCTTGTGATAAACACGTTTTCACTTTTACACTCTACTGTGGATATTTTTGCTAAAAATCTATATTTGATATTTGTTTGGTCAATTATTATAGTTTGACGTCAAATTAACCTCTTTTTAGCGTAAGTTAAGTAAAGTATAACTTGGATCGGAGCGTTTGAAATAATATTAAGCCCAAGCCCCAAGGGGCCTTTCCTCCAGGTAATACCTCTCTTTCGGGCGGAGGCTGGGTTTATTGCCGGCGCCTGAGAGAGGCGACCCCAAAAGAGGAAGTGTTCCGAATGGACTTGGGCAATTTTTCCACGGTATTGCCGTTAGACCCACTTTAAAGCTCGACCTTGTGTCACACTCGATAGCGACGAAGAAGAGATTCTCGGTGGAAAAAGTAATGGCTTCTCCGGTTGTCAATCGTTAAAAGTTGAGAATTTTCATTTTCTTTTCTTTTTTTTAATCGATATCACCTCATGCAAGCCATTAAAGTCACTAAGACACAAGGGGTTACAGGGTGCGGAAGAATTAAGAACAGAAACATTAATAATGAGCGGGAAGAGAAAAGAATAATCAGGAGGACAGTAGATAGTGATTGATATTGCATTTAAATTTTTGCAGATTAAAGTTGGCTGAAAAGCATGGAGCCGCGAGCGAGAAGTGCGAGAAAAGAAACTGTTAGCATAGAACTTACGGTTACATCTAGCCAGATCAACTGTAAATTGATGAGATCTCGACGCTAGTCTAGTGTTGCGCTTAAATTAAAAAAGTCTAGGTACCATAGCGAAGAGATCATCCGAACAATTACCATGAAAGTGTTTATAGAAAAAAAAAGAGGGGAGACTTAAGACGATGGGAAAGTGACTGAAACCGAGACGCCAGATAAAGACCAATAATATTGCTGATTCTTTGGATTTTGTCAAGGAGCTCAAGGTTAATAGCAAAGGCAACCGAACTATATGTAGCAGCAATATTCTAAACATGGCCGAATGGTAGACTTATAGATATTCTATTTAAAACTTTATAAATACTTCAATTGCTATAAAGATTTTGACATCGGGATATTTAATGTGAGAAGACCTGCAGGAATTATTCTTTAAGGACATTTATTGTCATAACAATGATGTATGTTATCCACAAGAAACCAAAATCAAAAGAATTTATATTAATATACGATTTAGGCAACACAAGTTAATTACTTTGGAAGCAGTAAATATTTGACGGAACCGGCTCGCATCCGATCATCGGAATCCTATCTCCTTATTCCCTTTCTCCTCTCTGGTGGCGGTGAGGGAGATGGCTGTGAAGGGCCAGCCTACTCCTGAAGAGTCGTAAGCAGGAGTCACAGAAGAGTGTGGGTGGTGGACGCGGATGGGCAGGTCGGGCCATCCTGACAGCACGTCGCAGATCCTCTTCATGTTGAAGGAAAGTCTCCGTCCCGCCACCCTAGTATGGTCCTATGCCAATTTGTAGCAACGGTTTCCCAGGTCTCAGGGTCGATTTTGGTCTGTCAGGGATGTTTTCAACAAACATTCATAGTATAGACATTGAACAAGGACACTGAAAAAACTGTCAGTCATATTCCATTATTCGCCGTAAAACTCTGAGTTAACAAACGACAGGGAGGTTTGGAGAGGACTGATTTATTATTTAATTAATTACAAAGTTACTGAAGATGAGAAATCACACTGATTTCCTGTGTGCCTTAAAGTCGAAACAGTTCTCATGATGATGATTTTAAGAAAAATATGATATCTGTAAATAATTTTAATTTTATTATCAAGTCCCCTGCCAAGTGGATAAGTTTCACATTTAATTTAATGTATCTCTTAATTATAATCTCTTCATACTGAGCACTTTAATTACAGAATTGATTGCCTTAAAGGCATCAACTTCCATGAATACACTGTTCAACGGTTTTTATAGCGAGATATAATCTTTGTTTTATACACAGATATATATATATATATATATATATATATATATATATATATATATATATATATATAAAAGATGCGTGTTCATTATTACATATATACTGTGTATTTATTTACTTGTACTTATTACATATATACTGTGTGAATATGTAGATTTTTTATATCATTACGATATAATGAAATCTTTGACTTTAAACGAGTTTTTGAGTCTGACAATTGGTATTTTCTAATGAAAATCTAAACACTAAACTACCTGTGAATATTATCTGCATCTCCTTAAAAAGCTAACACTTGTACTGACTCTTACTGTTTGTAATATCTCGACACGGGGGAGTTGATTACTGAATCGCAAATTGGCTTGCAACACGGACTTTACATAAATATCAGACGTAACATAAAGGCGTATTTGAATGATGGGGAGCCTAGCAAAATGGTGTAAAAACTATGTAAATCTCTTTTAGGGTGTAATCAAATGAAATATTAAATATTTTAAAATAAATTCTATGTGAGTCATTACCGGATTGCGAGATCATTGCAATTATCTCCAAGTGAGATCAACAGAATCTAGATTCTGAAATGCCAAATATTTGAGGAAGCAATTAATGAAAGTTGACTTTGACTAAATAATGACTGCCTTTCAAATATCTGAACACATAACGCTCTGTTGGGATGGAGATATGAAAGATGAAATGAAAGATTTTGTCGGCATTAGTAATTTCATCAGAAATACTTCTCTGCTGTAATATCAATACGATTCTGTGCATAGTCAGTCAGTTATGTGCCCTCCGTGATACATGCTGAGGCGATCATGAATCATTCGATACATGACTGACGAGGCAGATTTTTCCTGCAGTAGGTTGCCATTTCTTTCGGCGGTAGACCAGTTGCCGTCCAAGTCTATAGAACCCGGTCTGTCCTGCTATTTACCCAGAGCTTAGAAGAAGATTCATACCCTTCACAAGGGTATTAGCACGTAAGTGAATGTAATGGATTCGACTAGAATTCGAACTCGGCTCTCCGATTTCTCAATCCGAGAACATCTAGTTAAAGTTATACATATTTACAAATACGTGTATGGGTGTATAAAGGATGTGCATTGAGGTTACAGTCCTTCATTAATACATGTTTGGTAAAAAGATGCAACTTGGAGAATTTAACAGTCACAGGATATATTAAAAGCAAGAAAAGCAGATGGGAGAAACGAGTGGCCTAATTAACTATCGTTCACTTTCTAAAAGATGACACATAAAAGAAAAAGGGGGTTATAAGTTCGGATGTTATTTTTGCGCCCGTTTGGGAATAAACACAATTTTCTTTTAAATCTTTATAAATTAATGGCGGAGTATAGATTTAAGTATTTATTGGGGCACTAGTGTCTCTCTATTTATATATTGCAGAAATACTCGGTAAGTTATCTAGTACGTTGGCAAATATTGTATAACATGACACGTGAATTTGTGGAGCGAAGGCGGAAATAGACACGAACACAGTGAAACATCAAATAACAAAAAATGGTTTCTGAGTCGGAGGATCCGCACATCCTTCTGATTAATAAATTAATCCTTTTAAAAATCAATATTTGAATTTTTTAGCCAATGGTTCACGTTCCCGCCGACAATAAAAACATGCTTTGTGATCCCTTTGAAGAGTATTTAAGTAAAGTCTCCCGAAAGCCAGTAAGGAAAGAATGACAACCGACGGTAACATTTCACGACACAGCAAAGAGATTCACAAACTCGTGTACCCGTCTTCCTCAACAAGAAACGTGACACACTCTTCCTTGCCAACATACATGACACTCTTCTTCACCACGGAAAGGGACACTCACACTCTTCCTCGCGAAGCTACGTGACACTTACACTTTCCTCCTCACTTTCTCTCTTGCCTCTCTTTTTCACACATACACGCAAAGAGATCACATTTCATTTCATCTTAATAAACACCTACAAACAACGAACTTTAACATTCATACACGGTGAGAAAAATTTAATTGTAAAAGCACGAAAATAAAATTATTTTATATTTTTATATTTAAAATCTTTTCTCGCCTTTTTATTTGTTGTGGGTTGATTAAAATCCGCAACAAATTATTTGTTAAGAATCATCTGTCTGTCCATTTCTTTGATGAATCATTCAATAATTCGGATATTTTACATTTTCTATGTCGACTGATTCAGTAATTCGGATATTTTAGATTTTCTGTTTATATTATTTATGTGCGATCAATTTTCATCATCTCTTTTGTTATTACAACGTTTTGGCTGTTGTACTCTCCGGCCTTCATAAGGTGCTTGTTCATCCGGGTAATCTTCAGGGAATTTCGAACTCAACCTTTGTTTAATCCACGAAGTTAAGTTGTTCTCGTTTCCTTAACCATATCGAGGAATATCTCATCTAGTTCTTATTAATGATTGCTTAGTTATTGTCACCTCATCTCCACTGCCCAGCCCGAGGATTGAACTCACAATTACTATGTCACCAAATTCATGCAGTAACGCTTCAATCTACTAGACTATTGGCCCTAACAATTGGGACAGTCCTGAGTCTGGAACGTGGAGCCTTAAATCTAATCTGTCTGCTGATGCTTGAGTGCTTCTCTTTTCTACTACTACTGCTGATGTCGAGGCCTTGCTGTCATTTCTCTTTCTTTATTAACGGCTTCCATATATTATTTATTTCTATGTTACGGCTACTAAGCAAGTCTTCATAGCCTAATATACGAACTGATAATTTCTGACGAACTCTCCAGTGTTCTTTTTTGTCTAATATTTTTGCTTCATTCACTCCACATGAGTTGGTGGCTACACAATTCCCTCCATATATGCTCAGCCATACCTGATTCCGTTGTCTCGTCTCTAATTAAGACTTTTTGATGTTACTACAACTTTACTTTTAGGAAGCAGCTGGTTTCATTTTTTGCCACGACTGCAATCGACTACAAAGGATGGAATGTATTCGTGCTAACCAGCTTTAACTTGAAGAATAAGGAATTTTTAGCCTAATTTGTAACTTAATAATATGCTAGAGACTGCATGTGTGTTCACTCCGATAATAATTATCCGATTTTCTATGTTTGTTATAAAAGCTTGAAAAAATCATATCAATAGTGAAAGAGAAAAAAATAAAAGATTAGTAATTTCTTTATAAATACATTTACGTAGTAAAAATATTTTTATGACATATTTTACAAAATATTTTTATAATGAAACATTTACTTATCTATTTTTGTAAAATTAACGCATCATTATTTCACGGGAATAATTATTTTCTGCAAAACATTAATCATTCCATTTATTTTTCTTTTTGTCAAAAAAGATTTCTCAGATTGTATGTACGTTCAAAAAGTAACTGAACATTGATTAGAGATTAGTAGTACAATCAAAGTTTGTAAAAGCTTCAAATGTCAAATGATGCTAGTGTAGGGCTACCTACAGAGTTGTTTCCCCTTATTTATTTGCATATATAATACAAATTATGCATGCAAGAAATGACCTTCAGTAGCATTTTAGTGAGTTTATTTACAGGAAGTTCCTAGCGAAAAAGAGATGATTGGCGGCAAAAAGAATACTCTCTCTCTCTCTCTCTCTCTCTGTGAAAGAGAGAGAAAGAGAGAGAGAGTATCGCCTAGTTCAGAATAAAAGGTTTCTTTCAGCTTATCTAATCTTCCTACAAATAAATATATTCCTTATTAAATCTTGTGTACTGCTTTTAATTTGATTAAATTAAAAGTTGAATGGCTGTTATGTTTAAGATGAGCCCAACAACATTCTAATTTTTCTCGTTTTCTTTGCACTAAAGAAATTAAAGAAACCTGATTATGGTCGACTTGGCGTTATTATTTTTTATTTCCGTTTCTTCTGACATAGTTTTATTCATTTCATGCAATCCATTTCGAGTGAATGGAGAGAAAAATTAAGAATACTCTGTAAAGAAACGAAATAATCTACATTTATTTAAAAGTACGGCCACTTGTAGTTTCATAAACTTCCAAAGTAATGGATTCTTGTTTATTAATTCGACAGATTTTATCACTTTAATAAGTCTTCTCAAATATTCAGGCCGGCAGACGAAAATAAATAAATATAATGTTTCATAAATAAACGGAATGTCTACTCAAATATGGGTAACGACTAAAAATAAAGTTTAAACTTTAAATTCTAAAGTGCTAAAAGCTCTGAAATGTAAACGTCTAAAACTTTATATTGGTTAGAACAAAAGCTCGTAGAGTTTTCAATGGCTGGCGTTCTCACACGTGATTTCGTTTCAAAACGTGACTGAAATTGAAATGTGGCATTTAATGCTCTTTTATTTCCAGACTGTAAAAGGACTCTTTACAAACAGCAAAAATGACATATGTCGTTTATCGAGATGGTATCATAGATTAAATAACTGTTCATAAGTGTTTGGCTAATTTCAGAAATGGTAATTTTCATCTGATGACCAGAAGGCCTACAGTAGCTAATGATGGCCAAATCGAAATGGTTAAAATATAAACCGAATCATACGACACAGAACATCGCAGCGATATGCCATATATCTCATATCAGTGTTTTAAGGCATTTGAAAACACTCGATCCAATGAATACGTGAATCGATACAATGTTTTGGGGCCACTGCGATTTGACGGGTCAAAAATTTAATGGGCTGCATTTCTATTTGCAATTCTCCGCTCAAGCGCAACAAAAATTACCGATTTTTTAAAAGAACGTTATTCACTGCAATGAGGAACAAAAAGTGTCCTGAGGAAAAGGAAATGAGCCACGTTTATCAATTCCAGAAGCCAGTCTGCCTCTGAAGAGGGTGATGCGGTGTACGTGGTCGGATTGGAATAGCGTTGGGCATAATGAGTTCCTTTCTAAAAAGCAAAAACTAAATTCAGATTAAGACTATAGTTCAGAGTTGGATTGATTAAAGGCAATCATCGATGAAAATCATCCGGAAAGGTCGTCGTCTTCCCTCAGGACAACACCAAACCTCACGACCCACAAAGAATAGGTACAAATTTGATGGGACCTGTTGTACTCACATGACCTTGCATCATCGAATTACCACTTATTTTTATTTATGCAAAATTCTCTTAATGGGAAGAACTTCCATTCTGTGGAAAATTTCTTACAGCTTATCCAATCTTTCAACAAATAAAATTCATTCTTTATTAAATGTTATGCAATACTTTTAATTTCACTAAATAAAAATCTAAATTGCAATTACATTTTTAAGATGAGCTCAACAACATTCTCTTTTCTCTGCACCGAATAAATTCCGAAAGCCTGTTTTGGTTGACTTCGAGTTACGTTTTACCATCACAGGCCATATTGAAGCCAAAGAGTGAACTTGAGTAAATGGAAAAGGTTAAGATAGCAAAGAAACAAACTTTCCTTACAAAGATCAAGAAGTTGTGGAGATCCATAATCACGCAGGTTCTGAATGAAGAAGACTTAATGTAAAAGAAGACTTAAACCAGTTCATCTCACCCAAAAAGACGCCAAGTTCTTAGAGGATAGAATCATGAAACTGCATCAAAGACACCAAAAGATAACGAAACAAACTGACACTTATGTGCTCGAATCTATATCCAAATATCTAAATATTGACTTTGAAATTATCTTCGAAAACGCGACGAAATTTTGTTTGTTCCGACGCAATAAGTAATATAGTTATAAAGTTAGTTATAAAGTATGTATGTATGTAGGTAGGTAGGTAGATAGGAAGGTAGGTAGGTATTCGTAATGGTTATGATGTTAACTTCCCTGAAAATGATACTATAAAATTTGATCTAACGTGTAAACAATGTAGGTCAGGCGTCAAAAATCATCATTGCTCGATATCGAATCGAAGTCATTATGTATATGTATGAATGTAGGTAGGTAGATAGATAGGTATGCATGCACAGGAGTGTAGGAGGCTACATCAAGGGTCCGTAAGCTAACAATGAATAAACATTTATAAAATGAATATTTATTTTTGAAAATCTTCTTTATCAAATAACTCAATTCATTAGTGAGTATTAGCTACACAGACTAAACATTTTCCAGGAACAATTTCAGATCTAAATCATGCTCAAACGAGGTTTTAGGTAGTTATTGACCCGTCTCCATTTGCTTACATTAATAAATTCACCTATAGCACTGTCATTTTAGTAAATTTCCCAATTTGGAATGTCCCACCTTTGAAGCGGAAAGAATCCTCTTGAATGGCAGACATTATCAATCCATATTTCACTGGAGATCAGTGAATATCATCATTCAATGATTTAAACTTTTTGCCAAGCAAGACGGGTGTTATTCATTCATAATTCGAGCCTAAGTTATTAATTGAAAACTCTTAAGATTCATTAAGTGATGTAATTTTCTGGGATATTTGATTCGAACAAAAATACTATAAGAACAAACCAAAGAGAAGACGATATCTACATTTTTATGCCTCAGTAGAAAAGAAGCAAAAATAGTGACAACCCGGTGCCATGACTACGCAACTCCATTGTGCATAGTCTGCTTCAAGGAATCTCATAATGTTAAAAATATTAAATTTAGGAAACTAGCATTTGTTTTATTTCCCCTTTTTATTTTGTTTTTAGAATTTAAAGGAATTAAAATATCATTTTGATAGTCGTTTTTTTTGTTTTGTTTTTTTCCAAGATTTTTCTGTTAATTCACCCCAAAATAAAAAGAATATATATTTACTAAAATTCACACCAAATATCCCCAAAGCGAAGCCCTTCCATTGCACTCCGGTTAGGCTGACCTTTGCGATCGCCCCAAATGCGGGCGACTCAGGTGTACTATTTCTAAGTGTCGGGTCAACCTTCGCGCTCACCTCGATAAACAAGCCACAAACAGATTTTTCTTTTCTTTGAAATTATAAAAATTTACTTGTAAGTACCTCAAATATCATCTGCACTTATAAAATGTGAATAATTCCCTGAGTTTTGGTAATTTTTTCATTCTGAGAGTTAGAGTTGTTGGGAGACAAGCTAAACAAATTTTGATTTAAAATTTATAATTTCAAACGAGTACCAAAAATGTAATAAAGAAACAAACTTTGATTTAAAATTTATAATTTCTTGGGGTGAATTAATATTTGCGGTAAGTAACTTTACATTATTTAGGGTGAATTAACAAAAAAGTTCTTTTTTGCATATAACTGTTGTTTAAGGCTTGACACAAAAAGAAGTAAATTTTCTGAGGAGAAAATAGCGAGTTGAAGACACTGTTTTTTCCGCAACAGTTATTTATTCAACATCAGAGCTATTACCAACTCGAATTTATTTAGTTAAAGAAAACAACTAAGTTTACTCATTAAATGTACTACTGAGAGCAAATTTTACGTCAGTCAAAGGGTAAACAAAATGATACACTTTGTTTTGATGGCAAATGGACGGGAGGAAATTTATCGTTTTCTGTTTCTTAATTCGTGATTAAGTCGGTTTTCGAAATTAAACTAACGTTTTATTTATGTACATCAGTGTGAAATGGAATATGTCTGGGAGGAAAAGAGGAGAAGATAAAAAAGTTATTTTAATGAACTGGAAACCAAGAAAAAAGAAGGTTCATATAAGTAGCAGAAAATGAAGAAATTACATAAGAAAAAAATGAAAAAAATAAAAAGCAAACAAAAATTGAATGCTAATGAAATAAAAAAAAAAACAAAGAAATTTCTAACAGTAAATTGTGGAGCATTTTTTATTTTAAATTTCTTTTGTTGTGTTTTAACGGTTTTCAGTCTCTTTACATTCTTGAAAATTAACATTAGTAACATTTTTTTTTATTTACGCCTCTAATTTTTAGGATTAAGTTTCATGTGATTGCGTCTAAAAAGGTCAATTTAGAATAACAAACTTGAGCGATGTTAATTTAATAACTTGACTCTTGCTTTTCTTTCTTGGTGAATTCTGTATGTGACACTGCAGAAATAAACACATCTTTCATATTTTTAAAAGATATGTCTCTTCAAGACATAGGCGATAATGGCTCTCGACAGACCCCATTTCTTTATCTGTGAATTGCCATGATTTCTTTGAAAAGATAATGTATAGTTACATTTTCCACAGTTTTGAATTCAGATAACGTTTTCTAAGACAGGCTGCCACTCAAAGCTAGAGGGGCCAAACTATCCAGCTGTTTAACTTATAGTTGATGTTAGATGTTTTGTCCCAATAGTATGATTGCGAAAGTTAACAAAACTGACGGGACCGCGATCAGAATCGTTACACCATTGTCATATTTATTGTCTTTCATTAGAAAGTCAAACAGACATTTTTAAACAAACATCAGTTCTAATTTCATAGACATGATATATTATTATAATATATAACATTGATAATATCATAAGTTTTTTTCCTAAGTCAAAGCTGAGATTAGGCTTTTAGCTTTGTTCATGATATAGATACATGATTAATAAATTATATATGCAGTCATATGCACATAGGTATGTATTTATGTATATGTATATAGATATGCAAGATCGGGGATGGTTTTCAAAGTTATCTGCGAGCTCATGACTGCTCAGTTCAACGTTGAAGAGAGGGCCTTCTTCTGTAAAGAAGTGATAGTTATCATATCTATATATTAGACATAGATACTTATCAAATGGTGTGCGTTATCTACTATGATCTAAATATGAATTTATATATATGTATATATATATATATATATATATATATATATATATATATATATATATATATATATATATATATATATATATATATATATATATATATATATATGTATATATATGGAAAATAAGTATAATATATATTTAAAAAATCCACATTATAACCAAAAACGTCTGCGACTTCTCTCTTCTCTTTAAATAATACACTTTTCTCTCGTTGGAAAAACTATAACCTCACCCTCCCTTGTATATATATATATATATATATATATATATATATATATATATATATATATATATATATATATATATATATAAGCATTATATATAGACGTAAACAAAATCAATATTTTAATATATTTCATCGGAACATTTTTAATGGAATTTCACAAGACAACATTTAGATATTTTTGCATATCACTTTTCACCCAAATGTGTGATATTTTGTTCCGCTATATTTCACTATCGTTGAAGAAGTCTCATTATTCCCAGAATTTGGAATTTTTCTGGGTGATGAACTAGTATAAGTGTTTTTTACAGGCTATTTTTTCAATCATTTCACCCCAAGCAAGGCAATAAAGCCACTAAGAACAAAGAAATGTTTGAGAATATTAGAATAAAAACGTTATTAAGGAGAGAAAACAATAAAAGTCCAGGAATTAAGAAAACAGAAGATAATAATTGACATTGCATTGAAATTTTTGGAGGTCAAACTTGACTGGAAAGCATAAAGCTGGAAGAATGTTCCACAAACAAGAACTGCGATAGAAGAAACTGTTAGCAGAGAACTTCAACTGTAAAATGATGCTCACCTATAAATGGTTCTAGAAAATTGAAGTTCTTCCTGTTAAGAGAATTGTGTTGAGATCGAAATAAGTAGAAATTTACAGGTGAAAGATCAGGTGTATACGGCGTGGGTAGGAGAACATCCCAACCAAGCTGTATCAATTCCTACCGTTAGGACGGATATTGTCCTTATGGAAGACGAATCCTTACCAATGGGTTAATTCTTGATAGTTTTAATTGGTTGCTGCCTTTAATCGATTCAATTAGGAGCAGTACTTGCCTGAATTTAACGTCTGATTTGGTGAAAGGAGCTCGTACTATACAATGCCCTTCTTCAGAGTTTCGAAGCGAGAATTGATTAATACGTACCAGCTGAGGACGGTATGTCAATTTGCAACCGCTTGTTAATGCATCCGGGTTTGTGACGCCAGAACACGTCATAGGTAATACGAATTGTGGCTGATGTTCTTTCATAGATTTTGTTTTTCTCAGTCCTCAGCAGAAAATACTTGAAACTTTACGTATCAAATATCAGCAACCTTGCCTCACCCTAAACAGAAATAGTGGTCGTTAGTCTCTGTTATTTGTTTATGACTTGTAGTACTGATTGTCTCTGGCAATTTCGTCCCTGATTATATTTGAATAATCCGTAACTTCTGCGAACAAACTGCTCACATTGCGAATAGAGAATTAGTTCATTAAATACACGACTTAGGAAGAGAAGTAAATCAATTAGGTTACAGGACAACTCAACACCGCCGACTCAGCACTGCCGATTGAGAGCCGGGATAACTCAGGACAGAGACAACTCAGCGCGAGAAAAACAACTTTAGAGATAAGAAAATATCTTTGGAAAACGAATAAAAGTGAGTTGAACTGCTATATAATATCTAACTTCCTATATGGCAGTGAAAGAGAGATGCTCTCCTCACAGATGAAGTAGAGACTTGAAGAGATTGAGATGTGGTTCTACTGACGAATACTGGGAAGACCATTGGCATTGATCATTGATTAAGTTTTAAAGAAATTAGAAACTATAAAGAAACTGATACTTACAATAAGAAAAGGAAAATTGGAAATTCTGAACACATTATGAGAAAAGAGGCCTTTGAGTATTTAATGCCCACCGGGCATACTGAATGCAAGAGAAATATAAGAAGTTGTTTTCTCCAGGAACCGCCATTTTGCACAATAGAGTCCCGCATGAGTGGCTCTCTAAACACTACAATCTTAACCTCTTCAAGTTAAGGGTCAATCTTTATGTATCCTCTTTACCCTCATAATCTCACCAACTCCCCTTAAGCTCTTCATTCATATCACGCACCTCATTCAATATGGCCCTTTTTAACAGTAGCTCTCTGCCTTGAGTTGCTCTTGTTCCTTGTAGTGGGTGAATGTTAGTATAAAAAAGAGAAGCAGGGGAACCTATTTCAATTTAATTTATGTGAATGCACAGCAAAACGATATCCTTGTTTTGCCCTGCATTCACATATATTAAACACGACAAAAGCGAGGAAGTCGTAGAGAGCCGTCATATTGGCACATAAAAGAAGAATCTGAAATGTCGCCTGTAAAACATACAACTAATGAACACTCAAGGTTTAGAAGTCTATAACAAAATATAATATTTTTATTACCTAATTTCGCATTTAGCTGATCATATGGGCTGTAAGTTTTTCCAGAAAAATAGCTGTACTTACCTACTTACAACGTGTTTATAATATTTTAAGTATTTGTATGTCCCTTGAAAACATTGATTCTGGTGTCATAAGTTACCTTTCTCCTCACGAATCCATTAATACATTTGTTGGGGTGTAAAACTATGATGACGTTCAAAGACAAAAGATGACGAAAGGAGAAACTTTTCATAAGGTCAGAATATGCTATCAACAAATACAATTTATCTCTTGAGATAATGAAAACTGTTAGCGTTAACAATAAGGGTAATAATATCAGGAATATCAAGCATCTGGATATCTTAAAAGCAAATGCCATCAACAGAAGGAGATGATGAAAAATGTCAGTAAAGAATAACTCAGAAGAAAAATAAAAATACTGCAGACCAACTCTGCGACAGAAACTTAATAAAATAAATATCTGGACAATTACCAGGATGAGGCAAATTGGAATCTTCTTAAAATGTAGAGGAAATGTACCAGTAATCTAGATTACAAAAACAAAACGGTGACAGTACATAAGGGTTTATGTCCGAGAGATGATATTGACAGGTTATATATTAAAAGACAAGGAGGAGGGAGTGGTGGACCAGTCAGTATCATGGATTGCGTTGGTTCCCTTATCAAGGGACTCGAAGAGGACACGAGACAGTGGGAAAAAAGAGAACAGCAAAAATTGCAAGGAAACGAACAGAAGATGATGAATAGGAAGACAGGAAAGATAATGAAGAGAACAGAATAATATTGACAAGTTTTATGTTAAGGGACAAGAAGGACAAGTCAGTATCATGGATTGCGTCGGTTCCCTTATCAAGGGACTCGAAGAGGTCACGAGACAGTGGGAAAAAAGAGAACAGCAAAAATTGCAAGGAAACGAACAGAAGATGATGAATAGGAAGACAGGACAGATAATGAAGAGAACAGAATAATATTGACAAGTTTTATGTTAAGGGACAAGGAGGACCAGTCAGTATCATGGATTGCGTCGGTTCGCTTATCAAGGGACTCGAAGAGGACAAAAGACAGTGGAAAAAAAGAGAACAGCAAAAATTGCAAGGAAACGAACAGAAGATGATGAATAGGAAGACAGGAAAGATAATGAAGAGAACAGAATAATATTGACAAGTTTTCTGTTAAGGGAGAAGGAGGACCAGTCAGTATCATGGATTGCGTCGGTTCGCTTATCAAGGGACTCGAAGAGGACAAAAGACAGTGGAAAAAAAGAGAACAGCAAAAATTGCAAGGAAACGAACAGAAGATGATGAATAGGAAGACAGGAAAGATAATGAAGAGAACAGAATAATATTGACAAGTTTTATGTTAAGGGACAAGGAGGACCAGTCAGTATCATGGATTGCGTCGGTTCCCTTATCAAGGGACTCGAAGAGGGCACGAGACAGTGGGAAAAAGAGAACAGCAAAAATTGCAAGGAAACGAACAGAAGATGATGAATAGGAAGACAGGAAAGATAATGAAGAGAACAGAATAATATTGACAAGTTTTATGTTATGGGACAAGGAGGACCAGTCAGTATCATGGATTGCGTCAGTTCCCTTATCAAGGGACTCGAAGAGGACACAAGACAGTGGAAAAAAAGAGAACAGCAAAAATTGCAAGGAAACGAACAGAAGATGATGAATAGGAAGACAGGAAAGATAATGAAGAGAACAGAATAATATTGACAAGTTTTATGTTAAGGGACAAGGAGGACCAGTCAGTATCATGGATTGCGTCGGTTCCCTTATCAAGGGACTCGAAGAGGGCACGAGACAGTGGGAAAAAGAGAACAGCAAAAATTGCAAGGAAACGAACAGAAGATGATGAATAGGAAGACAGGAAAGATAATGAAGAGAACAGAATAATATTGACAAGTTTTATGTTATGGGACAAGGAGGACCAGTCAGTATCATGGATTGCGTCAGTTCCCTTATCAAGGGACTCGAAGAGGACACAAGACAGTGGAAAAAAAGAGAACAGCAAAAATTGCAAGGAAACGAACAGAAGATGATGAATAGGAAGACAGGAAAGATAATGAAGAGAACAGAATAATATTGACAAGTTTTATGTTATGGGACAAGGAGGACCAGTCAGTATCATGGATTGCGTCAGTTCCCTTATCAAGGGACTCGAAGAGGACACAAGACAGTGGAAAAAAAGAGAACAGCAAAAATTGCAAGGAAACGAACAGAAGATGATGAATAGGAAGACAGGAAAGATAATGAAGAGAACAGAATAATATTGACAAGTTTTATGTTAAGGGACAAGGAGGACCAGTCAGTATCATGGATTGCGTCGGTTCCCTTATCAAGGGACTCGAAGAGGGTACGAGACAGTGGGAAAAAGAGAACAGCAAAAATTGCAAGGAAACGAACAGAAGATGATGAATAGGAAGACAGGAAAGATAATGAAGAGAACAGAATAATATTGACAAGTTTTATGTTAAGGGACAACGAGGACCAGTCAGTATCATGGATTGCGTCGGTTCCCTTATCAAGGGACTCGAAGAGGGCACGAGACAGTGGGAAAAAAGAGAACAGCAAAAATTGCAAGGAAACGAACAGAAGATGATGAATAGGAAGACAGGAAAGATAATGAAGAGAACAGAATAATATTGACAAGTTTTATGTTAAGGGACAAGGAGGACCAGTCAGTATCATGGATTGCGTCGGTTCCCTTATCAAGGGACTCGAAGAGGGTACGAGACAGTGGGAAAAAAGAGAACAGCAAAAATTGCAAGGAAACGAACAGAAGATGATGAATAGGAAGACAGGAAAGATAATGAAGAGAACAGAATAATATTGACAAGTTTTATGTTAAGGGACAAGGAGGACCAGTCAGTATCATGGATTGCGTCGGTTCCCTTATCAAGGGACTCGAAGAGGGTACGAGACAGTGGGAAAAATAGAACAGCAAAAATTGCAAGGAAACGAACAGAAGATGATGAATAGGAAGACAGGAAAGATAATGAAGAGAACAGAATAATATTGACAAGTTTTATGTTAAGGGACAAGGAGGACCAGTCATTATCATGGATTGCGTTGGTTCCCTTATCAAGGGACTCGAAGAGGACACGAGACAGTGGGAAAAAAGAGAACAGCAAAAATTGCAAGGAAACGAACAGAAGATGATGAATAGGAAGACAGGAAAGATAATGAAGAGAACAGAATAATATTGACAAGTTTTATGTTAAGGGACAAGGAGGACCAGTCAGTATCATGGATTGCGTTGGTTCCCTTATCAAGGGACTCGAAGAGGGCACGAGACAGTGGAAAAAAAGAGAACAGCAAAAATTGCAAGGAAACGAACAGAAGATGATGAATAGGAAGACAGGAAAGATAATAAAGAGAACAGAATAATATTGACAAGTTTTATGTTAAGGGACAAGGAGGACCAGTCAGTATCATGGATTGCGTCGGTTCCCTTATCAAGGGACTCGAAGAGGGCACGAGACAGTGGGAAAAAAGAGAACAGCAAAAATTGCAAGGAAACGAACAGAAGATGATGAATAGGAAGACAGGAAAGATAATGAAGAGAACAGAATAATATTGACAAGTTTTATGTTAAGGGACAAGGAGGACAAGTCAGTATCATGGATTGCGTCGGTTCCCTTATCAAGGGACTCGAAGAGGGTACGAGACAGTGGGAAAAAGAGAACAGCAAAAATTGCAAGGAAACGAACAGAAGATGATGAATAGGAAGACAGGACAGATAATGAAGAGAACAGAATAATATTGACAAGTTTTATGTTAAGGGACAAGGAGGACAAGTCAGTATCATGGATTGCGTCGGTTCCCTTATCAAGGGACTCGAAGAGGGTACGAGACAGTGGGAAAAAGAGAACAGCAAAAATTGCAAGGAAACGAACAGAAGATGATGAATAGGAAGACAGGACAGATAATGAAGAGAACAGAATAATATTGACAAGTTTTATGTTAAGGGACAAGGAGGACCAGTCAGTATCATGGATTGCGTCGGTTCCCTTATCAAGGGACTCGAAGAGGGCACGAGACAGTGGGAAAAAAGAGAACAGCAAAAATTGCAAGGAAACGAACAGAAGATGATGAATAGGAAGACAGGAAAGATAATGAAGAGAACAGAATAATATTGACAAGTTTTATGTTAAGGGACAAGGAGGACCAGTCAGTATCATGGATTGCGTCGGTTCCCTTATCAAGGGACTTGAAGAGGGCACGAGACAGTGGGAAAAAAGAGAACAGCAAAAATTGCAAGGAAACGAACAGAAGATGATGAATAGGAAGACAGGAAAGATAATGAAGAGAACAGAATAATATTGACAAGTTTTATGTTAAGGGACAAGGAGGACCAGTCAGTATCATGGATTGCGTTGGTTCCCTTATCAAGGGACTCGAAGAGGGCACGAGACAGTGGAAAAAAAGAGAACAGCAAAAATTGCAAGGAAACGAACAGAAGATGATGAATAGGAAGACAGGAAAGATAATAAAGAGAACAGAATAATATTGACAAGTTTTATGTTAAGGGACAAGGAGGACCAGTCAGTATCATGGATTGCGTCGGTTCCCTTATCAAGGGACTCGAAGAGGGCACGAGACAGTGGGAAAAAAGAGAACAGCAAAAATTGCAAGGAAACGAACAGAAGATGATGAATAGGAAGACAGGAAAGATAATGAAGAGAACAGAATAATATTGACAAGTTTTATGTTAAGGGACAAGGAGGACAAGTCAGTATCATGGATTGCGTCGGTTCCCTTATCAAGGGACTCGAAGAGGGTACGAGACAGTGGGAAAAAGAGAACAGCAAAAATTGCAAGGAAACGAACAGAAGATGATGAATAGGAAGACAGGACAGATAATGAAGAGAACAGAATAATATTGACAAGTTTTATGTTAAGGGACAAGGAGGACCAGTCAGTATCATGGATTGCGTCGGTTCCCTTATCAAGGGACTCGAAGAGGGCACGAGACAGTGGGAAAAAAGAGAACAGCAAAAATTGCAAGGAAACGAACAGAAGATGATGAATAGGAAGACAGGAAAGATAATGAAGAGAACAGAATAATATTGACAAGTTTTATGTTAAGGGACAAGGAGGACCAGTCAGTATCATGGATTGCGTTGGTTCCCTTATCAAGGGACTCGAAGAGGACACGAGACAGTGGGAAAAAAGAGAACAGCAAAAATTGCAAGGAAACGAACAGAAGATGATGAATAGGAAGACAGGAAAGATAATGAAGAGAACAGAATAATATTGACAAGTTTTATGTTAAGGGACAAGGAGGACCAGTCAGTATCATGGATTGCGTTGGTTCCCTTATCAAGGGACTCGAAGAGGGCACGAGACAGTGGGAAAAAAGAGAACAGCAAAAATTGCAAGGAAACGAACAGAAGATGATGAATAGGAAGACAGGAAAGATAATGAAGAGAACAGAATAATATTGACAAGTTTTATGTTAAGGGACAAGGAGGACCAGTCAGTATCATGGATTGCGTTGGTTCCCTTATCAAGGGACTCGAAGAGGACACGAGACAGTGGGAAAAAAGAGAACAGCAAAAATTGCAAGGAAACGAACAGAAGATGATGAATAGGAAGACAGGAAAGATAATGAAGAGAACAGAATAATATTGACAAGTTTTATGTTAAGGGACAAGGAGGACCAGTCAGTATCATGGATTGCGTCGGTTCCCTTATCAAGGGACTTGAAGAGGGCACGAGACAGTGGGAAAAAAGAGAACAGCAAAAATTGCAAGGAAACGAACAGAAGATGATGAATAGGAAGACAGGAAAGATAATAAAGAGAACAGAATAATATTGACAAGTTTTATGTTAAGGGACAAGGAGGACCAGTCAGTATCATGGATTGCGTCGGTTCCCTTATCAAGGGACTTGAAGAGGGCACGAGACAGTGGGAAAAAGAGAACGGCAAAAATTGCAAGGAAACGAACAGAAGATGATGAATAGGAAGAGAGGAAAGATAATGAAGATAACAGAATAATATTGATAAGTTTTATGTTAAGGGACAACGAGGACCAGTCAGTATCATGGATTGCGTCGGTTCCCTTATCAAGGGACTCGAAGAGGGCACGAGACAGTGGGAAAAAAGAGAACAGCAAAAATTGCAAGGAAACGAACAGAAGATGATGAATAGGAAGACAGGAAAGATAATAAAGAGAACAGAATAATATTGACAAGTTTTATGTTAAGGGACAAGGAGGACCAGTCAGTATCATGGATTGCGTCGGTTCCCTTATCAAGGGACTCGAAGAGGGCACGAGACAGTGGGAAAAAAGAGAACAGCAAAAATTGCAAGGAAACGAACAGAAGATGATGAATAGGAAGACAGGAAAGATAATGAAGAGAACAGAATAATATTGACAAGTTTTATGTTAAGGGACAAGGAGGACCAGTCAGTATCATGGATTGCGTCGGTTCCCTTATCAAGGGACTCGAAGAGGGTACGAGACAGTGGGAAAAAGAGAACAGCAAAAATTGCAAGGAAACGAACAGAAGATGATGAATAGGAAGACAGGAAAGATAATGAAGAGAACAGAATAATATTGACAAGTTTTATGTTAAGGGACAACGAGGACCAGTCAGTATCATGGATTGCGTCGGTTCCCTTATCAAGGGACTCGAAGAGGGCACGAGACAGTGGGAAAAAAGAGAACAGCAAAAATTGCAAGGAAACGAACAGAAGATGATGAATAGGAAGACAGGAAAGATAATGAAGAGAACAGAATAATATTGACAAGTTTTATGTTAAGGGACAAGGAGGACCAGTCAGTATCATGGATTGCGTCGGTTCCCTTATCAAGGGACTCGAAGAGGGTACGAGACAGTGGGAAAAAAGAGAACAGCAAAAATTGCAAGGAAACGAACAGAAGATGATGAATAGGAAGACAGGAAAGATAATGAAGAGAACAGAATAATATTGACAAGTTTTATGTTAAGGGACAAGGAGGACCAGTCAGTATCATGGATTGCGTCGGTTCCCTTATCAAGGGACTCGAAGAGGGTACGAGACAGTGGGAAAAATAGAACAGCAAAAATTGCAAGGAAACGAACAGAAGATGATGAATAGGAAGACAGGAAAGATAATGAAGAGAACAGAATAATATTGACAAGTTTTATGTTAAGGGACAAGGAGGACCAGTCATTATCATGGATTGCGTTGGTTCCCTTATCAAGGGACTCGAAGAGGACACGAGACAGTGGGAAAAAAGAGAACAGCAAAAATTGCAAGGAAACGAACAGAAGATGATGAATAGGAAGACAGGAAAGATAATGAAGAGAACAGAATAATATTGACAAGTTTTATGTTAAGGGACAAGGAGGACCAGTCAGTATCATGGATTGCGTTGGTTCCCTTATCAAGGGACTCGAAGAGGGCACGAGACAGTGGAAAAAAAGAGAACAGCAAAAATTGCAAGGAAACGAACAGAAGATGATGAATAGGAAGACAGGAAAGATAATAAAGAGAACAGAATAATATTGACAAGTTTTATGTTAAGGGACAAGGAGGACCAGTCAGTATCATGGATTGCGTCGGTTCCCTTATCAAGGGACTCGAAGAGGGCACGAGACAGTGGGAAAAAAGAGAACAGCAAAAATTGCAAGGAAACGAACAGAAGATGATGAATAGGAAGACAGGAAAGATAATGAAGAGAACAGAATAATATTGACAAGTTTTATGTTAAGGGACAAGGAGGACAAGTCAGTATCATGGATTGCGTCGGTTCCCTTATCAAGGGACTCGAAGAGGGTACGAGACAGTGGGAAAAAGAGAACAGCAAAAATTGCAAGGAAACGAACAGAAGATGATGAATAGGAAGACAGGACAGATAATGAAGAGAACAGAATAATATTGACAAGTTTTATGTTAAGGGACAAGGAGGACAAGTCAGTATCATGGATTGCGTCGGTTCCCTTATCAAGGGACTCGAAGAGGGTACGAGACAGTGGGAAAAAGAGAACAGCAAAAATTGCAAGGAAACGAACAGAAGATGATGAATAGGAAGACAGGACAGATAATGAAGAGAACAGAATAATATTGACAAGTTTTATGTTAAGGGACAAGGAGGACCAGTCAGTATCATGGATTGCGTCGGTTCCCTTATCAAGGGACTCGAAGAGGGCACGAGACAGTGGGAAAAAAGAGAACAGCAAAAATTGCAAGGAAACGAACAGAAGATGATGAATAGGAAGACAGGAAAGATAATGAAGAGAACAGAATAATATTGACAAGTTTTATGTTAAGGGACAAGGAGGACCAGTCAGTATCATGGATTGCGTCGGTTCCCTTATCAAGGGACTTGAAGAGGGCACGAGACAGTGGGAAAAAAGAGAACAGCAAAAATTGCAAGGAAACGAACAGAAGATGATGAATAGGAAGACAGGAAAGATAATGAAGAGAACAGAATAATATTGACAAGTTTTATGTTAAGGGACAAGGAGGACCAGTCAGTATCATGGATTGCGTTGGTTCCCTTATCAAGGGACTCGAAGAGGGCACGAGACAGTGGAAAAAAAGAGAACAGCAAAAATTGCAAGGAAACGAACAGAAGATGATGAATAGGAAGACAGGAAAGATAATAAAGAGAACAGAATAATATTGACAAGTTTTATGTTAAGGGACAAGGAGGACCAGTCAGTATCATGGATTGCGTCGGTTCCCTTATCAAGGGACTCGAAGAGGGCACGAGACAGTGGGAAAAAAGAGAACAGCAAAAATTGCAAGGAAACGAACAGAAGATGATGAATAGGAAGACAGGAAAGATAATGAAGAGAACAGAATAATATTGACAAGTTTTATGTTAAGGGACAAGGAGGACAAGTCAGTATCATGGATTGCGTCGGTTCCCTTATCAAGGGACTCGAAGAGGGTACGAGACAGTGGGAAAAAGAGAACAGCAAAAATTGCAAGGAAACGAACAGAAGATGATGAATAGGAAGACAGGACAGATAATGAAGAGAACAGAATAATATTGACAAGTTTTATGTTAAGGGACAAGGAGGACCAGTCAGTATCATGGATTGCGTCGGTTCCCTTATCAAGGGACTCGAAGAGGGCACGAGACAGTGGGAAAAAAGAGAACAGCAAAAATTGCAAGGAAACGAACAGAAGATGATGAATAGGAAGACAGGAAAGATAATGAAGAGAACAGAATAATATTGACAAGTTTTATGTTAAGGGACAAGGAGGACCAGTCAGTATCATGGATTGCGTTGGTTCCCTTATCAAGGGACTCGAAGAGGACACGAGACAGTGGGAAAAAAGAGAACAGCAAAAATTGCAAGGAAACGAACAGAAGATGATGAATAGGAAGACAGGAAAGATAATGAAGAGAACAGAATAATATTGACAAGTTTTATGTTAAGGGACAAGGAGGACCAGTCAGTATCATGGATTGCGTTGGTTCCCTTATCAAGGGACTCGAAGAGGGCACGAGACAGTGGGAAAAAAGAGAACAGCAAAAATTGCAAGGAAACGAACAGAAGATGATGAATAGGAAGACAGGAAAGATAATGAAGAGAACAGAATAATATTGACAAGTTTTATGTTAAGGGACAAGGAGGACCAGTCAGTATCATGGATTGCGTTGGTTCCCTTATCAAGGGACTCGAAGAGGACACGAGACAGTGGGAAAAAAGAGAACAGCAAAAATTGCAAGGAAACGAACAGAAGATGATGAATAGGAAGACAGGAAAGATAATGAAGAGAACAGAATAATATTGACAAGTTTTATGTTAAGGGACAAGGAGGACCAGTCAGTATCATGGATTGCGTCGGTTCCCTTATCAAGGGACTTGAAGAGGGCACGAGACAGTGGGAAAAAAGAGAACAGCAAAAATTGCAAGGAAACGAACAGAAGATGATGAATAGGAAGACAGGAAAGATAATAAAGAGAACAGAATAATATTGACAAGTTTTATGTTAAGGGACAAGGAGGACCAGTCAGTATCATGGATTGCGTCGGTTCCCTTATCAAGGGACTTGAAGAGGGCACGAGACAGTGGGAAAAAGAGAACGGCAAAAATTGCAAGGAAACGAACAGAAGATGATGAATAGGAAGAGAGGAAAGATAATGAAGATAACAGAATAATATTGATAAGTTTTATGTTAAGGGACAACGAGGACCAGTCAGTATCATGGATTGCGTCGGTTCCCTTATCAAGGGACTCGAAGAGGGCACGAGACAGTGGGAAAAAAGAGAACAGCAAAAATTGCAAGGAAACGAACAGAAGATGATGAATAGGAAGACAGGAAAGATAATAAAGAGAACAGAATAATATTGACAAGTTTTATGTTAAGGGACAAGGAGGACCAGTCAGTATCATGGATTGCGTCGGTTCCCTTATCAAGGGACTCGAAGAGGGCACGAGACAGTGGGAAAAAAGAGAACAGCAAAAATTGCAAGGAAACGAACAGAAGATGATGAATAGGAAGACAGGAAAGATAATGAAGAGAACAGAATAATATTGACAAGTTTTATGTTAAGGGACAAGGAGGACAAGTCAGTATCATGGATTGCGTCGGTTCCCTTATCAAGGGACTCGAAGAGGGTACGAGACAGTGGGAAAAAGAGAACAGCAAAAATTGCAAGGAAACGAACAGAAGATGATGAATAGGAAGACAGGACAGATAATGAAGAGAACAGAATAATATTGACAAGTTTTATGTTAAGGGACAAGGAGGACCAGTCAGTATCATGGATTGCGTCGGTTCCCTTATCAAGGGACTCGAAGAGGGCACGAGACAGTGGGAAAAAAGAGAACAGCAAAAATTGCAAGGAAACGAACAGAAGATGATGAATAGGAAGACAGGAAAGATAATGAAGAGAACAGAATAATATTGACAAGTTTTATGTTAAGGGACAAGGAGGACCAGTCAGTATCATGGATTGCGTCGGTTCCCTTATCAAGGGACTTGAAGAGGGCACGAGACAGTGGGAAAAAGAGAACGGCAAAAATTGCAAGGAAACGAACAGAAGATGATGAATAGGAAGAGAGGAAAGATAATGAAGATAACAGAATAATATTGATAAGTTTTATGTTAAGGGACAACGAGGACCAGTCAGTATCATGGATTGCGTCGGTTCCCTTATCAAGGGACTCGAAGAGCGTACGAGACAGTGGGAAAAAAGAGAACAGCAAAAATTGCAAGGAAACGAACAGAAGATGATGAATAGGCAGACAGGAAAGATAATGAAGAGAACAGAATAATATTGACAAGTTTTATGTTAAGGGACAAGGAGGACCAGTCAGTATCATGGATTGCGTTGGTTCCCTTATCAAGGGACTCGAAGAGGACACGAGACAGTGGGAAAAAAGAGAACAGCAAAAATTGCAAGGAAACGAACAGAAGATGATGAATAGGAAGACAGGAAAGATAATGAAGAGAACAGAATAATATTGACAAGTTTTATGTTAAGAGACAAGGAGGACCAGTCAGTATCATGGATTGCGTTGGTTCCCTTATCAAGGGACTCGAAGAGGGCACGAGACAGTGGGAAAAAAGAGAACAGCAAAAATTGCAAGGAAACGAACAGAAGATGATGAATAGGAAGACAGGAAAGGTAATAAAGAGAACAGAATAATATTGACAAGTTTTATGTTAAGGGACAAGGAGGACCAGTCAGTATCATCGATTGCGTCGGTTCCCTTATCAAGGGACTCGAAGAGGACACGAGACAGTGGAAAAAAAGAGAACAGCAAAAATTGCAAGGAAACGAACAGAAGATGATGAATAGGAAGACAGGAAAGATAATAAAGAGAACAGAATAATATTGACAAGTTTTATGTTAAGGGACAAGGAGGACCAGTCAGTATCATGGATTGCGTCGGTTCCCTTATCAAGGGACTCGAAGAGGGTACGAGACAGTGGGAAAAAGAGAACGGCAAAAATTGCAAGGAAACGAACAGAAGATGATGAATAGGAAGACAGGAAAGATAATAAAGAGAACAGAATAATATTGACAAGTTTTATGTTAAGGGACAAGGAGGACCAGTCAGTATCATGGATTGCGTCGGTTCCCTTATCAAGGGACACGAAGAGGGTACGAGACAGTGGGAAAAAAGAGAACAGCAAAAATTGCAAGGAAACGAACAGAAGATGATGAATAGGAAGACAGGAAAGATAATGAAGAGAACAGAATAATATTGACAAGTTTTATGTTAAGGGACAAGGAGGACCAGTCAGTATCATGGATTGCGTTGGTTCCCTTATCAAGGGACTCGAAGAGGACACGAGACAGTGGGAAAAAAGAGAACAGCAAAAATTGCAAGGAAACGAACAGAAGATGATGAATAGGAAGACAGGAAAGATAATGAAGAGAACAGAATAATATTGACAAGTTTTATGTTAAGGGACAAGGAGGACCAGTCAGTATCATGGATTGCGTTGGTTCCCTTATCAAGGGACTCGAAGAGGGCACGAGACAGTGGGAAAAAAGAGAACAGCAAAAATTGCAAGGAAACGAACAGAAGATGATGAATAGGAAGACAGGAAAGGTAATAAAGAGAACAGAATAATATTGACAAGTTTTATGTTAAGGGACAAGGAGGACCAGTCAGTATCATCGATTGCGTCGGTTCCCTTATCAAGGGACTCGAAGAGGACACGAGACAGTGGAAAAAAAGAGAACAGCAAAAATTGCAAGGAAACGAACAGAAGATGATGAATAGGAAGACAGGAAAGATAATAAAGAGAACAGAATAATATTTACAAGTTTTATGTTAAGGGACAAGGAGGACCAGTCAGTATCATGGATTGCGTCGGTTCCCTTATCAAGGGACTTGAAGAGGGCACGAGACAGTGGGAAAAAAGAGAACAGCAAAAATTGCAAGGAAACGAACAGAAGATGAAGAATAGGAAGACAGGAAATATAATAAAGAGAACAGAATAATATTGACAAGTTTTATGTTAAGGGACAAGGAGGACCAGTCAGTATCATGGATTGCGTCGGTTCCCTTATCAAGGGACTCGAAGAGGGTACGAGACAGTGGGAAAAAGAGAACGGCAAAAATTGCAAGGAAACGAACAGAAGATGATGAATAGGAAGACAGGAAAGATAATGAAGAGAACAGAATAATATTGACAAGTTTTATGTTAAGGGACAAGGAGGACCAGTCAGTATCATGGATTGCGTCGGTTCCCTTATCAAGGGACTAGAAGAGGGTACGAGACAGTGGGAAAAAAGAGAACAGCAAAATTTGCAAGGAAACGAACAGAAGATGATGAATAGGAAGACAGGAAAGATAATGAAGAGAACAGAATAATATTGCCAAGTTTTATGTTAAGGGACAAGGAGGACCAGTCAGTATCATGGATTGCGTCGGTTCCCTTATCAAGGGACTCGAAGAGGGCACGAGACAGTGGGAAAAAAAAGAACAGCAAAAATTGCAAGGAAACGAACAGAAGATGATGAATAGGAAGACAGGAAAGATAATAAAGAGAACAGAATAATATTGACAAGTTTTATGTTAAGAGACAAGGAGGACCAGTCAGTATCATGGATTGCGTCGGTTCCCTTATCAAGGGACTCGAAGAGGGTACGAGACAGTGGAAAAAAAGAGAACAGCAAAAATTGCAAGAAACGAACAGAAGATGATGAATAGGAAGACAGGAAAGATAATGAAGAGAACAGAATAATATTGACAAGTTTTATGTTAAGGGACAAGGAGGACCAGTCAGTATCATGTATTGCGTCGGTTCCCTTATCAAGGGACTCGAAGAGGACACGAGACAGTGGGAAAAAAGAGAACAGCAAAAATTGCAAGGAAACGAACAGAAGATGATGAATAGGAAGACAGGAAAGATAATGAAGAGAACAGAATAATATTGACAAGTTTTATGTTAAGGGACAAGGAGGACCAGTCAGTATCATGGATTGCGTTGGTTCCCTTATCAAGGGACTCGAAGAGGGCACGAGACAGTGGGAAAAAAGAGAACAGCAAAAATTGCAAGGAAACGAACAGAAGATGATGAATAGGAAGACAGGAAAGGTAATAAAGAGAACAGAATAATATTGACAAGTTTTATGTTAAGGGACAAGGAGGACCAGTCAGTATCATCGATTGCGTCGGTTCCCTTATCAAGGGACTCGAAGAGGACACGAGACAGTGGAAAAAAAGAGAACAGCAAAAATTGCAAGGAAACGAACAGAAGATGATGAATAGGAAGACAGGAAAGATAATAAAGAGAACAGAATAATATTTACAAGTTTTATGTTAAGGGACAAGGAGGACCAGTCAGTATCATGGATTGCGTCGGTTCCCTTATCAAGGGACTTGAAGAGGGCACGAGACAGTGGGAAAAAAGAGAACAGCAAAAATTGCAAGGAAACGAACAGAAGATGAAGAATAGGAAGACAGGAAATATAATAAAGAGAACAGAATAATATTGACAAGTTTTATGTTAAGGGACAAGGAGGACCAGTCAGTATCATGGATTGCGTCGGTTCCCTTATCAAGGGACTCGAAGAGGGTACGAGACAGTGGGAAAAAGAGAACGGCAAAAATTGCAAGGAAACGAACAGAAGATGATGAATAGGAAGACAGGAAAGATAATGAAGAGAACAGAATAATATTGACAAGTTTTATGTTAAGGGACAAGGAGGACCAGTCAGTATCATGGATTGCGTCGGTTCCCTTATCAAGGGACTAGAAGAGGGTACGAGACAGTGGGAAAAAAGAGAACAGCAAAATTTGCAAGGAAACGAACAGAAGATGATGAATAGGAAGACAGGAAAGATAATGAAGAGAACAGAATAATATTGCCAAGTTTTATGTTAAGGGACAAGGAGGACCAGTCAGTATCATGGATTGCGTCGGTTCCCTTATCAAGGGACTCGAAGAGGGCACGAGACAGTGGGAAAAAAAAGAACAGCAAAAATTGCAAGGAAACGAACAGAAGATGATGAATAGGAAGACAGGAAAGATAATAAAGAGAACAGAATAATATTGACAAGTTTTATGTTAAGAGACAAGGAGGACCAGTCAGTATCATGGATTGCGTCGGTTCCCTTATCAAGGGACTCGAAGAGGGTACGAGACAGTGGAAAAAAAGAGAACAGCAAAAATTGCAAGAAACGAACAGAAGATGATGAATAGGAAGACAGGAAAGATAATGAAGAGAACAGAATAATATTGACAAGTTTTATGTTAAGGGACAAGGAGGACCAGTCAGTATCATGTATTGCGTCGGTTCCCTTATCAAGGGACTCGAAGAGGGTACGAGACAGTGGAAAAAAAGAGAACAGCAAAAATTGCAAGGAAACGAACAGAAGATGATGAATAGGAAGACAGGAAAGATAATGAAGAGAACAGAATAATATTGACAAGTTTTATGTTAAGAGACAAGGAGGACCAGTCAGTATCATGGATTGCGTCGGTTCCCTTATCAAGGGACTCGAAGAGGGTACGAGACAGTGGAAAAAAAGAGAACAGCAAAAATTGCAAGAAACGAACAGAAGATGATGAATAGGAAGACAGGAAAGATAATGAAGAGAACAGAATAATATTGACAAGTTTTATGTTAAGAGACAAGGAGGACCAGTCAGTATCATGGATTGCGTCGGTTCCCTTATCAAGGGACTCGAAGAGGGTACGAGACAGTGGAAAAAAAGAGAACAGCAAAAATTGCAAGAAACGAACAGAAGATGATGAATAGGAAGACAGGAAAGATAATGAAGAGAACAGAATAATATTGACAAGTTTTATGTTAAGGGACAAGGAGGACCAGTCAGTATCATGGATTGCGTCGGTTCCCTCATCAAGGGACTCGAAGAGGGTACGAGACAGTGGAAAAAAAGAGAACAGCAAAAATTGCAAGGAAACGAACAGAAGATGATGAATAGGAAGACAGGAAAGATAATAAAGAGAACAGAATAATATTGACAAGTTTTATGTTAAGGGACAAGGAGGACCAGTCAGTATCATGGATTACGTCGGTTCCCTTATCAAGGGACTCGAAGAGGGTACGAGAGAGTGGAAAAAAAGAGAACAGCAAAAATTGCAAGGAAACGAACAGAAGATGATGAATAGGAAGACAGGAAAGATAATGAAGAGAACAGAATAATATTGACAAGTTTTATGTTAAGGGACAAGGAGGACCAGTCAGTATCATGTATTGCGTCGGTTCCCTTATCAAGGGACTCGAAGAGGGTACGAGACAGTGGAAAAAAAGAGAACAGCAAAAATTGCAAGGAAACGAACAGAAGATGATGAATAGGAAGACAGGAAAGATAATGAAGAGAACAGAATAATATTGACAAGTTTTATGTTAAGAGACAAGGAGGACCAGTCAGTATCATGGATTGCGTCGGTTCCCTTATCAAGGGACTCGAAGAGGGTACGAGACAGTGGAAAAAAAGAGAACAGCAAAAATTGCAAGAAACGAACAGAAGATGATGAATAGGAAGACAGGAAAGATAATGAAGAGAACAGAATAATATTGACAAGTTTTATGTTAAGAGACAAGGAGGACCAGTCAGTATCATGGATTGCGTCGGTTCCCTTATCAAGGGACTCGAAGAGGGTACGAGACAGTGGAAAAAAAGAGAACAGCAAAAATTGCAAGAAACGAACAGAAGATGATGAATAGGAAGACAGGAAAGATAATGAAGAGAACAGAATAATATTGACAAGTTTTATGTTAAGAGACAAGGAGGACCAGTCAGTATCATGGATTGCGTCGGTTCCCTTATCAAGGGACTCGAGGAGGTTACGAGACAGTGGAAAAAAAGAGAACAGCAAAAATTGCAAGAAACGAACAGAAGATGATGAATAGGAAGACAGGAAAGATAATGAAGAGAACAGAATAATATTGACAAGTTTTATGTTAAGGGACAAGGAGGACCAGTCAGTATCATGTATTGCGTCGGTTCCCTTATCAAGGGACTCGAAGAGGGTACCAGACAGTGGAAAAAAAGAGAACAGCAAAAATTGCAAGGAAACGAACAGAAGATGATGAATAGGAAGACAGGAAAGATAATGAAGAGAACAGAATAATATTGACAAGTTTTATGTTAAGGGACAAGGAGGACCAGTCAGTATCATGGATTGCGTCGGTTCCCTTATCAAGGGACTCGAAGAGGGTACGAGACAGTGGAAAAAAAGAGAACAGCAAAAATTGCAAGGAAACGAACAGAAGATGATGAATAGGAAGACAGGAACGATAATGAAGAGAACAGAATAATATTGACAAGTTTTATGTTAAGAGACAAGGAGGACCAGTCAGTATCATGGATTGCGTCGGTTCCCTTATCAAGGGACTCGAAGAGGGTACGAGACAGTGGAAAAAAAGAGAACAGCAAAAATTGCAAGAAACGAACAGAAGATGATGAATAGGAAGACAGGAAAGATAATGAAGAGAACAGAATAATATTGACAAGTTTTATGTTAAGAGACAAGGAGGACCAGTCAGTATCATGGATTGCGTCTGTTCCCTTATCAAGGGACTCGAAGAGGGTACGAGACAGTGGAAAAAAAGAGAACAGCAAAAATTGCAAGAAACGAACAGAAGATGATGAATAGGAAGACAGGAAAGATAATGAAGAGAACAGAATAATATTGACAAGTTTTATGTTAAGAGACAAGGAGGACCAGTCAGTATCATGGATTGCGTCGGTTCCCTTATCAAGGGACTCGAGGAGGTTACGAGACAGTGGAAAAAAAGAGAACAGCAAAAATTGCAAGAAACGAACAGAAGATGATGAATAGGAAGACAGGAAAGATAATGAAGAGAACAGAATAATATTGACAAGTTTTATGTTAAGGGACAAGGAGGACCAGTCAGTATCATGTATTGCGTCGGTTCCCTTATCAAGGGACTCGAAGAGGGTACCAGACAGTGGAAAAAAAGAGAACAGCAAAAATTGCAAGGAAACGAACAGAAGATGATGAATAGGAAGACAGGAAAGATAATGAAGAGAACAGAATAATATTGACAAGTTTTATGTTAAGGGACAAGGAGGACCAGTCAGTATCATGGATTGCGTCGGTTCCCTTATCAAGGGACTCGAAGAGGGTACGAGACAGTGGAAAAAAAGAGAACAGCAAAAATTGCAAGAAACGAACAGAAGATGATGAATAGGAAGACAGGAAAGATAATGAAGAGAACAGAATAATATTGACAAGTTTTATGTTAAGAGACAAGGAGGACCAGTCAGTATCATGGATTGCGTCGGTTCCCTTATCAAGGGACTCGAAGAGGGTACGAGACAGTGGAAAAAAAGAGAACAGCAAAAATTGCAAGAAACGAACAGAAGATGATGAATAGGAAGACAGGAAAGATAATGAAGAGAACAGAATAATATTGACAAGTTTTATGTTAAGAGACAAGGAGGACCAGTCAGTATCATGGATTGCGTCGGTTCCCTTATCAAGGGACTCGAGGAGGTTACGAGACAGTGGAAAAAAAGAGAACAGCAAAAATTGCAAGAAACGAACAGAAGATGATGAATAGGAAGACAGGAAAGATAATGAAGAGAACAGAATAATATTGACAAGTTTTATGTTAAGGGACAAGGAGGACCAGTCAGTATCATGTATTGCGTCGGTTCCCTTATCAAGGGACTCGAAGAGGGTACCAGACAGTGGAAAAAAAGAGAACAGCAAAAATTGCAAGGAAACGAACAGAAGATGATGAATAGGAAGACAGGAAAGATAATGAAGAGAACAGAATAATATTGATAAGTTTTATGTTAAGGGACAACGAGGACCAGTCAGTATCATGGATTGCGTCGGTTCCCTTATCAAGGGACTCGAAGAGGGCACGAGACAGTGGGAAAAAAGAGAACAGCAAAAATTGCAAGGAAACGAACAGAAGATGATGAATAGGAAGACAGGAAAGATAATAAAGAGAACAGAATAATATTGACAAGTTTTATGTTAAGGGACAAGGAGGACCAGTCAGTATCATGGATTGCGTCGGTTCCCTTATCAAGGGACTCGAAGAGGGCACGAGACAGTGGGAAAAAAGAGAACAGCAAAAATTGCAAGGAAACGAACAGAAGATGATGAATAGGAAGACAGGAAAGATAATGAAGAGAACAGAATAATATTGACAAGTTTTATGTTAAGGGACAAGGAGGACAAGTCAGTATCATGGATTGCGTCGGTTCCCTTATCAAGGGACTCGAAGAGGGTACGAGACAGTGGGAAAAAGAGAACAGCAAAAATTGCAAGGAAACGAACAGAAGATGATGAATAGGAAGACAGGACAGATAATGAAGAGAACAGAATAATATTGACAAGTTTTATGTTAAGGGACAAGGAGGACCAGTCAGTATCATGGATTGCGTCGGTTCCCTTATCAAGGGACTCGAAGAGGGCACGAGACAGTGGGAAAAAAGAGAACAGCAAAAATTGCAAGGAAACGAACAGAAGATGATGAATAGGAAGACAGGAAAGATAATGAAGAGAACAGAATAATATTGACAAGTTTTATGTTAAGGGACAAGGAGGACCAGTCAGTATCATGGATTGCGTCGGTTCCCTTATCAAGGGACTTGAAGAGGGCACGAGACAGTGGGAAAAAGAGAACGGCAAAAATTGCAAGGAAACGAACAGAAGATGATGAATAGGAAGAGAGGAAAGATAATGAAGATAACAGAATAATATTGATAAGTTTTATGTTAAGGGACAACGAGGACCAGTCAGTATCATGGATTGCGTCGGTTCCCTTATCAAGGGACTCGAAGAGCGTACGAGACAGTGGGAAAAAAGAGAACAGCAAAAATTGCAAGGAAACGAACAGAAGATGATGAATAGGCAGACAGGAAAGATAATGAAGAGAACAGAATAATATTGACAAGTTTTATGTTAAGGGACAAGGAGGACCAGTCAGTATCATGGATTGCGTTGGTTCCCTTATCAAGGGACTCGAAGAGGACACGAGACAGTGGGAAAAAAGAGAACAGCAAAAATTGCAAGGAAATGAACAGAAGATGATGAATAGGAAGACAGGAAAGATAATGAAGAGAACAGAATAATATTGACAAGTTTTATGTTAAGAGACAAGGAGGACCAGTCAGTATCATGGATTGCGTTGGTTCCCTTATCAAGGGACTCGAAGAGGGCACGAGACAGTGGGAAAAAAGAGAACAGCAAAAATTGCAAGGAAACGAACAGAAGATGATGAATAGGAAGACAGGAAAGGTAATAAAGAGAACAGAATAATATTGACAAGTTTTATGTTAAGGGACAAGGAGGACCAGTCAGTATCATCGATTGCGTCGGTTCCCTTATCAAGGGACTCGAAGAGGACACGAGACAGTGGAAAAAAAGAGAACAGCAAAAATTGCAAGGAAACGAACAGAAGATGATGAATAGGAAGACAGGAAAGATAATAAAGAGAACAGAATAATATTGACAAGTTTTATGTTAAGGGACAAGGAGGACCAGTCAGTATCATGGATTGCGTCGGTTCCCTTATCAAGGGACTCGAAGAGGGTACGAGACAGTGGGAAAAAGAGAACGGCAAAAATTGCAAGGAAACGAACAGAAGATGATGAATAGGAAGACAGGAAAGATAATAAAGAGAACAGAATAATATTGACAAGTTTTATGTTAAGGGACAAGGAGGACCAGTCAGTATCATGGATTGCGTCGGTTCGCTTATCAAGGGACACGAAGAGGGTACGAGACAGTGGGAAAAAAGAGAACAGCAAAAATTGCAAGGAAACGAACAGAAGATGATGAATAGGAAGACAGGAAAGATAATGAAGAGAACAGAATAATATTGACAAGTTTTATGTTAAGGGACAAGGAGGACCAGTCAGTATCATGGATTGCGTTGGTTCCCTTATCAAGGGACTCGAAGAGGACACGAGACAGTGGGAAAAAAGAGAACAGCAAAAATTGCAAGGAAACGAACAGAAGATGATGAATAGGAAGACAGGAAAGATAATGAAGAGAACAGAATAATATTGACAAGTTTTATGTTAAGGGACAAGGAGGACCAGTCAGTATCATGGATTGCGTTGGTTCCCTTATCAAGGGACTCGAAGAGGGCACGAGACAGTGGGAAAAAAGAGAACAGCAAAAATTGCAAGGAAACGAACAGAAGATGATGAATAGGAAGACAGGAAAGGTAATAAAGAGAACAGAATAATATTGACAAGTTTTATGTTAAGGGACAAGGAGGACCAGTCAGTATCATCGATTGCGTCGGTTCCCTTATCAAGGGACTCGAAGAGGACACGAGACAGTGGAAAAAAAGAGAACAGCAAAAATTGCAAGGAAACGAACAGAAGATGATGAATAGGAAGACAGGAAAGATAATAAAGAGAACAGAATAATATTTACAAGTTTTATGTTAAGGGACAAGGAGGACCAGTCAGTATCATGGATTGCGTCGGTTCCCTTATCAAGGGACTTGAAGAGGGCACGAGACAGTGGGAAAAAAGAGAACAGCAAAAATTGCAAGGAAACGAACAGAAGATGAAGAATAGGAAGACAGGAAATATAATAAAGAGAACAGAATAATATTGACAAGTTTTATGTTAAGGGACAAGGAGGACCAGTCAGTATCATGGATTGCGTCGGTTCCCTTATCAAGGGACTCGAAGAGGGTACGAGACAGTGGGAAAAAGAGAACGGCAAAAATTGCAAGGAAACGAACAGAAGATGATGAATAGGAAGACAGGAAAGATAATGAAGAGAACAGAATAATATTGACAAGTTTTATGTTAAGGGACAAGGAGGACCAGTCAGTATCATGGATTGCGTCGGTTCCCTTATCAAGGGACTAGAAGAGGGTACGAGACAGTGGGAAAAAAGAGAACAGCAAAATTTGCAAGGAAACGAACAGAAGATGATGAATAGGAAGACAGGAAAGATAATGAAGAGAACAGAATAATATTGCCAAGTTTTATGTTAAGGGACAAGGAGGACCAGTCAGTATCATGGATTGCGTCGGTTCCCTTATCAAGGGACTCGAAGAGGGCACGAGACAGTGGGAAAAAAGAGAACAGCAAAAATTGCAAGGAAACGAACAGAAGATGATGAATAGGAAGACAGGAAAGATAATAAAGAGAACAGAATAATATTGACAAGTTTTATGTTAAGAGACAAGGAGGACCAGTCAGTATCATGGATTGCGTCGGTTCCCTTATCAAGGGACTCGAAGAGGGTACGAGACAGTGGAAAAAAAGAGAACAGCAAAAATTGCAAGAAACGAACAGAAGATGATGAATAGGAAGACAGGAAAGATAATGAAGAGAACAGAATAATATTGACAAGTTTTATGTTAAGGGACAAGGAGGACCAGTCAGTATCATGTATTGCGTCGGTTCCCTTATCAAGGGACTCGAAGAGGGTACGAGACAGTGGAAAAAAAGAGAACAGCAAAAATTGCAAGGAAACGAACAGAAGATGATGAATAGGAAGACAGGAAAGATAATGAAGAGAACAGAATAATATTGACAAGTTTTATGTTAAGAGACAAGGAGGACCAGTCAGTATCATGGATTGCGTCGGTTCCCTTATCAAGGGACTCGAAGAGGGTACGAGACAGTGGAAAAAAAGAGAACAGCAAAAATTGCAAGAAACGAACAGAAGATGATGAATAGGAAGACAGGAAAGATAATGAAGAGAACAGAATAATATTGACAAGTTTTATGTTAAGAGACAAGGAGGACCAGTCAGTATCATGGATTGCGTCGGTTCCCTTATCAAGGGACTCGAAGAGGGTACGAGACAGTGGAAAAAAAGAGAACAGCAAAAATTGCAAGAAACGAACAGAAGATGATGAATAGGAAGACAGGAAAGATAATGAAGAGAACAGAATAATATTGACAAGTTTTATGTTAAGGGACAAGGAGGACCAGTCAGTATCATGGATTGCGTCGGTTCCCTCATCAAGGGACTCGAAGAGGGTACGAGACAGTGGAAAAAAAGAGAACAGCAAAAATTGCAAGGAAACGAACAGAAGATGATGAATAGGAAGACAGGAAAGATAATAAAGAGAACAGAATAATATTGACAAGTTTTATGTTAAGGGACAAGGAGGACCAGTCAGTATCATGGATTACGTCGGTTCCCTTATCAAGGGACTCGAAGAGGGTACGAGAGAGTGGAAAAAAAGAGAACAGCAAAAATTGCAAGGAAACGAACAGAAGATGATGAATAGGAAGACAGGAAAGATAATGAAGAGAACAGAATAATATTGACAAGTTTTATGTTAAGGGACAAGGAGGACCAGTCAGTATCATGTATTGCGTCGGTTCCCTTATCAAGGGACTCGAAGAGGGTACGAGACAGTGGAAAAAAAGAGAACAGCAAAAATTGCAAGGAAACGAACAGAAGATGATGAATAGGAAGACAGGAAAGATAATGAAGAGAACAGAATAATATTGACAAGTTTTATGTTAAGAGACAAGGAGGACCAGTCAGTATCATGGATTGCGTCGGTTCCCTTATCAAGGGACTCGAAGAGGGTACGAGACAGTGGAAAAAAAGAGAACAGCAAAAATTGCAAGAAACGAACAGAAGATGATGAATAGGAAGACAGGAAAGATAATGAAGAGAACAGAATAATATTGACAAGTTTTATGTTAAGAGACAAGGAGGACCAGTCAGTATCATGGATTGCGTCGGTTCCCTTATCAAGGGACTCGAAGAGGGTACGAGACAGTGGAAAAAAAGAGAACAGCAAAAATTGCAAGAAACGAACAGAAGATGATGAATAGGAAGACAGGAAAGATAATGAAGAGAACAGAATAATATTGACAAGTTTTATGTTAAGAGACAAGGAGGACCAGTCAGTATCATGGATTGCGTCGGTTCCCTTATCAAGGGACTCGAGGAGGTTACGAGACAGTGGAAAAAAAGAGAACAGCAAAAATTGCAAGAAACGAACAGAAGATGATGAATAGGAAGACAGGAAAGATAATGAAGAGAACAGAATAATATTGACAAGTTTTATGTTAAGGGACAAGGAGGACCAGTCAGTATCATGTATTGCGTCGGTTCCCTTATCAAGGGACTCGAAGAGGGTACCAGACAGTGGAAAAAAAGAGAACAGCAAAAATTGCAAGGAAACGAACAGAAGATGATGAATAGGAAGACAGGAAAGATAATGAAGAGAACAGAATAATATTGACAAGTTTTATGTTAAGAGACAAGGAGGACCAGTCAGTATCATGGATTGCGTCGGTTCCCTTATCAAGGGACTCGAAGAGGGTACGAGACAGTGGAAAAAAAGAGAACAGCAAAAATTGCAAGGAAACGAACAGAAGATGATGAATAGGAAGACAGGAAAGATAATGAAGAGAACAGAATAATATTGACAAGTTTTATGTTAAGAGACAAGGAGGACCAGTCAGTATCATGTATTGCGTCGGTTCCCTTATCAAGGGACTCGAAGAGGGTACCAGACAGTGGAAAAAAAGAGAACAGCAAAAATTGCAAGGAAACGAACAGAAGATGATGAATAGGAAGACAGGAAAGATAATGAAGAGAACAGAATAATATTGACAAGTTTTATGTTAAGGGACAAGGAGGACCAGTCAGTATCATGGATTGCGTCGGTTCCCTTATCAAGGGACTCGAAGAGGGTACGAGACAGTGGAAAAAAAGAGAACAGCAAAAATTGCAAGAAACGAACAGAAGATGATGAATAGGAAGACAGGAAAGATAATGAAGAGAACAGAATAATATTGACAAGTTTTATGTTAAGAGACAAGGAGGACCAGTCAGTATCATGGATTGCGTCGGTTCCCTTATCAAGGGACTCGAAGAGGGTACGAGACAGTGGAAAAAAAGAGAACAGCAAAAATTGCAAGAAACGAACAGAAGATGATGAATAGGAAGACAGGAAAGATAATGAAGAGAACAGAATAATATTGACAAGTTTTATGTTAAGAGACAAGGAGGACCAGTCAGTATCATGGATTGCGTCGGTTCCCTTATCAAGGGACTCGAGGAGGTTACGAGACAGTGGAAAAAAAGAGAACAGCAAAAATTGCAAGAAACGAACAGAAGATGATGAATAGGAAGACAGGAAAGATAATGAAGAGAACAGAATAATATTGACAAGTTTTATGTTAAGGGACAAGGAGGACCAGTCAGTATCATGTATTGCGTCGGTTCCCTTATCAAGGGACTCGAAGAGGGTACCAGACAGTGGAAAAAAAGAGAACAGCAAAAATTGCAAGGAAACGAACAGAAGATGATGAATAGGAAGACAGGAAAGATAATGAAGAGAACAGAATAATATTGACAAGTTTTATGTTAAGAGACAAGGAGGACCAGTCAGTATCATGGATTGCGTCGGTTCCCTTATCAAGGGACTCGAGGAGGTTACGAGACAGTGGAAAAAAAGAGAACAGCAAAAATTGCAAGAAACGAACAGAAGATGATGAATAGGAAGACAGGAAAGATAATGAAGAGAACAGAATAATATTGACAAGTTTTATGTTAAGGGACAAGGAGGACCAGTCAGTATCATGTATTGCGTCGGTTCCCTTATCAAGGGACTCGAAGAGGGTACCAGACAGTGGAAAAAAAGAGAACAGCAAAAATTGCAAGGAAACGAACAGAAGATGATGAATAGGAAGACAGGAAAGATAATGAAGAGAACAGAATAATATTGACAAGTTTTATGTTAAGAGACAAGGAGGACCAGTCAGTATCATGGATTGCGTCGGTTCCCTTATCAAGGGACTCGAAGAGGGTACGAGACAGTGGGAAAAAAGAGAACAGCAAAAATTGCAAGAAACGAACAGAAGATGATGAATAGGAAGACAGGAAAGATAATGAAGAGAACAGAATAATATTGACAAGTTTTATGTTAAGAGACAAGGAGGACCAGTCAGTATCATGGATTGCGTCGGTTCCCTTATCAAGGGACTCGAGGAGGTTACGAGACAGTGGAAAAAAAGAGAACAGCAAAAATTGCAAGAAACGAACAGAAGATGATGAATAGGAAGACAGGAAAGATAATGAAGAGAACAGAATAATATTGACAAGTTTTATGTTAAGGGACAAGGAGGACCAGTCAGTATCATGTATTGCGTCGGTTCCCTTATCAAGGGACTCGAAGAGGGTACCAGACAGTGGAAAAAAAGAGAACAGCAAAAATTGCAAGGAAACGAACAGAAGATGATGAATAGGAAGACAGGAAAGATAATGAAGAGAACAGAATAATATTGACAAGTTTTATGTTAAGAGACAAGGAGGACCAGTCAGTATCATGGATTGCGTCGGTTCCCTTATCAAGGGACTCGAAGAGGTTACGAGACAGTGGAAAAAAAGAGAACAACAAAAATTGCAAGGAAACGAACAGAAGATGATGAATAGTAAGACAGGAAAGATAATGAAGAGAACAGAATAATATTGTCAAGTTTTATGTTAAGGGACAAGGAGGACCAGTCAGTATCATGCATTGCGTCGGTTCCCTTATCAAGGGACTCGAAGAGGGTACGAGACAGTGGAAAAAAAGAGAACAGCAAAAATTGCAAGAAACGAACAGAAGATGATGAATAGGAAGACAGGAAAGATAATGAAGAGAACAGAATAATATTGATAAGTTTTATGTTAAGGGACAAGGAGGACCAGTCAGTATCATGGATTGCGTCGGTTCCCTTATCAAGGGACTCGAAGAGGGTACGAGACAGTGGAAAAAAAGAGAACAGCAAAAATTGCAAGGAAACGAACAGAAGATGATGAATAGTAAGACAGGAAAGATAATGAAGAGAACAGAATAATATTGACAAGTTTTATGTTAAGAGACAAGGAGGACCAGTCAGTATCATGGATTGCGTCGGTTCCCTTATCAAGGGACTCGAAGAAGACACGAGACAGTGGGAAAAAAGAGAACAGCAAAAATTGCAAGGAAACGAACAGAAGATGATGAATAGGAAGACAGGAAAGATAATAAAGAGAACAGAATAATATTGACAAGTTTTATGTTAAGGGACTAGGAGGGCCACTGAGTATCATGGATTGCGTCGGTTCCCTTATCAAGGGACTCGAAGAGGACACAAGACAGTGGAAAAAAAGAGAACAGCAAAAATTGCAAGAAACGAACAGAAGATGATGAATAGGAAGACAGGAAAGATAATGAAGAGAACAGAATAATATTGACAAGTTTTATGTTAAGGGACAAGGAGGACCAGTCAGTATCATGGATTGCGTCGGTTCCCTTATCAAGGGACTCGAAGAAGACACGAGACAGTGGGAAAAAAGAGAACAGCAAAAATTGCAAGGAAACGAACAGAAGATGATGAATAGGAAGACAGGAATGATAATAAAGAGAACAGAATAATATTGACAAGTTTTATGTTAAGGGACAAGGAGGGCCAGTCAGTATCATGGATTGCGTCTGTTCCCTTATCAAGGGACTCGAAGAGGACACAAGACAGTGGAAAAAAAGAGAACAGCAAAAATTGCAAGAAACGAACAGAAGATGATGAATAGGAAGACAGGAAAGATAATAAAGAGAACAGAATAATATTGACAAGTTTTATGTTAAGGGACAAGGAGGACCAGTCAGTATCATGGATTGCGTCGGTTCCCTTATCAAGGGACTCGAAGAGGGTAGGAGACAGTGGAAAAAAAGACAACAGCAAAAATTGCAAGGAAACGAACAGAAGATGATGAATAGAAAGACAGGAAAGATAATGAAGAGAACAGAATAATATTGACAAGTTTTATGTTAAGAGACAAGGAGGACCAGTCAGTATCATGGATTGCGTCGGTTCCCTTATCAAGGGACTCGAAGAGGGTACGAGACAGTGGAAAAAAAGAGAACAGCAAAAATTGCAAGAAACGAACAGAAGATGATGAATAGGAAGACAGGAAAGATAATGAAGAGAACAGAATAATATTGACAAGTTTTATGTTAAGAGACAAGGAGGACCAGTCAGTATCATGGATTGCGTCGGTTCCCTTATCAAGGGACTCGAAGAGGGTAGGAGACAGTGGAAAAAAAGAGAACAGCAAAAATTGCAAGGAAACGAACAGAAGATGATGAATAGGAAGACAGGAAAGATAATGAAGAGAACAGAATAATATTGACAAGTTTTATGTTAAGAGACAAGGAGGACCAGTCAGTATCATGGATTGCGTCGGTTCCCTTATCAAGGGACTCGAAGAGGGTACGAGACAGTGGAAAAAAAGAGAACAGCAAAAATTGCAAGAAACGAACAGAAGATGATGAATAGGAAGACAAGAAAGATAATGAAGAGAACAGAATAATATTGACAAGTTTTATGTTAAGGGACAAGGAGGACCAGTCAGTATCATGGATTGCGTCGGTTCCCTTATCAAGGGACTCGAGGAGGTTACGAGACAGTGGAAAAAAAGAGAACAGCAAAAATTGCAAGAAACGAACAGAAGATGATGAATAGGAAGACAGGAAAGATAATGAAGAGAACAGAATAATATTGACAAGTTTTATGTTAAGGGACAAGGAGGACCAGTCAGTAACATGTATTGCGTCGGTTCCCTTATCAAGGGACTCGAAGAGGGTACGAGACAGTGGAAAAAAAGAGAACAGCAAAAATTGCAAGGAAACGAACAGAAGATGATGAATAGGAAGACAGGAAAGATAATGAAGAGAACAGAATAATATTGACAAGTTTTATGTTAAGAGACAAGGAGGACCAGTCAGTATCATGGATTGCGTCGGTTCCCTTATCAAGGGACTCGAAGAGGGTACGAGACAGTGGAAAAAAAGAGAACAGCAAAAATTGCAAGGAAACGAACAGAAGATGATGAATAGGAAGACAGGAAAGATAATGAAGAGAACAGAATAATATTGACAAGTTTTATGTTAAGAGACAAGGAGGACCAGTCAGTATCATGGATTGCGTCGGTTCCCTTATCAAGGGACTCGAAGAGGGTACGAGACAGTGGAAAAAAAGAGAACAACAAAAATTGCAAGGAAACGAACAGAAGATGATGAATAGTAAGACAGGAAAGATAATGAAGAGAACAGAATAATATTGACAAGTTTTATGTTAAGGGACAAGGAGGACCAGTCACTATCATGTATTGCGTCGGTTCCCTTATCAATGGACTCGAAGAGGGTACGAGACAGTGGAAAAAAAGAGAACAGCAAAAATTGCAAGAAACGAACAGAAGATGATGAATAGGAAGACAGGAAAGATAATGAAGAGAACAGAATAATATTGATAAGTTTTATGTTAAGGGACAAGGAGGACCAGTCAGTATCATGGATTGCGTCGGTTCCCTTATCAAGGGACTCGAAGAGGGTACGAGACAGTGGAAAAAAAGAGAACAGCAAAAATTGCAAGGAAACGAACAGAAGATGATGAATAGGAAGACAGGAAAGATAATGAAGAGAACAGAATAATATTGACAAGTTTTATGTTAAGGGACAAGGAGGGCCAGTGAGTGTCATGGATTGCGTCGGTTCCCTTATCAAGGGACTCGAAGAGGACACAAGACAGTGGAAAAAAAGAGAACAGCAAAAATTGCAAGAAACGAACAGAAGATGATGAATAGGAAGACAGGAAAGATAATAAAGAGAACAGAATAATATTAATAAGTTTCATGTTAAGGGACAAGGAGGACAAGTCAGTATCATGGATTGCGTCGGTTCCCTTATCAAGGGACTCGAAGAAGACACGAGACAGTGGGAAAAAAGAGAACAGCAAAAATTGAAAGGAAACGAACAGAAGATGATGAATAGGAAGACAGGAATGATAATAAAGAGAACAGAATAATATTGACAAGTTTTATGTTAAGGGACAAGGAGGGCCAGTCAGTATCATGGATTGCGTCGGTTCCCTTATCAAGGGACTCGAAGAGGACACAAGACAGTGGAAAAAAAGAGAACAGCAAAAATTGCAAGGAAACGAACAGAAGATGATGAATAGGAAGACAGGAAAGATAATAAAGAGAACAGAATAATATTGACAAGTTTTATGTTAAGGGACAAGGAGGACCAGTCAGTATCATGGATTGCGTCGGTTCCCTTATCAAGGGACTCGAAGAGGGTACGAGACAGTGGGAAAAAAGAGAACAGCAAAAATTGCAAGGAAACGAACAGAAGATGATGAATAGGAAGACAGGAAAGATAATGAAGAGAACAGAATAATATTGACAAGTTTTATGTTACGAGACAAGGAGGACCAGTCAGTATCATGGATTGCGTCGGTTCCCTTATCAAGGGACTTGAAGAGGGCACGAGACAGTGGGAAAAAAGAGAACAGCAAAAATTGCAAGGAAACGAACAGAAGATGATGAATAGGAAGACAGGAAAGATAATGAAGAGAACAGAATAATATTGACAAGTTTTATGTTAAGGGACAAGGAGGACCAGTCAGTATCATGGATTGCGTCGGTTCCCTTATCAAGGGACTCGAAGAGGGTACGAGACAGTGGGAAAAAAGAGAACAGCAAAAATTGCAAGGAAACGAACAGAAGATGATGAATAGGAAGACAGGAAAGATAATGAAGAGAACAGAATAATATTGACAAGTTTTATGTTAAGGGACAAGGAGGACCAGTCAGTATCATGGATTGCGTCGGTTCCCTTATCAAGGGACTCGAAGAGGCTACGAGACAGTGGGAAAAAAGAGAACAGCAAAAATTGCAAGGAAACGAACAGAACATGATGAATAGGAAGACAGGAAATATAATGAAGAGAACAGAATAATATTGACAAGTTTTATGATAAGGGACAAGGAGGACCAGTCAGTATCATGGATTGCGTCGGTACCCTTATTAAGGGACTCGAAGAGGGTACGAGACAGTGGGAAAAAGAGAACAGCAAAAATTGCAAGGAAACGAACAGAAGATGATGAATAGGAAGACAGGAAAGATAATGAAGAGAACAGAATAATATTGACAAGTTTTATGTTAAGGGACAAGGAGGACCAGTCAGTATCATGGATTGCGTCGGTTCCCTTATCAAGGGACTCGAAGAGGGTACGAGACAGTGGGAAAAAGAGAACAGCAAAAATTGCAAGGAAACGAACAGAAGATGATGAATAGGATGACAGGAAAGATAATGAAGAGAACAGAATAATATTGACAAGTTTTATGTTAAGGGACAAGGAGGACCAGTCAGTATCATGGATTGCGTCGGTTCCCTTATCAAGGGACTCGACGAGGGTACGAGACAGTGGGAAAAAAGAGAACAGCAAAAATTGCAAGGAAACGAACAGAAGATGATGAATAGGAAGACAGGAAAGATAATAAAGAGAACAGAATAATATTGAAAAGTTTTATGTTAAGGGACAAGGAGGACCAGTCAGTATCATGGATTGCGTCTGTTCCCTTATCAAGGGACTCGAAGAGGGTACGAGACAGTGGGAAAAAAGAGAACAGCAAAAATTGCAAGGAAACGAACAGAAGATGATGAAAAGGAAGACAGGAAAGATAATGAAGAGAACAGAATAATATTGACAAGTTTTATGTTAAGGGACAAGGAGGACCAGTCAGTATCATGGATTGCGTCGGTTCCCTTATCAAGGGACTAGAAGAGGGTACGAGACAGTGGGAAAAAAGAGAACAGCAAAAATTGCAAGGAAACGAACAGAACATGATGAATAGGAAGACAGGAAATATAATGAAGAGAACAGAATAATATTGACAAGTTTTATGATAAGGGACAAGGAGGACCAGTCAGTATCATGGATTGCGTCGGTACCCTTATTAAGGGACTCGAAGAGGGTACGAGACAGTGGGAAAAAGAGAACAGCAAAAATTGCAAGGAAACGAACAGAAGATGATGAATAGGAAGACAGGAAAGATAATGAAGAGAACAGAATAATATTGACAAGTTTTATGTTAAGGGACAAGGAGGACCAGTCAGTATCATGGATTGCGTCGGTTCCCTTATCAAGGGACTCGAAGAGGCTACGAGACAGTGGGAAAAAAGAGAACAGCAAAAATTGCAATGAAACGAACAGAAGATGATGAATAGGAAGACAGGCTAGATAATGAAGAGAACAGAATAATATTGACAAGTTTTATGTTAAGGGACAAGGAGGACCAGTCAGTATCATGGATTGCGTCGGTTCCCTTATCAAGGGACTCGAAGAGGGTACGAGACAGTGGGAAAAAAGAGAACAGCAAAAATTGCAAGGAAACGAACAGAAGATGATGAATAGGAAGACAGGAAAGATAATGAAGAGAACAGAATAATATTGACAAGTTTTATGTTAAGGGACAAGGAGGACCAGTCAGTATCATGGATTGCGTCGGTTCCCTTATCAAGGGACTCGAAGAGGGTACGAGACAGTGGGAAAAAAGAGAACAGCAAAAATTGCAAGGAAACGAACAGAAGATGATGAATAGGAAGACAGGAAAGATAATGAAGAGAACAGAATAATATTGAAAAGTTTTATGTTAAGGGACAAGGAGGACCAGTCAGTATCATGGATTGCGTCGGTTCCCTTATCAAGGGACTCGAAGAAGACACGAGACAGTGGGAAAAAAGAGAACAGCAAAAATTGCAAGGAAACGAACAGAAGATGATGAATAGGAAGACAGGAAAGATAATAAAGAGAACAGAATAATATTGACAACTTTTATGTTAAGGGACAAGGAGGACCAGTCAGTATCATGGATTGCGTCGGTTCCCTTATCAAGGGACTTGAAGAGGGCACGAGACAGTGGAAAAAAGAGAACAGCAAAAATTGCACGGAAACGAACAGAAGATGATGAATAGGAAGACAGGAAAGATAATAAAGAGAACAGAATAATATTGAAAAGTTTTATGTTAAGGGACAAGGAGGACCAGTCAGTATCATGGATTGCGTCGGTTCCCTTATCAAGGGACTCGAAGAGGGTACGAGACAGCGGGAAATAAGAGAACAGCAAAAATTGCAAGGAAACGAACAGAAGATGATGAATAGGAAGACAGGAAAGATAATGAAGAGAACAGAATAATATTGACAAGTTTTATGTTAAGGGACAAGGAGGACCAGTCAGTATCATGGATTGCGTCGGTTCCCTTATCAAGGGACTCGAAGAGGGTACGAGACAGTGGGAAAAAAGAGAACAGCAAAAATTGCAAGGAAACGAACAGAAGATGATGAATAGGAAGACAGGAAAGATAATAAAGAGAACAGAATAATATTGACAAGTTTTATGTTAAGGGACAAGGAGGACCAGTCAGTATCATGGATTGCGTCGGTTCCCTTATCAAGGGACTCGAAGAGGCTACGAGACATTGGAAAAAAATAGAACAGCAAAAATTGCAAGGAAACGAACAGAAGATGATGAATAGGAATACAGGAAAGATAATGAAGAGAACAGAATAATATTGACAAGTTTTATGTAAAGAGACAAGGAGGACCAGTCAGTATCATGGATTGCGTCGGTTCCCTTATCAAGGGACTCGAAGAGGGCACGAGATATTGGGAAAAAGAGAACAGCAAAAATTGCAAGGAAACGAACAGAAGATGATGCATAGGAAGACAGGAAAGATAATGAAGAGAACAGAATAATATTGACAAGTTTTATGTTAAGGGACAAGGAGGACCAGTCAGTATCATGGATTGCGTCGGTTCCCTTATCAAGGGACTTGAAGAGGGTACGAGACAGTGGGAAAAAGAGAACAGCAAAAATTGCAAGGAAACGAACAGAAGATGATGAATAGGAAGACAGGAAAGATAATGAAGAGAACAGAATAATATTGACAAGTTTTATGTTAAGGGACAAGGAGGACCAGTCAGTATCATGGATTGCGTCGGTTCCCTTATCAAGAGATTCGAAGAGGGTACGAGTCAGTGGGAAAAAAGAGAACAGCAAAAATTGCAAGGAAACGAACCGAAGATGATGAATAGGAAGACAGGAAAGATAATGAAGAGAACAGAATAATATTGACAAGTTTTATGTTAAGGGACAAGGAGGACCAGTCAGTATCATGGATTGCGTCGGTTCCCTTATCAAGGGACTCGAAGAGGACACAAGACAGTGGAAAAAAAGAAAACAGCAAAAATTGCAAGAAACGAACAGAAGATGATGAATAGGAAAACAGGAAAGATAATGAAGAGAACAGAATAATATTGACAAGTTTTATGTTAAGGGATAAGGAGGACCAGTCAGTATCATGGATTGCGTCGGTTCCCTTATCAAGGGACTCGAAGAGGACACGAGATAGTGGAAAAAAATAGAACAGCAAAAATTGCAAGAAACGAACAGAAGATGATGAATAGGAAGACAGGAAAGATAATAAAGTGAACAGAAAAATGGGAGAGAAATGAAGACAAGACAAATCAAAGAAACAGCAACGAAATTGTCATGGAGATGCCTATTCGTGCGTAGGAGAAATGTAAACAATGAGTGACGTGCCACACGTGATACACGCTTGGGCAATCATGTATCTTTCGATACATGACTGACGAGACAGGATTTTTCCCGAAGTTATTTCTTTCTGCGGTAAACTGGTTGCAAACCACGGCTAAAGAACCCATTCTGTCCTACTATTTAACCCATAGCTGGGGGAGAATTGATGGCTTCATGCCTTTCCCAAGGGTACTTGTGCATAAGTGAATATAACGAACTCGGATAGAATGCGAACTCGGCTCTCCGAGTTCGCATTGAGTGCCTATATCCATTACAGCACCACGCACTTCCAATGGAAACAGTGTAACGCTTAAAAGCGACGCAAGACAATGCCATAAAAACAAATTATATAAAAATCGAGATGGAAAATATACAGGACTTACGAACATAACATGTTAAAATACCGGTTCACGGGCGATCACCAAAGTTAAGCAATGTAGAGACTGATCAGTACGAACATGGGTGAACGCTACAGAATACCAAGCGCTGTAACCTTGGATGTGCGGATGGTATAATGGATACATCGGAGAGCCGAGTTCCAATTCCAGTTAGGTACGTTATATTCACTTACACGCAAATACCCTTGGGAAAGGTATGCATCCACATCTTCTTGCTCAGGTTAATTAGTATGACTTTTAACAGTAAATCATTATTATATCCTCAAAATTCTTACAATTTAAAAATATTTTCTGGTTTTAAATAACCTGAAAAGGGTTGATAAGCCGTAAAAATCAACCAATAAAAAATATGCAGGAAAATAATAATATGTAGTCTATGTGGAAATAAAGGTGAGATATAGAACCACATAATCAGCAAATCTAGATCGGAATGGATACAAGAATGCGTGGGGAAGATGATGCACTGAGAACTGTGCAAGTGACTGCAATTTTGACTATACAGATAATTTTGATATGTACAGACTGTCCTAAAAAAATGAAACACAGAAGTCTCTTGTAAGGGAGAACAATTGAAAAAAGGCTCAGATTGTAGATTTCGTTGCTCATTCTAAACACAGTATGAATCAATAAGAATCTGAAAAATTCGATAAATATATCGACATTATCGAGGAGATGAGGAAATTTCAAAACATGAAGATGACAGTTGTACACTTGCTATCGGAGTACTAGGAACACACTCCTGAAGAGCCTAGTGAAAAGAAAAGAGGAATAAGAGATCAAAAGGCGAAATAAAAATATCCTTTGACAACGCTGTTAAATCCGATTGAATATTTATAAGAATCATGCAGTTTGGAAAAAACATATCACTTGGACTTCTGTGCAAAATAACAGTTACTTGTAATGTGGAAAGCAGAGTCGATAACAATAATAATAATCATAATATATATATATATATATATATATATATATATATATATATATATATTATGATTATTATTATTGTTATCGACTATATATATATATATATATATATATATATATATATATATATATATATATATATATATATCTTTATGGGCAATAGCAGCTGAGAAGCATCATATCCGGGTGTCGAAAGGATTGATTTTAATTTTAAGGTAGCTAAGGCGACTTGGAAGTCGCATCAAGATACTTGGGATCACCCACAATTGGAGACCGTCTCAGCGGAATGTATTACACGAACTGAAGATTTCAACCGGGATCCACCTGTGTGACATGATTAATATATTAGGCTTCGGCTATTTGTACTCCAGCGTCACTTTCTTACCCTCATTCAATAATAATAAACACGACATGACAGAGTGGGCCAATATCTGCACTGGAAAATCTGCAACAATTACGGAAACTGTCAGAAATTGGTATGAACACCACTCAGACCCAATTACAGAGATATGACCTGTAACAATTTTATGAGACTTTACAATACACACAGGCAGAACAATCAAAGCCCAGTCATCGTGATCAGAGACCGCAAAGGCAAAATGCGCCGCCTTATTGACATGTCAGTCCCTGCTGAGTGCAATGTGTCTCTGAAGATCTTCAAAAAACTATCAAAATACAAGGAGCTTGAAATCGAAATCTCAAAAATGTGGCGCATGAAGATATTAAAAATTCCAGTTGTAGTTGGAACCCTCGGATTGATTGGAAAAGATTCCAATAGACTCATTGACGGAATCTCTGGTAGGCCATGCCTTAAAGAAATATAAAAATTGTACTCACAAGTAACAGCCCACACCTTACGAAGGGTTTTATCTATGTAAAATATGTGCGATATTTTTTTCAAAACTGCTCAGTGGAAAATGTCATGATGCCATTTCTGATATTAGGTCTCTAGCCAGGACCCGGAAAGAAATGAGTATATACAAGAAACCAAAGGAAATAAAACAACAACAACAACCACAATAATAATAAAATAATAATAATAATAATAATAATAATAATAATAATAATAATAATACATTCCAATGGAATAGAATGGTATGACTGCAAAGACGTATATTTTTTTAAAAATGCAAATTTTCATTACGTTTTCGTTAAGCGAGTTTAAATCCGTAAATAAGCTACTGTTTAAAACTGCATATAAAATACATGTTCTCTTTGTTACAGAAATTAAGTTTTCCATGCTAATCCCCAAATTCGCTCGGTGGAATTTCGACTGGTTTGGTTCGCAAGCATTAAAATTTGAGACGTACTTCTCATACTAATATTTTAATCCTAAGTGGTCATCTCATAGAAATGACAGCAATAAAAATATAAATACTAAGTAAGGTAAGAACTTTTAAAAATACCCTCGAATGTTCTTAAAAGGAAATCTTGTCCTCTGAACAATGCTTGAAACAAAAACCGACTAAAACTTCAAAAGTGAATCAATTATTATATGAGAAGGAGCAACTGAACAGGTCGTTTCTAGACTGAACAAACAAACCTATCATGGCGTAATATCTTAATAGGTCAGAAGAAAATGCAATGATTCTAGCTTCTCGTATAAACCATGGTGCCCGAATCGTGTTTCAAGAATTTGATAGTATATTGTACAGATGGTATTAATTTAATAATTTAAATGATTTATTCTACTGGAGTTCTGATTTTAAGCACAGTACTAGATGGTCAGTTAGGTCTCATAATTTTACTGTTAAAATTACTAAATGTAAGCGGAATTCCTGTGTTAAGAGTCTTTCTCTCACACTTCTCGCTTGTGGAATTCTCTTCTGGCTTCTTGCTTCCCAGTCAACTTTGATCTTCAAGAATTTAAATGCTTTGTCAATCGTTATCTTCTGTGTTCTTAATCCATGTTCTTTTATGGTTCTCCTTAATAATGTTTTTCTGCTTCTCATTCTTTCAGTAACCCTTTGCATCTTAGTGTGTTTATTGCTCTGTTTGGGGTGAAATGATTAAAAAACAAACTTCCGACATTGAGGTATAAAATTAATCAAGTCCAGCCCCAAGTCGGGTAGCGTCTCAACCTTCTCGGGGCGTCTAGGATTAATCGCTGACACATGAGGCGTGTACAAAGATGAAGTGAAAGTGGGCTCTTTTTGGTCTGTTCGAGTGTGAGTGAGGTTTATATACTTCTCATCAGTTCTCTATCTTTGGCCATTTTTAGTTACGCTTAAAATGTGTGGGTCAGGGTCAATCCTTCGTCTCTGATGCGTCCTGAAATGGAAGTACCAAGGAAAATGGACAACTTCTGGAAATGCTCACGTGTAAGCGTGAAAGACCGCTCTTTCGACTCGATCTTGTGTAATATCATGCCATTGTATGAAGATAGGTAAAACTGATTGAATCAGATTTAGATCCTTTGTTATTCTTAGCAAATCATTTATTATTTTGCTGTCTAGTTCCAAGGCCCGTCCCATGCGCATCATTACTCCCATTGTATTTAAATGATATGTAGCCATTGAAATACTGATTTGAGGAACTCAGTCGGATCGAAATCTTTCAGCGTTCCTCACAGGAATTTTTGTGTGCATGCGTGTGTGTTAATTCAAATATACTCTTTCCAAAACAAGCAGTAAAAGTACTCGATATTAAATAGAACTTATATAAAATATAAATAAATTTTTTTTACCTCAGCTACAATTTAAAATAAAAATATACTTACCTGGCCTGACTATGCCTGTTTATAGAGTGAAATCTGATTAACTGAGGTAATATATTTTATATTTATATGAAAGAAAAAACACCAATGTACTCGTATAGTTATTCCTATTGACAAATGAGATTTAGCCACCAACTGCACCACGTTAATTTTATTGTCTTTACTTTATTATAGAAAATACTAGCCGAGGTACCCTACGTTGTCCCGTTGTACATGACTGCAATTGTATAACCGCACACCCCTGTATACAAAATGTCTGCCTGCGTCCCCGCTTGCATGCATCATCTGTTGGTATACTAAGCTACTTGCCCAACTCATTTTTTACGGTATGTCCTTCGCAAGTCTTTGATTGTTCTTAATAAAGGAATTCCATCGATAAAACCTTCTTGCGTGGTCGTTGCTCGGGGTTAAATTGTTTCAATGTTTTAGATATTAAGTAAATTTCCCAAGGCCGTAATAACTTTCAAACTGTATGGCATTGTTCACAAATCTAATAATCTAACAAAAACAGGGATTAAACGTCAAAGTTTGAGTCAACTGCAAGTGCAAACGCATGAACGCCCCCCTACCTGCTTCATCGAATGTTTATTCAATTTGGGAATAAAATAAAAAGGTGCACACCAGAAACTACTGCGTAAAATTGAAAACTAACATAAATAAATTTAAAACGTATTTTTTAGCAAAACAAATATTATCTTTTTTTATCAAAGTGGCTTTTTCTTTTTTTTCTGTGTGCACTGTCACTTCAGGACGTTGGTGATCATGACGCTTTCCAATTTCCTGTTCGTTGTAGCTCATAGTAAATTTTGTCTTTTTTGTTACCCTTTTGAACCCTATTCTGTCATCAATTCACAGAATCTCGTTAGATAGTTTATGCACGGTTTTCCTTTGTCCCGCTTGCCTTCAGTATGTCGTGTGAGTGTCAATTTTTCCACGCCCTCTTTCCTCATTATATACCTTTAAAATGTCAAGTGTCTCTTTCTGATGTTAAGTACAAGTGTATATTTGTACAGTTGTATTTAATATCAGAAAGACACTTCATCATTGCTTACATGTTCAGTCCATTTTATTCCCAACACGTTTCTGTATAACCTTATTTCTGTTTCCTCATGTTTCTTCTTCATCTGTGCGGAGATTATCCAGCATTGATTGTGCTTTATATTTAGACAATAATTACAGAGCTTTGTTTCGTGATGTCAAATACCAGAAAGGAGAGAAATTAATTAAAAGAATACGTAACAAAGAATCTTCGGGGTGGTGGTTAATACAATGTGTAAGAAGAAAAAGAATTACTGCCCAATACTATATATATATATATATATATATATATATATATATATATATATATATATATATATATATAGATATGTATATGAAGAAATATAGTTTTAAGGTGTGCTATACTTACAGGATAAAGTGCTCAATATCAGAGATAAAGCGTATGTAAATATGAATAGGGCAGCCTGACGATTGCGTCTAGCATGAAACAGCCTGTCGCCTCTGAGTGTTGACATCAATGTTTACTTTTATATATATATATATATATATATATATATATATATATATATATATATATATATATATGGGCAGCAATTACATATATAAATCACATTACAGGAAACATCTCACTATATGAGAGGCCCTGCATATTAAACATCTGTCTCCACCTATCAAGCTCACCTTATTTAACAATGGAAATGGAACGTTGAAAGATTTTCTAAATAATAGACTCTCACTTGAATTCCAGCCGTGCCCAACACACGAAGACTCAGAATAAACGCTCCTACTAGTATACAAAACAACACAAAATAAAATACAACAGTTAAAACATGGAGTGAAATTAACAACACCTAAAAAACCGATTTCCCCCTTCTTGAAAATAACTAAAAATGTAGTCGAAAGCGTTTGGGACAATGGAAAATATGGATCATTTTTGCACTTCCTGACCCTCAGCAAACAGAAAAATATAAAACGTTGAAAATTAAATTTTCCTTCCCTGTCATATTTAACGAAAGATATTTCAAAGAAAGGTTGTTTCCCAAATATAAATTAACATAGATAGATAGATAGATAGATAGATAGATAGATAGATAGATAGATAGATAGATAGATAGATAGATCTTGTCTAAAGATGGTACCCGTAGCTCGGAAATCTGTAAACGGATTCCAGCATCTATGACGGCGATGCCCAAATTGGCAAGAGAATGGAGGAGCAAAATCAGCTTTCAAACAAAGTACAGGCTTTACTAATCCCTGGGCGTCTCTATTCTCCTATATATGGATGTGAAACGTGGACAATGTTGGCATAGAGAAGAATCCAAGTGTTTGAGAACAAATACATGAAAAAACTCTTTGGCATCTTCTATTGAAAACATAAAACCAATGAGTTTGTGCGGGAAAAGGTTGAAAGTTTTGTGGGCCACCAGGAACTTATCAGCACAGTCAAACGGAGATTGGCGCGCTTTGGACACATTACAAGGCACGACAGCCTTTGCAAGACCATCATACAAAGCACCATTTAAGGTGGACGTAGGAGAGGATGCCAACGTAAAACCTGGTTGGACAATGTCAAACAATGGATAGGTATGACTATACCAGAATTGCTGATGGCTGGCGGTGATAGACCGTTGTGAGGGAGATTCAGTGTGGCTTCTGCATTCGGATCCCCACCCCTACGACTACAAAAGTCCATGGGATGTGATTTATATTTATATATATATATATATATATATATATATATATATATATATATATATATATATATATAATAGTGGCTGTCTACTCACAAAGTAAGTATGACGATCACTGACATGTCCAGTCCAAACTCCCCCCCCAACAACAACAACAACACTGCATTCATTTGTTGTGTGAATGGCAATGGCTCATGAAGCCACCCATCGATCTGCATTTCTTGTTACATATATGGCATGTCAAATCATCTCCGGGTGGTGGAAACTGACTTTGAACATTGTCACTTCCAATGTGTCTTTTTATATGCCTTGTCAGGACCGACTTGGACTTGCACACTCTTGTGCAGGTTGGGCATTCAAAGTATGCCATTACGGAATCGTCATATGCAATAGACTGTTGGTGTTGGTGTGATTTCTGGTAACTGATCAGACTGGACAGACATCCGATTGCATTGGGCACATGGCCAGGTTGGCACTTCATGACAATTCAGGGATCCCCTCCGAACTTTTCAGTTCTGCATATTTTTGTGATACCTCAAGGGATATCTTGACACTATCAGCAATAGCAGCTCTCCAAGAAACCCGATCTCCAGCTAGAGTCTCCCAGTTATCCAAACCAATATGGCACTTGTATAGTGACTCTTTATGGCAATCTTTGTAACAAAGTTTTGCCTTGTGCTGCGGTCTTTTTCCACATTTCCAATTCTCCATACATTGTTTTGGCGTCCTGCCATCTGCCATACAAATAACATGGCCTGTCCATCACAATATGTATATGTGTATAATTGCTTCCACAGGAAGTGAATTGGCCCTTTGTAGAACAAGAGTATCAGGGGTGTGGTACATCCAGTGGATTTCAAGCACAGACCGAAGTCATCGTTGATGAAAACGTTCCACTATCTTCAGATGTCTGCTATAATCTACCAATGTCTCACATGAATATAGCAGAGATGACATAACGCAGGCATTATATATTTTAATTTTTGTCTGCTTTTTTATACACTTCTGACTCCAGACATGGAACTTGAGTGCTGCAAATGCATCAGAGGCCTTCTTAATCCGTAACGCTATCTCATCATCAAGGGAGCAGTGGCAGTTGAGGGTGCTACTAAAGTATACAAATTTGTCTACTAACCCAAGTCGACTACCATCAACATAAATTGATGGCTCTATATACTGAATTCCTCGGGCAGGTTGAAAAATCACCACTGTCTTGTCAAAGCTGATGGACAGTCCAAAAGCCTTACTTACTCTGATAGTCGATCCATGAACTCCTGTGCGTGCTGAATTGTGTGTGCGACCAGCTCACAGTCATCGGCATAGAGAAGGTTACGCACTAAACTAAACTTTGCTGCAAACCTATGTATGTTGAAAAGCTTTCCAGTTGACCTGTACCTTATCATAATACCATCATGGCAGTCCCCGAACTCATCAAGCAGTACAATTGGAAAGTAGATAGAAAACAGTGTAGGAGCCAGAAGATCTCCCTGCTTGACTCCATTTTCAACCTTGGTGGGCCCCGTAAGCATACTGCGAAAACTGACGTAGGCTTCCATACCGTCATGGAAGGACCTCAGAATCTTGAGAAAGTCGGAAGGTGGGGGCAGCCCAATTTTAAGAGGATTTTCCAGAGAGGAGCATGACTAACAGTGTCAAAAGCTTTCCTCAGATCTACAAATATTTGATAAAGGTCCATTTGTTGTTCCCAGCTCGTTTCCTGGATTTGTCATGCTGTGAAAATCATATCCGTGGCCCCCCTGTGTTGGTGGAAACCACACTGTGATTCAGGCAGTATATTGTCAACTATTTTCTGGTTTAATCTTAATAGGAGAACAGAGGCTAAGATCTTATCCGCCAAAGAAAGGAGAGCAATTCCTCTATGATTACCACATAATTCCCGAGCACCTTTACCCTTATATATAGGTATCATTGTTGCATCCCTCCAATCTTGAGGCACTTCTCCATCTAGCCAAATCTTTACAATAAGATCATGCATAAGTTGACGTAAATGTGTTCCACCGTAATGGAATATTTCAGCATATTAATAAAAAAATAAAAACGGAGAGTCTATTTCAAATACGAGTATCCACTAAAAGATAACGTTTGAAGTAATATCTATGTGTGTATATGTGTGTGTGTGTGTGTGTGTATGTGTGTGTATGTGTGTGTGTGTGTGTGGAGGGACGAAATCATAGGTACTTATTTTACGTGCCATCTCCTTTCTCTCTTGACCTAAGTACCTCTTGCTCTTTTATCCCCCTACTTTTGCCTTGGTACACCTAGCACACATATATATAACATATTTTATCAGCATAAGAATATACTGAAACCAGCATTCAAATTTCGGGTTTTTGTTTCTTTGTATTCTATTTGTTTTAAGATATATTCGATAAGATAACACGAACTCCGATTACGGGGATTAAACCCGCTACCATTTCACTCAATAGGTAGATATATAAGTAAATTAAAACTTTTGAAGAGAAGGGAGAAAAAAGAAAGACTCTGAACTGAATGAAATCAAACTCATTGAACTATCCTTAATTCCCGTACACATTTCCTTACTGAATGGACTATTTTTCAATTAAAATCGTAAAGCAAAACTTCCAATGTATATCCACTTACCTTTCATCGACATTCGGCCACGGAAGATAGCGCTAACTGTCAAATAACGACCATGCCTCGGATCACAAGCAGCCATCATGTTTTTAGCATCGAAAATCTGCTGCGTTAGTTCCGGGACAGTGAGTGCCCTGTATTGCTGACTTCCTCTAGAAGTCAAAGGTGCAAATCCCGGCATGAAGAAGTGGAGACGCGGGAATGGCACCATGTTCACAGCGATCTTACGCAAATCAGCATTTAGCTGTCCTGGAAAATAAAAAATATGCATGAGAAATTGAAAAAAAATCAGAGATGAACTAAAATAAATAAATAGATTATGTAATTTGCAACAAAGCATTAGATAAAAAAATTGTCAAAAGTAATTTCATTGCGTACAATGTATTTTTGATATAAAAAAGGGAAATTTTAGATGAGTTTTTCACAGAAAATGAAAATAAAATTCGTTGAAACAGGATTCTGTGCATGAAAAAAATTAAATTAATCATATCGAGAAATTGTTTCTTCTTTCTATCGTTCCTCCCTTCATATATATATATATATATATATATATATATATATATATATATATATATATATATATGTATAATTTTTTCTTGTAAGAATTTTAATTGGTGTTTTGATTTGTTTTATATTCGTCGTCTTTATATATATCTATATCTATCTATATGTATCTATCTATCTATCTATATATATATATATATATATATATATATATATATATATATATATATATATATATATATATATAAAGCATGTCGGATTAAACAATTTAGACATGTTGTATTCGTTTATTTTTAATAAGATCCTATGTAGTCACGTATAAGCATTTTGTTTCGTAATTAAAAGAGAACTCGGAAGGTTGTCTTTATTCATTTTATTTTTCCGAGTACTTTCAATATATTCACAGTATCATCTTCAGGGTTATGATGGCTAGAACAATTAGTTATGTTTCAGAAAAAAATTTTGTATTTGTGGTTAAACGGTTAATGATCCCGACATGCGCAAAGTCACAAATGGTGATTTTTTTTTAAATTTTCCTTATTGTAAAGGTTAGGGAAGTAACTCAGTTAAGAATTGAATTCTTGTGGTAGGTTATAATTTGCTTGTTTTTACAAAACTGTTTTAGTTTTAACGTAGATATTTCTAAAGAACTACATACAATAACATTTCGGAGTATTTTACCATAATTAATTTTGATAAGTATTGGTTTTAATTTTTAATAATGATGACATCGAAAATTTGTAGTTTCTGCTTATTACGTTCTTGGTGAAGTATACTGATATTTTTGAATAATATATTTTTAAATTGTGAATGTGGACAGGAATGTTTTTGCAGGTTTTGTGCAACGGAGGATGAATTATTCATGTGTAGAGCCAGCCGTCTTGATAGCGTTATTGTAGAATGACCAACATATATATTAGCTTTTTTTTTTGTCGGAGATGCAATCACCCAAAGGACATTTAAATTGATATATAGTGTTGATTTTCCGCAAGACGTCATTGGTGGGGAAGAGTTATTTTGGATGGCAAATTTAGTTGTATTCAATTTGGTATAATATATAATAATTTTTGTTTTTGTTTTATTGGGATTTGTGGGATATATATTATTATTTATGAGTTTTTAAAGATTTTTTCATCTTGTTTATATTTAGAATATGTTTGATTACAATATAGAAGGTTGGTGTATTTAGGGGCATTTGAAGAAGTATTATGTTCTATCTGATTTATATTAAAATTTATAATAGATCACCTTATTTGTCCATCAACAATGTAGTTAGGAAAGCCATTATTAATAAAAGTTTGTTTAATGTTTTTTTTAGTTTGGTGTAGAAAATATTTTTGTGGATGATTTAACTTTAACACGATTTAGTAAATTTTGTATAATTGCTATTTTGAAGTAGTTAGGACATTATAATTAAGAGTGCATGTGTTTATGCTAGTATTTTTTTATATAGGGAGGCTGTGAATATATATATATATATATATATATATATATATATATATATATATATATATATATATATGAGAAGATAAAGAACAAATAGGGAACGTTTATCAAGCTAACATGTTTCACTGCGGTTTCTGACAAAGGATTAATAAAAGTGAAACATGTTAGATTGATAAACGTTCCCTATTTGTTCTTTATCTTCTCATATATATATATATATATATATATATATATATATATATATATATATATATATATATAAGGATAGTAAGTAAAGGTTAGTGAGACGTTGCAGGATATTAAGAACATAACACTTTAGAGAGAACATATATTTACAACAACACTACCAACTATGAACACACGTTTAAAAACTACATTACATGACTATTTTTCTACAGATACATTATTCATGAATCTAACATTTCTCTTCCGAATACATAAGAATCAATATATATACAAAATACGCACGAGATATACTTTAATGAAAAATTGTTCAAAATATCCTGCAGCGTCTCACTAACCTTTGTTTACTTTAACATCTAGAATGTTTTCTTACACTTATTTGTGTGTGTGTATATATATATATATATATATATATATATATATATATATATATATATATATATATATATATATATATATATATATATATTTAAACATATATTGTTAAATCTAACAGAAAACGAATGTCTATTATGTTTGATCATGAGCCGTTCTAAGATTTGTATATTTGCTTTAATTTTGCGGGAAAATAAAAACAAAAACTGTCCAACATTTGGGTATTTTTTTTATTATTCTGTTCCTGGATCTAGGCTTTCGGCTCACATGAGCAATCACCAGAGCGGTTATATCAACATTTCAACAAAGATAGTCACTATCAAAAATGATATCATGTTATGTTTTCAATGATATCATGTTATGTTTACGTAGAAGTTTGTTATGCGACGATAATGGTCGCGCAATAGCAGACGTAGGTTGTAAAAAATAAAAAGTAAATAAAGCTTAGATTGAGGAAGAGCATAATAAAAAATAGTTTTTGTCTTTAATTTCTCCCGAAATTAAACCAACCATACGGAGCTTAGAACGGCTCATGATCAACCATAACAGACATCCATTGTCTGTTATATTTAACAATATATGTTTGAATAATGATCTGCTGCCCCAATACAATATATATATATATATATATATATATATATATATATATATATATATATGCGCGTGTGTGTGTGTGTGTGTGTGTGTGTGTGTGTGTGTGTGTGTGTGTGTGTGTGTAAATATTCTGACATTTTCCTAATGCTTGTAATGCTTTCTTTTTATACAACACATTAATCGGGAGGCATGATGGCACCGCAATTCTAAAATTAAACCAGTAGTCAAATAAAGTGATTGATGCTACTATTAACGTTTTTTCATATCCAAAAATAATATTTTATAACTAAATGCCAAGAAACTGTTTCATTTGTTATCCTTTTATAAACATTTTTGCCATTACAACAAAGAATATTGACCAAAAACTGATTTGTATGAATCTGAAACTCAAGTTTTGCCAATTTTTGATGATTTCAAAAATCTGCGTCACCCGACTGACATAGCTTATGCCTTATCTGTAGTGTCTTACTTTTATATCTCTACCTTTTTTATCACAGCCCTCAGGCTGTCGCTCTACGATCAATTGTAAGCTGTGCGGATCGAAAATAATGAATATACCTTCGACGATATTCAGGCTCTTAACTTCGGAAAGTTTGCCTATCCCGCTGGAGGTATTTTTTTATTATTTTCGAACCGAACTGCTTACTAGCGATCGTTGAATGACGATCTAAGAGTTGCGCTTAAAAATAACAGAAATAAACTGAAAAGAATCTTAGCCAATACTTAATAACTGACAATGCATTAACCAAGAAACTAGAATGATATCGCTTAGCTAATGTCTTTTCTGATATCATTTAAATCCAGACGTGAGTCATTCAAGAAACATTAGAAACATAAGAAAGTACTAAGGAATTTGAAGAAATACGTCAAGAATAGACACAGGTGCTGTACTAAAGCAATTATACCTCCGGCGTTTCTCCCCGACTTCTGCACTATAAAAGGTTAGAGACTGTAAGCTCTTTCAAAAAAAACCTATAATATACAGACGATTACGGCCTTTTATAAAGATATCTGGAAAAACTAAGATGCTTTTTGCCCAGAAGTTATGCCTGGTATCTTATCAAGAATGCTTAACTGGGCGTGCTTACAACGAGAAGACGTGGCGCGAAGTATCTGATAGAAGTAAAATACGCTATACACCATTTCTGTTGAATCTTTAACTTGATAAGGCTGACTATGTCATGCATAATTAGAACGTGAATTCACAAAGGCGCACATTCGAATCAACAAGGAGAATTGCGTTTCCTTATGAATGCTCTGTGTCCAGAAAAACAGATCTCAATGAAAGAGAAAAAAGCGAGAAAGAAAGAGAATGATAGAGATCAGTGAAAGAGAAAAGAGAGAGAGAGAGAGAAAGAGAATGCGAGAAATCTATGAAAGATAGAGAGAGAGAGAGACAGAAATCAGTGAAAGAGAAATGAGAGAGAGGAAGTGACTGATAGAACTCATTGAAAAAGTAAAGGGAGAAAGAAAGAGAGTGACGGAACTCAATGGAAGCGAATGGCGAGAGAGAGAAAGAGAGAAAACTCAGTGAATGAAGAAAGAGAGAGAAAGAGAGTTACAGAACTCAGTAAAAGAGGAAGGGGGAGAGAAAGAGAGTCATAGTACTCAATGAAAGAGAAAAGAGAAGAAAAAGAGGAAATTTTGTAAAAAAAAAGTTTCTACATTTTCTACCTAATTTCCTACTCGCCTATGTCTTCATGATCCCCATTAATTCTTGTTCCTATTTTTCTTTTCTGTTCAGACGATTTTTCTTTCTTTGTTTCCTTCTGTCTTTCTTTTCTGTCTTTCTTTCTTTCTTTCTTTCTTCCTTCTTTTCTTTCTGTCTTTCTTTCTTCCTTTTTTCTGCCTTCCTTTCTTTCTTTCTTTCTTTCTTCCTCTCTTTCTTTCTTTGTTTATTTTTCCTTCCCTTTTTCTTTCTTCCTATCTTTCTTTCTTTCTTTTTCTTTCTTTCTATCACGAAAGAAAATTGTTTTTTATTTGTTATTTATTCTTCATTCATTAAATTAATTCTTTCTTACTTCCTCGTCACTCTTTTACCTTTTCTTTTATCTAGTCTTCTATCTTCGTTTTTTTTCCTTTGCCTGCCTATCTTTCTTTCATTCATTTATCCATTCTTTCTTTCTTTTTTCAACTCCTCAAATCGTGTTTATTTTTTCTTCGCTCCCTCAACTATCTCTACTCTTTCTTATTCTTTTACCGTCCTCTTTTTCACATTTCTACTTTCCTTTTCTTACCCTTTTCTTTACTCGATCTATTTCTTTTTCTTCTTCTTCTTCTTCTTCTTCTTCTTCTTCTTCTTCTTCTTCTTCTTCTTCTTCTTCTTCTTCTTCTTCTTCTATTTTCCCTCTTATTTCTAATTCTCTCCCTATCTTTTCAACTTTGAATTAATCAGTGTGTCCTAACAACTTAGGGATCACTTTTATATTTCACAAGCAATAAATTATCAAGTTATAGTGTTACAAGCACACACAGAGACCCACGCCCCTAAATATACCTGCACCCACCCGCCTGTATTTTTCAATGTCTTTCCCTGACACACATATGAAAAGATGCATACACAGAAACATAGATATACATATTCGCTCCATATGTTCTGACACATACACAGACCTCTTTTCATTCCTTCCGTTCATCAAAAAGCATCTATCTTCTTTAACCCAGCCCGCCGCTTCCTAACGCCCGTCTCTTTTTCATTTCTTTCTTTCTCTTTTTTCCATCAGTTATCAAACGTTCTCTCTAGAAATTCCAAGTATCCACTGAGTAGCCGCGGCCAGTGGGGACTTGAGACTGACGATGAATCTTTGCTCTGACCTCGCGCGCACAGCCTTAATAAAATGTCGAAAGAGAGAGACGAGTTCTCGCCAGGACAAAATAAAGGTCAGTAAGGGAAAGAGGTATCAGCAGTAAAAAGACGGAGAAGACAGAAGTGGTAGAATTTCAGTTGGAAAATATTGCAATGGATAAAGATGAAATTTCAGTCTCTCCTGAATGGAAGATATGGGTGAAGGTTAATCGAGGGACGGTCTGTTGATTCTTCTCTCTTCTTTTATGTAGTGTGTCGATTCAGAACGTAGGCGGTCATGGCACTCTACATCTTCCTGTCCCTTGGAGTTCTTAATATGTTTTTTTCCTTTTTGTTATTTCTCCCAAACCCTTTTCCGCCATGCACTTGCTCAAGCCCATCAAGTATGTAACGCGTTGCTTCCCTCTTCCCCTCTTTACCTCTGTCACTCTATCTGTCCTGTGAGTATCAAATTTCCCAAGCCCTCCTTCCCCATTACGTGTCACATAAATTTCAGCTGCCTCTTCCTGATATTAAATATAAGTTTCATCTTTGTATCCATTCTCTCCAAAACCTCGTTGTTGCTTACATGTTCATTCCGTGCTATACTCAGCATCTTTCTGTAGAACCACATCTCTTCTTCATCTTTGAGGAGATTGTCCAGCATTCGCTGCCATACAGGAGGACAGACATCACGTAACAATTAAGTACTGTTTTCTTTGTTTCCATCGTAATTTTTCCTTCTCTTAATACTCTGCTTAGCTTTTGGAATGCATCTTTGGCCATCCCAATACGTCTTCGGTTCTCAGTGTCACACTTTTTGTCCTCTGTGAGAGCACTTCTCAGATATTTAAATTTCTGTACCTGCTTAACCTGTTGACAGTGTGCTAAAAAAGCACAGTTTTTATATCGAGACCAATTTTCTGAAACCTTGTAAATGGTTAGATGTCGTAAATTAAACATTGATTAATAATATTACACGACTTATGTTGGATTTTTTTTACTAATGTTCACCCAATACAAGGCTCAAGAGCCACTCAAGGTAGAGGGTTACTGTGTAGACATATATTAGCGTAAGAAAGGAAAAACGTTAGAAGTATAGAGATGAAGCAAACTTTAGAAGGAACCGGAGACCCAACCTAAACAGGAAACAAGGGACAAAGCTCGACTCCTGTGTTCAAAAACCGATTTAATGGTTTTACACAAATAAACCTATGTAGGCATTTCGACGTGGCTTAATGATTAGCAAGCTTGTCTTGCTAGGACAATTACGACTGAGTAATGAGTTCGATCCTCACTGGGTGCCTCCTACTTTTGGTTTTGTGCCACATCTAAGCTCCATCACGCTTAAATGTGACACATTAATACACCTACGTACACATACATATGCACACACACACACACACATATATATATATATATACATTGTGTGTGTTTGTGGAGGAATATTTGTCAATGAGTATGGGTATATATATGTGTACGTTTATTCATCGTAGAAGGTTTATATTCGTAGCTATTTTACCACATAACTTTATGTTTCATAGGATTTCTCCTTCTTCGATCTTTTAGACTGCTGTCTTTTTCAAGCACTTGTTCGATATGTGTCACTTCGCTGACGGCATGATGATCCAATTTTCAAATCTAAATTCTTTGTCTATTTATTGGAAAATATATATTTAGTTTGAATAATATGCAAAAACGATCTTTTCTTTTAATTCACCCCAAATAATATAAAATTACTTATCGTAAATATTAATTCACCCCAAGAGATTATAAATTTTAACTCAAAGTTTGTTTGTTTATGATGTGGACCGAAGTAGGGGCCACGGAAGGAAAACACGGAACACAGGTTAGAGTTAAGAAAGATATATTAAACAGAAAAGTTACAAAGAATAGTGTAAGAGTAAGCAGAGCTTACTATCCAGTGGTGTCCGATATTGGTATTGTACGTGGCTGCGCATTACTGGTGCTACTCCCATGATACTACCATTCACATAATAATTTAGTACTGGGAGAGTCCATGATGTAGGAAAGTATCGGTCTCACAACAGTTTATTTATGACATTTTTGGCAGTCTTTGAAATTATAAATTTTAAATCAAAGTTTGTTTGTTTTTTGTTCTTTTTTATTAAATTTTTGACACTCTTTTGAAATTATAAATTTTAAATCAAAATTTAGCTTGGCTCGTAACAAATCCAACCCACAGAATGAAAAATTATCAAAAATCAGGGAATTCCTCACATTCCATAAGTGTGGATGATATTCGAGGGACTTACAAGGAATTTTTACAATTTTAAAAAAAGAAAAAATCTGTTTTTAGCCTGTTTGAATTCAATACGTGGCCACAGCAGAGGTGAACAAAAACTTGGATAATTAGTAAAGGGCATTATTTGACACTGAGATATTCAGAAATGGAATGACACATGGAACTAGAACAATCTACTCCCGTATATCACCTGAAGAGGGCCGGAGCGTACATCGGCCAAAACGTCGTGAATATTACAATAAAGATGAGGACAACAGTCTGAATAGTGTAAATACTTACACCTTATATCTAAAATATAAACAGGTGACTATAAAATAATTAATATATTGATATACTCATACGGATCATTCAAAACTTGCAAAAAGTCAATAAAAATGTAAAACAAACGTTATCGATAGAATTTAATACAACTTACTTATATATATACTATTATTATCTTATTACTATTATTATTTTTCTTTCTTTTCCTTTTATGGAAACCCTTCTGTGTATTTCGTTTTCCTTTTATGATGTTTCTCCTTGTTTTATGGTGTTTTCCCCGAAAACAATTTGAATAACGAGAAAAGGAAAGTGACGGTCCATAGGCGGCATTTTTAAATCGGATCGGTCATAACGCATCTTTGTTCCTCACCCGTCGAGATGCTCCTCTGCATCGAAACAAAAATGAATCATTGTCGTGACTAATTGTTTTTTTCTGTATGTAAAAGTTTTATAATAAATAACTACTGCTCTACTCCTGGTATTGAGCCCACTTTTGAATTCTTTTCGTTCTCATTACATTTGTATACACACACACACACACACACAAACTTGACCCCCCCAAAACTGGGGTCGAAATACTATGAAAGTGTAAAAATAGGTTTTAATACCAGCAATATATTTTTGTAAAAGGTTTATACCAGCAATGAATATTTGAAGAAAAAAATTATTACCAGCAATAACAATCTTGTCGGCATTAAATAACCCATAGAGGTTGATATGCCGTAAAACAAACCAAACCAAACCAAGCCAATAGGTAATAAACTTGTTAAACCAATTCCAGCTTTTCTACTGTTGCTTTTAATAACTCAGTTACAACACAAATGAAAAGGTGTGATATCCAGTGAAGTTATCAAGCATTATACACACCATGTTGAGTAATACATTCATCATATGGGTAGGCATTATTCTGTTAGAATTGCGCGTCATTTCCCTGTTGCAGAAATGGCAACAGAACGAGTTGAACAATATCCTAGACGCATATGGTTCTTTTTACAATGATGATCACCCTGTACAAGGCCCAATAGCAACTCGAGTTAGAGATGCAATTTATGGTAATATATGCAAAATGTTGACCCTAGACTTTAACAAGTTAAGATTGTAGCGATCAAGGAAGCACCCTATTGGGAGTCGGTTCCAGAAATCAGCGGTTCATAGGAAGATGCTCGTCAAGTGGAACTTACATCTCAGCAATGGAATAAAAAGGAAATCAGGATGATGCGCTCGAATGTGCGTCGCATGGCTGGTCTGCCCATCGTTTAGTTTATACCAAAGGCCAGTAAGAATTGTAACCTGGTATATCATGTAAAAGGTTGATCCTATATGTTGAGGGCAAATACAATCAGGAAGGTTTCGTTCCCTTCATTAATTGCTCACATACAAAAAGGCATCACTTGCAGAAAGAAAGAACTTGATCTTATCACTCAGAACTACTGAACGTCATTCGATCCAGCAGGTGAATCTTTCTCATACCACTGAAGACATGAATTAGCGTGTTGTTGCAGAAGTGGGGGTCTAGATATAGAGGCACACACATGCCCCTAGTAGTACTGCTGTAAATAAACGATTCCCAATGATCCCGTGACGCATTTTCTCTGATCTCTGCAGAAGGCGCCATGCGATCTGCCAATTGTGGCCTAACAATGCCATGTCATTGTGGCCTAACAATGTGTCGATCTTGAAAGTACTGAGTGGCCATCCAGAAACTGGTTTACGAGTACAGCCTACTTCTGACAACATCGAAACACCCTCAAAGTACGCAGCAATTCTTCAAAACCAACATCCATTCTCTCGAAAGTCCACAATCTGCCCCCTCTCAAATGGTGCCAATTTAACAAAAGGCGTAAAACTACGTCTGTCGAAATTCTATTTGCACGGACTCAGACCAAGCCGCATTATAGTTTATATATTAAAGAATCTTTTTTTTTTCAATCGAAAAACCGAACTAATAAAACGTTAAACCAATTGCCAGATCCAAAGACTGTCGAAAGGTTTTCGGCCCGAATAACCTCCCCGCAAAATCTAATCATCTAAAAAACAGTGTTTTTCGAAGGTGTTCTTAGTCGGGTGAAGAACTTTTCAGCACTTTCTCATAGATAGATAGATAGATAGATAGATAGATAGATAGATAGATAGATAGATAGATAGATAGAGAGAGAGCTGTGAAGAGAGTGAGATAGATAGATAGATAGATAGATAGATAGATAGATAGATAGATAGATAGATGTGAAGAGACTGAGATAGATAGATAGATAGATAGATAGATAGATAGATAGATAGATAGATAGATAGATGTGAAGAGACATAGATAGATAGATAGATGTGAAGAGACTGAGATAGATAGATAGATAGATAGATAGATAGATAGATAGATAGATAGATAGATGTGAAGAGACTGAGATAGATAGATAGATAGATAGATAGATAGATAGATAGATAGATAGATAGATAGATAGATGTGAACAAACTGAAATAGATACATAGATAGATAGACAGACAGAAGCAATCATGTTCTTGGAATCGACTGCGCAGAAACAAGATCCATTAAGACCAAATATAGTAAATCGTGATATTTTGTTGCCTGCTTTCTGTCTGCTAACACAATGCAATTTTCCACAAAGGATCCCTGTCTTCTGATATCGTTGGCGCCAGGACATTTTTAAACTGGAAGCTCGCTAATAATCCGAATCCATTTGGCGCCCACATCTCGAATTATATCAGTAGAGCTCTTTAGTTTGATTTATTTGCAAATACAATCTATCCTGCTAGTAAAAGGACCCACTGTTCAGATGCAGAACTGTGGCTCAAATAACCTATTCACAAAAAAAGATGCGTTGCATATGCGCGCCCTTTTATGTCTTGTTTTAAATTTCTTTCTCGGAAGGTTTTATCTCGTTTTTTTTTCTACCATTTTCTTCTTTTCCTTCTCTTACTTTTCTTACATTTACTTCTTTTATTTTATTTCGTTTTCGCCATTTAGTTTTCTTTTATTTTCTTTATCGCCTTCGTTTACCTCCACAATTTTTTTTCTTTTACTTTGCTTCAGTTCATTCTTTTACTTCTACTCCTTTAATTCTTTCTTTCTTGTTTTCCCTTCTTTTATGTTCTCCTATTTCATTCGTTTACTTTCCTTCGTTATTTTCTTTTACTTCCTCCTCTTTATTCATTTGCAACATTTCATTCTCCTTCTATCTTTTCCCCCACCTTTACGTTTTCCGCTTTTATTTTTTTTTTATTCATTCGTTTCTTTCTTTTACTTCCTCTTCTTTATTCATTTTACTTCCACTCCATTCATTCTTTTTCCTTCTTTCTTTTCTTTCTTTTGCGTTTTCCCCTTTCATTCTTTTACTTTCCTTCGCTTCTTTCTTTTACATTCCATACATTTCTTGCTATTTTTGTTTTACTCCTGTATTTCTTTCTTTCTTTCTTTCTTTTATTTCCAGTTATGATCTTCTTTTACTTTCCTTCCTTTCCTTCTTTTAATTTTTTAGATGAACCTTTCGACTTCTTTTCGCAAACCTTTCATCTTCTGTTTTCTCTCCCTTTTCTCTTTTTATTCATTCGTTCATTTCTTTCTTTCTTGTTTATTTTTTTAACCATTCCCTTCCCTGCAACTTGTTTTTCTTCCGTTTTGTCTTCTTTCGTTTTATAGTTTCTCCCCTTAGTTTTTCATCATATTATTACTTTTTGTTCCATTTCCGTCTTTTCCAGGAAAGTTTTTCTTGTTTATTCCCTTCTATTCAGTTTTCTTCTTTTTTTTTTTTTTTCAATTTTATCGATTTATTCTTTTTGTTGCATTTTTCACTCTCTAGCTTTATCTTTTTTTTCCTCTTATTTTCTTCCTTGCATTGTCTTCCGGTTTGAGATTCTTGTTGATATCATGAATAAGAGATAGTTAAAATATTGCCGCTATGTTTATCAACTTTCAAGTCTGTGTTCGCAATACTAGGGTGTGTGCCAAGACACACACACACACACACACACACACACACAAACACACAGATATCCCCGCATTTCCATTTATTATTATGCGTATAGATTTACTTGAAAGTGACAGTTTCCTGTGAATGTGTGCGCATACGTATCATTATATCTCTAATAGCTGCTATCCGATAACATTGTGAACTATAAACGGACTGAAATTCATTACCGCGTCCATAGAATTGATTTGAATGCTTGTGCACGATGATGTCCGACAGTATATCTTTGTATGTGCGTGAAATATACTCTACTGTCACATTAGCGGTTTGAGGATTTTCTCGTATATCTTACTCTCCTTTTCGTGATAGAATAACAGAGAAGGCGCACTCAGTGCCGGTGACGATTGTTTTCTGTCGTGAATTTGAGATGTCACATTGGCCGAGGACCGTCCTGCCTCACTACACAAATTGACAAAGATAGATTTCCATATTGTACGCATTCTTTTCGCTTTTATTTCGTATTTTTTCTTGTCTTTTTCTTTCTTTCTTTCTTTCTTTCTTTCTTATTCATCCTCTCATTCTTCTTACCAGCTTTCTTTCTCCTTCTATTATATCTTTCTTTCTTTCTTTCTTTCTTTCTTTTAGCCGCCCAATCCTCTTTAAATTGTTCTGTTTCCTTTCTTTCTTTTAGTAAACTCCTTTTCTTACACGTTTTATTTCTCCCTGATATTTCAAAGTACTTAATTATTTTCCTTCTGTCTTTCATTTTTCCTTCCGCTCTTCATTCCTTTAACCCTTCTTTCTGTCTTTTTTCTTCCACTTTCTTTCAATCCTCCCTTCTGTTATCATTCCCTCATTCTTCGGATAATTCGCTTGACTAATCCCCATGCCCATTTCTGGGACTTACCTTTCCATCCATTTGTCTTCTTTCAGACAAGACAAATTCAGTCATCAGCTCAAACCAAAAAAGCATTCATCTGTGGCGAGCATCTGGCGAGACTTGTAGCAAACCAAAAAGAAACTAAAACATTTCGCTCACCGGTTGGCCCGAAATATCCGATTTTTAATTTTATGTTTCATGCACCTTTTTATCTTTCTGTCTATTTAACATTAGTTTTCTGCAACATCGGACAACGGAGAATGTGAAAATAGAACACTTGTAAGGCACGCATTTTAAACGATCAATCTGCAACTGAAGACACAGACCAGTTAACAAGCAAGTATATACACATAGGCATAGGCATAGGCATAGGCATGTATTGTCGTATAAGTAACTAGATAGATAGATATATAGATAGATGTTAAAAGATTGAGATAGATAGATAGATAGATAGATAGATAGATAGATAGATAGATAGATATATAGATAGATGTTAAAAGATTGAGATAGATAGATAGGTAGATAGATGTTAAAAGATTGAGATAGATAGATAGATGTTAAAAGATTGAGATAGATAGATAGATAGATAGATAGATAGATAGATAGATAGATAGATAGATAGATAGATGTTAAAAGATTTAGATAGATAGATAGATGTTAAAAGATTGAGATAGATAGATAGATAAATGTTAAAAAATTGAGATAGATAGATAGATAGATAGATGTTAAAAGATTGAGATAGATAGATAGATAGATAGATAGATAGATAGATAGATAGATAGATAGATAGATAGATATGAAGAGACTGAGATAGATAGATAGATAGATAGATAGATAGATAGATAGATAGATAGATAGATAGATAGATAGATAGATAGATAGATAGAGTTTGCAAATTTATATTTGGAGAGAAAAGTTCAGAGTAGATTCCTGAAAAATGATGGTGAATATGAAAATATTTCTGAAGCGAGCCCACTGATCCTCTTCATCCTTCGTTTTATTTCGTCATTTATTTTCGTAACTTTCAGATCCTATTTATTTACCATTAAGTCAGCAGCACGGCTTGAAAATAGCGAAGAAGACACTTCAGACGTCACTTGAACTCACCAATCCTTTATATAGCCGCAAATGTTGGACAATTTTCTAACACATGAAGAAGAGACTAGTGGAAACAGATTTGGTTCTGAAGAAGGATGCTGAGAATACCATGAACGGAACATGTGAACAACAAGGAAGTCTCAAGGAAAAGTGGAACAAAAAGGACACATAATTAGAGAAACAGACAGATTTCAAGGACACATAATTAGGAAAAAAGGCTTGGGGAATTTGACACCCACGGGACATAATAAGTAGAAGAAAACAGCAAGTAACATTCCTAACAAGCATGTGTAGCAGAACGGAGACTGGGTAGGATAGTAAACGGACAAATACTGCTTAGAGTTGCAAAGGGTAGGAAGTCATGGTTAGCCATGATCAACTGCGTCCTGAAAGGACACAGCATATAAAGAAGAAGAGTGAGTCTTTACGAGTCTTTCTTACTACAACAGCTCCTTAATAAAATAAATAGTCAGAAATTAATGATAAGACGAAAGTCGGACCATTAAAAATAGGTCTTTGCTTAAATTTATAACTACTTTTTTAGAGTCTGTCTTTATTTCTGAGATGAGGTATTATGTACAGTATTTACATTAGTCGGACTATTGTCCTCATCTTTGTCGCCATATTTAAGGTTAAGGCAGGGGAGAACTTTCAGAGGGAAATTAGCAGGAGATAACTGATAACTGACATCCATCAAACATGGCTCGTGGAACTAGAACAGTCTACCCCAGTGATCGAAATAAAGGGTTCGGTTCGAAATTCCAACCACCTGAAGAAGGCCGGAGCGTACAACGGCCGAAACGTTGTGACAAATATGGCGACAAAGATGAGGACAATAGTCCGACTAATGTAAATACTGTACTTTTTTGGAGTCATCATGGTAAATTGTATTTTTAAAGAGTTTTAGAAATACCTATTATGATTATTTTATTGACACTTAAATAATTATATACATCATACTTATTATATAATGTTTATGTACTCTTAAATATCAGAATTGTTTTATCATGTATACCTATCTAATCTCAATATCTAATCAAATGTTTTTTGAAGTACTGCTGTAACCCATTTTCGAAACTACATAATTGGTATGCAGAGAATGTACGACGTTGTATCATATTAGTGTTCGTATTCATGTTAATATGCGGTATGCATAAAACGTGTAAATGCCAGATCTCAATCAATGAATGCTTGAAACAAGATCCGTAAACATAAGACGATGATTTTGATAGCTTCTCGTTTATTTCACTCGATTAACAGACTAGTATTTTTTTAAAGTCATTTTTTCCATGTATCTTTACTTTTTTTTTCTTTTTAATTTCTAATATTTCTCTAATTCTCAAAGGCTCCTTTGTTCCAAAAATTATTTCTGGCCGTTTGAAAATTAAGATAACATTGCCCTCACTTCACTGGACTGAGTTGGGAAGACGCTAACGATTTACTTGTTATACTAAAATTGTACTTAACTTTTTCTGGCAAAGGTCTGTTCTTTTAACAACAACAAAAATCTCCAACACAGAGAAAATAAACAATACATTTATTTTTTGAAGACGCTTAAAATGAGATAAAGTTTAACGAGATAATCGATTTTGTCATTAGTGAGTTTGAAACTCAGGGGGCCTCCTATACTTGTAGCTATGTACTAAACTGAATTAAGCCATTCTCGGCAAATAACAATTGGCAAAGTTTAACTTTCGTATCCGCAAAAAAAGAGTGTGTCAAAAGGATGGTTTTTCTCTTGACAATGAATACCCCCCCGGTAACTTTTCTTGTTTTAAAAAACTATGTTTAGAGTTTTAATAAAGCCCAAACGCACGAAAGAGGATTTATACATTTTCTTCGTTGTTGAGAATTTAAAACAAAAATATTAAACTATATTTATTCGTTAGACGGTTTATTTACAAGAATACTTTTTATATTGACAAAATTATGTGTAAATTATAAAAAACATGTGTAAATACAATGTTTATATCCTCTGATAAAGTAATAAACATCAAAATATGTACCGACATTATGAAGTATTTATTACTTACCAATTTATAAAGAAATAAATATCAAAATATTTTTTTTAATTATGAATTTATAAAAATATCTATGAACAAGAAAACTGAAATAAACACATAACGACGAGTAACTGTTGGCGGCTCTTAGACAAGAAATTGAAAAATGCATGTGCCACAATCCCAGCGAAGACTTTGTCTAACGTTTCTCCTCGCAGTCGTCCACCATATTAATAAATGTCTGGAAGCTAAAGGCCACAACTTTGAGCACCTCTTGTGATTGTAGAGTCCAAAGGTAACTTGTATTAATCTCGTGATGTCTCAGTAAATTTAGTATTACAATATCTATACAAGTTTTTCCTTTCCTGGAGTGTCTATACATTTTGGTGGATTCTGTATATATACTATTATAATTTGAATCTTGCATATAAAACATATTTATTCCTGTTTAACAACCTATGTTTCTCAACATGCTCTTATTTAAAAGAATTATTGCTGTTCTTTGACGTTTTTATTTCAATGTCTGAACTTTTGTACTTGAATATTCTGTCAGATTTCTTCAAGGACAGATCCTTATCGAGTGAAAGTGCTTCATCAACGGTTTTGCAGTATTGTAATTTCATAAAAAATACTTCCGATTTCCTTATCTACAGTAATTTAATATTCTCCTAATCATACGGTTTATTTCAAAAGGAAAGTAGTAGTAGTAGTAGTAGTAGTAGTAGTAGTAGTGGTCGTGGTGATGGTGGTGGTTTTGGTAGTAGTAGTAGTAGTAGTAGTAGTGGTGGTGGTGGTGGTGGTGGTAGTAGTAGTAGTGGTGTAGTGGTGATGGTAGTAGTAGCAGTAGTAGTCATGATGATAATGGGGTTACCAAGCTATTTACATATTATTCTTTATGCCCTTGAAGAAATCTTCGAGAATGTCTAATTCCTATTACGAAACTCCTCTATGTTCAACGCCCACATAACCAACCTGTAGTTTTATGGTGCAACTATTCTGAACTTAGTTGCAGTTTCTATGAAAAAAATTATAATCAGAAGTTGACTAAAGACAGTACTCAAACCTTCGCTCATAACGTCTTCTTGTGACTTTGTACAAACACAATCATCAAGAGCTTCTGAACTGTTTCGTCTTCGCAGTTTCATTCACAAGCTTTAAGTCAAACCATGGCATGTTTTTCAAGCACTTCTCGCCAGTGCTGTTTGTGGGGATTGTCTCCTATACGCCGATATAATCATGAAATAGTGTTCTTCATATTCGGACCCAGGTCTCATCGTCAGAAAGCTAACGTTCTAGCCACTCAGCCACAAGCCCATATTATTATTATTATTATTATTATTATTGATTTCTGCTGTTGACACATTTCCTTCTGGGTCCCAACCAGAGACCTAAGGTCAGAAATGGCTTCATGACATTTTCCTCTGATCATTAAAAAAAACTAAGATCACACACATTTTACATAAATAAAACTCTTCGTAATATGTGTGTCGTACTTATGAATACAATCTTTTTGTATTTTTCAAGTCATAGGCTACTAGAAATCTATTCAATGAATCTATGTGAATCTTTTCCAATCAATCCGAGGGCCCCAACTACAACTGGAATTATTGATGTCCACATGTACCACATTTTTGAGATTTTCATTTCAAGATCCTTGTATATTGATAGTTTTTTAAGATCTTCAAAGATACATTACAATCTTCAGGGCTTGCCATGCCAATAAGAAAGCACGTTCTGTTCTTGTAGTCTTTGATCATGATGTCTGGACGATTAGCTTTGATTGTTCTGTCTGTGTGGAATGTAAAGTTCCATAAAATTGTTACGGGTCCTATCTCTGTAATCGGATCTGGGTGGTGTTCATACCAATCTCTTGCAGTTTCCTTTCCGTAAGAAATTGTCCAATTGGCCCACTCTGCCATGCCAGGTTTTATATTCAGTGGGTGCTAATACCGCGCAACCTGATACAAGATGATCAATTGTTTCTTGATACTTATCACAGAATCTGCATTTGGAGCTAACGCAATTTTTCAGTATATGTGCTTGGTAATTTCTAGTTAGCAAGCATCGGTCCTGTGCGGCAAGAATAAAAAGGTTTTATTCTTGCTAAACAAGATCAATACTACTACTACCACTATTATTACTACAACTACTACTACTACTACTACAAATAATAATAATAATAATAATAAGAGCAGCAGATTCAGAAAGAAAACTGTAAGCACTATTAAACAGGATATGGCGAGGAAGGCGATTAGAAAAGACTGATTATTGTAAGATGGAATGAATGACGGTGAACAAAAGAAAAAACTGAGAATGTGAATCAGGAATGGGAAAATTGAGCAAGTGCAGACATTCAACTATTTGGGCAGTGAAATAACTGACGACTGAAAGTTTGACATACGAAAGAAAATAGAACAGGATAACGTTCAGAAATTGAATATGGTACTAAGAGATGGAAAAATAACATTAGAAACAAAACCAATTTTGCGAGACGACTAATAGTATGTGATTCGCACCCGCAAGAACCAGATTATCTTAATCGAATTTAATGTCAATGAAGCACATTCGTTCTCAGTGAAATTGATCTGTAGTGGCCCAATGGGTATTGGGCTAACTCCAGATATAACAAAATAGACTTTGCAATACGTGTCACACCAGATCATCAAAGTGATCACTCTAAACACAAAATATAACATTCAACTCTTTCCGAATTCTCTGCATTGTCCTAAGAATGACACCCAAACACTCTGAAATGTCCCGTATTGGAGCTTCCGGCGTGAATGTCAAAACAGTACAGCTTGCCATTTCCAAATTTCTGGCGGAGTGAATTGCGTTATGGTGTTCTTTTTCTCACAGACGGTGCTCAACTGACCCCACTATACTGTGCAGTCGACAAAATCAAAAACAAACAACGCGCATGCGCGAAAAAAAAAAACAATATAAATGGCGACAATTTACCAATCGCATCAGGTAAATAGCTTAAATAAATCTCATGTGTCCATTAGTAGTGTTCGACGAAAGCGTTACAATACTATTTGATGTCTACAGTCCTATATGGCAGCTAATCCGAACAATTTTTCTACAAAAAGAAATTGTTGAAAGGACAAAGATGTGCTTTTTACCGAGGAATGGTGAGAATACCGTGAATAGGGCGCTTGACAAACAATGAAGTTCTAAGGGGAATAGGAACAACAAAGAAACTTGATAACAATCAGAAAAGGGTAGCTAAAATTTTCGGGAACACATCATGTGGCATGGGGAATTTACCACTTAGAAAAAACATCGAAGGTAAGAGGAACAGTGAAAAATGCGAGTAATATATTTGACGAATTTGTGGAAATGGACGGCGGAGCAAATATCAGAAAGAGTAAGATGGGTCATGAATGGGGCGTTGTGGTCTTTTAGTGCAGCCAATCTATAAAGAGAGAGAGAAGAGAGAGAGAGAGAAAGGAGGGAACAAAATGGATACGCGAAATTTTGTGGAAAAATGTGATTCACGCACATTTAAAAACTGAATTGTGAACCGGCATGATATTGAAGTTCTCCAAGTTTACGTAACCTCGAGCATTCAGAACATTCTTGTTCTTGTAAAATCACATATAATCCAAACATTAGTTCATATTGTCTGTGTGTATTAATAATTGCAGTTTCTGTATAGTTTAATCTACAGCTACTTCACAGAACGACCGGTTTCCATACCAACGATTTGGTCGCTAAACGAGCTCGTCACTAAGTGAAAAGTACCTGACTTCTATTTCAGGCATACTAATAGTATCAATCAGCGTTTATTCTTCCTTTTTTTAATCAATTCCCCTCAAGCAAGGTGATAATTCCACTAAGACGCAAGGGGCTACTGGGAGTGACATAGAATGAGAAGACTTTAGAAGCAAAAGGGAACCCAATCCTAAACTGTAAACAAGGGATAAACCTCTACTCCTGTTCAAAAGACCAAGGAGGTGTGTGAACCGGACCATTTACAAATTACTATTTTTACAGTACAATAGTGTAATGAACAGTAAACACAATAACAAAAATTGAAAATCAGTTCTATATGCTATACATTACTTCGGGTTGCGTACTGTAAATACAGTACAAGTCAGTTTTTGTTTTTCATTTTATTTATTTTTATTCATTTTGAAGAAAGAGGAAACAATTACAATCAAAGTTTTCGTACAACGTTGGATTTTTTATTTTTTATTTTTCTGAGATTTTCTAGTTGGTCGTAAATCCAGAGTTGTTCAACAGGTAAGTTGTTATGTGAGGAATTGCTGTACTTCCTATATATATATATATATATATATATATATATATATATATATATATATAAAATACTCTATGCTGAATGCACAACTCGGAGTTTCATGCTATTTGCAATCTTCAGATGCAAATTTAGGGTAACATTCTTTATTTAATATTTCCGGTTATCAAGGTATTTTATTGTGAGGGAGGATAATTATTGTTGTTAAGTATTAAAATGAATTAATTTGGGATTTGAATTTAGGCCCAGATTAACATTCAATATTGAAAATAAGAATTTTAATATAAAAATGACGCTGATATAAAAAAAAAGAAAACGTTTGGAGATCAATAATGAAATTAATAAAATTAATAGCATTAATAAAATTAGTAAAATTAATAATATGAAAAAAATATGCAATGTGAAAATCAAGATACTAATAAAATAATACATAACAATAAATACAAAAATAAAATTAAGTAAAATAGAATAAAATAAAAATAAAAGCATATAATAAATATATAAATAAAAATAATAACAAAAAACAAAAGACGTTGCCAATAGTAAGACTAAAATAAAATATAAAACAATAATAATGAATATATAGTAAAAATAGTAATATGATAATGTTAATAATAATATTAGCATAAATGTTAAATGCATTACAGTCTAATGATAACAACAGTAACAATAGTTATATAGTAAAGATAGTAAAAATATTAATAAAAATAAATAATTATGATAATAATAAATGATATCACTACGAGTATTTGTGGTTTCTTCACCTGTCAAGACTATATTTATCTGGCATCCTGTGTCGAAAAATCGTGGGAATGATTCGAAGGAATGATTCTCCGTTATTAACAAGGTCAAATTCGCCAACACCACTAATAACCTTCAGAAAATATGATATAAAAACATTGCAACTATCAAATAATAGGATAAGATTATCATCAATTCTGATAAAACGGGCAACTATTAGCAAATCGACGTTGATATAAGCCACAAAGCCATTGATATGAAGGTCAATAAAACTTACCAAAAAACACGATTGTAAGACCAAAAAGAAAGAATACAACCCTTAATACCGGCTAATCAACCCATCCAAGAATAATATCGGTAAGATTAGCAAGACAATCCTCGAAAGAGCTTGCAGATACATAAGAAATTCTTTAGGAATCAACCAGTAGCATAATACAGCTGACGCCATTGATTTGTTCACTAAAATAAGAAAAGCGAATGTTCTTTTCTCCAATTCGATATTTGCAAATTCCCTTCCTCCATCACTGAGAAGTTACTAATGAATGCGATAAACCTGGCCAACATTCACTGCCCCATAAGAAAATAGGATATTATTATCATTAAAAAGGTCTAGAAACCCACCCTGTTCCATGAAGGCTCCCTGTGGACCAACCGTAGCAATCCTGACTTTAGTATTGCCATGGGTGCGTTTGATTCAACGGAAGCTTGTGAACTAGCTGGTATCTTATTCCTTTGGTTTATCTTCGATATTAACAACACCGGCCTCCATAGGGAGGACGGGATTATACCCCTACACAAATCAAGTGTACGAAAACTGACCGAATAAGAAAAAACTTAGTTAAATTTTTCAAAGACCACCACCAACACTAAAATAATCAGTTTCCTGGATCTAACATTTGGCCTATATAACGGGCTTTATAAACAATATACTGAAGATTTATACATCCATAGATACATCAGCAAACAATCTAGCCACCATCCTATAATACTAAATAATTCATATAAATTGGTCCAATTTAGGTTGTCCACCAACCTTGAAATAAGGATATTTTTGACAAGCAAATATGTAGAAGTACTAGAACATAGTAACCATAAAATTAACCTCGAATTCTTAGCCAATAGCAATTTTGACGTCAACAAATCAAAACGCTGTAAACGCAATATAATATGGTTTAACCCGCCTTTCATAAAAAATGTCAAACCTCATATCGGAAAATATTTTGAATTTAATCCATAAGCACTTCAGTCATTCTCCAACACTAAATAAGATTTTCAGCAAAAACAACGTCAAAGTTAACCACAATTGTGCCAAAAACATCAACCACCAGCACATATCACAGCACCACTGTTTCATTGTAAACAAACACTTTAACAAACTACAAAACAGTAACATTCCCGCTAAGGAATGCAACTACCGAAAAAAACAAATCCTTCCCTTTAAACGATAGATGTATTACCAAATCGTTAGTCTTAAACCTGAAATCAAATATGACGACGAGGTCATGGTTTATGTGTGCTATACAGAAAACAATTTAAATCGTGCCTCCACCAGCACCAACTGACATTAGGCAATATCAAATATCATAACAACACTGATCTCACTAATTTTTTTCTGGAAACTGAAAAGTGAGAATAAAGACCCAACTATCACCTGGAAATGGCGACAGATGAAACTTATGTTTTTCTGAAAAAATAATGATACTAAAAAATATGAAAAATCCCAATCTCTTAAACAAGAAAAGTGAATTAATGAGAACCTGCTTGCATAGAACTAAATTCCTACTCAAGTACGTTGACCGGTTAATATAGTCTAGCCAGAACGGGAACTACAAATACTCGTAGCGATATTATTTATTATTATCATAATTATTTATTTTTATTAATATTTTTACTATCTTTACTATATAACTATTGTTACTGTTATTATTATAAGACTGCAATGCATTTAACATTAATGCTAATATTATTATTTTCATTATCATATTATTAATATTTTTACTATATAACCATTATTATTGTTTTATCTTACTTTTATTTTTCGTCTTACTATCAGCAACGTGTTTTGTTATTATTATTATTATTATTATTATTTATATGTTTTCATATTTTTTTATTCTTTTTTACTTTATTTAAACTTTTATCTTTATTGTTATGCATTATTTTTATTAGTACCTTAATTTTATCACTGCATATTTTATTAATATTACTAATTTTATTATAGATTTTCATACAAAAAATAGAGTTGCCCCTTGATCTCCAAATGTATTTTTTATATCAGCGTCCGTTTTTAAATTAAAATTTATAATTCTTATTTTCAGTCTTATTTTCAATCTTCAATGTTAATCTGGGACGAAATTCAAATGCAAAATTAAACTACAATTCATTTTAATACTTAACATCAATAATTATCCCTCCGAACAATCAAATATCTAGCGATAACCAGAAATATGAAACAAACGGTGTTACCTCAAATCTGCACCTGAAAATTGCAAATAGCATGAAACTCTGAGTTATGCATTCAACGTAGGGTATTATGTATCTTTTTTTAATATATTAAATAGCTCTGTTATTTAACATTGAGCACTGCTCTTTCTTACAGTATAAGGTATATACATATGTATTCGTATACGAACGCTTGCTCGTATATTTACCTATATATATCCATTTGATTCTATATATATATATATATATATATATATATATATATATATATATATATATATATATATATATATATATATACCGGCCTGAATGTCCGAGAATGTCGACAGGAATCGAATCTGTATCCTATACGGAACAGTTATATAGCCTGACGTGCCTTAACCGATTGGGCCACAGATGATCGTTCGGTTAGCAAGGTCGATTTTACTACTTTTAAATGTTGTTTAATGCTGTTTATTATAAACAGAGCATTTACTTAAAAATATTTGTATCTATAAAAAGAATGTATAAACAAAAAATTGTCGAACTTTGTCCATTTCATAATGTGTGACATCATTTGTTTATATTTGGATACGCATTGAGCAGATATGAATGTACGTGAGAGAATCATGGAAGATTGTAGTTTAAAAGTAGTAAAATCGACCTTGCTAACCGAACGATCCTCTGTGGCCCAATCGGTTAAGGCACGTCAGGCTATATGACGGTTCCGTATAGGATACAAGTTCGAATATTCTCTATGAAAATTTGTCGGACATTCAGGCCGGTAAATGTTGTTTAATACTGTTTATTATAAACAGAGCATTTACTTAAATATTTGTATCTATAAAAAGAATGTATAAACATAAAAATGTCTTAAAATAATTGTTGGACTTCGTCCATTTCATTATATATATATATATATATATATATATATATATATATATATATATATATAGAGAGAGAGAGAGAGAGAGAGAGAGAGATAGATAGATAGATAGATAGATAGATAGATAGATAGATATCTTGAACAATAAAAAAAATTAAAATTTTAGACACATTTGGTTGTACATTAATATTTTTGTTTTATTTTTTTAAATTATATTCCTCGACTAGTTTCGGCCAGCATGGCCATCATCAGGAAAAAATAATACTGCTTGTTAGTAGCAGTGAAATACTGAAGTGAATGACTGTCTCTGAAGAAGCTGAACTTTGCCTGTAGTTTTCATTTGTTTTTTATCGTTAATTTTTGGCCAGTCCTTGTGTTGGTCAGAGGCCTTTTTCAAGTTCTTTTAAGGAGAGGTTGGGGCATTCATGAGTCTCAGAATTACCCCCTTAGTCATTCTGACAGCCTTCTCTAGGTTGCTGGGAAGGGGATGTCTGTGTTATGTGTATGTTATCTTTTAGAATTTTTTGGGGAGTGTGTGAGATGTGTGTATGTGTATATATTTGTGTGTGTATGTGTATGTGGGAGACCTCATCACTTTTGCAAGCATGCCTGTCTTGTGTGGATGAGAGTGAGAGGAGTTAGGGGAGTCATCCCAGGCCTTTTGTGGGTGGTGTACTCTTCTATGTAGTAACAGAAGAGTATATTTAACTATGCAGAGATTATAATGTGCGAGAGGGATATATATATATATATATATATATATATATATATATATATATATATATATATATATATATATATATATATATTATTTTTACTTATAAAATTTCCACTGTTTCTTCCTTTTAGGTTATCTCTCTGTTGCTCAATATACAATAGCCACGTGTAAACGCTTACGTTTTCTACTTTCAGTCACCGAACCTGCTTGTCAGCAAAGATTGTTGATCGTTTCCTTACCTCCGTTAGAACTGTTCTAAAAGTTTCGATTTTTGTTTTAATACTCACTGGTAATTTTGGGGTTCTTTTACAATCTTTCAGAATCAGTCTGTCCATATCTGTGATCATGAAATTGGCAGTACGTCTATATTCAATTCAACAAAATCCCATGTCACGATCATGGATTCCTTTTTTATTATCTGTTACTTGCCATGCATTCTTGGGAAAATATTAAGGTGGTTCCCCTACGTTTTTTTTCACAGTTAGGAATTCAGAATTTTCATTCTTTTAGACTGGTTGCAATCCAAAGCAGGTGAACAAATTCTATCCTGATATTTAATCCATACCTATGGAGATAGGAGACGGATTCATACTTTTCCAAGAACATTAGTTCGAAAATATACACAACAGACTAGCCTAGAAATTGAACTCGGCTCTCCGATTCCACCATACTGCTGATATCCTTTACACTACCTGCACAACACAGACAAACACACACACAGACACACATACACACACACACATACACACACACATATATATATATATAATATACATATATACATACATATATATATATATATATATATATATATATATATATATATATAATTTATAAATTCAATCTATGACAAAAGAGATATACTTGCCAAAAGCAATGGCTAAATTAAGATTTTTAAATACAATTTTCAAAAACGAAAATGTAGGACAATTTAAGATATAACATTTTGGAAATACTGAACTCTATGCTGCCACGGTTTCTAACAGAATGGTTTATTCACGCTATAAATATCTCTCTATCCATTTTCTTATCCAGGTCATCAAAAATACAATGTGTAGATATCGCAACTTTTGGCATTCAGTAAATAGACACACCGAAGACAATTTCTTCGTAAAGATTTGATCACGTCTATTGGAAAAGACTCGTGACACGCCTGCCAAGATCTTCATGTATCTGAAGATATATGAAGATACTGGGAGGCGACAAGACAGTAAATAGGTTTCGAGTCGAAATCTTGATTTTCCTTTTAATTTTTGTTGGATACCACTTCTTTATTTCTCAATAAATGTGTTTAAAAGGAAACCATTTCTTTTCGAACAATGTCTGTATGTGAAACGCTGTCAACTTTGCCATTATTTTGTTTATTTTCCAAGTCCGAATTGAGTCTCTGCTTTCTCCTGTTTAGAATTTCAGTCTTACATTTACGTTAAAATAAGATCGTGTGAAAAGTAGCTTATAGAATTTGCTGTTATTACTGTCAATCAACATGTTGAAATAAAATGAATTTGTTTTTTGAAAGTGTTCCCGCAATCTATTGATATTCAATGAAGGCGTTGGCATGAAAGTCTGAGGTAGGTGATGTGGCGAAAAGTTGGGTGTTTCAAGATATTTATTACATTATACGAATATAAACTGAGATAGATAGATAGATAGATAGATAGATAGATAGATAGATAGATAAATAGATAGATAGATAAAAAATATAGGACGATACCGTTTTGGACTCGAGTTTAGCATATACATGTAAATATTTTAATAACATTTTCTTCGGCCTTCTTGTAAGCCAGTAATATACATAGCAGTGTATGCCATTCCATGAAGACGCACACATGCCCACTTTGTTCAGAACCGTTTGATAGGGACTGTGAGTCCTCGCTGACCACTCTTATGGTGCGTGTCAGCGACATTGGCAATTGTTGTCAAATGGGCATTCCTACACCCGTTAGCCAGGTTCTGGATGGCCACATAGTAAAACCGTTCCCCAAGATCGTGGAAATGTAAGGAGAGCAAGGAACATACCTCACACCCTCCACTGTACAGATTAGAGCAAATATGGTATCAGGAGTATCAAAGACAGTTACAACAGGACCAAAGGCATGCCTATGTCAATCCAAAGAAGAATAGGTTATGTTATCCGTCCTAACCTGTCATCTCAGCTTCAGTCACTTTCTCACCGTCGTAGCATAGCTTCCCTGTGCCTTTTTCTATAAATATTATCATGGTAATTGTTCTGATGAACTTTTCCCTGTGGTACCTAGAGTTTCATGTGCGTTGTGGTGTAATGGGTATCGGCTCGGCGTGAGAAATCAGAGAGCCGTGTTCGGATTCCAGCCGAGTTCGTTAGATTCACTTGCTCAAAAATACCTGATACATGATACATGCGTGTATCACGTTTGGCAATTAACTGACTGACTGACCTAGAATTTAAGAGCAGTATAATTTGGCATCTATTTTTTACAAACGAAATGAATAACTGCAACCGTAAGTTCTTTGCTAACAGTTTCTCCTCTCGTACTTCTTGCTTGTGGAACTCTCTTTCGGTTTCTTACTTTCCAGTTAATTTGATCTTCAGAAATTTAAATACAGTGTCATCTTCTATCTACTCTATTCCTGTTTTTTTTTTGTTGTTGTTGTTCTCTCTCCTTAATAATGGTTTCTTTTTTCTCATATTTTTTCACTATCAGTCACCTCTTGCGTCTTTGTGAATTTATTACTTTGCTTGGGGTGAAAAAAGGATTGGATTTCGTTGATTTTTTTCTAGTGGGAGATTAGTAAAAAATATTATCAATACGTTTAGTTGGTGTTTCTTGCAAAAAGGTCACTTTTATGATGAAACTGTTTTTATAGCAGATTCTGATTATTTCTCTAGTTTTGACAGCTTTATTACCAACAATACCAATCTTAGACTTAAATCTATTGAAATGAAGCTATGCAAATCACAGCTTCGAATGCAGTATAATAGTAATGGTTTTTACCACAAGTTGTTAATAATCAATAATATTTTTAACTACTTCTTTTACAACCTTACTACTGGTTCATTCACAAGTTTATTTTTAAATATGAACGTGTCGAGTATAGAATTTTGTTGGTCTTATATTCAAAAGCTGGTTTATAAGATTCTGGGCTGAGTAAATTATTATATGGGGCACTTCGGCGTGATATAATCATTAGCAAGCTTGTCTCGCTAGATCAATTACGATTGAGTAGTGATTTTCTTCCTCATTGGATGCTGCATACTTTCATCCTTGTGTAACATCTAAGCTACGCTGGGTAAGTTGCCATTACCATATACCCTTACAAATGTTTTCCAACCCTTCTAAGTATCACTGCAAAACATTGAAGAAATATCTATGGCGATTATTTCTCTACGTTATTAAAAATTTACAAGTGTTTGTCAGTTCTATTATTTGGTACAAGAATTTTCAATTTTTGTACGCTTTTGGCGCTTCTTTTTTTCTTTGCTCCTTCAAAATTGCAATGTGCAATTTCCCACATGTTTGATGAGAGCACGTAATCTGTTCACGCGATTTATGTATTCGTATGATTACATTATCGTATAATACTGTATAAACAAGCGACCAACATTATCCCTTCCTAGCCGTCTGAGGTGGTCAGATAAAATGTGAAATAAAACGAGAAAAAGGCTGAAACGTATAACGACCGAAAGGATGTGAAAATAAAACCAAGATGAGCATTTTGATCCTAATATTAAGGCATAATTATGATGATAATTCCTCATCCTGAAAATTCCACATATATTGGATGAATATAGAGAAAGAATGAATGATAAACAAGGAATTGTGGGAAATATGGGAAAATAGAAAGCAAGACAAGATTTAATCAGATTGGTTGTTAAGTATTAAAACATGACTGTTATAATTCTTTTCATAGCAACGTCAAGAGATAGAAATATATCATTATATTTCTCTCCCTCCTTTATTATTTCTCCTTCATTCTCTCTCACCCTTTCTATATCTCCTTGCTTTTCTCTATCTTTTTTTATTCTGGTCCCTTTTTTCTCCCTCCTTTGTTCTCCTTCGATCTCTCTCTCCCCCCTCTCTCTCTCTTTCTCTGCCCACTTGGCCTTCTTTCTATCTTTCCCTTTTTATCGCTCTTTTTCTCTCTCATATTTCCACTCTCCCTACTTTTATCTCTCTCTTTTTCTTTCTTCTTTCCTCCTTTTCTATCCCTTGTTTTTCACTACCCACTACTTTTATTTTCTCTCCATCCTTTTCTCGCTCATCTCACACTCTCTTTCATTTTCGCCCCCACCCTTTTTTCTCTCTCCCTGCTTTTCTCTTCTTTTTTCTTTCCCACCTTCTCTCTCTCTCTCTCTCTATCTCTCTCTCTCTCTCTCTCTTTTCTTTCCTTCCTTTCTCTCTTTTTCTCTTCCTCGTTTTCTCTCCCTCATTTTTCTCTCCTCTTCATTATTTTATCTGGTTTAAAGCCAGACTGGGGATACTATTTATCAATCAACCCTCATATATGTGTATACTCGTATTATTGTTTTATCTTCCGACCTTTCTCTTTTTTCTTTCTTTGTCAATCCCATTTTGAAAGAGGACAATGATTAATACATTCATATGACAAGGCAATGATTTCAAGATCCTTTGGGAAGATTATAGCAGTAAATCAGATTTCGCAGAAAATTCAATAATGACAATCGTTTCTTGTCTGTTTGGTCTTTTTTCTTTTTCTCTTTTTTCTCGCCAAGCATATATAGGGTGTTTCAAAACCAGGCGTACGAAAGGATCTCTCTTTTCTTCGATCCATAGTTTTTGGTGCCACGGATCCTGCCTCAGCAACGCGACGATAAACAGCAGCAAAGATTGAACGACTCGGCTGCCTTCGGTCTGGAAACGCAATCTGATACAGCTGTCCATTACCATTCTAGCGTACGTATATAAAATCATTTTGCCTGCTCACAATATGACTGTCCTGCCATTGTTAAACGGAACACTTCTTCGTTAACTCACTACTACACACGTTAAACATTGAAGACGGACTAGCCACAAATGTACACGAATGACAAATGTAACCTTGTCAACACAGCGCCATCTACCATAAACTTTCTTTAAATTTCATAACTCAAAAACGAAGGCTTTGTGTATATATGTTTATATGAACTTTTGTTTGGTGTGAAGAAACTGGGCCAAAGTTTGTAAAAGTATTTTTGATATTCCTTATTGTTGTGTAGGATCCACCTAATCTGCATAGGTGACTACAAACTATATAAATAATGGTTGGTACCGGAAGACGAGGAGAAGGAATCACGAGATCCAACTAGAGACTCTGATCGACTGCGACTAGTCAACACATTCTCCAGGAACGTCTTCCCAGAAATATACAGAAATACTATATGTACTTATTGTGTACACTTTCTTGTTATAATACATTCTTGTTCTAAGTACATTTTGTGTTGCATTATTATTCCATGCAATAGGCGAGATTCAACAATGAGTCAAGACTCAACACTTATATATCTAACCCTGTGCCTTCCATTCTTTCTTTCTTTCTTTCTTTAGAATCAGTAGGAGCCCTTAGAAATTTCAAAATCAAACAAGTACAGAAATCTAGGCATAAAGGAATTGTTTTAATCGACAACGGAAACCAGGTATTAAAAAAAGGAAATATTCGTTAGAAACAAAGAGCGTTGAAATGCTATGTGGTTGTGGTTGGTTGATTTTGTTTAGCGGCATATCAACTTCTACTTAATGCCGTAATTTAAATATTTTGAACACAATTTTATGGCTTCATCTACAGATAAGATGTATTGATGGTCATATTGCTATAAAAATGTATTGCTGGTATTTTTACTACAAAAATGTATTCCTCTACTTTCACAGTGTTGCTTTTGTCTGGAGGTTCACTATTTTCCCATAGCTGGGACGAGTCAAAGTGGGTCTGGGAACAACAGCAATTAAAATGTGGTTCCAGACTCCTAAAAACCTTCAATCTTCTGATCACAGGCCTTGCTACTGGATGTAGTTTATCTTCCTGAAATACTATGTAATATTTCTATTTCTATATGACAGTGAATGCTGGTCAATTTTCTCATAGAAGAAAACGAAATTTAAGGTTCTACAGAAGGATGATTGTCATGAAAAAGAAAATTCTTTTATTTTGTATTTCAAATATGACACGAATGAGAAATCTTCCTCGATCAATATTCCCCGTCGGTTTTCTCATATTTCTATAAACTATAGTGTTCACATTTAAAAATAGCATATTTAAATTATACTAACACCATATTGATTCCATTTCTTCAACTAAATCAATGTATTTCCTTTTTTTTAAGTCTCTTTGTAAAGGACAAGTAACTTGCATTACGCTTGGATCTTCTGCTAAAAACATGGGCGCTTGGTCTACGAAATGGTTACCTCCTACAATATATCACAAGTCACGCCAATGTTATCTAAAATCTGACGAATTTACCAGGCATCAGAGTTTGCGGAGGGCGGAGGGTAAGTTGGGATGAGAATTTTTCAGCATCCCTTTTAGAAACGTTACGTTCTTCTCAACAGCTTGGAATTACCTACCCCTTTTTTATTATAATATAGTATTTGGTGAATGATAAAAATAAATACAAACTTTGTAATAGAAGTTTTTAATGTATTAAGAATATGTATTTCTTTCTAGGGAAGATAGATAGATAGATATATAGATAGATAGATAGATAGATAGAATAGAAAAATTGTAAGAGAACTTTCCTCTTACATTTTTTCAAATCTTGGATCAATGTCATCTGCATTTTTGAAGGATTTTTGTGGGGCTGATCAATAAAGGTTTCTTGTCCTGCTTAAAAAACGAATCTATCATAGTTCGTTAAAAGATTATTTCTTTATGTTGATGGGATATTTGGAATTTTCTTTCAGAGAACAAATTTCTTGGCCGAATGTCAGGTCTATTCTTCTCGAAAACTTTTGCTGCGGTTTTTTTGTTACTTCATCAATCGCATTTATCAGATATTTTACCTTCGGATTACGACTTATTCAGGTCTTCATAGAATTCATTTAAGAATAAAAAATGCATTTCTCTGAAAGACTGCAAAAGGCATTAGAGGATATCTTCGCGTAAAAAATAAAGTTTGAATTATAAATTTGCCTGGAAGATAATAGAAGATACAATGACGCAATAGTAAATACGTTGTTCAATGAATTTAATGGCCAAAAAGGAAAATGTCGTTTCTTTTTTGCTTAATAAAGCGAGTTAACCATTTTGCCATTTAGCATAATGTGCTTCCCAGGGTGACGCAAATCCCCTGCCCAGAAGTTGTTTTCTATGATATGCAATGCATTCCATAATTATTTGTATTCAGATGATTTATACTGATAGAAGAAGATGTCATGAAACACAGTCTAGAGTTAAAATGGGAGTTAAAAATTCGCATAGAAGTTAATTTCATTCTGCCTTGAATAGCATCGAATGCACACGAATCAGTGTTTATATGTGCGCGTGTTTTGTCATTACAGAAATCTATATAATTTAGTCTAACAGACAGACACCTAACAACATTAATAGTCTATCAACCGAGTGTAGTATAAACAAATGGAAGATTATAATATACAAAAAAGAATATAGGAGCAAATTAAGATAAGTTTACCGTAATTATTCGCGTATATGGTTGTGCATTGTACACAATAAAATATATTAACGTTTTTTTTCAGTCACGTCTGCGCGACCTTGTAAGTGATGAATTATTTTCCACTGAACAACCCCTCTCTCACAGATCAAATATAGCAAGCCTCACGCTATTCTGTTGCTATTTCCATTGAAAGTGTTCAGACGATCTACATTCCTTAGTTCCACCAGTCTTAACATTCACGACTAAAACCCGCCATGCCACACACTGTAGCTAACCACCCTCATTCCTTTCGGATTCCATTGTTGAGATGTAAGTTCCCCTCGAGCAGCAGCTTCTTCTGGTCGACCGCGTCTTTGATGGTACTTCCCCGATTACTACAATCTTAATCGGTTCAAATCGAAGGTTAATCGTAATGTTCCGCACATATATCTATAAACTGTCTCTCTTAATCTATAACCCTCTATCTTGAGTGGCACTTGGGCCTTGTATAGTGTGAACATTATTGTAAAAAGAAAACGCATGGGCATATACGCCATAAGTTAAATTAATTGTCCAAATTAAGTAATGTATAAGAAAGCGTTTAAATCCCTAACCAAACTCTGCATTGATCCACATGGAAAATAACCATACTTTAGCCTGCATCGCTGCTTTCAGTGTCAAAGTTTAAATTTAACTGCATTTTTATGTCATATCAAGTCTTTAGAGTCAAGTCTTTAGAGTCAAGTCTTTAGAGTCATTTTATACCAAAACTGATTTATTTTGGTTTATACTTGGGGAAAATGGAAATATTTTTTTTTTTATATTTTCAGATATAATCTAAATGAATATTATAATTCTATTTATTTTAATATTTTCGCATAGTTCTTTTAAGTTGTTTGCCTTGAAACTGTGTCTTTTGGAGTCAAGGTCAATGCGTTCAATTAGAAAATATTGGGTTTGGCACTATAGGACACCATGGTAGTTTTTCTAGTTTCAGTAAGAATGAATGCATAATTTTAGTGTGACCTATTCGTAGCCGTGTTATAGTAACCTCTTCCCTTCCTGATTTTCCATAAAGACAAATTTTTTTCTTGGGGGGTTGGTAAGGTTGTATTCATTTTATTTTTCATTTTTCTGCTCTACTGTTCTTGCCATTGATTTTTCAAGTGTTTCTTAATTAATGGTTTTAGGTCAGTTTATGGGATTCGGTATTTTTCAGGAAGTAGTCATAATGCCCGTTTAGCGCTTTTGTCTGTATCCTTCATTGCCATTCCTATATGGCTAGGAATCCAGATGAACAGATTTTTTTAAAGTAGACATGGCATGGATTTTTCCAATATTTTAGCTATCAAAGGAAATTCCAGCTTTTTGTTTTTGATAGTTATTAATATGCAATCAGAAAAGATGGTAAATTTTGAAGATTTTCTTTTCTTCATCGAAGACTATATCTATCGCACTGGCTTCTATTATATATAGGGAGTTCATTTGGATGACGTTTTATAATTATTGTATTAATAAAGATAACTGCACATCTCACCCTATCGCTGTCTTTGGAACTATCAGTATAGATGTGCACATAATCTGCATATTGTTGTCTACTGTTTTGTAGTTCGCTTGAACTGTGACTGGGTTTGACGTCATGAGAGTTTAATGTTGTCAACGTATGCAGTGTCATCTCCAACTTCGGTCTCGACGTCGTCCACAAAATCATCTTGTCTTCCTCAAAAAAGTTGTCATCTTCTTCACTGCCGTCCTGGGAGTTTATGATGCAGCATTTTTGAAAGGTACGACAAATGACTAGGTGAACAGAGCAAAGTGCGTAAATGTGTGAATGTCTGTTTGTCTGGTTGTTCAAATGTACGAGTGATTTTATCAAGGCAAATTTAAAATCTGAAATATATTCAGGTGAAAGATGTCAAACACTTAGCCACTATGCAGCTTCAAACTAGAATCCCAAGGACTGACTACCATATTTTGAATAGCAAACTGCACGTATATTCAAATATAACATCATCAAAAATCGCATACACACACACACACACACATAAGGAAGGAAAGAAAGAAAGAAAGAAAGAATTCGATGGACACAAAGAAAGAAAGAAAGAAAGACAGAAAGAAAGAAAGAGACTTCAATAGAAAAAAAGAAAGAAAGAAAACGACTTCGAAAGAAAGAAAGAAAGAAAGAAAGAAACTTAGATAGATAGATAGATAGATAGATAGATAGATAGATAGATAGATAGATAGATAGATAGATAGATAGATAGATAGATAGATATAAAAATCAACACTACATAATGTCTGGCACTTTTACGACAGCGATCATCGAGAATGAGAGCTAAGTTTAATATTTCCATACTAATAAATATGACACCCAATACAGACTTGTAGGTTATAAACGAGACGTCAGTATAGATAAAGGGCCCAGTCCGCGATTTCCCTGTAGGTTACACAGATCGATGTACACTTGACGGAGGCCGGAGCGCAGAACGGCTGAAACGTTGTGATAACAACAAAGACGAGGACAATAGTTCGAATATAAATAGTGTAAATAAGACGTCAAAAAGTTTATATATCTTATCGTCCTCAGAATTTAGAAGTTATTTATATACTTATTAATGTGTTAGATAATAGAAGTAAATAAATGTTGGATAAAATAAGACAATACATGTGGATTGTAAAGATACATTTAATGATAATGTCAGGAATACATTCAAAGGATAGACAAATATGAAATGTTGTGTAAATCAGATCTTTTTATTTGATCTTAATGGGAATGGTAATATTATCAGTTTCCTTATAAGGAAACCTTTAGCATTCATTGACCGAGAAGCCAGTATTTTTGCTCAAAATACTATTAGAATCTCTTTCTGGATAATTTTAACATTATTTGTTTTTATGTCCCTGTGAGTCATATGAGAAAATGGAGCTGGATAATTGAGGCAGTCGTAATCCATCATACATATATTTGATACTGTATTCTTTGAATGAAATACATTGGCTTACTAAATGAGCGGTCAAAGTGGGACGTATCCCAAAACTCGTTTTTAATTAACTTTTCAAAAAGAATAAGGATGAAACATTTAAAGTAATCTCAAAGTTTTTTTCGTTAATGGAAGAATACTGCGGACTAAAAGTGATAAAGAACACGTATTTACTTTACTTGTGCAAATACGTCAGTCGGATGCATCAAACTCGTAGTAACAAAAGGAAATATCGCCGCGCGTAATTACTGTTATTTTTCTTTTCTATTTTTTCCAGCTTTTTAAATTATTTTTTCTAGTGGACATTGAGTTCAGAGGATGGGTTTTCGATTTTAAACGCCCCATCTCTGTAATTGCCTATCAAATATATTAGACTAACGATCTATCATTTTTTAAAACGTTGGTTATCAATAAGGGGAGGTAATTGAACGTAACTGCAAACAAGAATGTACTGATTGAACCATGAATTGTAGACAGGTTCTCAGTCTTCAGTAGAATTCAGAATTTTTAACTTATTTTTATGCATATGCATTAACTATTATACTTTGATGAAAACTGACAGATTTAAATATTTTCTTTTTAATGTCATGAAAGTAAGGAGAGTTGTTAAAACAATTTAATGTTTTTACTTTTTATATTTGTTACCATAGAATTATTTTGATAATTACCTCATAGATCACCAAATTAGACTTTTTTCTTTCTAAGGTAACCAATGGCAACACTGAACATACAGATGAAAACAATAACATTTACATTTTTCATAAAAATCAAATGCACAGTAAATAAGGGTGTTCCAATAACTTGAACAGTATTTAAATGTGAATTAAGTTTAAGCGTCTAATGATTTTTTTTTCTTTTTCCTTCAGATTTAACAACTTAAATCTTTGACAATTCCAATCATGGAAAGATTAACAATCAAGCAACGTGTTAAAGTTATCGAAGCCTATTACAAAAATGGACGTTCAAACAGAAATGCATTTCGCGCAATTCGCGATTTTTTTTGGTCAACATAATCGACCAACCGAGAGTGCAATTGGAAACGATGTAACATTGTTGTGAAAAGGTTCAATTCCTGCGTGCGATGACGAATCGATGTGCCTGGATTTTCGGCCACATTCTCGTGCACTGCAGCAATGTTTTCAGCTGAACGGCGTAAACAAGCACGCAATGGTGTTTTCACATCTGCCACCGACCCAGTTTGTTTGAATTTACGAACAATTTTTCCAATTGCACTCTTGAAACTTTAACACGTTGTTTGATCGTTAATCTTTCCATGGTTGAAATTGCCAAAGACTTAAATTGTTAAACCTGAAAGAAAAAGAAAAAAAATCATTAGACGCTTAAACTTAATTCACATTTAAAATCGGTTCAAGTTATTATATATATATATATATATATATATATATATATATATATATATATATATATATATATATATATATAAGCTGGATGATTCTTCCCTTAGAAACATTATAAAGAAATATACAATTCCGGTCGGCAAAAACAAGAAAATTAAATTAATGACCAACTATAAAAAATAAAACTGCTAACGTCATCGTCAACAACAATAACTCACCTGCAAGATCCAAATTACAGAGAACCAATATTATTTACGAATTCACATGGCCTTTAAAGAACTATGTCCCTGATCAAACCAAATCCATGGATAATTATATTGGTCATATCACAACATGTCTCACAAGAAGTATCACGTTACATCTCACTGACAATAGCTCAATTCGGTCTCATTTAAATACATACGGAGACCTACCAAACTCTATTCGCAACATAATCAGACAATACAAATATAATAGCTTCATCCACATGCAAAAAGTCTAAAAATAATGGAAGCATTATTAATAAAAATAAAATGCCAACACCTAATAAATATCAACTATGAACACGGCCACAATGTGCTGACCGTGTTTGTAAAATAAAACATTCCTGTAACTCTATGTACATGCAATGTATATAGAGTTGTTTTTATTTTTATTTAAATGTAAAATAAAATCATCCTTGATAATAGGTAAAAATATAGCCGAAAGCGTACCAACGTACAGAACATTCGGACAGTTATTTAAATTATTCGGACTATTGACCTCATCTTTGTCGCCATATTTATTACAATGTTTCGGCCGTTTTCGCTCCGGCTTTCTTCAGGTGGTTGGAATGTCGAACTGAACCCTATATTTCGCTCACTGGGGTAGACTGTTCTAGTTCCACGTGCCATGTCTATGATGGAAACAGAACAGTCTACACCAGTGAGCGGAATAAAGGGTTCAGTTCGACATTCCAACCACCTGAAGAAGGCCGGAGCGTACAACGGCCGAAACGTTGTAATAAATATGGCGACAAAGATGGGGACAATCGTCCGAATAATCTAAATAGTGTACATAATACCTCATCTCAGAAATGTAGACAGATTCGGACAATTTCTACATAATCTATGTCCCGAAAAGAAAAACATTATCAGAATACAAGAAAAATTATATATAAAATAACTTAACCGCAGTAACTTTTCAGTCGATTTTGACGAAACTTGTATATATATATATATATATATATATATATATATATATATATATATATATATATGCACACACACACACACACACGCACACACACACACACACACACACACACACACGCGCGTATGCATGTATTGCTCTAAGTATTATTTATTAGGTTCGGTCTACAAAATTCTAACATCTTTATCTTAATAAGTGCTTATATATTTATGAAAATACATATGCCCGTATCATATACTGTATTATTCATTGAACGCACACAAGCTTAATCATACACACATGCTCGCTCGATGTGTGTGTGGGGGTGCGTGTGTGTGTGTGTGTGCGCGCGCGCGCGTGTGTGTGTGCGCGCACGCGCGTGTATTCTAAGCTAAAAACCAGTTTTATCACTGGAATAAAATTTCCCTCCTCAATTGATCTTTAAGATCAAGACGGCAAGTGACACACTTTCAAAGTGAGCTACAATTAAATCTTAGCCTCGATCTTGTTCAGACATGACTTTATCTCGTCAAGCCCAGCGTGATTCTCGCTTTTACTTTTAAATATGCTGTTAAGCGAACAACATAAACTAGATGCAATCATCTGGAGAAAGTGACAGCTCTGACGACGGACAGGCCTGTTTTATTTACACGAATACACATCTGACATTGCAAAGATACCATGCTTCACTTAGTAAAGAATTTGTTTATTTTCCTATTTGCATAACTAAAAATTTGTTTAGTTCGTGATCTGGCAAATAAGTCTGCAGACATCATTTGTCCTTGACACTCAAAACTGTAATCGGTATATACATATGAGCTACGATACCAAATACGTATTACTGTAGTTTTCGATGTGCAAAACTTTCTTTTTACCCCAAAATTATATAGACTGCCTTGTGTAATTATGACTAAATAGGTGTGCATAGTTTATTTCATTTGAATGTGTTACTGTTAACAATGATATTGATTTCAATTGTGCTTGAGCAGTCTGAGTGCTTAATCGAATTATCTTCGTTAATCGTCTAATTGGTATTTTAATTTTTATTAAATATTCAGCAATTTATCACCTGCTTACTGCCAGGTGCGTCACCGAAAACTGATATATCTTATGTCTAAGAAACTTTCATGTTTTGAGCTCTTTTGTGTTTAGAACAATATAAACTTATTTTTAAAGAATTGGATTTAATTTTTCTTCAATAGAAATCTTGCAAATATAAATGTAGGTTTTTTTCTCTCCTAAACTTTGTGTTCAAAATAAGGGCGCGTCGTATACACTGATTCATCTTATATTCCGAAAAATGCAATATCTATGTTCAAATTTTTATATTCTTGGTTTAGCACATTTTATAAGAACAAAATTAGAATGAATAAACTAAATAGTTTGAAAAAATAGATGAAGAAGAAAAAAACTCAAATTGTTACCAATTTCCTTTATATCAAGATGAATGTTTAAAGATCCAAATAAGTTTCTCTATTAATTTCTCGTCTTGAACATTTTGCTAATCAGAACTGAAGTCATGTTATGGACCGTGCTAGAATTTGCCTAATTTTAAAAATTACAAAAGCCAAACAAAAAAACACGTATTTAAACTTTTCGAGTAAAATGGTATATGTATACCGATAGGCCACTAAAAAACTCCTTTTATTTAAGAAAAAAGGCTAGACTTAACACGTTTGTCTTACAATAATTTATCCATAGTTTTTCTAAGTAGAAACCAACAGCATTACGAGATTGTTCACATTTACACTGTTTCACTAAGCTTTTTTCAATCGTGGTTTATTTGGATGAAACCTTCTAAAAAGCACAACAGTCTTGATGTTGGCTAACTAGTAAATAGAGCCTGAACGGAAAATATTCCGTTTTCAAACAGCTGCTGTCATCTAGAAGTCGCTTGATCTTGTACGCCTTGTTTAGATAGAAGTGTAAATATTGAAATTGGTTCTGCATAAATCACTTTCATCAAGTATACCAATTTATCCGCGATGAGTATGGACTTCCTTCTTGGAAACTGATAAGAGTACTTTCTTTGCAATATAGAAAATCTGAATGTAGAATTTTTTGCAGGTAAAAATACTGTCAACTACGGAACTTGAGAATTTATCTAAAGTGCGTAATTATAGAAGATATGTCAAACCAAATCCCTTTTTACTCTTAAAGCCAAATAAATTTCATCCAAATTATTATCAATTTCGTAATCGTTTAAATATTCAAAAGATTTTTTTTTAAATCAAATGAAAAAGAAAAATCTTATATTAAATATCAAAGAAAGTTTATCTCATATAAATCCGTCAAATTAGATTATGGTGATCATATATGAAAAAATACCCATACACGCCACTTTTACAACTATCACGTGATAATGCAAAAAAATATTTGATTAATATATGAAAACTTTCTTACCGGGAAATCTCAGACAAGTCGTCACGCCAGACATGGTAGCGGAAATTAGGTGGTTCAGATCTCCATAGGTTGGGGTGGTCAGCTTGAGCGTACGGAAGCAAATATCATAAAGCGCTTCATTATCAATACAATAAGTTTCGTCAGTATTTTCAACTAACTGGTGGACAGACAAGGTTGCATTGTAGGGTTCAACCACAGTATCGGACACCTGCAAAGAAAATCCAAATTTTGTCTCTTTATGAATTATGAACTACGCAAGTCTTCAGAGTCTGTCTATATTTCTGAGATGAGGTATTATGTACAGTATTTACATTAGTCGGACTATTGTCCTCATCTTTGTCGCCATTTTTGTCACAACGTCTCCCAGTGATCGAAATAAAGGGTTCGGTTCGAAATTCCAACCACCTGAAGAAGGCCGGAGCGTACAACGGCCGAAACGTTGTGACAAAAATGGCGACGAAGATGAGGACAATAGTCCGACTAATGTAAATACTGTACGCAAGTCTTTTATCATGGAATCATTTTATTTCAACAATTTTTAATTTCCATTGTTTCATATCCGTCTTAAAGGTCTGACTCATATCGGATACTTCCTATCATATGATTTAACGAAATAATTTCTTAAAATTCTATAATTGTAACAAAGTCTGTTCACAGAATAACATCTATTGAATGAATTTAAAAGATAAAATCTATAAACGATCTTTTGTGCCTGAACCAATGATATTTCTCAAGGGAGAACCAATCTGTGCTCAAAGAGGTCATCGAAATCTATCTTCTTTTCATATCCAGAAACTGATTTTGTAACTATGACGAGCATAAAAACTTATGCTTGATAAAAAATTTTTTTTTTTTAAAACAGTCACATGTAATGTTTTATTATATTCTTGAAGATATTGTGAAAATTTAAATATGACGAATGTTTTAATATTAACCAGAATTGCCATTTCTTACCTTCGGGGAAGGAACCACGGAAAAGGTATTCATGATTCGATCCGGGTATTCCTCTCGTATCTTGCTAATGAGCAGAGTCCCAAGTCCAGCTCCCGTTCCACCTCCCAACGAGTGAGTTAGTTGGAAACCTTGGATGCAGTCACAACTTTCAGCTTCCTTGCGAACAACGTCAAGCACTGAGTCAATAAGTTCGGCCCCTTCTGTATAGTGACCCTTGGCCCAATTGTTTCCAGCCCCACTCTGACCTTTAAAACAAAGATACGGAAACGAAAGATACAATAGGGAGAAATTTCATTTAGTGAGAAGCTAATCATAATCTAATCATAAATTCACTCAAACGATCCGCCGTTCCAAGCGGTTAGCGTCATACTTTAATTTCGTTGCATTTGAATCATATCAAAGCCAGAGTTTGTCAAAGATGGTCCGAAAGTTTTGTCACCCCTACATTATATAATTTTCTACTTCATATGGCTGACATGAGCACCTACAGATCTTCTCAATGTGTGAGAGTGGCAATCCAAAGGAATAAACTGAATCTAGTACATGGGCTTTGTATTACTGTATTACTTATTCTTCTATTGTTCTCATTACTTTTTGGTAGGGGGTGACAAGACTTTCGGACAACCCTGTATAATATTACAAAACATAAGTACACAAACACGCATGTACCTGCACACACGCAAACGTATATATATATATATATATATATATATATATATATATATATATATATATATATGTGTGTGTGTGTGTGTGTGTGTGTGTGTGTGTGTGTGTGTGTGTGTGTGTGTGTGTGTGTTTAAGCAGCAAATTCTCTTTTAGGCAAGTCTGATTGAATAAATTACAAACATTATGTTTGCTTATTTTGATCATAATCCTTTCATATTCACGAATGTTTTTCCATATATTACAATTGAATGAGGCAAGAAATGCACTGTAAAAGTGAGAATCACTTTTATTTCCCAAGATGGAAAGTATTTGAGTAATAAATACATAGCAGTTTAACACTGTTCTTTGTTTCTAACGATTTTTCAATTTCTTAATAATTTGTTTAGCTTTTAGAAGGCATCTTTCGTTATTGAAATGCACCTTCGGCTTTATGTGTCACATTTCCATCATGTTCCCAAATAGTTTCTGTACTTGTTCGATTCTAAAGCCTACAATGCGTTTCTCGCATCACGAACTATGTTTTTCCATAGAAGGATACTGAGAATAGCATAGACATAGCATGTGATAAACAAGGAAGTTTTAAAGTAAATGGAAGCACAAATGTATTTAGAATCAGAAAGAGACGGTCGTCAGTTCTGGGACATAAGAAGACAATCTCATGAAGGCAGGAGGCTCAGTGGGAAACATCGAGTAATCTACACAACGAACTTAAATGAATAGCAGAAGAGGGACTGGGAAGGATAGTAAGGAGAACAAAAATTTAGAGTTACAAAGAATGGGAAGTTGGGGAGAGTCATAATTGTCCACGCTACAACACATAAACGAAGAAGTCACTTTTGAACATGGTGTAAGAAAATTCGCAAAGGACTCAGATCATATCTGAAAAGACTCTCCCTTTATCTCTCGCTATTTCTCTCCTCGCTCTCTCTATCAGTCGATCTATAAATCTACCTAAATAATTTATTCTATTATATATTATGAATTCTATTTATTCAATTTCCAAAAATGGCTGTTATATAGGAATAAAGTGTCGCTGCCGACACCTGAGTTTGAACATAGATCGCCAGTGAGCAAATACAGGCGATCCCATTATTGAATTAAGTAGACCACGTGACGATAGAGGAAACGCATATATGGGACGTAGCGCGTGTCTAATTGATCTGTATTTCTAGTCTATCCTCTGTACTATACGGGCCGCTATTCTCTACTCTGTTCACTATTTCTCTATTCGGATCACTATACGGTGGTTACTTTCGAGAGTATTATCGAGCAAGTACTATTAGTGCGAGTGATATTCGAAGGCGTCTGACACCAGTATTGTTCAACGGCGTTACTATAATTGTATCTGCGATTGCAAAGTCTCTACTATAGCGAGCATTACACAAGTGACAACGAGTGTTCGTTGGCATCACCAAAGACTGAAAATTGAACTAGAATTGTTTTTATTTTCGTAAGAACGCAGACTTCTTCAAATGCACGTGTGCGCAGGATCTAAAGTTTTCTAAAATCCACGCTGGTCTACAAAATGATCTTATTTGGTGAAATCAGTTAAAATTAAACTCTCCTAAAACCAATTTAAAATTTCCAGCGTCTCTCGTTCGTGCGCATGCGTGGTAGTCGCATCAACGTAAATATCATTTAGTCCGATGAAGTCCTAAAGGACAAAACGCGTTGCACAAAAACTTTTTTCCACTTTGTCATCCATCTTTCCCCCGATATGGCAATACAAAAAGGCTTTCAAATAACCATTTATTTCTTTATTCTTTTTTATAAAAATTGCAAAAATAAATAAATAAAATAGTTTTAACTAAGTAGATGACCTTTGTCTTGTTGGTCAAATTAGTCAATATCTCGTAGTATCTAATTCGCCATTACGCCAACTTTCTGGCTACATTTTCATTTTATGACGCTATTGGGTTCGCCTTCCGCATAACAAATGTAAATTACGTTGCTCCAAGGATTGGTGTAACCTAAGCTGTCAACCCACATGGCGTTATTTTTACGTCGCTTTTTTCCGTTTTGTCATTTCTTTTTATTGTTACTTTTTCTTTTGTTCATTTTTCCTACTTTCTTTTTACGTCATGGTGTTTCCATGTTCTTTCATCATTTTTCTTTTTTTAAAACGATTTTTTAATTACTATCATTTTTTCTTTATTGTCCATTGTCTCTCTTTCTCGTTCAATCAAACATATTTGCAACTTTTTTTCTTTCTTGATTTTCTTCTCAATTTTCCTTCCTTACGTTCTTCTTTCTTTCTTTTTTCATTTTTACACTTGTCTTGTTTACTTTTTCGCTCTGTTTTTTCTTTCTTTTGTTCTTCTTCCAATCCATTTTACAAGAACATATCATAAAAGTAATACAAAACATCTATTTATACTAAATACAGTCTTCGGGTTGTAGTCCACATCTTTTTTTGCCATATTCACGACATTTTGTTCGTCCTACGCTCCGGCCTTCTTCAAGTGATTGGAATTTCGAACTGAACCCTTTATTTCGTCCACCGGGGAAGATTGTTCTAGTTCCACGTACCCTGCCTCTTCCGGATGTTTCCGTTATCTCCTTTTAACTCAACTCTTCAAGTTTTTGTTCACCACTGCAGTTGCCAGGGAGATAACTGAGACATCCGGAAGAGGCATGGCATGTGAAACTAGAGCAATCTACCTTGATGGACGAAATTGTATTTAATTACACTATTTACATTCTTCGGACTGTTGGTCTCATTTTTTTTTTTTTTTTTTTTGCCATATTCACGGTGTTTCGGCCGTTGAACGCTCTGGCTTTCTTCAGGTGACTGAAATTTCGAACTGAACTCTTTAACCCAAACTGGGATCAAAACACTATGAAAGTGTAAAAATAGATTTTAATACCAGCAATACATTTTTGAAAAAATTATTACCGGCAGTATATTTTTGAAAAAGAAAAATATTACCAGCAATAAGAATCTGGTCGGTATTAAATAACCCATTGGGGTTGATAAGGCGTAAAACAAAGCAAACCAAACCAAGGATAGAGAGTCTGTCCCGGAATTTTAATGCCTAGCTGGTGGAAGGGGGAGAAAGTGAGCCATTTCACCTGCAAATGGAACCCCCTTTTAGGTTATTAAGGATTGATTGAAGTGTGTTTAAATCTCACCGTAAGGTTAGTTTTTTTTTGTTCCCGAGCGATATTATTTAATGGTCTTAGAGTAAATATTGAAAAGACTCAAAAGTTCCTACAAAAAGTGAAAGAAATACTAGTCAAGAATTACCGTATTTCCCGTCTGCTAAACCAGCATAAAGGCCATGATGTAGAAATAATTTTATCAACCATCACGAACCCCAGACATACGTATAATATACGCCTACAATTATTATTTATATGTAATAAATACTATATACCCTGTTAGTATCATACCATATATATTGTTTTTTTTTTAGTATTGATAACTAGTAGGCAGCTTCCTACTAGTACTGTCTATCATTCGTTCATATAAGCATACCGTACGGTATCTTCACAAACGCCAACCAGCCACGTAAAAAATGCTAACAGTTACGTTTCATATTTACACGAAGCTCTGACTAATGAAAATAAAAACTGGTGGCACCGCCTTATGTACAAACGTACTGCATTTATTATATTTTCTGTTTTACTAAATTATGTAATTACAGTAATAATACAAATGCATAGTCGATAATCTAGTCATACAGTAATAGCGGAATTTGGTATTGACGGGGCAAATGCAACAAATCGTTTGCGCTCTTGAACGCAACCCTGAAACATCAGCTGGTGGGTGGATATAAAAACGCTGTGTTCAGACACCTTGTGGCTTATGGTGACAACTACAAGCTGTTTCTGATGTGAATAGGTATAGCATTGTGCTAAACTATTGAAAATCTAATTAATAGTAGCCACAAATATTTAATAATAGATACAAAATGTGATAATTTGTGACAGAAAAATGACACCGTAGAGTCGGTGACTTGGACTTGCTAGTACGGTAATCTATTAAAAGTCCTCAAATATTCTCCCAAAACATACCTACCTAATTACATGGTGCGTCTTGCCACTTGTAATGTCTTTGCCTACGGGGAATACGGTACTAATGATGACAAGAAATTCGATCAAATTCGGATTAAGAATTGTAATATTAATATACAATACAATTATATTGTATTTTAACATTGGCTACATATGAATACTAAAAATGTAGGCAAAGTTACGGTTTTTCTTATTATTGTCCATTGACTTTATCACGACTCCTCTTGAATTAATCATTTTCTGTAATAACTATGTAAATATATATGACATGTTTTAGAAATTAATATTAACCATTAAATTTCTGAAGCTTTTTATAAAATAGAGCAAGTTTCGACAGCCTGTATGTTTTACTTTGACAGTAAGGGAAAAAAAGGATCGTTATTGGTTAATAATGCGATTGTTACTAACCAAATGCAGTTATTTTATTTAGCAAATTTGGGATTTATAAAGAGTAGGCATTTTTTAAAAAAAGTACTCCGATCAAATAAATCCCCGAACTCGAAATTTAAAATTTTTTTTGTTTCATCTTTTTGTTAAATCGTCATTATTCGAACCCAGTCGATCGCCCACCGTCACTCGCGTGCTCTGTAACTACTATAAACACGCGACACACATTGTGAATGGTCTTTGGTTGGTTGGTTGATTGTTTTCGTTTAGCGGCATATCAACACCTCTATGGGTTATTTAATGCCGAAATCTAAATATATTTTTTGTACACAATTTTATTTTGTTTTTGGAGATAATAATGGTTTTAGTGATACACATCTTAATAATTAACCTATAAGTGGGGGAAAAGAAGTGAATTCATACCTTCCCCAAGCGTATTTTTGCACATAAATGAATATAGCGAACCCGACTGGAATTGGAACTCGGCTCTCCGATTAACAATTCCGAGTACATCACCTACACAACCAAGATTACAGCACCAAGCGGTCACCCATCTAGGTACTGAACCGGTGTTTCAACGTGATATGTCCATAAGCCACGGATGATGTGGACTTTATAGTCAGCCAATGCTTACTGGTGACTTTAATAGTTCTGTTTCAAGGACTATCATTCAACTTAATACCATTAATGTCTATGGTAAAACAGGTACTAATTATAAAAATAAAATAAACAACATTAATTATAGGTTTATAAAAAAGAAAAGAACCAGTCCTGATGATAGGTTTCTAACTGTAAAACATTAACCGTAGAACAGTAACCATCAATTAAAGTTACCCCACTACTAACCATGGATATATAATACCTGATTTTGAAAATATCAAAAAAATATTAAATATAAATCTTTATTTGAAATATTTTACATGCAGGCACTTCAAACTTTGTACTTTGAGTTAATATTAATAGGAACTGAAAAACATATTATTTAGGTAAGAAAATCAGGTACTGAAAATTGTAATTAAAAATAGGAAAATTTACGCTGGGTACTATATACGCATAGCTAGTGTTCTAGGGTTAAGTCCATCGTCCAATATTTGGGACAGTGATCATTAATGGGTTAATAATATCATTACGTCGGGACTATACACGCGAATACAACAAAAAAGCTAAGAATTTAAGGAAAGCTAAAGCCGTTATTAGAATTGAGTTTCGCAAAAAGTAGGCCACTTGAGAACCTCTTGAATTCGTCTTGTTTATTAAAAAGAAAAAAGGTTAATGCCAAGTTTCCCTACAGGTGCGAGTAAACACCAAGAGTACTGATTCACCTCATTTGGGAATTATTACAGCTCTGTAGCGTTTTTGAAGAGCTACTTCTTCAGCTTGCCTTGACTTTTTAGGAAAGGAATAACTTATTTACCTTTCATTATATTCCACCAGTTGATGTTAAAATGTTCTTTCTCGGTGACACATTACCCCCCTCTTTCTCACAAGATCTTCTTTTCTTTACTTTTTCTCTGATATACGCCAACCTTCTCTTCGTCTAATCAAACTATCTTCCTCATTAGTTATTTTTTTCTCTTCTATCCAACATCATCCAATCGCTGTCGTTTTTCTTCTATATGTCATAAAATTGTTTTTCTTTCTTCCTACTCAAATTAATCTACTAATCTATCCGTCACTTATTCAAATTGTCTCGTTCTATCAAAATATCTGTACACTCACACACACGCATATATATATTAGGCTGGAAAGTTAAGGAAATACTCCCTTTACTATATATATATATATATATATATATATATATATATATATATATATATATATATATATATATATATATATGTTTGTATGTGTGTGTAACTAAAAAACAGTAAATTTCTTAGATATAGCATTCAACCTAAACAACGAAATATACAAACCACACAGAAAACCAAACAACAATCAAGATACATTAACAAAAATTCTAACCACCCATAAAGTATTCAAACAAATACCCATATCTATGAATAAAAGAATTTCTTCAAATTCTAGTAGTCTAAAAATATTCACTGAAAACAGAAAACATATGAATCAGTCGCAAGAAACATCGGATATTCAAACAAACTAGAATGCCATAAGGAAATCACGCCAAACAAAAACAGCAGAATTAGAAACATAATTTTGTTCACCTCCGCCCCACAACAATACAAACCCAAGATAGGGAAAATATTCTTCAAAATAATAGATAAACCCTTCCCCCAAAACAGCAAATTATCAAAGATTCTAAATAAAATGCAATCAAAATTAGTTACCGCTGTATGGATAACATACAGAAAATAATAACTAAGCAGAATAAAAAATACACAACAAACCCAATAATAATTACAATAACAATAACATCAAGCCAAATAACACCATCAAATGTAACTGCAGAAAGAAAATTGCCCATTTAACATAAAATTTTAACCAATAATATACAAAGCTATCGTAACTGATAACATTAACACAGACAAAAAGTTTACATAGGCGGCACAGAAAAAAACTTAAAAGAAAAGATATTATAACTAAAATGCCCTTCGAAAGAAAAAATACACAAAAAATACAGCCCTATCAAAATACATATGGAGACCAAAAAAACCGTATCCGTACCAAATTAAATGGGAAATTATATAAAAGAGCAGCAGAGTGCAACTTTTTGATCAAGCTGAGTAGCAGTCACATGATGAGGAACTCATTGTCCAATTTTGCATATATATTTTCTCATATCGTTTTCGTTCGATGTAATTATAGAGAACTCACTTTATATCACAGGTGATGATTCTACACTGGAAAGGATCGATAGCAAGTCTACCCTTTCTGTAGCGAACAGAAGTCAACGCTTTGACCAAGCTGAGTAGCATTTAGACGATGAGGAACCCATTGACCAAATTTAGACACTTTTACAAGTACATCAATTTGTTTTATGCTTGATGTGTAACTAGTATGGATATGTTTTGCTAATTATCATACAGGTTGCTTAGCATTTTCCTCAACTAGTAGGAAAAGTAGCTTTTCGCCTAGGGTAACCAACTGGTTACTTTTTGGATGCCGCTTCTTGGTTGGTCGCTGCGGCTCGATGCAGAAAATATGGCATGTTCAAAAAATGACCCCGTTGTCAAAAACTCAGGACGGCAAAAACGGTTAAAGCAATAATTCTGGTTTACTTATATGTTTCGGAGGCTACTAGAGTTTGGAAAATTGGGAAAGTGAAGTCTGCCAGATAGTGTTCATTCCTCGTAACACTGATCGGGCTGCCTGTTGCTACCGGGAAAAGTGGTTCCTTTTTTATGGAGTTTGAACTCTTCTCCGGTCAGCTTAACTTGGAAAAGTCATAAATCACAGCTCCCAGCCCACACTCGTTCATCCGAAATATTCTGGTGGAAACTGATCGGAGAAAAAAGTGTTGCCTCATGAGTTCTTTGAGTTGTAAGATCCAGTGAAAGTGTCATTTCTGTCTGAATTTCTGGGAAGAGGAGTTATCGCATTACTTACATTCTGACTAATTTTTATTATTATTGTCACAACGTTCCGATCGTTGTGCACTTCAGCCTTCTTTGGGTGTCTGTCGTTTCAAGTAATCTTCAGGAAATTTCGAACTGTAGCTTTTATTTAATCTGTTTATTTTAGTTTGTTGTTGTTGTTTGTTTTTTTTACTGTTTACATGAACACTTGTTTACAATAAAACAGTTGCAGAAAAATATCCAAAGTTTTACGGAACATCAATATACAAACACTGAAAGATATTTATCCAGTTTTGACATTTTCTTTTTCTTTCTTTTCCAACATAATTTATCAGAGAGATGTTCTTTTTCGTTCACTTTTATTTTTGAACGGTTCGTGATACACAAGAATAGCTAATTCATCTGAATTGTTATGACACCGGTTTGAAGAACTTGAGGATATTGGTTTAATTCAAATTTGTTTAATTTTTGAAATTCCTGTATATTAAATAGCAAAGTTCTGATAAAAAGAAATCTTTCAACTTAAGAGTTATCCTGCCCATATCATATTTTATTTCACACATCTGTCTCTAGCAAAGGAACAACACAATTAAATATATTAAATATTGTTCCTCGTTAGAAGACCGGTAAAGGATTGGTCTATAATTCTGAGATGAGGTATTGTAATTATTTACATTATTTACATTCTTCGGACTGCTGTCTTCATCTTTATTACCATAATCACGATGTTTCGGCTGTTGTACACTCTTCAGCCTTCTTCAGGTGATTAGAATTTCGAACTGAAACCTTTATTTCGTTCACCGGGGTAGATTATTCTAGTTCTACGTACCTTGCCTCTTCTGGATGTCTCAGTTATCTCCCTTTAACTCAGCCTTTCAATTTTTTGTTCACTACTGCATTAGCCAGTTACTGAGCTCACAACTCTTTGGATCAAGTCACTATATCCAACCAATACTTTTATCCACTGGCCCAGGTGTCCTCAAGGACACGCAGTGGATAAAAACGTCATGAATATCGCAATAAAGATGAGGACAACAGTCCGAACTATGTAAATAAGGATTAGACAAGTACAGCGCTTTATCTATAGATATAACCGAGCTTGCCTATAGATATTCTCATCATATATTGTGTAAAGAGAAAACTGGCAAAAAGTGTTCTTAGCTAATCCGCAAAAATATACTTAAGGACAAACTGCCTTTACATACAAAAATTGAAAAATAAAAGAGGTAATTTAGTTGATTATTGTCACCCACCGAAAACAAAGTTGTCTGGTCGGAATATTTGTCCGAATGGTCCCGACCTTACAGAATCCATGGTGCCAGGTTCCAGGTCAATCAGAATACTTCGAGGAACATATTTCCCTCCTATGAAAAGAAGAAAAAAGGGTTTTGTTCAAACATTAAAGTGATTGAAATAAAGGAATTAAAAATTGTAAATATTTGCAGGAAACGTAAAACTTTTTTTTTTCAAATTATTGGATGGCCATATTTTTATGGATGATTGAAATGATTTTTATTGAGATGGGACCAACTGTAAGATTTTGCTATTTCTAACATAACACTTAATGCTGAAACATATGACATTTGGCGTTTACAAGAACATTTAAATAAAAGATTTTAACAAATCAAGTAAAAAGTGCATAAAAGAACACTGGGTTGCTTTTTGCAAAATTAATGTTGAGAAATATATTTCGTTTATGATTTCAAATTCTATTCTAGATTCTTAAAAAGCAATTCAGCTTTGGTTTTCAGTTTTGAAGGGACAAATTCACTTTTCATAAATTACTCATAATTTTTTGCTTCTAAATGTTTTGTCTTTTTTAAAACAGTTATTTGGGATATTCAAACAGATTTTTTTTTTTTTGTAATTGTTTCATAGTTGGATCATTAAAGCAAGTAAAGAACTACATACCAGTAGCCTCGTTAAAGTAAACATTGATGCGTTCCAACTGGAGATCAGAATCGCCATGATAAGTGCCGGTTGGATCAATACCGTGTTCATCTGAGATGACCTCCCAGAACTTGAAAAGCAAATAAAAAGAAACAAATTATGAGTTAATTCAACTCTTTCTCTCCCTCCTCTTTCTCTCTCCCTCTCTCTCTCTTCACTCCTCTCACTCTTATTTCCCTTTTTCCCTATTCCCGCGCTATTCCCTCATTTCTCTCTCTTCTCTCTCTCTCTCTCCCTCTTACCTCCTATCCTTCGTCTCTTGCCCATCTCTCTCTCTCTCTCTTGCCTATTTCTCTCTCTTCCATCGTCGGTCTCTCTATTCCTCCTCTCTCTATCTATTACCTCTTTCTCTGTTCTCTTTCTCTCTCTCTCTCTCTCTCTCTCTCGTGCATTTCTCTTCCCTCTCACTCTCTTCTCTCATCTCTTTCTATTACCTCTTTCTCTCTCTCTCCTCCCTCATCGGTCTCACTATTTCCTCTTCTCTCTCTACATTACCTCTTTTCTTTCCCTCTCTTGTCCCTTTCTCTCTCTCTCTCTTCCCTCTCTCTATTCCCTCAACTCTCTCTCTATTCCCTGTTCTCTCTTTCCCTCTATTCCTCCTCCCTCTCTCCCATTCTCTCTCTTCCTTCATCTATCTCTTCCATCTCTCTATTACCTCTTTTCTGTCTTCTCGTTCTCTCCCTTACATTTTTCTCTCTCTTCTCTTTCTTTCACCATCTCTCTCTCTTCCCTGCCCTCTCTCATTTCCTAATGACATTTGTCTTCAACTATAGCTGATGTATGTTTTATTATTATTTATTTATATAGTAATTTAAATATTTTCACATATAATTTTCTACTTCAGAACGTTAACCTGTTTAATGGTTGGTTATTTTCTATCGATCATCTTTAACATCGAGTTGATGCGAGTTTCATCTTTACACACTTAAAACCAACCAAACCCACCCCACACGATGTCAAAATGGCGACAAAACATGAATAAATAAATAATGAAAATTTGAAGTTAGTAATCTCCTTTGAAGATGTTAAACAAGAATATAATTTTACAAACCGTGATTGAAAATCTGTTATCCACACTATAGACAAAATGTACATAAAACATGTATATATTTTGGAAACGAGTAATTCCTGTCTATATTTCTGAGATGAGGCATTGAAATTACACTGTTTACAATGTTCGAACTGTTGTCTCCATCTCTGTTGTCATATTCACGACGTTTCAGGCGTTGTATGATCCAGCCTTCTTCAGGAACACATGGCTCAGCGGACAAAAGCGTTGGTTGAAGTAATCCAGTGACTTGATCTTAAAGAGATGTGAGTTCAATACCTGGCAACAGCAGACGGGAACAAGAACTTGGAGAGTTGATTTAAAGGGAAAAAACTGAAACTTAGATACCCGGAAGAAGTATGGCACGTAAAACTAGAACAATCTACCCCGGTGGACGAAATAAAGGATTCAGTTCGCAATTCCATAATCCTGAAGAAAGCCCGGGCGTACAACGGCCGAAACGTTGGGAATATGACAACAAATATGAGGACAACAATCCGAACATTGTAAATAGCGTAAACGAGTAAATCCTATTGTCACATTTGAATACAGCTTTACGAAATTATATATAGGACATTGCATCTCGAAGGAAAACACCTTTTCAAATATTGTTATTCAGTGCTATTGAATATGGCTATAATTATTTGCTTTGGGAGATAATTTAAAAGCAAATAGAAACTGCGTAGATGTATTGGAAGAGTTAGTGGTTGACACTTATGTGAAATATTCATAAACAAGATTCTCGAAATAAAGTAGATCTGGACACAGTTGTTCCTACAACGCGTCTGAAAAGTTCTTCGTTGGTCAGGCCTGGGTTATTTACAACTTTAATTCGCGACAGAGAACGTTGAGAAACAACCCTCGAGTGACCCTTATCAGCCCCTTTATTTAAATAAGATGTTTATACATCCGTATCGACAAATGGTCTCTCACCGATATTTAGCGCACTCTTCTCCTATAAATAAAATGCTTGTGCATGTGTGTGTGTGTGTGTGTGTGTGTGTGAGTGAGAGAGGGAGAGAGGTTGAGGGGGAGAGAGGTGGAGGGGGAGAGAGGGGGAGAGACGGAGATACAGAGAGGGGGAGAGACGGAGAGACGGAGAGGGGAGAGAGAGGGAGAGGGGGAGAGAGAGAAAGAGAGAGAGGGAGAGAGAGAGAAGATGATATATACATTTTTATAAACCAGAACAATGTCAGGAAATGTTTAGATGAAGAGGAGAAATACGCTGAAAATACTTTTACCCTCCTCCAATACCCTCATTATTTCATATTTAACGAGAAACAAATATTTCAAAATAGAAAATTTGACCATTCTCACAATCAAAAATATATTGTTCTACCCTCCAGCTCTATTGAAAAGAAGTTTAACATAAAAATTGTTACAAGTAACAATAAAAGACTTAATTAATACAATACAAAGTAATAAGCTAAAACATGAAGGGGGGGGTTTACTCTATTACCTGTAATGATTGCCACAAGGAATACATAGGAGAAACCTTAAGGAATTCAAATAAAAGTTATATTGAACACAAAAGAGATCTTTTGCAAAACAACACACGCATTAGTTGCTCATTATAATGGGTCTGGCCATATGTTTTTATGAAAAAATGCTAATTTAATTAAAAGAGAACGTAATTTACAAAAACGAAAATGTATAGAAAGTGCTTTAATCGCTATATTATCTACATTAAATTTACATCTATGTTCTTATAACACATCAATGTGAGGTAAAAGTAATAAAACATCTCATTCAGTATACTTCTTTTATGTACTTTAGGACGGTGGCGATCATGGCTCTCCACAGTTTTCTGTCTTTTCGCCCTTTACAATATCTTTGTCGTTGTTCTACCAATCATACACACATACTTGTTAAGTAGATTATTCGCTGTCTGGCTTCAATATGTCCTTTGATTATTAAATTCTCTGTGCCTTTTTTCCCTATTTTGCGTACCAGAAATGTTAGGTATCTCTTTCTGATTAAAAGTATAATTTTCCTTAAGATTTCCTTGCTGCTAACATTTATGGCAGTCTCGACATTGGTCGCCAGTTCCACATTCCTGTCACCTCAAGCTTCTTCTTCATCTGAGTGAAAATACTGAATTATTTAGTGCCATTTAGGAAATTAAATATTACATAGCAGTGCAGTTCTTTTTTCTTTGCTTCTAAGGTTGTTTTCTTATCCCTTGCTTAGTTTCATGGAAGATATCTTTCGTTATTCCTCTACACCTTTGTTTTCCACGTTTCCGAAGAAGTTGCTAATGACGAAGAAGTGTAAGCCGAGATGTCTTGGCCTCCTTAACAATGTAGTAACGAATGGACTCTGATTTCAATAATTCTCTCTTGAAAGAAAGAAAAGGCAATGGAGCGCGTGGAGATTGCACAGAGCTCATTAAATATGATGGCAGGTAATGAGTTACAAATTACATCGTCACAGAATACCGCCTACAGCAATCGCTGTCGGCTGCATTCTGCTTCTAGAACTTTGTTGTGACTGTCAGCATTTGCATTCAATCGGAAACAAACAAGCAATATAGTATATACGGAAATTAGATTTTTTCAGCTCGGTCGAAAATAGCCAGTCACAACAATTCAGCTTATTTCTCTACGTATTGTTTGATAGGAGATAATATAATATGTCAACTCTATATATCAGACCAATGAGAGTAATTGAATGATAAAATAGAATAACTCCTAATTTCTTCAGAAATAAAACCAAAAGCGCTAAGAAGCTTAGTGGGTTGCATCTAGACACATTGGACACCAGAAAATTAAGTTTCTCTGCATTTTTAGTGTTTAATTATAACCGACGCTTATTCATATCCGTCCCCTCCCACTACATATATACAATTCAATCAATAAAGATATTATTCAGTCAGAAGAAGTTTTTTTGGCGGATGCAACGTGTCACAAAGGATTTTTTCCATGTTTGTCATTCAATTACCCACCATTGTTTGATATATTATTAAACATGATCTATTGATTTCTCAAAATTACACGAATGGCTTGAGAAGTTGGCTGACAGCATAAACGATATGCTTGCAGGCATGAAGACTTAGAAATAAATTAAAACAAAGCTTCTTGCTTGGAAAAATCAGCTGAAGCGACATTTTCATTGGTTTAAACAAAAAGAGAGGCCATAAGATTCTTTTTGCGCCAAAAATGTGCAAAAAATTCTTTTACAGGATGCCCAACAAAAAACAGGAAATTTTAGATGTGATGAAAAAAATTACATATAAAAAACATATAAAACGATAATTATATATTTTACTATATGAATGAACTAAAATTAACTAACATATAATTTTTTTAACCATTTATTGTTCCAGTATGCCGCAGTTATCAAATTTTCAACGCGAGGCGATTGTTCTCTTTAAAAAAGAACATCCAACTTGGAGACTGAAAAAATGTCAAAAAATTTTGCCAGAGTTCTTTAGTTTGAACACCACATCTAACATTTGTGTTTTTGTTTTGTTTTAAGCTACTAAATTTCTATCGTTTGCTTTTGTTTCAAATAAATGTAACAAAACTTCCAACAATTAAATAAACTGTACCTAACTTTTAAAATGTGCTATTTTCGAAATCAAACATTTGATGCAAAAGTTTCAGGCGCATGAACGATAAAACTTGAAATTTACTTAAATTTATTCTCATGTCTGTTCTTTCACAATTTTCTCTCTCAATAGATATATATATATATATATATATATGTGTGTGTGTGTGTGTGTGTGTGTGTGTGTGTGTGTGTGTGTGTGTGTGTACGCGCATACAAACTCATGAAACAGGTCTTTGGCCAAAGAACTGCCTCAGTAATGCCCCTTAAATCAAAGATAGCACGAAGCTGCTTACTAACATAGTGGAAATCAGTAAAAGATGGAAAAAACACTTTTCGGACCTGCTTTACGAAGAGGGATAGTCATGTGGACCAATCAGCCCTTAACTACCCTCAGAAAAGAACCATCGAGGAATCTATCAAGGATCCTGTTATCTTGGAGGAAGTACAAGTATCACCAAATTGAACATGGGAAATGCTACCGGAGAAGACTGCATCTTTACTGAAATCCGTCGGTATAGCGGTGATCAGTTGGCTGATATAATGTATAGAATCATCCTGAACATCATGAATGCTGGAAGCCTTTGAAAGATGTGATTGTTATATCATTGTACAAAGGCAAAGTTATTAGGGAACTATGTTGTCATTATCATAGTATAGGTTTACTTTTGTCAATGGATAAAATCCTAATAGGAATTTTATTATTTCGATTAAAGGCTCACATTGTGGCTATGATACTGCCAGAGACACAATGTGCCTTCGGGCCTATTATTGAAACGATGGAAGTCGAATGAATAACAACAAGGCCTGGTTCAGGTCTTCGTAGATCTTACCAAAAACTTCAACAATGTAAACAAAGAATCTGTTTGCTGGTTTTAATTTCTGGGAGAATAATTGCAAAACACTTTCCCTTCCCCTTCTATAGGCAGAAGCACACAAATTCATGCTGGGATAATTTCCTATCCAATAAAATAGATCGCTTCGCGGTTTCATCTAACTCAGTCCCGATCTGTCTTGTCTTGAAGTCAAAACTATACGCTCGCTTGTCCATACTTGCTTTTGTGTTTCAACGCCAATTATTAGTTTGTGAAGTTTTTGTCATATTACTGTAGCTTTGCCTTAACACTGTTAATTTGCCTTGAATATATTGTTTGCTTGATTTATATTATTTTTGTCCTGTTCTTTTTTCTTTTATTTTTCTTGTTATTGCAAAATTTGTCAATTCTATTGGTTGGAGAGTTCTGTTAATTATTTTGCATTTGACCATGTCTACTCACTCCACACTGTTAATGTTGATTGTTTACATTCAGAACCCATCATTGTTCTCCATTTTCTTTTCTAGTCTTCTTTATGCTTTTGAAGAGCTGTGATGAAGGTATGTTTATTCGAGATCGTACAACTAGTAAGCTATTTAACATCCAATGCTTCTCAATATTCAATGCTAACTGTAATCTATTTCAGGTTCTTGTTCGAGATTTTCTGTTTGCCTATGATTTGATTACATAAACAGAACTGGAACTGCAGGCTTTGATGAATAATCTTTCCCGTTCCTGCAAAAGTTTCGACCTTACTATCAGCCTGAACAAGATAGCAGCCATGTTTCAACCTGCTCAGGATTCACCTAATAACTAAGCATCAATATTTGTGGATGGCCACAAACTGAAGGCGATAGACAAATTCAAATACCTTTGAAGCACTATAAATAGATACTGCACTCATGGCGATGAAATATCTATTCGTGAGAAGGAAACCGATGCTTTTGCATCTCTAATAGATCGAGTCTGGTATAAAAAAGAACTTCAGAAGTAAACAATGATGGTGGTCTACAATGCCTGTGTGCTGACGTGCCTACTGTAATCCTGTGGGACGTGGGTTGTGTACCTTAGACACCCTGGAGAGATTCCTCCAACAATTTTTAAGACTGATTTTTGGTATCCACTGGCTATTACACAACAAATAATGTAGTCCTCGAAAAAGGCCAATCCAGTCAACATCGAAGCGGACATTCGTCGTCCCAGGCATTGCCTTGATGACAAGAATATCCAAACAAATGCTCTACAACGAGTTGCTCTATGGCACTCGACCCCAGCATAAACCAAGAAAGTCCTTCAAGGCCTGTTTAAAAGAGTTTCTTGCCGCCTGCCTCATAAAAGATCCAGAGTGGGAAACCGCTGCTTGTGATCGATATAAGTGGAGACGTAAAATTCATGAAGACATTAAGATCTTCCAAGAATATTACAATGAGTTGGGCATATGCTTTCCTTTATAAAGAATCATTCGGTATTCATCGGTCGATTTATAGCAGCGATTTATAGTGATGAATATAGCAGAACTTGTCTTTCCAAGAGAGGCCTCATTACCCACAAGAAGAGTCATATTGGTAAACCTTTCACAAAATATGATCAGTACAACGCTGGAAGTCACTTAACATGGAGGATATGCAAGAAAACCCACAAGTATCGCTCCAGTCTCACCAGTCACATGAAAACCCAATAAAAGCTGAACCGACTTCAGAAAACAGATCAAGCCCTGTACAAAACAATTTAGTTCAGCACAACTGCAATAAACACTGCAAGCTTCAAGGGCTATTGTCGTTCTTATGAGAACCAAAGACATGGATTAAACTTGTCAGTAATGGTCATACTCTTTTATCGAAACGACAGTCATCGTGTATCCGAGATAAGAAGTTACTGAACCATGCGATCGACACTATAGAATTGTACACAAAACTCTATAACATATATTTTTATTGAATGTTATAAAAATGGTCTAAAAATTTTAAGTTACCAAATATAGGTGCAAGCAATAAGATTACTGAATCAGAATGAAGGGCAAGCTTATGAGACAACCACATACTCAATGAATGTCTCCAATGGGGAGTACTGGGTATGACGATAAACTACCTCTGATCATAATTACTGTTGTTCCCAAGTCTACCCTGACCCAGGGTGGTAGCACCCGTTAGGGCCCAAGCTATGGGTATTTAGTGAAACCCCAAACAAAAACAAAACACTATGAAAGTAAAAAAATACATTTTTATAGTAAAAATACCAGCAATATATTTTCATATAAAAAATACCAACAATACAATTTTATAGCAAAATGACATTTTATCTGTAGTTGAACGCTTAAAATTGCGTTGAAAATATTTAGATTTCGACATTAAATAGCCCATATTGGTTGATATGCCGCTAAACAAAATCAACCAACTAAATCCCTAGTGGGCATAGAAAGAGTCTAAAAGATGACATGACTGGATTGATAAGAGGGACCATTGAGAAGTATACAGTAAATTTGGCTTTAATATGAAAGGAAAATGGTATGAATATCAGCGAGAAGCAGTTGTAGAAAATGACAGTCACAAAATATTATGGGATTTATCTGTCTAGACTGAACGTGTCAGTGGAGCACGATGATGGATAAGGAAAGTAACAAGTGACAAATTATTAACTTTGCTGTTCCATTCGATAGAAGAGTGAAGAAATTAAAAATACCAAGATCTAGCTAGGAATATAAAGAAGCTATGGAACATGACTGCTGAAGCAATCCCTGTAGTAATGGACGCGCTTGGAACACGAGCAAGAAACGTGAAAGAACGCTCAGGCAAAATTGGAATTGAGACCAAGATTGTAGACCTACAGAAATTTGACATTCTTTATTCTTCTCAACACCATGACTGAAGAACAGAATTTCCGTCAACCTGCGACATTATAATAATGGTAGTACTGAGCTTAACATTTTCCGCCAACTTGCGACACTGTCGTACTGAGATTAGCATTTCCTTTATAAAGAATCAGTCGGTATTCATTGACCGAAGTCAACGTTACTGTCGGTTGAAATTTGTAAAATATTATTCTTAAAACAGTTGTTTTCAGGAAAATAGGTTTCTCAAGTCCACTAATTGTTATCGATCTTTCTAGTGCTGATATGAGTTTCCTTCCTAACCTTTTGTTTAAGGCCCTGTGGAAGGTCAATATCTTGAGGATGTCATTATTTTCTATTCGAGTTACATGTGCTATTCATTTTAGTTGTTGCTGATAACTGTCCTAAATTGGTGTAGTTTCAGTTACTTAGTACTTTTAATAATAATAATAATAATAATAATAATAATAATAATAATAATAATAATAATAATAATAATAATCAGATAGAGGCTTGAGTGCAGCACTAATTTGGTGGAATTTGAAGAAAAAATACAGCAGAAAATGTCACGAAATGAAAGATTATGAAGAAGAGGTAAAAGCGAACGAACAAGAGCACATGACCAAGAAAGAAGTTACAGGGAATAAGGTAAACAAAATAAGCAAACTTGGCAGCTAAGAAAGTAAGAGAAGAGTAGAAAGAAAAGGAAAGACAGTAGTCTGGGAATAAGAGGAAATCGAACATAGAGCGAGAAAAAGAGTTTGGTGAAAAAAAAAAAAAGAAAGAAAGAAAAAGGAGAAAACCCGAAAAGAAATTAATCTGTATGTTCAAAGATATGCATATAGTTATGGTGACTGTCGTTATTGAATCCAACAAACGGAGGTGGTGGGAATGAAAAAAAAACGAGAGAGAAAAGGTGAGTTAAGAAGTAGGCGGTGATATCGCTAACAAGGAATGGAATGTGTCGGCTGGAGATTGTAGAACCCAGCTCACACATGTTGCAGATCCGGTGCACTAAAAAAAAAGAAATAAAGATCACTTATGCCGCCCACATTTGTGAGCAAAATGGCAGAATCTGGACAAACAAACGTTTGGGCGTTGCAGACGCGCATGTGCAAGATTGCATGATCATCTATACATATATGTATAAATCAGCATGTTCCTATATCTATATATGTGTGTGCGTGTATGTGATACTAATATACTCGGCTATATATATTTTCCTTCATTATTTCATTATTAGATATTTTTATTAATAATATAACTCCATCTTATAACTATTGATTTTCATCGGAACACACAGGGGTGAGTTTTCATTATTACTTGCATTTTGTGACTACACTCCATTTTATTGCTGCAGTTTTATTACAACACCTTTGCTACACATTCGGTTGCCGGCGAAGGCTTACGGTCACATCACATTGAAACACCAGTTACCATACGATCATCAAAGTTAAGCAACGTCGATCTTGGTCAATACCTAGAAGGGTGACCACTTCGGAATAAAAGATGCTGTAAGCTTGGATGTGCGAGTGGTGTAGTTGATAATAGCACGGAATTGTTAATCGGAGAGCCGGGTTCGAAATATTCATTTACGCGAAAATAACCTAGGCAAAAGTATGAATCCATCACTTCTCCATACCCCCCCCCCAGCAATGGGTTAATTGGTATTACTAACAGATTATTATATTAAAAATAAATTACAATCAAAGAATATTTTCTGACTTTAAATAACCAGAAAAGTGTTGATAAACCGGAGAAAACGAATAAATCATTCAATCAATCGATTGTAGTTAAGCCTAAAATACTCAGTGGTCCTTGAAGGACATGAACGAGAATCACTTGATCCAGGCATGAAATAAATTTGGAGGATGCATTGAAATCATCGAAATATACTGATTTTTCATTTGATTAACTTCGCATTTTTTTATAATGTCTAAAATCCAGTATTAATTATAAAAATTAAAATTCTCAATTATGTGATGCACCATGCATATGCATATATATATATATATATATATATATATATATATATATATATATATATATATATATATATATATATATATATATATATATATAATTTTAAGGTATTTTATATTTATGAGTAAAAGTGGTCAACTTCAGGGACAAACAGTGTGGACAACAGTGGACACTGAAGTCAACAGCAAGTAACAACAGTGTTTCATGCTAGAATGTAATATTCAATGTATTGACCTGAAAGTTCACATACCGAGTTTGTGGCCCGGGTTCGAATCCTATCAAGGTCAATTTGTCAGGAAGGTGATTTATTGATGTTATGCGTTTGAGGGGACGATCCCAGAGTGCGACACGTTTGGAAAGTTCCTGGAAAATATACTTCAGGTTGATCCAAGCTTTCTGCGTAAAATTAATTGAAAGTAACTGTTCGAAATCTGTCAATGGCTGTGCTTGCATGCGAGCCACACGTTCAAACTGCTGTACATGCCAGTTTATGGTCTCTATTTTAAAGAACTAGGGTTAGCACAGCATAGTTGTAGTATAAACCACAAATGTTCCGGAGCAGGTGTCAGCGACAGGGATTGGCCAGCCGCTGTAGCAGACTGGTGAGCTCGGAAAACGAGTGTAGCTGGAATTTACATATTGTAGACTCTGTGGAGTATAGGATCACAGCATCGCTACGCTAGGCGTTGCTGTTGCAGTTTCTGTTGAAAGTTGGTTTACTAGGAGTTTAATTGCTAACCCGACTCCCAACCGGTTTTGAATTCAAGGTTGTCCTTCTCCTAGACCGGTTGGCAGCTAAGGCTAGAGTACCCAGTCATGGAGAGAAGAGATGGCTTCATACTTTTTCCTGCAGTTTTAACCGTTCTACTGTGGGTACACACACATTATATGAGGGAATGTTCCATAAAATATTTCTGTTACATAACATGATTGTGAACAATTTCTATCAGAGTCATTACACCTCATCCAAAGCGTCTCTGTCAATCATTAATTGCTCAACTATTTCACATTAAAATTCGGCTAATCACTGTGTCAGGCTGTGGACATTGATTGAACATTGTACATCAAAGGAGAGTGTGAAGTCTCTCTAACCATTATCTCACCCTGAGGTGCCAAAAGAGGAGTGAAACATTAAGTAATGGTAATATTATCCGCTTCCTTATAAGGAAACATTCGGTATTCGTTGAATTCATTGACCGAGAAGCCAGTGCTACTGTCGGTTGAAATTTACAAAAATCTTTCTAATAAAAAAACTTTCAGGAAAATAGCTTTCCCAAGTTCACCCTTTCCAGTATTGATGGGGGTTTCCTTCCCAATCTTTTGTTTGAAGTAATGTGGAGTATCAATATTTTGATTATCTGATTATTTCTCTTAGTCCATATACCGAGGTATTTACTAATTTCACATGATGAGATCTTATGCTGGACTCAGGGTAGGCGTTATTACGGCATTCATTCCAATTCCAAATTATAGTTTCTGCTTTGGAAAGGTTTATATTTAATCCTACTTCTTGTAACACTTGTTAAAGAATGTTCGGGCTTTTTTCTCTCCCAAATCATTCTTATAACAACTATAGATAGCAATGTAATGAGGATGGTCCCTTCATCAACACTATACCAGCCTCAGGTGGGAAAGCTAGATTTATATCTGTGAAATAAAGAATCAGTCGGTATTCATTGACCGAAGTCAACGTTACTGTCAGTTGAAATTTGTAAAATATTATTCTTACAACAGTTTTTTTCAGGAAAATAGGTTTCTCAAGTCCACTAATTGTTATCGATCTTTCTAGTGCTGATATGAGTTTCCTTCCTAACCTTTTGTTTAAGGCTTTTGTTTTAATACTAAATAGTATTACAGTAATAGCAGTATAAACCACATCTGGGCTCTGGGGGTGCTGAACAAATCCAAATATGCCTGAGCAGGTGCCTGCAAAAGGGATTGGATAGCCTCCCTAGTAAATAGGTGTGTTTGGAAAACGGGGAGCTAGCCGTTATGTATGGACGGATGTATGCATAATTAGATAAACTAGAGTAAGACCTAAAAACAATAAAACTTGTTCTGTCTCCTGTAATGAATACATTATTCTCTATTCTCATATATTCAAATGTGTCTGTGTTTATATTTTCAAATGCTTAAAGTCTCAAACACTCTACAGCTGTTTGAGAGTAAACGTTTCGGTGAAATGTTAAAGCCACCAATGCAATCGACTCATTCTTTGGTACCAAATCCCTTCAAGGAATATGGTAAATTAAACCGAAATTCTTCTCTATTATTCTCACTGGTGGTAATTTATCCCCAAACAAAATAAACTGGAACAATTATCAAATAAGCTGAAAAAAATAAAATTTAAAAAAATAATGAATTTCTTGGTGACATTAAACCTTCCTTGTGGCGTGCTTCTCGACCGAAATATTTCTCACTCGAGTCAAGAGATCGAATTTCGAGTCTAAAGTGTCAGGATTTGGGATGCATGCTGATTTTCTAAGCAGACAGATGTAACTCATTTCTTTCCATTAAGCCTATTTTAAACTATGATATTGGTAATATTTGCTGTTTCCTTACAAAGCATTCAGTGATCGAGTTATCAATTGTCGGTTGATATTTATAAAATATTTCTGTTAAAACAATTTATCTAGAAAATAGGTTTCTCAACTTTAGTAGCTGTTATTGTACTTTCCCGTATTGATAGACACTTTCCCCTTGCCTCTTTTCAAATAGTGTGGAATGTCATCATCTTTATTATGTCATGATTTTCTCTCCGAGTTACATGTACTAACCATTTTAATTGTAGTTGCTGTTGAAAGTCATCAAATGTTATTTTGGTACATTTCTTTGATTATGATTCAGTTCTTTGATTATGATTCTGTAACGCCAGTCCACGAGATTCGAAGAAGCCATTTTTAATCATCGATCTGATAAAGTGGTTGTATACAACCGACAGTCTAGATATTTCTGAACGACTTTGGCACCATGCGTGGCATCCATGTGAAAGTGTCGATTTTTACGAGATTATTTAACATGGCTCTAGTTTTTAGGCTAATGATTTGGGTTTGGAGCAATTTGCGGTATTGAACGAAACCACTCCAAGGACAGTCTATTCTATTTTCATTTTCCTTATCTCTCGTACTAAATTTGTCTTAACTGATCTATACACTGAGGTATTTGAAATGTTTAGTATTTACTAATTCCACAAGCTTAATGAAAATCGAATTAATTTCTTACTAAATGTTTTTACCCCTCACCATCTCTTAATTATCACACTTTTAACGGGACTTGGACCCTCCCAAAGATAGCGTATCATCACCAGTCATCCTGTAGGATTTATTAAAGGTTGCTTTTATATTTATTAGGGCAGAGGGGTATAAGAACTCTGTGTATTCCAGCCCTTGCAGTTGTGGTAAAGAATACAAAAGTTAAACACGACTACCCTCAATTTCAGACTGGAGGAACATAAAAAAGCGATATTCAGGAGTGAAACAATGAAATCAGACATGGCTGATCATGTATGAAGGGGAAAAATGGAATAAAGTAAAAATGTTTCACAAAGAACATTGGGGAGTTCGATGCATGGCCTAGCATAGAAATAAATGCCATATTGGCCGGCATTAATAAAGAAAAAGAAACGTCAGCAAGGATGTGATTAACGCAAGATTTTATTGCACCAATAAAATGTTTTTGTTTTTAAAGTAGCTTGAAACATCGTAGACTTGAACACTGGTACGTAACTATCTCATCTAATAAACAAATCACAATCTGCCCCCTCCCCCTCTCTCTCTCTCTCTCTCTCTCTCTCTCTCTCTCTCTCTCTCTCTCTCTCTCTCTCTCTCTCTGTTGAATGCACCTATAACGCTCCTGTGTTGAAAAGGCTGGATAGAGAGATAGTTTTTAAACTAAACTTTGACGAGCTTTTTTTCCCTAGTGCCCCGATTGAATGAATTTAAGTGTGCATCTAGATTCCACCTGTTGAACTAGCTAAATGCAACCGCCATTTTTACTCCAACAGTTTCTTTTCTCGCACTTCCCGCATGTGAAACACCCTTCCGTTTACTTGTTTCACTGATGATTACAATCTTCAAAAATGTACATGCAACTTCAGGGAGGCACAGTGGAATAATGGATAGCGGCTCGGATTGAGGAAGAGCCGAGTTCGAATTCCAGTCGAATCCATTACATTCACTTACGTGCTTCTTCTCCCCCCCCCCAGCTATAGGTAAATAGCAGTACAGACCGGATTCTATAGCCTTGGATGGCAACTGGTCTACCGCAAAAAGAAATGGCAACCTACTGCGGGAAAAAATCAGCCTCGTCAGTCATGTATCGAAAGATACATGATCAACTAAGCGTGAACCACGCATGGCACATAACTGACTGACATACAACGTCAATCGCCACCTTCTGTCTTCTTGAATCCCGTTCATCCTTTGTCCTTTCCTCAGTCCTCTTTATTCGCAGTCTTTTCTCTCACTTTCACTCACTGTAACCCCTGCGTACTAGTGGCATCCCCGCCTTGCTTGGAGTGAACTGATAAAAAAAAATCATGATCATTTTATTGTAAAACCAGTTCACGACACCCGACTCTATAACGTATGTTCTAGATAGTTACAAATAGACTGCTATACATACATAGCTACATACATACCTAAAGACCTCCCCATAGACATTTTTTTCGTTCACTAACTCCCGCCCAAATCCAAACAGTTTCCGTAGACATCTCCTCTTACCTTCAGGATATGCCTAACATTTTGAACGTTGAAATCTAAACAAGACAAAACGCAAACGTTGCGATCTCTAACTGAACGGCAGCTACTATTACAGCACTTTTTTTAGTGCCAGCTTTAGAAAATACGAAGCAGACAGTGGTCACACCTACACCCGACGCTGTTGCTCCACACCCGATAGATGGTAACGGGTACAGATGTTAGATAATATAAAATGTGTGATGAGGATTCCCCCATTAGTCAACCGCCTACTCAGCCATAATATTATAACATATTTGCTTCCTGTTCCTCAAAGTCTGCCACGGATAATTATGTTATGGTAGCCTTTGGCATGGAGCATACAAAATGATAGCTCAGCAATTTCCCTCTTTATGAGAGATGCGTTTTAATGATTACAAGAGAGACTTTCACGTCATTTCTTCTCTCCTTCACTAAAGAAATGACAACAATGGGTTTAAAATGACTAGCAATATGGCAGCATAGAAGAGACTGTATTTATGTAAAGGAAAACAAGAAGTCAACGTAAAAGATTACAGCTAGATCATTTTTCTCGGTTAGAGTTATCAAGTCAAATTAACGAAGCTACATGACACCTCCTTGACAGACGAGTTTGAAAAAAATGAAATAAAGAACTCGATACAAATAGAATCTGGTAAAAAAAAGTTGTTTCTTCAAAGAATTTAATGAAGTATTACTTCCCTATAGAATGCAATGTTTTCTTCGACTGTAATACGTGCGACATTGCAATCGCTATATCTGACAGATATAGGTATTGCTGGAAACATTTTCTAAAACAATGAATAAATTTATATTAGGATATTTGTAAATACTTTCAAATCAGTCGCATTTTTTAAATAAAAACAACACACAGTATACACATCATTGGTGTTATATTTATTGTTTATGAAATTATTTAGTGTGGTTCAAAATAAATTCAGACTGGAGTTAAAAGGTGTAGAGAAGTAAATAAAAAAAGCAAATGACTCCAATTGCTATTGTGATTAAAATCATTTATTTGTTACATACATGTCAAAATAATACATTTTTGTAACAATTTAACGCGATCCCAGTATGATGTATGAAAACGAATGCGTGTAACACATTTCTACTCATTTCATCTATCAATTCTATTCTCTGTATGGTGTCCCCGCAACACACAGAGTTTTCTCTATTAATAAATATAACAAATAATGAATTCGGCTAAATTTTTCCAAAAGACCATATTTGAACGTCTACTGATCTTCTCAACAAGCGTCCATAGACAGATAGAACGAACAAGAGAGAACGAAAAAGATTCACATCTGATTCCGTTTTTGTTAGAAGCCATGATTGTTGCACTTGATCAAACTGAAAAAAGATAACCTACCAAAGAAACCTTATACAACTTCTCTGAAAAGTGCTGAAAACGCCTTTCAGTAGAGAACATATGAACAATTCGAGAAGAAAAAACACAATGGCTTAATGTATAGATGGCAAAAGAATAAATAAATACCAAACCGTAACATATACGAGTGGGAACAGAATAATGTGTGTATGGAAAAAGGTTGAAGTTGAAAAATAAAGGCGGTTGTAATTCCAACATTATATACATGAATATTGTACTCTTTATAAATACATGATTGACTGATATAAGGACAATAGTAGTAGCAAGTATTGAAAGTCAACCACTACAGATCGAATCATTCTGCAAAGCTTAATTCGAGTCCAGACCCACTAACCTAGGGTACCCGGTTATAATCTGCAAAATGAACTTGTTAAACATTTTACATCAAGACGAAGAAGTTGTAGCGCTTTCTCCTGGAATGTAACCATGCGCCAAAGTTACTTCAATTGGCGAATATCTAAATAAAGACTTTGACTGCTCGTTTTTATTCGTATAACTAGCATATTACCCGTAAAAAATGAGGGAATTATTTACGCATGGATCGGAACTTCTGCCTAGGTTTAGAATATCTGTGCGTTATGCAGAGGATGAAAATGTCACAACACGACATTTATGTCTTGGATCAGAATGTTGTATCTGCCGTGCGCCCTGTGAAAACTATTGCTTACGCACGCACGCACGCACGCACGCACGCACGCACGCACGCACGCACGCACGCGCACACACACACACACACACACACACACATACACACACACACACATATATATATATATCGTCGAAAATATGGTTGTAAATAACGGAACAATTTCGGTAAGTTTCTTTACACCCGACATCAATCCTCACTAGGAGAAATTCGCCAAATGTTCAACAAATATTCCTTTGTCTATCCTGTTTAATAAAACAAGTTTAAACGAAGTATTGCTACCGAAATATAGAATGTTTAATATATATATATATATATATATATATATATATATATATATATATATATATATATATATATATATATATATATATATACATAAACAGATTATTATTGCCACACCAGGATAAAATTATCTTTAAAAAAGGCGTCATATTTTATTCATAAAAAAAGGATACAAAAATATAACGACGATTAAAATTTTACGTACCTTTCGGTCGACACATCTTCAGAAAAAATAATATCGTCGACAAATAAAACTAAGTAGTTGAAAAGAAAAATGATTTTCAACAACTGGTGTCAAAATATACCAAAACTAGAGGAAACGAAAGAAATAATATTTTCCTAGTTAGGCGTTGAATTGGCGACCAGCTCCCTCGAACAAGACTAACTTATGTTTTAATTATCTCTTCCTACCCAGTGCGGGACGTTGTATATTAATAACCACAAACTCCAAGATGTCAAGGTGGAATCTGGTCCGTGCACTGTGCAAAGAACTCCGGAGAATAGTCCGTCCTGCAAGCAACGGAAGTCAATAAATGCTCACCGATAGCGGAATCATGAGCCTGCGCACAACCGGATACTATAGGCTCGTGTCTACGTACTTGGCCAGGAACATACTGGGCGATCCTAAATTCTAACCGCCCATCAGCAGAGTTTAACTGTTTATCAGTATAAATGTCGATGTGAGATAGACTATGTGGGTAAGACTATTCAGTGGTTACTTATATAAGTCATATATTTTCAAAATCAAGTCAAGTAATTATTAAATGAAATAATTTTCATTGAATTCTAAATTCCAGTAACGTTTACTTTATTTTTTCATGGTTTTAATTAAGAAGTTTAAATATCCTGTTGGCCGACATCAACTATGACGCAATCGAAACTAATTTAGGATGACAAAAATTGATATTAAAACAGTCGAAAACCAGCTTTGAGTACACAAAGTAATTTTTATTTTTATAAATGAGTGAATTTATGCGATTTTCTTACAATTAAAACCAGAAATAAATTTCAAAGAATATATTTTAACTATTAAAATACCTTTTAAAATTAAACAACAGAAGTCTGTGGCCATTGCTACAATTGTCAAAGTTTTGGTATCTACCTACTTGAGATAATTAGGTAATAGCTGGTTGCCTGTTTTCCGAGTATGGCGTTATTATATAAGATACATTCTTCAATGGAGCATAAAAATACGCCAGCATTCTAAGAGTTCTTCAGCCAATTGATCTCATTATTTTGCATGTTTTTGACATTATCACTTTTTGCTTGGTCACTTCTTCAGAGTTCTTCAGGTACGGGAAGAAAGGAATGTTTTTTCTGTTGATGACACTACATGAAAAAAAGACAGAATTCTTCTATTATCTTAAGATGTTTGAAGAATGGGTGGATGAAACGTTACTGAAGACGCAAAAACAAAGAAAAGAATGGATATGTACTGATAAATCATCAGTTACCTCCCCTTAAGATCTAGGAGGTAAAAAAGCATCCTGTAAAACGCGTCAGTAGACGAGTAGTCAGAGTAAAGTGCAATAAAGCTTTGGTATAAGTTTATTCACTGGTTCTGATTTTACTATAGGATACTCGGAAGAACTTTTCCCAATACCTGATTGATTACACTTCACTGGAGAAATAAGTTTTACTTGAAAGGAAATTAGTTTTTAATTTGATATTAAAACAGTCCTGAAAATAGACACGAAAAAAAACATTGCTGTAAATTTTTCCAAAAAACAGAAATATTAGGGGAAGAAATTCCCGTCAAAAATGCTAAATAATACTTTATTCTTTTCAGAAATCCCTGAAGGTAATTTAAGAATGGAATGACCAATTGCAGATGTAATCAATAGTTATTCAACAAGACTCTGACCAGGCAAAGTAGGGATGGTTTCTTAGCAACAAAAAACTAATAATTTTACAATATAGATTGAGGCTTCCGGACAATCATTATTATATTACAATAATCAGTATTGATTACTAAGTCAATCAGTAATAAAATTGAACCAGTCCACCACTGACAAATATACATGTTCAAACAGGCATAAACAAACGCGCATTCTTCTTCACTACCCGCTCTTTCTCTCTCTCTCTCTCTCTCTCTCTCTCTCTCTCTCTCTCTCTCTCTCTCTCTCTGACACATACACACACACACACTATATATATATATATATATATATATATATATATATATATATATATATATATATATATATATATTAATTTATTTGTTTAGACGATATCTTATAAAGGGATACTCATATTTCTTATTTATTTCTTATGCAATGTTACAAAATTGTACATTTTAGTTTCAACGTCAAAAAAGGAAAACCTTTTTTAAACGTCTCATCAGGTGGGGAATCACGATGTTAGTAAAAACATTTATTCAGAAATACAGTTATCGAAGCAAATATCCCCTACTTTCGTCCTTTGGAAATTTTCATAAAAGGTATGCTAGAATTTACATGTGGAGATGGAAGGGAATCTAAGTCATTAGTAATTGCGGGCGAAAAAAAAGGAAGGCATATATATATATATATATATATATATATATATATATATATATATATATATATATATATATATATATATATATATATATATATATATATATACCAGAGTATCATAGATAGTAAAATATTTATTAAAACTAAAAGTGCTCAATACAATATCGGAAGACCAGAATTGCAGAGCTGTTTAATATTTGAGAAGGATGAAAGCTAACCAGAGCACACTACCGCGGTTTCGACCTCTACGGTCTCCTCAAGTGGTGATATAGAAATAAGCCAATAATCTAAAACGAACGTACAGAGATATTTCAATTGGATCAATTATGGTAAAAGTAATACTGAATATTTGATTGACTAGACTTTCACCTTTCTATGAAAGTTAACTTCTGACAACCCAATTCGGCTTCTTTTTTTCTGGTAAACGCCATCAAACAACTTCATACAATAGCGTATTTACCAAATAGAGAATGGTATACCTGATCACAGCAGCATATCACTACATGAATAGACACTTCATTCTCTCAGAAACCATCTCCCAAGCTCTGATTCCATTGAATAGCTGGTTCAATCCAAAATGTCTAACGTCATCCTCACTGGGTGCTCCACACTTTCGGCGTTGTGCCACATCTAAGCTACGCTTAGAAAATCAACATAACCTGCATCATATTTGCCATTGTTTTTAGCTACACTAAGAAGTTGTTTTTTAATCATTTCACACTAAGCAAGGCCACAAAGCTACTAAGATGCAAGGAATTGAATATTACTAGAAATATTATCATTGCTTACTGATATCCGTATACTGATAATTTGAATAATGTGATGAAATGCAACTAAAATTAAGATGAAAGAAACATTAGTAAACAATGAAAAATTGTTAACAATGTTTCATTTAATAAAAATTCAAGAGGGAAAATTTTCTCTGCGAAAGCGGCCATTGCTTGATTTGAGTTGGTCTTCCTGTTTTTTTTTAATGGATTCACTTTGACGTGGCTACCGTATTTATTTTTTTATTTTTTTGTTTCTTCGCAGTATTATGCATTTACTTCTTTTTTCTATTCTTTCACCTTTCATGGTATATACAATATTTCAATATATATATATATATATATTGATATAAACATTTATTGTCGCGGCGCATTTAATAGTAGAATAGATCAATTGTACATGTTGTCATATCATCAGTAATATTGAGAGAAACCCATTTTTATTATTATGACATCGTATTTCATGATTTTTTATTAATGTTGTTTCATTTATAATATTAATTAGAATATGAGGTCCACATAGGAGACATTGATAAATAAAGAGAAATGACAACGAGGCTTGAACAAAAGCAACAGTAGCAGTCAGAATAAAGAAGTTTGTTTTTTTGATTTTTTTTGTTTTTTTGTTTTTTTTTTTATACTAATATTCACCCAATATAAGGTTGAAGGGCCACTCAGGGTAAAGTCAAGATTTTAGTGATTGTGAAAACATCCTTCCGGGAGTCTGTTCCATAAAGTATCAATTCTTGGAGAGCAGCTATTCGGGTGGAACTTCCTTCTTACTAATGGAATACAAAGAGAATGGGGATTATTCAAACTTATGTACGTGTCATGGCAGGCCCCAATTGTAAATGTCAGGGGTAATGGGTCTAAGGAATGTACGTCAGAACACTTGCCATGGAAATAGTGACAGAGAAGCAAAAAGTTGGCGACGTTTCGTCTGTAGGAAAGGTTTGTAGGGTGGGAAATAATCACCCACAAGGCTCCTGGGGCGCTTTTAAACTCTATCAAGAAAGGCAAATTATAACTGGGCAGCTCCAGTCTAGATATGGAAGCAATACTCCATTTTTGGTCTGATTGGTTGATTTTGTTATGGCTTATTTAATACCGAAATCTAAATATTTTGTACGTAATTTTATGCTTTCAAAATAAAACGCATTATATATTTTGTAGATCATAAAAATTTATTGTTAATAATTTTACTATAAAAATGCATTTTTTTAATTTTTATTTGTTTTGTTTTTTTAGTGTTGCATTGATTGTCATTTTGCTATAAAAATGGATTGTTGGTCATTTTATTAAAAAAATGTATTGTTGGTCATTTTATTAAAAAAATGTATTGTTGGTCATTTTATTATAAAAAATACTTTTGATTTTTGTTTTGGGGTTCAATATTTGCCCATAGCTGAGACCCTAACAGTCTGATCTGGCTCTTGTAAAGACAGAGTATAACAGGAGGGGTCAGATTCTTACCGGAGCGGTACAATGAACCGACTATTTTACCAACATCTTCAGCAAATGATCGGATATATGAGTTCCCCTTAACGTCTGCGGAGAGCTTGAATTCCAACAAACGTTTAAGGCAAGCAATCTCCTTGAAAGAAGACCCATCAACCATGATAAGTGAAAGTCCAGGGTTCGGTCATTGGTGGTGGTACTTTACTAGTTTGGTCTTGGCCGTATTGAATTTTACAAACTAGTCCTTTCCCCGTTGAGCCACCTGGGTTAGGTTGGAGGAGAGATGAGTTACTAAGTTCGGCTCTTCTGATTTTTGGAGGTGCACCTATAAACTGTTGTATCATCCGCATAGATACTCACCAATGATTTGCGGTGAAGAGAGTAGCAACAGTGTTCGCAGCAGGCAGGTAATAAGAACATTAGATTTAAAGCTTCAAATTCTGAATAAAGCTTTTATTCATTAATTTGGTGACAGTAATTGTGACTTCAATCCCTAGGCCATGTATCAGACTTATACTTAGTGAAATGAAGGCGAGCAATAACTGAGCAGCATTAAATAAGAATAAGACGAAATATAACTAGATATGGACAATGGAATGAGAACAATCTACCCCATAGATTAAATAAAGTGTTCATTTAGAAATTCCTTGAAATTTACCCGGACCGACAGACGCCTAAAGAAGTTAATAGTGAAAGAGGAAAAATGCAAATAAAATAACTTAATTACCATTCAGGTTCGAAGAGGCAAAAAAATTGGTAGCTAATAAATTTGAATTAAAAAATAAAATTGTATATTTCATAAACACTTTCCCCTTAACCCCACGTTGAAAGGGAGGAGGGTGACGACAAATGTAAATTTATAACAAAACACCACAGTATCAACTTATCTCCAAAAAATATAATTAAATTCTAAATTCTTTTTAGTGAATGCTGGCGAATCTCACCACAAATAAAAAAGAAAGACTTGAGGCAACGTGCATGTGGTTCTACAGAAGGATGCTGAGAATACCATAGACCGAACATGTGAGCAACGACAAAGCTTTAGAGAAAAAGGAAACAAAAATGACACTTATATTCTCGGGCACAAAATGAGGCAAGCGAGCTTGGAGTATCACAGGACATATTGAAGGCAAGAAGGATAGAGGAAAAAACAGCGGGCAATCTACCTAACGATCTCGTGCAAATGGTTAACACAACAGAAATTAGAAGAGATAGCAAAAAGACGAAATTTACTAAAAGCTACAAAGGACAGAGGGACACGGCACATAGAAGAAGAAGAAGAAGAAGAAGAAGAAGAAGAAGAAGAAGAAGAAGAAGAAGAAGAAGAAGAGGAAGAGGTGAATGAGGAGGAGGAGAAGTTGAAGAAGAAGAAGAAGGAGGAGGAGAATGTATGCTTTATGCTGAATTTTGTGCTATAACGCTTGTTATTATATCATTATGTGGCTGAGATATTCACGTAAATTTATATTTATTATATATATGGGACTTCATAAAGAGCCAGTCGCTAGAAAGTGTTGATGTTGCAAACACTTACCTTTGATTTCTAGCCTCACTGACAGCCCCACGAATGTAGTACTGTGTTGAGCTTAATACCGATAGTATTGATTTTGAGATGGAAAAATTGTTTAAAAAATCGTGATTGTCGTTTCACTAGTGAGAGGATCAAATGTTCAACCCTTTCAAATTTGTTCCTTAAGTCGAACTTTGATTAGCTTCTCCTTTCCTAACTAACGGGAATATAAATTTTGCTACTTTTGCTTAAACGTTGCTAAGACAAACTAATGAACATGCATCCTCCGATTATATTGCAGTTATAAACGTCCTTGCCTCTTACACTGTGCACAGAAAGTACGTCTTCTGTAATGGACTCCTAACATATGGCCATCATGTGTTTAGGTCTTTGCTGGGAGTTGTGAAAATATGACTTTATGGCAGAAATAATGTTGTTCATTATAAGCTCTGTTTATGAATAAATGGTGCAAACGTTTCATTTTTAAAGAATGCCAAGTGAATCTTCATGACTAACAAATGATAATTTGGAAATTTACAGGACGTTCAGTAGTAGGACCTTGAAAATAGCCGAAAGTTAACAAATATGAAAATATTGGCAAACTTAAACGAATAAGATAGTAGCATTATTGGTGGGTGTTCTCTTTATCTTTTAAATGTACTTGGAAATATTTGCTGTTATTTGTTGGCAGTTTAAGACTATTCAACTGAAAAGCTTTATCTCTGTGTTTACTGTAACAAATAAGTGATATTGGTTTAAACTTAGTAATAAAACTAGTATTTCGTGAACTCTTTGCTGCAACAGTCATGTAAAAAGACAGAAGGACAAATATATTCTGTTCAGAGTACAAAGTCAGCATCAAGAATTAAGTGCCAATTAAATTCTGACATAAAAAAACGATAGTTCTTTAAAAAAAAAAAAGGTTAAATCCACAAACGGAAATGCACCATCCGTTTATAATCTAATAATTCAAACAGCAACTGATACGTGATTCTCAACAGCAAAACACTACGCCGACTAAAATAGTTCTACTTAAATGAATAGCAAGAACGTATGACAAATGGATGTGTGTGTATATGTGTGTGTGTGTGTGTGTGTGTGTGTGTGTGTGTGCGTGCGTGCGTGCGCGTGTGTGTGATCGGATGTTGTCTATGCGTTTCCACAGTTTTCATCCGATTTCGATGAAATTTTTTCGTTTGATAGATAATTCTTGAGTGCCGGTTTTGAGTCCAAATTACACATTCCTCTTCTCTTGGACAAGCTTCAAATCTCTCTCAAGTGAGGTTACCATTTCCGTTGCATAAAGCCTACTACAACAGTTTTAAGTCGTTGCTTTCATTGTCGTTTATAGCCGTTCAAAATTTAATATTTTTTATTGTCCTGACACTTTTTGCATTGCATTCCCTGTAGTAATAAGCTTGCTTTTTTATTACTCAACATTTATTTTTCCAACCTTTCCTAAAGTTATTCGAGCTTAGTGATCCCTGTACCTTTACAGCGTTCTCTTCTGGTATTTGCCCACGCATTCCATTTGACAATTCATACTTGTATAAGACATGCCACTAAAGAAAAGAACTTTGCCTGGGTCACAAAACTGCTGCTGTCAGGTCCGCCATACGAATAAGAGATAACAAATCGTCTTTTGAATGTTTAGTTTGCTTGTCTCAAAATGCCTCACGGAACGCTTCAATCAGAGCCACTGAGTCCGAAGATCAACGTAGCCATTGGCTTTCCAGAAGAGCATACCTGAACGCTTCTGCGAGCGAGGCTGAAAATGATGATCAAAGGACTCAACGGCTGAGGAGAAAAGCCTTTTCAACTGCTGCTGTGCGTGAGGCTGAAACAAAATCTAAAAGGTCAGCCAATCTAACAGAGATATCATCTCACAATCATCACTCTTGCTCCATATGTGGCCACCTTTGTAAATCACTAGCGGTCTTAAGTGCCTCTTAAGATTATCGCACAAAATTTCATAACTGAATCAATTAAGCTGTCAGATCCTCGTACGCCGAAATCGACGGGAGAGTCAATTATTATTATATATATCTTTTCCTAGTGTATTAATGCATATATACAGTGACTGAAAGTAAAAAGTCTACAGCGACGCCGATTTTAACCTTGAAAGAGAGCAGTAAATAGTCTGATAACATTTTCTAGTCGTCAGTATTTTTTAGTGGGTAGTAGATAATCTGATAACATTTTCTAGTAGGTGTTGAGTAGCCCTTTGGTGGCGGTTGGACTTGTGGCGACGGTCTTGATTCGATTATAACGTTGTCTTCTTTCGCATCCTGTGATCGCCATTTGAATTTTTCGGAGATAAAAAGAGAACTTCATAAAAGGAATTTTAACTTTACTATTATTTTATTAAGCACGTCGACGTGTACATTTTCTAATTAACCAGGCGGGTTGCTCTCTCACCCTAACTGGGAAGCCGCTTCCAGACACGACAGTATCACGTCTACATTGTACGACGTGTAAGACCCGACTCCTGAAATTCCTTTCTATATCTCTCATTCACACGCTGGCTTTAGCCAATCAAAAACGACTTCCTTTATTTTCCTGTATCTGACCTCAAATATCAAAATGATTAAGAGGGGAAATACAATTCTCTGAAAAATAATGGTCTGCTAAACTATTATTTTCTTGTGGGTAAACGGTAGACTGATAATGTTTTCTATTAGTTTCATAGTAGATAATTTGATGACATTTTCCAGTTATAGTAGATAGTCTGATAACATTTCCTAGTGGGTAGATAGTCTGATAACATTTTTAGTGGATAGTAGATAGGCTGATAACATTTTTAGTGGATAGTAGATAGTCTGATAACATTTTCTTTTGGTTATTCGACATTTTCATATTTTCAAAGTATTCGGCCATCTTTTGCCGAAGTTAATCATCTGTATATGAGCTTTACAGATTGATGCATGTTGTAATAATGTCCAGTGTGATGAAAGAATCCTGTGCAAGCAGGTAACATCCTAATGGAAACGCACACGTCTTTTGTTCAGCTGCCATTTCCGATGAGTAAGATTGTGGGCCGTTCAATGGCTACATGGCCATTTCAAAGTATTACTGCGAATGTTAGGCATGAACCGTCGGTTGTGCTTCGGTTATCACAAATGTAAACAAATGGTCATACATTCATTTATAAAGCTGGTTCTAGACTGTCAGTTACGCTCGCCAAGATTAACGGGTTTTCAGAGCAACAGCGAAAGCTTTCACAACCCAGACCAGAGTAAATATGGTCTCAAGAGAGTCAACATAAACTGTTGAATATCTTTTATTTGCATCAGGATCACTGGCCTGCGGGCTTTTAGCTACATATCCACTTCCACCTGAACACTGTTATGTACATTTCTATGGAATTCGTGAAAAGGCCACTAGAGAAATTGAATGACTCTCTCTAACCATCATTGTCAAGAGCAGGTTCTGCCTTCATGCAAGTGATTGTCTTATGTGACATAGACATAAGGAGATCTTTCACCTACAACACACATCCAACCTCTGACATGATGGTTTGGAGTACCATGAGTTAAAGCTCTCGCTTTTCGTACTTGTGGAGCGAATAATGTATGTGATGTATGTCTAAAACATTGTCCAATCTGTTCTGTAGGCATTCCTACAACAAAGAGGCAACGTGGTGTTCCAGCAGGGTAATGCCTGCCCACATGATACCTGCGCTACAATAAGCTCTTCAAATTCAGTTGGCCTATTTATACTCTTGTGGTATTGCGTAAACAGATACAAGAAGAATGGAATAATATATCACTGGATGGTATTTCTAGTCTGTACGACTCAGACAATAGGTACAAGCTTTTGATAAAACCCAAAAAGGATATGCAGTGTATACAGTCTGTGTAATATGGATACACTTATTTTTATTTGTTTAATATTCAGGATATAGCTTAAAGACCAGACAAACGTTTTTGAAAAAGATTTTTTTAGTTCATCTTTTCTATATTTCAGATCATTTTCCTGGTTTCTTATACATATTTAGATATAAATTATCTGGTGTCTGAATACATTCGGCTTTCAAATGTCATTGTCAATGAGTTTTTTTTTTTTTTATATCTGTTTGATCGCTTTTCAAATATGAATGTCGAAAGTGCTCAAACATTGGAAAATTTATATTTCAATGTGTACCGGAAACCAGGAAAATGATCTGAAATAGAGAAAAAATAGATTAAATACGAAGAATTTTCGTTGGCTAGTAACCAGACTTGTATAAATCAAAAATTGCTGCCCATATATATATATATATATATATATATATATATATATATATATATATATATATATATGTATATGTGTGTGTGTGTGTGTGTGTGTGTGTGTGTGTGTGTGTTGTGAAAACGCTTCGTAATTCCCTTTTTAGTAATTAGAAGTTGAAAATTAAAACGGCTTTTTGACTCACTGTTCTGAAACTGAAAACACTCAATCATGCAAAGTTTCTTGTTTCAAGCCAATAAGTATATCATGAAAATTAAGTTGGTTAATAACAGTTTTATGGTGAAAATATTGACTTACATAATAAAATTCGATATAATATATATCAACTGTCCCCGTGCAGTATTGATTCTCACGTCCACACCATATATATATATATATATATATATATGTGTGTGTGTGTGTGTGTGTGTGTGTGTGTGTGTGTGTGTGTGTGTGTGTGTGTGTGTGTGTGTGTGTAGTGGCAACAGTTCTTTATATACACTTACTGCCGACTTCTTAATTAAGTATATGTGAACAAATGACCATTTATGCAAATTTCAAATCATCAAATGACGTGGCAGCAATTTGCTGCATATAGGCATTTAAATATGGTTACTGCAACCTGCTGAATTTCCTTTCGTGCATTACTATGGAAATGTGAGGTAATTTTAGTGACTTTAAATGCGGCATTGTCGTTGATGCAATGTGGGCGTTTCTGAGTATTTAAAAAACTGTTAATCTACTAGGATTTTCACGAACAACTATCTCTAGGGTTTACAGAGAATTGTGTGAGAAAGAAAAAAAATCCAGTGAGCGGAAGTACCTTGATGATGAAAGAGGATTGATCAGGAGGGCCAGACTGGTTCAAGCAGATCGAAGAGCCAGAATAACTAAGATAACAATTCTTTACAACGAAGCTATACAAAAGAGCATCTCTGAATTCGCAACACATCGAACATTGAAGAAAATCGGCTGCAGCAATAGGAAACCGCGCCAATTGCAACTCATGTCAGTTAAGAACAGAAAACGGAGAGTAAAATTCGTTTAGGATCACAAAAATTGGACAGTAGATAGTAAAACGTTCCAGGCTCTGATGAGTCTCGATTTCTGCTGCCACATTCGAATGGAAGGGCCAGAATTTGGTGTAAACCACATAAAGTATGCATCCATCTTGTCTTGTTTTAACGATTCCGGCTGGTAAAGCGTCATTATTTGTATTTCGACGTGATTTATCGCTCAGATGATGATATTCGGTTAACTACCATGAATGAAGTATTAGTGTTGTACTGCGTCAAAAGATAGAATTATATTAATACAATGGCGTCTTTCGTAAATCCGTCTTATTCCATGACATTTGTAATGTTCCCTCTTTTATCTCTGGCTT